>OX638360.1:27689947-28889947 GCA_951812935.1 Hermaeophaga mercurialis
TAAAAATCAAATAATTCTGTTCGATTTTTATATTTAGTTTAAAAATTAAAACGCTTTCGATTATTTCGTTTTCGTTGAGAATCTCGTGCGGTTTTAGTTCCGTTTAAGCGCGCGTGTGAAGTGCCCTTTAGGATTGGGAAAATTTACGACTGAAATCAGAAGGTTAGTTGAAAGTTTTTATTATTAAAGGATTTTAAATTTATTAAATGGAATTACATCGAAAATTGATAAAAATTAGTCTTCCGCATTAGGTCCTGATGAGGATTTATTAATCGAAACTAGTTGTCATCTTTTACACCAACTAAAGAAGTTTAAAAGTACTAACATTCAATTAATTTCAACTCTAAATTATAGATATTTTTACGATTTTTTATGAATTATTTGTTTGTAAACACATTAGTCATTATTACGTAAAGATGTCGTGACTAAGATATTAATTTATCGAAATAAATTCATTATTCGAGTGTCAGTCACCGCGATCGGTCCTAAAATCGAATAATTCTTTTGATTTTTATCAATTAGTTAAAAAAATTTAACCGCTTTCGATTATTTCGTCTTCGTTGAGAATCTCGTGCGGTTTTAGTTCCGTTTAATCGCGCGCGTGTGAAGTGCCCTTTAGGATTGGGAAATTTTACGTCTGAAATCAGAAGGTTAGTTGAATGTTTTTATTATTAAACAATTTTAGTTTTATTTTAAAAATTAAACAAATATTTTTAATTTACAAACGTAAAAGTAATTTTTCCTTTTAAATTTTTCGTCATTATTACAAATTCTATAATTATAAATACTATTTCAATTTATTATTAAATATTAGTTGGAAATTCTAAATAAAATTATGTTTATTACATTTAATTATTTTACGATACGCCGCCCTGTATAGAAAATTTACCCTTTTGTTTATGTTTACATTAATGTGTTAGTCACGATTTCGTGACTAAAGGGTCGTGACTAATAAATATATAAATGTACATCAAAATAAATCAATTAATTGAAGTCGGATTTTCGGAGTGAACGGTCGAAATTAAATTCGGTTGTTTAATAGTTTAAAATAATTAAACGATTTTACTTTTATTCGTTTTTTTCATGGATTTCGAATATGGATTTTTACTTAAGAAATCCAAGGTAAAATTAGTAAACGCTTTTTAAATAATTAAATGAAATGAAAAAAAATGAAAAATAAACTTTTAATTACCTTTCGCAATTGTTATTATTGTTCTATAGTTTATTATAATAGTTTAAATAAAATAATTGATTGTTAACGCTAACGAATATAACTATTAATTTAAAAAAAAAATTTGTTTAGTATTTAGATATACTATTTTTAAATTATTGTATAATTTTTTTTTAAATTACGATTTATTTAAATTTTAAGCAAATTGAGAATAAATAGCGAATAAATAATATTTTCCCTTTCGTTTCAGAATTTTGGGTGGTCATCATCAGGGTAAGAATTTCATCAGGAAAGGTAGGAAAACTGGGGTATTTGCATGGTGTTTTTTTAATTTATTTTTTATTACATTCAACTATTCCAAAAATATTTTTGACTATATTAGATCTAATATAGAGGGTGATACATAACTATTTTATTCTTTATGTCTTTTTGATAAAATTATTCTGGATAATTTTATTTTTAAATGTTTTGCGTATATCCGGTTTATTAAAAATGAGTATTATACCGTGTGTTCAACAACAGGGTGTCTTCGATTATTATTAAATTTTTACATTTGTAAAAATTTATGATATACAGTGTATTCGAACAGTAAATGAACATTTTTTCAAATTTTTTAACATGTGTGTATATATAAAAAAACTTTTTGTGCGTATGTTTTATTCACAGTTGTACAAAGTGAATGATATACAGTGCGTTCAACAGCAGAGTTTCTTCGAAAGACAAACAAACGTTACGAAATTTTTACTTTTGTAAAAATTTGATGATATACAGTGTGTTCGAAAGGTAAGTGAACATTTTTTAAATTTCTTACAGGCTAATCATTGAATGACATACAGTGTGTATATCATTTATTGTAAATTTTAGATTTCGGCCCAACGTTTTTGGATGAAGTAATTTCTTTTGTTTATGAGGGGAATTTTCTATTTCTTTGTTTTCGGTTGAAGAGATTTTCTTTGTTTATGAAGGGAATTTTCCATTTCTTTGTTTTTGGTTGAAGGGATTTTCTTTGTTTATGAAGGAAATTTTCCATTTCTTTGTTATTGGTTGAAGGGATTTTTTTTATTTATGAAGGGAATTTTCCATTTCTATGTTTTTGGTTGAAGGGATTTTCTTTGCTTATGAAGGGAATTTTCCATTTCTTTGTTTTGGTTGAAGGGATTTTCTTTGTTTATGAAGGAAATTTTCCATTTCTTTGTTTTTGGTTGAAGGGATTTTCTTTGTTTATGAAGGGAATTTTCCATTTCTTTGTTTTTCGTTGAAGGGATTTTCTTTGTTTATGAAGAGAATTTACAATTTTGGTTGAAGGGATTTTCTTTGTTTATGTAGGGAATTTTCCATTTCTTTGTTTTTGGTTGAAGGGATTTTCTTTGTTTATGAAGGGAATTTACAATTTTGGTTGAAGGGATTTTCTTTGTTTATGAAGGGAATTTTCCATTTCTTTGTTTTTGGTTGAAGGGATTTTTTTATTTATGAAGGGAATTTTCCATTTCTTTGTTTTTGGTTGAAGGGATTTTCTTTGTTTATGAAGGGAATTTTCCATTTCTTTGTTTTGGTTGAAGGGATTTTCTTTGTTTATGAAGGGAATTTTCCATTTCTTTGTTTTTGGTTGAAGGGGTTTTCTTTGTTTATGAAGGGAATTTTCCATTTCTTTGTTTTTGATTGAAGGGATTTTCTTTGTTTATGAAGGGAATTTTCAATTTCTTTGCTTTCGGTTGAAGGGATTTTCTTTGTTTATGGAGGGACATTTCCATTTCCTTGTTTTTCGTTGAAGTTATTTTCTTTGTTTGTGAAGGGACGTTTGCATTTCCCTGTTTTTGGTTGAAGGGATTTTCTTTGTTTATGAAGGGAATTTTCCATTTCTTTGTTTTTGGTTGAAGGGATTTTCTTTGTTTATGAAGGGATTTTTCCATTTCTTTGTTTTTGGTTGAAAGGATTTTCTTTGTTTATGAAGGGAATTTTCCATTTCTTTGTTTTTGATTGAAGGGATTTTCTTTGTTTATGAAGGGAATTTTCAATTTCTTTGCTTTTGGTTGAAGGGATTTTCTTTGTTTATGGAGGGACATTTCCATTTCCTTGTTTTTCGTTGAAGCTATTTTCTTTGTTTGTGAAGGGACGTTTGCATTTCCCTGTTTTTGGTTGAAGGGATTTTCTTTGTTTATGAAGGGAATTTTCCATTTCTTTGTTTTTGCTTGAAGGGATTTTCTTTGTTTATTGTGGAACTTTTTCATTTCTCTGTTTTTGGTTGAAGGGATTTTCTTTGTTAATGAAGGGAATTTTCCATTTTTTGTTTTTGCGTTCTATTTTCCCGGTGAGGTTATTCTTCTATTTTCGTTGTTCATTGAGGGGCACACCTTCTTTTTCCTTGATTTTCGTTGAACAGTGGTGCACCTCTAGCTGGGGTCTCTGCCGAACCTGCATTGATCAGACTTGTGTCCAAAGCAAGCAAATGCGCTAAAGGGGGAGGTAGTCGAATTTGTTCCGAACACTCGGAAACTGAAGTTTGTTAGGTTCGTGATCATCAGTATTATTATCCGGGGGTTTGTTTATTATTTGTAGCTGGTACTATATTTTCGGATTTTGGGCTGTTTTCAGTGAATTTTCTTTTTTGGTCTATAGTTTCTGTATCTGAGTTCATGACAATTTCTCTGTTTCTCTCTGAATTACGTGGTTTATTTGGTTTTTGTTTCTTTGGAATGGTTCTGGAGGGAATTTTCCATTTCTTTGTTTTTGTTTGAAGGGATTTTCTTTGTATGTGGAGGGTCATTTCCATTTCCCTTTTTTTGGTTGAAGGGATTTTCTTTGGAATGGTTCTGGAGGGAATTTTCCATTTTTTTGTTTTTGGTTGAAGGGATTTTCTTTGTTTATGAAGGGAATTTTCCATTTCTTTGTTTTTGGTTGAAGGGATTTTCTTTGTTTATGAAGGGACGTTTACATTTCCCTGTTTTTGGTTGAAGGGATTTTCTTTGTTTATGAAAGGAATTTTCCATTTCTATGTTTTTGGTTGAAGGGATTTTCTTCGTTTATGAAGGGAATTTTCCATTTCTTTGTTTTTTGTTGAAGGGATTTTCTTTGTTTATGAAGGGACAATTCCATTTCCTTGTTTTTCGTTGAAGTTATTTTCATTGTTTATAAAGGGACGTTTACATTTCCATGTTTTTGGTTAAAGGGATTTTCTTTGTTTATGAAGGGAATTTTCCATTTCTATGTTTTTGGTTGATGGGATTTTCTTTGTTTATGAAGGGAATTTTCCATTTCTTTGTTTTTGATTGAATTTACTTTCTTTATTTATGGAGGGACAATTCCATTTCCTTGTTTTTGGTTGAAGGGATTTTCTTTGTTTAAGAAGGGAATTTTCCATTTCTATGTTTTTGGTTGAAGGGATTTTCTTTGTTTATGAAGGGAATTTTCCATTTCTTTGTTTTTGATTGAAGGGATTTTCTTTGTTTATGAAGAGAATTTTCCATTTCTCTGTTTTTGGTTGAATTTACTTTCTTTATTTATGGAGGGACAATTCCATTTCCTTGTTTTTGCTTGAAGGGATGTTCTTTGTTTATTGAGGGACTTTTTCATTTCTCTGTTTTTGGTTGAATTTATTTTCTTTGATTGTGGAGGGACATTTACATTTCCCTGTTTTTGGTTGAAGGGATTTTCTTTGTTCATGAAGGGAATTTTCCGTTTCTTTGTTTTTGGTTGAAGGGATTTTCTTTGTTAATGAAGGGAATTTTCCATTTCTTTGTTTTTGCGTTCTATTTTCCCGGTGAGGTTATTCTTCTATTTTCGTTGTTCATTGAGGGGCGCTCCTTCTTTTTCCTTGATTTTCGTTGAACAGTGGTGCACCTCTAGCTGGGGTCTCTGCCGAACCTGCATTGATCAGACTTGTGTCCAAAGCAAGCAAATGCGCTAAAGGGGGAGGTAGTCGAATTCGTTCCGAAAACTCGGAAACTGAAGTTTGTTAGGTTCGTGATCATCAGTATTATTATCCGGGGGTTTGTTTATTATTTGTAGCTGGTACTATATTTTCGGATTTTGGGCAGTTTTCAGTGAATTTTCTTTTTTGGTCTATCGTTTCTGTATCTGAGTTCATGACAATTTCTCTGTTTCTCTCTGAATTACGTAGTTTATTTGGTTTTTGTTTCTTTGGAATGGTTCTTGAGGGAATTTTCCATTTCTTTGTTTTTGGTTGAAGGGATTTTCTTTGTTTATGAAGGGACGTTTACATTTCCCTGTTTTTGGTTGAAGGGATTTTCTTTGTTTATGAAGGGAATTTTCCATTTCTATGTTTTTGGTTGAAGGGATTTTCTTCGTTTATGAAGGGAATTTTCCATTTCTTTGTTTTTTGTTGAAGGGATTTTCTTTGTTTATGAAGGGACAATTCCATTTCCTTGTTTTTCGTTGAAGTTATTTTCATTGTTTATAAAGGGACGTTTACATTTCCATGTTTTTGGTTAAAGGGATTTTCTTTGTTTATGAAGGGAATTTTCCATTTCTAAGTTTTTGGTTGAAGGGATTTTCTTTGTTTATGAAGGGAGTTTTCCATTTCTTTGTTTTTGATTGAAGGGATTTTCTTTGTTTATGAAGAGAATTTTCCATTTCTCTGTTTTTGGTTGAATTTACTTTCTTTATTTATGGAGGGACAATTCCATTTCCTTGTTTTTGGTTGAAGGGATTTTCTTTGTTTAAGAAGGGAATTTTCCATTTCTTTGTTTTTGCTTGAAGGGATGTTCTTTGTTTATTTTTTTTTTTTTATTATTTCCCAAGAGTTTTTACAATCTATCCTATATAGGATAATAAGTAAAATAAGTGAATAAAGATAAATAACATAGAGAAGTCACTATCCATTGATAACACTTCTGAAACGTTCTATTACTATTTTTACATAAATGATTTGTACGTTACAAACTACAATGTTGGAACTATATACACTTTAACTCATAATTAGCACTAACACACATTAATGTCTTTGGGGGAGGTCCAGAGGGTCACACCTCTTCAGCCTTTTTTTGGGTTGGGCAATCAAGAGATCTGTTGCCAGTTCGTTTGGGTGGACGCTCAATCTGGTATGGTAATTGTCGGAGATTTTGGAACATTCTTCGGCGACCGTCTGTACTTGTAGGTCTTTATGTAATGCTGCGTTCGTAATATACCATGGTGCGTTTGCTGCTGCTCTTAGGACTTTCGATTGGAACCGTTGGATTTTTTGGATATTAGAATTACTAGCAGAACCCCACAGTTGTATGCCATAAGTCCATACTGATCGAATGATAGTTTTGTAAATTATTACTTTGTTAGCTAGTGACAGTTTTGAGCGACGACCAATCAGCCAATAATATTGTCTATATAACTGGCCCAGTTGGAGTCTTTTTTTGCAGATGTGTTTGGCCCATGTTAAACGCTTATCAAGATAGATCCCTAGGTATTTAACTTCATCCTTTTGAGGTAGTTCAATTTTGTTGAGTCTTATAGGTGGGCAATTGAGTTTATTAAGGGTGAATGTGATATGGACTGACTTACTTGAATTAGCTTTGATCCGCCACTTCTGCATCCATTCTGCTATTTTGTCAATATGTTGTTGAAGGTTATTAACTGCAGTAATTGGGTTTTTGTGGGATGCTAATACGGCTGTATCATCGGCAAATGTGGCTAACGTAGTATTGTTTGTTGTGGGAAGATCAGCGGTATACAACAGGTATAGAACAGGGCCAAGTACGCTACCTTGTGGAATGCCTGACTTTATCTGCCTTAGTGATGTTTGCTCTTCTCTATATTTAACTAGGAAATTTCTATCTGTAAGGTACGATTTAATTAACTCAAAGTATGTATAAGGGAGATGTTTTTTTATTTTGAACAACAGTCCTTCGTGCCATACCTTGTCAAAGGCTTGGGCAATATCTATAAAGGCTGCGGAGCAGTAATTTTTGTTTTCTAGATCGTACCTTATTTTCCAGGCAATTCTGTGTACTTGCTCGATAGTGGAATGTTCGTTTCTAAATCCGAATTGGTAGTTGGGAATGAGTTTCCTTTCGTGTATTATTGGCTTCAATCTTTTTAGGAGTAGTTTTTCGAACAGCTTGGATATAACTGGCAGTAAGCTAATTGGCCGGTACGATTTTACATCAGTTGGATCTTTACCTGGTTTCTGTATGAGGATTACGCAGGACACCTTCCACTGTGGTGGTATGTACCCAAGGGTTAGTACAGCATTGAAGATCATAGTGATTAATCTGATTGCATCTATTGGAAGTTCGCTTAGTACTTTACCTGTTATTAGATCATATCCCGGAGATTTTTTGTGGTTTATCCCAGTAGTAACCATATTAGATACTTCCCTGACTTTAAATTTTTTTATTGGTAGATCTAGTTGATTAGGACCTTCAAGAAAGTTCCTTATGGTTTCGTCTACTTGAGTTGGGGTTTCACTCGGATATGGCTGGAATACTTCTTCGAGATGTTTGGCAAAGGTGTACGCTTTCTCAGCATCATTTCTGGCCCAGTTTCCCTTTTGTGTCTTAATTGGAGGGATATGATCTTGTCGGTTCTTTATTCTCCTGGTTGCCTTCCAAAGGGAATAATTTGTTTCTTCTGTCGCAGCCAAGTTGGATATGTACACATTGATTTTATCGTTTTTGTATTTATCTAGCAATCTTTTAATTCGTTTTGTTATATTATTTAGATTTGTTTTGTCTACGGGGGCATGAGTGTTTTGCCATCTTCTTCTTATTTTGCGCTTTTCTGCAATCATGTTTAAAATGTGTCTAGGGTACGTCAGTTTTTTATTCTGGTTTGGTATATTAGGAGTTGCTTTCCAGGCTGCCTCTTGTATTGTTTTCGTTAACTCTTCTACGGCTTCGTCAATGTCTGTTTCTTTTTTCAGCGGGATGTGTGTATTTAGTTTTGTACGGATTTCTTGCTGGTATATACTCCAATCAGTGTATCTATTTGATAAGTTAACCGGTCTCATTGTTTCCATGATTTGAGTGCTAAATGATATTAGGACTGGTGAGTGGTCTGACGACAGATCTAGTGATGATTTTATTTCTAAGTAGTGTTGTGATATTCCTTTAATGATACAGAAATCTAATAGGTCAGGTGTTTTGCTTGGGTCAGAGGGCCAATACGTTGGTTCTCCCGTAGTTAGGGGATACAGGTTTTTGTCTGTCATTGCTTTTAATAATTGTTGACCTCTTGGTGTTATCACTCTGGATTCCCAATAGTGGTGCTTCGAATTATAATCTCCTCCTGCCAAGAATCTTTGACCTAATGTAGAAAAGAAGTTATTAAACTGCTCATGTTTTATGATAGGACCTGGGGGACAATATACCGCTGACAGTACGAGGCTACCTCTATCATTGTCTACAGAGATACTAGTGGCCTGGATATACTTCTCGCTTACTTCGTCTAACATGTGATGTTTTATGCTAGATTTAATTATGATGGCTGTACCTCCCCGAGCTTTTCCTTCTGGGTGTTCGGTGCTATATATAGAGTATTTGGGAATTTTAATATATGTTTTATTAGTTGTATGAGCTTCTGATATGAGCATTATGTCAATGTCGTTTTCTATAATAAATACTTTTAGTTCTTGTATGTGTCCAGCCAAGCCGTTTGCATTCCACAACGCTAATTTTAGGGTGTAGTCCATTAGTTCATTTTGGAGATCATAGTAGTTAGTAGATTTAAGATAGTGTCCATTCTTTCCATCAATTTTGTCATCATAGACTCTAGGTTGCTATTTGATTGTAGGGGCGCTGCGTAAGCAGTTGGAGGATTTACTGTTATATTTTGTGGATTACTGCTAGTTGCCTGTTTATATGACGTTCCTGGTTGGGTATATCTTGTTTGGTTGGTGTTACGTGTATTGGGCTGATTCACAATATTTTTTGCTCTCAGTTGAGGATATTTTGCCTTTTGTATTTCCTTATATACAGTGCAACCTTTGTAATTTGCGGGGTGGTTTCCCTCACAAAGTACACATTTGACATTGTTGCTACGCTCTTTAATGATACATTGGGATGTCTGATGGTTTCCTGCACATTTGACGCAACGGGCCTGTAAATAGCAGAATCTTTTTGTATGACCGTACCTTTGACAATTAGTGCACTGAGGTACATCTCTTTTTGGGTTAGGAGGTTCGAATGTCACTATCATATTTAGTAGTGTTTTTATCTCATAAATGTCTTTGTTATTCGGTTTCGATCTTAGCTCTATATGAAACAGTGGTAGTGCTCTTTTTGTTTTGTTTTGATATATATTATCTATGTTTAATACTTCATGTCCTAGTTCTTCTAGTTCCGTTTTTAGCTCTTGTTTGTCAATTGTTGGATGCACATTTCGTAGAACGACTCTGAAGGATCGGTCTTGTTTCAATTGGAACGTGTGAAATTGGGTGTTTTTATCTTTTAGAGCTTTTACTATTTCCCTATAGCAATTTGAAGTAGACGGTTGTACCTTAACCTGTTCATTATATAAGCATTTAATTGTATGTGCCTCAGGGGCTATCTGGTTAAGTAGATCAATTAACGGCTTAAGGTTTCCAACTTCTTCGATGAATATTGGTGGAGGTTTCGGTTCCTTTGGTGGCTTGTCTTGATTTGTGTCTTCTTTTTCTTCTATTTCACTGTTCTGGAGGGCGTCAAATCTATTTGAGGTGGATGTTAATGGTAGCGGTTTCAACCAGTAATCCTTCAGTCTGGTCTGTTTTAAATTCCTGGATGTTTCTGGGCTATCATTTCTCATTCTCTTGCGTGTTTCAACTATTTTCCATTCATCCACGGTTTGTTGTGTATTTGGGAGGTGTTGTTGCGGTACAGAAAGGCTGGACTGGCTTAACTGGGTAGCTTGTGTATTTTGTGGTAGGGACTGAATTTGTTGTTGTATTCCTTGCTGTAGGGGTTGTTGTGATCCTTGGTATAGTGGTTGATGTGTACCTTGGTATATGGGTTGTTGTACTGGAAACTGCATCTGTTGTTGTTGAGTGCCATCGTCGGTGACGATGGGTTGATTTGTTTGTGTATAAAGTGTTGGGTAAGTATTTTGCGGGCTATACATCTTTATATTATTTATTAAATAATATTTCAATTTTATATTTCATTTCTATTTAAGCACCTGGCCTATTTTAATAGCAGTGATTGTTTTTACTGACCTTATCGGGTACTTATTATCTCTCGCAGCAAAAAGGGACTTTTTCATTTCTCTGTTTTTGGTTGAATTTATTTTCTTTGTTGTGGAGGGACATTTACATTTCCCTGTTTTTGGTTGAAGGGATTTTCTTTGTTCATGAAGGGAATTTTCCATTTCTTTGTTTTTGGTTGAAGGGATTTTCTTTGTTTATGAAGGAAATTTTCCATTTCTTTGTTATTGGTTGATGGGATTTTTTTTATTTATGAAGGGAATTTTCCATTTCTTTGTTTTTGGTTGAAGGGATTTTCTTTGCTTATGAAGGGAATTTTCCATTTCTTTGTTTTGGTTGAAGGGATTTTCTTTGTTTATGAAGGAAATTTTCCATTTCTTTGTTTTTCGTTGAAGGGATTTTCTTTGTTTATGAAGGGAATTTACAATTTTGGTTGAAGGGATTTTCTTTGTTTATGTAGGGAATTTTCCATTTCTTTGTTTTTGGTTGAAGGGTTTTTCTTTGTTTATGAAGGGAATTTACAATTTTGGTTGAAGGGATTTTCTTTGTTTATGAAGGGAATTTTCCATTTCTTTGTTTTCGGTTGAAGGGATTTTCTTTGTTTATGAAGGAAATTTTCCAGTTCTTTGTTTTTGGTTGAAGGGATTTTTTAATTTATGAAGGGAATTTTCCATTTCTTTGTTTTTGGTTGAAGGGATTTTCTTTGTTTATGAAGGGAATTTTCAATTTCTTTGCTTTTGGTTGAAGGGATTTTCTTTGTTTATGGAGGGACATTTCCATTTCCTTGTTTTTCGTTGAAGTTATTTTCTTTGTTTCTGAAGGGACGTTTGCATTTCCCTGTTTTTGGTTGAAGGGATTTTCTTTGTTTATGAAGGGAATTTTCCATTTCTTTGTTTTTGGTTGAAGGGATTTTCTTTGTTTATGAAGGGATTTTTCCATTTCTTTGTTTTTGGTTGAAAGGATTTTCTTTGTTTATGAAGGGAATTTTTCATTTCTTTGTTTTTGATTGAAGGGATTTTCTTTGTTTATGAAGGGAATTTTCAATTTCTTTGCTTTCGGTTGAAGGGATTTTCTTTGTTTATGGAGGGACATTTCCATTTCCTTGTTTTTCGTTGAAGTTATTTTCTTTGTTTGTGAAGGGACGTTTGCATTTCCCTGCTTTTGGTTGAAGGGATTTTCTTTGTTTATGAAGGGAATTTTCCATTTCTTTGTTTTTGGTTGAAAGGATTTTCTTTGTTTATGAAGGGAATTTTCCATTTCTTTGTTTTTGATTGAAGGGATTTTCTTTGTTTATGAAGGGAATTTTCAATTTCTTTGCTTTTGGTTGAAGGGATTTTCTTTGTTTATGGAGGGAGATTTCCATTTCCTTGTTTTTCGTTGAAGTTATTTTCTTTGTTTGTGAAGGGACGTTTGCATTTCCCTGTTTTTGGTTGAAGGGATTTTCTTTGTTTATGAAGGGAATTTTCCATTTCTTTGTATTTGGTTGAAGGGATTTTCTTTGTTTATGAAGGGATTTTTCCATTTCTTTGTTTTTGGTTGAAAGAATTTTCTTTGTTTATGAAGGGAATTTTCCATTTCTTTGTTTTTGATTGAAGGGATTTTCTTTGTTTATGAAGGGAATTTTCAATTTCTTTGCTTTTGGTTGAAGGGATTTTCTTTGTTTATGGAGGGACATTTCCATTTCCTTGTTTTTCGTTGAAGCTATTTTCTTTGTTTGTGAAGGGACGTTTGCATTTCCCTGTTTTTGGTTGAAGGGATTTTCTTTGTTTATGAAGGGAATTTTCCATTTCTTTGTTTTTGCTTGAAGGGATTTTCTTTGTTTATTGTGGAACTTTTTCATTTCTCTGTTTTTGGTTGAAGGAATTTTCTTTGTTAATGAAGGGAATTTTCCATTTTTTTGTTTTTGCGTTCTATTTTCCCGGTGAGGTTATTCTTCTATTTTCGTTGTTCATTGAGGGGCACTCCTTCTTTTTCCTTGATTTTCGTTGAACAGTGGTGCACCTCTAGCTGGGGTCTCTGCCGAACCTGCATTGATCAGACTTGTGTCCAAAGCAAGCAAATGCGCTAAAGGGGGAGGTAGTCGAATTTGTTCCGAAAACTCGGAAACTGAAGTTTGTTAGGTTCGTGATCATCAGTATTATTATCCGGGGGTTTGTTTATTATTTGTAGCTGGTACTATATTTTCGGATTTTGGGCTGTTTTCAGTGAATTTTCATTTTTGGTCTATAGTTTCTGTATCTGAGTTCATGACAATTTCTCTGTTTCTCTCTGACTTATGTGGTATATTCGGTTTTTGTTTCTTTGGAATGGTTCTGGAGGGAATTTTCCATTTCTTTGTTTTTGTTTGAAGGGATTTTCTTTGTATGTGGTGGGTCATTTCCATTTCCCTTTTTTTGGTTGAAGGGATTTTCTTTGTTTATGAAGGGAATTTTCCATTTCTTTGTTTTTGGTTGAAGGGATTTTCTTTGTTTATGAAGGGAATTTTCCATTTCTTTGTTTTTGGTTGAAGGGATTTTCTTTGTTTATGAAGGGACGTTTACATTTCCCTGTTTTTGGTTGGAGGGATTTTCTTTGTTTATGAAGGGAATTTTCCATTTCTATGTTTTTGGTTGAAGGGATTTTCTTCGTTTATGAAGGGAATTTTCCATTTCTTTGTTTTTTGTTGAAGGGATTTTCTTTATTTATGAAGGGACAATTCCATTTCCTTGTTTTTCGTTGAAGTTATTTTCATTGTTTATAAAGGGACGTTTACATTTCCATGTTTTTGGTTAAAGGGATTTTCTTTGTTTATGAAGGGAATTTTCCATTTCTATGTTTTTGGTTGAAGGGATTTTCTTTGTTTATGAAGGGAATTTTCCATTTCTTTGTTTTTGATTGAAGGGATTTTCTTTGTTTATGAAGAGAATTTCCATTTCTCTGTTTTTGCTTGAATTTACTTTCTTTATTTATGGAGGGACAATTCCATTTCCTTGTTTTTGGTTGAAGGGATTTTCTTTGATTAAGAAGGGAATTTTCCATTTCTTTGTTTTTGCTTGAAGGGATGTTCTTTGTTTATTGAGGGACTTTTTCATTTCTCTGTTTTTGGTTGAATTTATTTTCTTTGTTTGTGTAGGGACATTTACATTTCCCTGTTTTTGGTTGAAGGGATTTTCTTTGTTCATGAAGGGAATTTTCCATTTCTTTGTTTTTCGTTGAAGTTATTTTCTTTGTTTGTGGAGGGACATTTCCATTTCCCTGTTTTTGGTTGAAGGGATTTTCTTTGTTTAAGAAGGGAATTTTCCATTTCTTTGTTTTTGCTTGAAGGGATGTTCTTTGTTTATTGAGGGACTTTTTCATTTCTCTGTTTTTGGTTGAATTTATTTTCTTTATTTATGGAGGGACAATTCCATTTCCTTGTTTTTCGTTGAAGTTATTTTCTTTGTTTGTGGAGGGACATTTACATTTCCCTGTTTTTGGTTGAAGGGATTTTCTTTGTTCATGAAGGGAATTTTCCATTTCTTTGTTTTTGCTTGAAGGGATTTTCTTTGTTTATTGAGGGACATTTACATTTCCCTGTTTTTGGTTGAAGGGATTTTCTTTGTTTATGAAGGGTATTTTCCATTTCTTTGTTTTTGCTTGAAGGGATTTTCTTTGTTTATTGAGGGACATTTACATTTCCCTGTTTTTGGTTGAAGTTATTTTCTTTGTTTGTGGAGGGACATTTACATTTCCATGTTTTTGGTTGAAGGGATTTTCTTTGTTTATGAAGGGAATTTTCCATTTCTTTGTTTTCGGTTGAAGGGATTTTCTTTGTTAATGAAAGGAATTTTCCATTTCTTCGTTTTTGCGTTCTATTTTCCCGGTGAGGTTATTCTTCTATTTTCGTTGTTCATTGATGGGCGCTCCTTCTTTTTCCTTGATTTTCGTTGAACAGTGGTGCACCTCTAGCTGGGGTCTCTGCCGAACCTGCATTGATCAGACTTGTGTCCAAAGCAAGCAAATGCGCTAAAGGGGGAGGTAGTCGAATTTGTTCCGAAAACTCGAAAACTGAAGTTTGTTAGGTTTGTGATCATCAGTATTATTATCCGGGGGTTTGTTTATTATTTGTAGCTGGTACTATATTTTCGGATTTTGGGCTGTTTTCAGTGAATTTTCTTTTTTGGTCGGTAGTTTCTTTGTCTAAGTTCATGACAATTTCTCTGTTTCTCTCTGAATTACGTGGTTTATTTGGTTTTTGTTTCTTTAGAATGGTTCTTGAGGGAATTTTACATTTGTTTGTTTTTGGTTGAAGGGATTTTCTTTGTTTATGGAGGGACTTTTTCATTTCTTTGTTTTTGGTTGAAGAGATTTTCTTTGTCTATAGAGAAACTTTTCCATTTCCCTGTGTTTCGTTGAAGTTATTTTCTCTAGTCGTGTTCTTCTATTTACCTCTTTTTTCTTGAAGGTGCGTTTTATATTCTTGATGGGGCTATTCTTATATGTTTTTTGTTCATTGAGGGGCGCTCCTTTCTTTTCCCCGATTTCCGTTGAACACTAGTGCACCTCTATTTTCATAAATTTCCTCGTTTTTGTTTAGAGCTTTTTTCCCTTTTACTGAAGGGACTTTTCTTCTATTTTCCTGTTTTTGGTTGGAGTTATTTTCTCTGTTCTTCTATTTCCGTTTTCGACTAAAGTTATTTTTTTAGTTCCTAGAATCACGTTTTTTTCTTCGTGTTGTAAACAATTCGTTTTTGATAGATTTCATTATTAAGAATTTTATTTATTTGGGGTTTTATGGGGTTATATGGCTACAGGCGAACCATCCCCTTAAAAAAATGGTAACGCGCCGTGGTAATACCTCAGTGGTGGTGTGGAAATTTACCAATTAATGTTTTATTATAATTTAGTTGAGGTTAATTACACTGCTCTGATTACTGCCGAATTATCACAAAACATTCTTATTCTTTGTAACCATTATTTAATAACATTTATGTGTTTCTTTAAATAATTAATAGACACTTTACCAAAAAAAACGTTTTTTTTGTCATTAAAAATCAACTTTTTCTTAAAAAATACCACTTATTTTAAGATAGATACTAGAACATCCATACTAACAAATTCAAACAAAATTTGATAAAATTGGAGATAGTGTTTTATTTATTTAGTATTTATTTATTCAATTACAAGAAGAAATTAATGATGGGAATACATTATTATATAAGGGTTGATGACTAAGAGATGAATGTATCGAAATAAATTCATTATTTGAGTGTTCGTCGCCGCGAACGGTCTAAAAATCAAATAATTCTGTTCGATTTTTATATTTAGTTTAAAAATTAAAACGCTTTCGATTATTTCGTTTTCGTTGAGAATCTCGTGCGGTTTTAGTTCCGTTTAAGCGCGCGTGTGAAGTGCCCTTTAGGATTGGGAAAATTTACGACTGAAATCAGAAGGTTAGTTGAAAGTTTTTATTATTAAAGGATTTTAAATTTATTAAATGGAATTACATCGAAAATTGATAAAAATTAGTCTTCCGCATTAGGTCCTGATGAGGATTTATTAATCGAAACTAGTTGTCATCTTTTACACCAACTAAAGAAGTTTAAAAGTACTAACATTCAATTAATTTCAACTCTAAATTATAGATATTTTTACGATTTTTTATGAATTATTTGTTTGTAAACACATTAGTCATTATTACGTAAAGATGTCGTGACTAAGATATTAATTTATCGAAATAAATTCATTATTCGAGTGTCAGTCACCGCGATCGGTCCTAAAATCGAATAATTCTTTTGATTTTTATCAATTAGTTAAAAAAATTTAACCGCTTTCGATTATTTCGTCTTCGTTGAGAATCTCGTGCGGTTTTAGTTCCGTTTAATCGCGCGCGTGTGAAGTGCCCTTTAGGATTGGGAAATTTTACGTCTGAAATCAGAAGGTTAGTTGAATGTTTTTATTATTAAACAATTTTAGTTTTATTTTAAAAATTAAACAAATATTTTTAATTTACAAACGTAAAAGTAATTTTTCCTTTTAAATTTTTCGTCATTATTACAAATTCTATAATTATAAATACTATTTCAATTTATTATTAAATATTAGTTGGAAATTCTAAATAAAATTATGTTTATTACATTTAATTATTTTACGATACGCCGCCCTGTATAGAAAATTTACCCTTTTGTTTATGTTTACATTAATGTGTTAGTCACGATTTCGTGACTAAAGGGTCGTGACTAATAAATATATAAATGTACATCAAAATAAATCAATTAATTGAAGTCGGATTTTCGGAGTGAACGGTCGAAATTAAATTCGGTTGTTTAATAGTTTAAAATAATTAAACGATTTTACTTTTATTCGTTTTTTTCATGGATTTCGAATATGGATTTTTACTTAAGAAATCACAAGGTAAAATTTTTAAACGCTTTTTAAATAATTAAATGAAATGAAAAAAAATGAAAAATAAACTTTTAATTACCTTTCGCAATTGTTATTATTGTTCTATAGTTTATTATGATAGTTTAAATAAAATAATAAAATAATTGATTGTTAACGCTAACGAATATAACTACTAATTTAAAAAAAAATTTGTTTAGTATTTAGATATACTATTTTTAAATTATTGTATAATTTTTTTTTAAATTAGGATTTATTTAAATTTTAAGCAAATTGAGAATAAATAGCGAATAAATAATATTTTCTCTTTTGTTTCAGAATTTTGGGTGGTCATCATCAGGGTAAGAATTTCATCAGGAAAGGTAGGAAAACTGGGGTATTTGCATGGTGTTTTTTTAATTTATTTTTTATTACATTCAACTATTCCAAAAATATTTTTGACTATATTAGATCTAATATAGAGGGTGATACATAACTATTTTATTCTTTATGTCTTTTTGATAAAATTATTCTGGATAATTTTATTTTTAAATGTTTTGCGTATATCCGGTTTATTAAAAATGAGTATTATACCGTGTGTTCAACAACAGGGTGTCTTCGATTATTATTAAATTTTTACATTTGTAAAAATTTATGATATACAGTGTATTCGAACAGTAAATGAACATTTTTTCAAATTTTTTAACATGTGTGTATATATAAAAAAACTTTTTGTGCGTATGTTTTATTCACAGTTGTACAAAGTGAATGATATACAGTGCGTTCAACAGCAGAGTTTCTTCGAAAGACAAACAAACGTTACGAAATTTTTACTTTTGTAAAAATTTGATGATATACAGTGTGTTCGAAAGGTAAGTGAACATTTTTTAAATTTCTTACAGGCTAATCATTGAATGACATACAATGTGTATATTATTTATTGTAAATTTTAGATTTCGGTCCAACGTTTTTGGATGAAGTAATTTCTTTTGTTTATGAGGGGAATTTTCTATTTCTTTGTTTTCGGTTGAAGAGATTTTCTTTGTTTATGAAGGGAATTTTCCATTTCTTTGTTTTTGGTTGAAGGGATTTTCTTTGTTTATGAAGGAAATTGTCCATTTCTTTGTTTTTGGTTGAAGGGATTTTTTTTATTTATGAAGGGAATTTTCCATTTCTTTGTTTTTGGTTGAAGGGATTTTCTTTGTTTATGAAGGGAATTTTCCATTTCTTTGTTTTGGTTGAAGGGATTTTCTTTGTTTATGAAGGGAATTTTCCATTTCTTTGTTTTTGGTTGAAGGGATTTTCTTTGTTTTTGAAGGGAATTTTCAATTTTTTTGTTTTTGGTTAAAGTGATTTTCTTTGTTTATGAAGGGAATTTTCCATTTCTTTGTTTTTGGTTGAAGGGATTTTCTTTGTTTATGAAGGGATTTTTCCATTTCTTTGTTTTTGGTTGAAGGGATTTTCTTTGTTTATGAAGGGAATTTTCCATTTCTTTGTTTTTGGTTGAAGAGATTTTCTTTGTTTATGAAGGGAATTTTCAATTTATTTGCTTTCGGTTGAAGGGATTTTCTTTGTTTATGGAGGGACATTTCCATTTCCTTGTGTTTCGTTGAAGTTATTTTCTTTGTTTGTGAAGGGACGTTTGCATTTCCATGTTTTTGGTTGAAGGGATTTTCTTTGTTTATGAAGGGAATTTTCCATTTCTTTGTTTTTAATTGAAGGGATTTTCTTTGTTTACGAAGGGAATTTTCCATTTCTCTGTTTTTGGTTGAATTTATTTTCTTTCTTTATGGAGGGACAATTCCATTTCCTTGTTTTTCGTTGAAGTTATTTTCTTTGTTTGTGGAGGGACATTTCCGTTTCCCTGTTTTTGGTTGAAGGGATTTTCTTTGTTTATGAAGGGAATTTTCCATTTTTTTGTTTTTGCTTGAAGGGATTTTCTTTGTTAATGAAGGGAATTTTCCATTTCTTTGTTTTCGCATTCTATTTTCCCGGTGAGGTTATTCTTCTATTTTCGTTGTTCATTGAGGGGCGGTCCTTCTTTTTCCTTGATTTTCGTTGAACAATAGTGCACCTCTAGCTGTGGTCTCTGCCGAACCTGCATTGATCAGACTTGTGTCCAAAGCAAGCAAATGCGCTAAAGGGGAAGGTAGTCGAATTTGTTCCGAAAACTCGGAAACTGAAGTTTGTTAGGTTCGTGATCATCAGTATTATTATCCGGGGGTTTGTTTATTATTTGTAGCTGGTACTATATTTTCGGATTTTGGGCTGTTTTCAGTGAATTTTCTTTTTTGGTCTATAGTTTCTGTATCTGAGTTCATGACAATTTCTCTGTTTCTGTCTGACTTACGTGGTATATTTGGTTTTTGTTTCTTTGGAATGGTTCTGGAGGGAATTTTCCATTTCTCTGTTTTTGGTTGAATTTATTTTCTTTCTTTATGGAGGGACAATTCCATTTCCTTGTTTTTCGTTGAAGTTATTTTCTTTGTTTGTGGAGGGGCATTTCCGTTTCCCTGTTTTTGTTTGAAGGGATTTTCTTTGTTTGTGTAGGGTCATTTCCATTTCCCTTTTTTTGGTTGAAGGGATTTTCTTTGTTTATGAAGGGAATTTTTCATTTCTTTGTTTTTGGTTGAAGGGATTTTCTTTGTTTATGTAGGGACAATTCCATTTCCTTGTTTTCCGTTGAAGTTATTTTCATTGTTTATGAAGGGACGTTTACATTTCCCTGTTTTTGGTTGAAGGGATTTTCTTTGTTTAAGAAGGGAATTTTCCATTTCTTTGTTTTTGCTTGAAGGGATGTTCTTTGTTTATTGAGGGATTTTTTCATTTATCTGTTTTTGGTTGAATTTATTTTCTTTGTTTATGAAGGGACATTTCCATTTCCTTGTTTTTCGTTGAAGTTATTTTCTTTGTTTGTGGAGGGACATTTACATTTCTCTGTTTTTGGTTAAAGGGATTTTCTTTGGTTATGAAAGGAATTTTCCATTTCTTTGTTTTTGATTGAAGGGATTTTCTTTGTTTATGAAGAGAATTTTCCATTTCTCTGTTTTTGGTTGAATTTACTTTCTTTATTTATGGAGGGACAATTCCATTTCCTTGTTTTTGGTTGAAGGGATTTTCTTTGTTTAAGAAGGGAATTTTCCATTTCTTTGTTTTTGCTTGAAGGGATGTTCTTTGTTTATTGAGGGACTTTTTCATTTCTCTGTTTTTGGTTGAATTTATTTCCTTTGTTTGGGAAGGGACATTTACATTTCCCTGTTTTTGGTTGAAGGGATTTTCTTTGTTCATGAAGGGAATTTTCCATTTCTTTGTTTTTGGTTGAAGGGATTTTCTTTGTTAATGAAGTAAATTTTCCATTTCTTTGTTTTTGCGTTCTATTTTCCCGGTGAGGTTATTCTTCTATTTTCGTTGTTCATTGAGGGGCGCTCCTTCTTTTTCCTTGATTTTCGTTGAACAATAGTGCACCTCTAGCTGGGGTCTCTGCCGAACCTGCATTGATCAGACTTGTGTCCAAAGCAAGCAAATGCGCTAAAGGGGGAGGTAGTCGAATTTGTTCCGAAAACTCGGAAACTGAAGTTTGTTAGGTTCGTGATCATCAGTATTATTATCCGGGGGTTTGTTTATTATTTGTAGCTGGTACTATATTTTCGGATTTTGGGCTGTTTTCAGTGAATTTTCTTTTTTGGTCGGAATTTTACATTTCTTTGTTTTTGGTTGAAGGGATTTTCTTTGTCTATAGAGAAACTTTTCCATTTCCCTGTGTTTCGTTGAAGTTATTTTCTCTAGTCGTGTTCTTCTATTTACCTCTTTTTTCTTGAATGTGCGTTTTATATTCTTGATGGGGCTATTCTTATATGTTTTTTGTTCATTGAGGGGCGCTCCTTTCTTTTCCCCGATTTCCGTTGAACACTAGTGCACCTCTATTTTCATAAATTTCCTCGTTTTTGTTTAGAGCTTTTTTCCCTTTTACTGAAGGGACTTTTCTTCTATTTTCCTGTTTTTGGTTGGAGTTATTTTCTCTGTTCTTCTATTTCCGTTTTCGACTAAAAGTTATTTTTTTAGTTCCTGGACTCACTTTTTTTTCTTCGTGTTGTAAACAATTCGTTTTTGATAGATTTCATTATTAAGAATTTTATTTATTTGGGGTTTTATGGGGTTATATGGCTACAGGCGAACCATCCCCTTAAAAAAATGGTAACGCGCCGTGGTAATACCTCAGTGGTGGTGTGGAAATTTACCAATTAATGTTTTATTATAATTTAGTTGAGGTTAATTACACTGCTCTGAATACGGCCGAATTATCACAAAACATTCTTATTCTTTGTAACCATTATTTAATAACATTTATGTGCTTCTTTAAATAATTAATAGACACTTTACCAAAAAAACGTTTTTTTTGTCATTAAAAATAAACTTTTTCATAAAAAATACCACTTATTTTAAGATAGATACTAGAACATCCATACTAAGAAATTCAAACAAAATTTGATGAAATTGGAGATAGTATTTTATTTATTTAGTATTTATTTATTCAATTACAAGAAGAAATTAATGATGGGAATACATTATTATATAAGGGTTGATGACTAAGAGATGAATGTATCGAAATAAATTCATTATTTGAGTGTTCGTCGCCGCGAACGGTCTAAAAATCAAATAATTCTGTTCGATTTTTATATTTAGTTTAAAAATTAAAACGCTTTCGATTATTTCGTTTTCGTTGAGAATCTCGTGCGGTTTTAGTTCCGTTTAAGCGCGCGTGTGAAGTGCCCTTTAGGATTGGGAAAATTTACGACTGAAATAAGAAGGTTAGTTGAAAGTTTTTATTATTAAAGGATTTTAAATTTATTAAAAGGAATTACATCGAAAATTGATAAAAATTAGTCTTTCGCATTAGGTCCTGATGATGATTTATTAATCGAAACTAGTTGTCATCTTTTACACCAATTAAAGAAGTTTAAAAGTACTAACATTCAATTAATTTCAACTCTAAATTATAGATATTTTTACGATTTTTTATGAATTATTTGTTTGTAAACACATTAGTCATTATTACGTAAAGATGTCGTGACTAAGATATTAATTTATCGAAATAAATTCATTATTCGAGTGTCAGTCACCGCGATCGGTCCTAAAATCGAATAATTCTTTTGATTTTTATCAATTAGTTAAAAAAATTTAACCGCTTTCGATTATTTCGTTTTCGTTGAGAATCTCGTGCGATTTTAGTTCCGTTTAATCGCGCGCGCGTGAAGTGCCCTTTAGGATTGGGAAATTTTACGTCTGAAATCAGAAGGTTAGTTGAATGTTTTTATTATTAAACAATTTTAGTTTTATTTTAAAAATTAAACAAATATTTTTAATTTACAAACGTAAAAGTAATTTTTCCTTTTAAATTTTTCGTCATTATTACAAATTTTATAATTATAAATACTATTTCAATTTATTATTAAATATTAGTTGGAAATTCTAAATAAAATTATGTTTATTACATTTAATTATTTTACGATACGCCGCCCTGTATAGAAAATTTACCCTTTTGTTTATGTTTACATTAATGTGTTAGTCACGATTTCGTGACTAAAGGGTCGTGACTAATAAATATATAAATGTACATCAAAATAAATCAATTAATTGAAGTCGGATTTTCGGAGTGAACGGTCGAAATTAAATTCGGTTGTTTAATAGTTTAAAATAATTAAACGATTTTACTTTTATTCGTTTTTTTCATGGATTTCGAATATGGATTTTTACTTAGGAAATCACAAGGTAAAATTTTTAAACGCTTTTTAAATAATTAAATGAAATGAAAAAAAATGAAAAACAAACTTTTAATTACCTTTCGCAATTGTTATTATTGTTCTATAGTTTATTATAATAGTTTAAATAAAATAATTGATTGTTAACGCTAACGAATATAACTATTAATTTAAAAAAAAATTTTGTTTAGTATTTAGATATACCATTTTTAAATTATTGTATAATTTTTTTTTAAATTACGATTTATTTAAATTTTAAGCAAATTGAGAATAAATAGCGAATAAATAATATTTTCCCTTTTGTTTCAGAATTTTGGGTGGTCATCATCAGGGTAAGAATTTCATCAGGAAAGGTAGGAAAACTGGGGTATTTGCATGGTGTTTTTTTAATTTATTTTTTATTAAATTCAACTATTCCAAAAATATTTTTGACTATATTAGATCTAATATAGAGGGTGATACATAACTATTTTATTCTTTATGTCTTTTTGATAAAATTATTCTGGATAATTTTATTTTTAAATGTTTTGCGTATATCCGGTTTATTAAAAATGAGTACATACCGTGTGTTCAACAACAGGGTGTCTTCGATTATTATTAAATTTTTACATTTGCAAAAATTTATGATATACAGTGTATTCGAACAGTAAATGAACATTTTTTCAAATTTTTTAACATGTGTGTATATATAAAAAAACCTTTTTGTGCGTATGTTTTATTCACAGTTGTACAAAGTGAATGATATACAGTGCGTTCAACAGCAGAGTTTCTTCGAAAGACAAACAAACGTTACGAAATTTTTACTTTTGTAAAAATTTGATGATATACAGTGTGTTCGAAAGGTAAGTGAACATTTTTTAAATTTCTTACAGGCTAATCATTGAATGACATACAATGTGTATATTATTTATTGTAAATTTTAGATTTCGGCCCAACGTTTTTGGATGAAGTAATTTCTTTTGTTTATGAGGGGAATTTTCTATTTCTTTGTTTTCGGTTGAAGAGATTTTATTTGTTTATGAAGGGAATTTTCCATTTCTTTGTTTTTGGTTGAAGGGATTTTCTTTGTTTATGAAGGAAATTTTCCATTTCTTTGTTATTGGTTGAAGGGATTTTTTTTATTTATGAAGGGAATTTTCCATTTCTTTGTTTTTGGTTGAAGGGATTTTCTTTGCTTATGAAGGGAATTTTCCATTTCTTTGTTTTGGTTGAAGGGATTTTCTTTGTTTATGAAGGAAATTTTCCATTTCTTTGTTTTTGGTTGAAGGGATTTTCTTTGTTTATGAAAGGAATTTTCCATTTCTTTGTTTTTCGTTGAAGGGATTTTCTTTGTTTATGAAGGGAATTTACAATTTTGGTTGAAGGGATTTTCTTTGTTTATGTAGGGAATTTTCCATTTCTTTGTTTTTAGTTGAAGGGATTTTCTTTGTTTATGAAGGGAATTTACAATTTTGGTTGAAGGGATTTTCTTTGTTTATGAAGGGAATTTTCCATTTCTTTGTTTTTGGTTGAAGGGATTTTTTTATTTATGAAGGGAATTTTCCATTTCTTTGTTTTTGGTTGAAGGGATTTTCTTTGTTTATGAAGGGAATTTTCCATTTCTTTGTTTTGGTTGAAGGGATTTTCTTTGTTTATGAAGGGAATTTTCCATTTCTTTGTTTTTGGTTGAAGGGGTTTTCTTTGTTTATGAAGGGAATTTTCCATTTCTTTGTTTTTGATTGAAGGGATTTTCTTTGTTTATGAAGGGAATTTTCAATTTCTTTGCTTTTGGTTGAAGGGATTTTCTTTGTTTATGGAGGGACATTTCCATTTCCTTGTTTTTCGTTGAAGTTATTTTCTTTGTTTGTGAAGGGACGTTTGCATTTCCCTGTTTTTGGTTGAAGGAAGGGAATTTTCCATTTCTTTGTTTTTGGTTGAAGGGATTTTCTTTGTTTATGAAGGGATTTTTCCATTTCTTTGTTTTTGGTTGAAAGGATTTTCTTTGTTTATGAAGGGAATTTTCCATTTCTTTGTTTTTGATTGAAGGGATTTTCTTTGTTTATGAAGATAATTTTCAATTTCTTTGCTTTTGGTTGAAGGGATTTTCTTTGTTTATGAAGGGAATTTTCCATTTCTTTGTTTTTGATTGAAGGGATTTTCTTTGTTTATAAAGAGAATTTTCCATTTCTTTGTTTTTGATTGAATTTACTTTCTTTATTTATGGAGGGACAATTCCATTTCCTTGTTTTTGGTTGAAGGGATTTTCTTTGTTTAAGAAGGGAATTTTCCATTTCTATGTTTTTGGTTGAAGGGATTTTGTTTGTTTATGGAGGGACATTTCCATTTCCTTGTTTTTCGTTGAAGCTATTTTCTTTGTTTGTGAAGGGACGTTTGCATTTCCCTGTTTTTGGTTGAAGGGATTTTCTTTGTTTATGAAGGGAATTTTCCATTTTTATGTTTTTGGTTGAAGGGATTTTCTTCGTTTATGAAGGGAATTTTCCATTTCTTTGTTTTTTGTTGAAGGGATTTTCTTTGTTTATGAAGGGACAATTCCATTTCCTTGTTTTTCGTTGAAGTTATTTTCATTGTTTATAAAGGGACGTTTACATTTCCATGTTTTTGGTTAAAGGGATTTTCTTTGTTTATGAAGGGAATTTTCCATTTCTATGTTTTTGGTTGAAGGGATTTTCTTTGTTTATGAAGGGAATTTTCCATTTCTTTGTTTTTGATTGAATTTACTTTCTTTATTTATGGAGGGACAATTCCATTTCCTTGTTTTTGGTTGAAGGGATTTTCTTTGTTTAAGAAGGAAATTTTCCATTTCTATGTTTTTGGTTGAAGGGATTTTCTTTGTTTATGAAGGGAATTTTCCATTTCTTTGTTTTTGATTGAAGGGATTTTCTTTGTTTATGAAGAGAATTTTCCATTTCTCTGTTTTTGGTTGAATTTACTTTCTTTATTTATGGAGGGACAATTCCATTTCCTTGTTTTTGCTTGAAGGGATGTTCTTTGTTTATTGAGGGACTTTTTCATTTCTCTGTTTTTGGTTGAATTTATTTTCTTTGTTTGTGGAGGGACATTTACATTTCCCTGTTTTTGGTTGAAGGGATTTTCTTTGTTCATGAAGGGAATTTTCCATTTCTTTGTTTTTGGTTGAAGGGATTTTCTTTGTTAATGAAGGGAATTTTCCATTTCTTTGTTTTTTGTTGAAGGGATTTTCTTTGTTTATGAAGGGACAATTCCATTTCCTTGTTTTTCGTTGAAGTTATTTTCATTGTTTATAAAGGGACGTTTACATTTCCATGTTTTTGGTTAAAGGGATTTTCTTTGTTTATGAAGGGAATTTTCCATTTCTATGTTTTTGGTTGAAGGGATTTTCTTTGTTTATGAAGGGAATTTTCCATTTCTTTGTTTTTGATTGAATTTACTTTCTTTATTTATGGAGGGACAATTCCATTTCCTTGTTTTTGGTTGAAGGGATTTTCTTTGTTTAAGAAGGGAATTTTCCATTTCTATGTTTTTGGTTGAAGGGATTTTCTTTGTTTATGAAGGGAATTTTCCATTTCTTTGTTTTTGATTGAAGGGATTTTCTTTGTTTATGAAGAGAATTTTCCATTTCTCTGTTTTTGGTTGAATTTACTTTCTTTATTTATGGAGGGACAATTCCATTTCCTTGTTTTTGCTTGAAGGGATGTTCTTTGTTTATTGAGGGACTTTTTCATTTCTCTGTTTTTGGTTGAATTTATTTTCTTTGTTTGTGGAGGGACATTTCCATTTCCTTGTTTTTCGTTGAAGCTATTTTCTTTGTTTGTGAAGGGACGTTTGCATTTCCCTGTTTTTGGTTGAAGGGATTTTCTTTGTTTATGAAGGGAATTTTCCATTTCTTTGTTTTTGCTTGAAGGGATTTTCTTTGTTTATTGTGGAACTTTTTCATTTCTCTGTTTTTGGTTGAAGGGATTTTCTTTGTTAATGAAGGGAATTTTCCATTTCTTTGTTTTCGCATTCTATTTTCCCGGTGAGGTTATTCTTCTATTTTCGTTGTTCATTGAGGGGCGCCCCTTCTTTTTCCTTGATTTTCGTTGAACAATAGTGCACCTCTAGCTGGGGTCTCTGCCGAACCTGCATTGATCAGACTTGTGTCCAAAGCAAGCAAATGCGCTAAAGGGGGAGGTAGTCGAATTTGTTCCGAAAACTCGGAAACTGAAGTTTGTTAGGTTCGTGATCATCAGTATTATTATCCGGGGGTTTGTTTATTATTTGTAGCTGGTACTATATTTTCGGATTTTGGACTGTTTTCAGTGAATTTTCATTTTTGGTCTATAGTTTCTGTATCGGAGTTCATGACAATTTCTCTGTTTCTCTCTGACTTATGTGGTATATTCGGTTTTTGTTTCTTTGGAATGGTTCTGGAGGGAATTTTCCATTTCTTTGTTTTTGTTTGAAGGGATTTTCTTTGTATGTGGAGGGTCATTTCCATTTCCCTTTTTTTGGTTGAAGGGATTTTCTTTGTTTATGAAGGGAATTTTCCATTTCTTTGTTTTTGGTTGAAGGGTTTTTCTTTGTTTATGAAGGGAATTTTCCATTTCTTTGTTTTTGGTTGAAGGGATTTTCTTTGTTTATGAAGGGACGTTCACATTTCCCTGTTTTTGGTTGGAGGGATTTTCTTTGTTTATGAAGGGAATTTTCCATTTCTATGTTTTTGGTTGAAGGGATTTTCTTCGTTTATGAAGGGAATTTTCCATTTCTTTGTTTTTTGTTGAAGGGATTTTCTTTGTTTATGAAGGGACGTTTACATTTCCCTGTTTTTCGTTGAAGTTATTTTCATTATTTATAAAGGGACGTTTACATTTCCATGTTTTTGGTTAAAGGGATTTTCTTTGTTTATGAAGGGAATTTTCCATTTCTATGTTTTTGGTTGAAGGGATTTGCTTTGTTTATGAAGGGAATTTTCCATTTCTTTGTTTTTGATTGAAGGGATTTTCTTTGCTTATGAAGAGAATTTTCCATTTCTCTGTTTTTGGTTGAATTTACTTTCTTTATTTATGGAGGGACAATTCCATTTCCTTGTTTTTGGTTGAAGGGATTTTCTTTGATTAAGAAGGGAATTTTCCATTTCTTTGTTTTTGCTTGAAGGGATGTTCTTTGTTTATTGAGGGACTTTTTCATTTCTCTGTTTTTGGTTGAATTTATTTTCTTTGTTTGTGTAGGGACATTTATTTATTCTTCTATTTTCGTTGTTCATTGAGGGGCGTTCCTTCTTTTTCCTTGATTTTCGTTGAACAGTGGTGCACCTCTAGCTGGGGTCTCTGCCGAACCTGCATTGATCAGACTTGTGTCCAAAGCAAGCAAATGCGCTAAAGGGGGAGGTAGTCGAATTTGTTCCGAAAACTCGGAAACTGAAGTTTGTTAGGTTCGTGATCATCAGTATTATTATCCGGGGGTTTGTTTAATATTTGTAGCAGGTACTATATTTTCGGATTTTGGGCTGTTTTCAGTGAATTTTCTTTTTTGGTCGGTAGTTTCTGTATCTAAGTTCATGACAATTTCTCTGTATCTCTCTGAATTACGTGGTTTATTTGGTTTTTGTTTCTTTGGAATGGTTCTTGATGGAATTTTACATTTCTTTGTTTTTGGTTGAAGGGATTTTCTTTATTTATGGAGGGACTTTTTCATTTCTTTGTTTTTGGTTGAAGAGATTTTCTTTGTTTATTGAGGGACTTTTTCATTTCTTTGTTTTTCGTTGAGGTTTTTGATTGAAGGTATTTTCTCTGTCTATAGAGAAACTTTTCCATTTCCCTGTGTTTCGTTGAAGTTATTTTCTCTAGTCGTGTTCTTCTATTTACCTCTTTTTTCTTGAAGGTGCGTTTTATATTCTTGATGTGGCTATTCTTATATGTTTTTTGTTCATTGAGGGGCGCAACTTTCTTTTCCCCGATTTCCGTTGAACACTAGTGCACCTCTATTTTCATAAATTTCCTCGTTTTTGTTTAGAGCTTTTTTCCCTTTTACTGAAGGGACTTTTCTTCTATTTTCCTGTTTTTGGTTGGAGTTATTTTCTCTGTTCTTCTATTTCCGTTTTCGACTAAAGTTATTTTTTTAGTTCCTGGAATATAGTAGTGTAAGTGAAACAAAAAAAAGAAATAATCGGAATATGTACATACATATGGAGTGGTGTTACCAAACATGAAAGACCGGCAAAAGGAATATCAATAATAATTAAAAATAAATAGAGGAAATATATACAAGATTACCAGCAAATAAACGGAAGAGTACTGAAATGAATGATAATGCAACCGAACAAGAGAAAGAACAATTTTTCAATACACTAAACGATGTATTAGACAGTTCAAATGAAAAGGAAGATATTTTCATGAATAAGGTAAGAAAATTGGGGTATTTGCATAGTGGTTTTATCATTTCTTTTTTATCAGATCAACTATTTTTTTCTATATCAGATCCTATATAGTATCACCCTCTATATATTTATTATTAATGCCTTTTTGATACACGTATAAAATGATTCGGGATTATTTGATTTTTAAAGTTTATGTGTTTACACGGTTTGTGAAAAGTGAGTGATATATAGAGTGTTCTACAGGAGAGTGTGTACGACAGGTAAGTAAGCATTTTTTTAAATTTTTACATTCTGTGTGTATATTTTATACACAGTTTCTAAAAATTGATGCTATACAGCGTGCTCGCACGGTAAGTGAATATTTTTTTAAATTTGTACAGCAGTCTGTGTCTATAATTTATACTCATTTTGCAGACTTGTGTGCAAAGCAAAAAGATACAATAAAGGAGAAGGCAGTCGGATTTGTTTCGGAAACTCAAGTTTGATCATCATCAGTATTATTTTCTCTGGGTTCGTTTATTGTTTATAGCTCTATTATATTTCCAACTTTTTTTTGTTTTTCGTTGAGATATATTTTCGGCCTGTGGTTCCTGTGTCTCTGTTTAGGTCAATTACTCTGTTTTTCTCGGTATTATGTGGTCTACTTTGTTAATGTTTCTTTGGAATTAAGGTTCTTACATTTTCCTATTTGTTGTTGATGTTATTTTCTCTATTTCTGAAGGATTTTTCTTATATTTCCCTGTTTTTGATTGAAGCTATTTTCTCTGTTTATATAGGGACTTTTTCATTTCCCTGTTTTGGGTTGAAGTTATTTTCTTTGTTTAAGGAGGGACATTCCATTTCCCTGTTTTTTGTTGAAGGTATTTTCTTTGTTTATTGAGGGACTTTTTCATTTCCTTGTTTTTGGTTGAAGATATTTTCTTTGTTTATGAAGGGACTTTTTCATTTCTTTGTTTTTGATTGAAGGTATTTTCTTTGTTTACTTTTTGTTGAAATTATTTTGTTTATTTCTTGAGGACTTTTCTTCTATTTTCCTATCTTTGGTAGTTATTTTTTTTGGTCCTGATCTTCTATTTATCTCATTTTCCTTGAAGATGTGTTTTATGTTCTTGGTGGGGCTATTCTTCTATTTTCGTTGTTCATTGAGGGGCGCTCCTTCTTTTTCCCCGATTTCCGTTGAACACTAGTGCACCTCTAGCTGGGGTCTCTGCCGAACCTGCATTGATCAGACTTGTGTCCAAAGCAAGCAAATGCAACAAAGGGCAAGGCAGTCGGGTTTGTTCCGGAAACTCGGAAACTGAAGTTTGTTAGGTTCGTGATCATCAGTATTATTATATGGGTGTTTGTTTATTATTTGTAACTCGTATTATATTTTCGGATTTTGAGCAGTTTCCAGTTAATTTTCTTTTTTGGTCTGTAGTTTCTGAATCTAAGTTCCTGACAATTTCTCTGTTTTTCTTTGTAAATGTGGATTATTTGGTTTTTGTTTCTTTGGAATTGTTGTTGAGGGATTTTTCTATTTCTTCGTTTTTGGTTGAAGAGATTTTCTTTGTTTATGAAAGGACTTTTCTATTTCTTTCTTTTTGGTTGAATAGATTTTCTTTGTTTATGAAGGGACTTTTTCATTTCATTGTTTTTGGTTGAAGGGATTTTCTTTGTTTATGAAGGGAATTTTCCATTTTTATGTTTTTAGTTGAAGGGGTTTTCTTTGTTTATGAAGGGAATTTTCCATTTCTTTGTTTTTGATTGAAGGGATTTTCTTTGTTTATGAAGAGAATTTACTATTTCTCTGTTTTTGGTTGAATTTACTTTCTTTATTTATGGAGGGACAATTCCATTTCCTTGTTTTTCGTTGAAGTTATTTTCTTTGTTTGTGGAGGGACATTTCCATTTCCCTGTTTTTGGTTGAAAGGATTTTCTTTGTTTATGAAGGGACTTTTTCATTTCTTTGTTTTTGATTGAAGGTATTTTCTTTGTTTACTTTTTGTTGAAATTATTTTGTTTATTTCTTGAGGACTTTTCTTCTATTTTCCTATCTTTGGTAGTTATTTTTTTTGGTCCTGATCTTCTATTTATCTCATTTTCCTTGAAGATGTGTTTTATGTTCTTGGTGGGGCTATTCTTCTATTTTCGTTGTTCATTGAGGGGCGCTCCTTCTTTTTCCCCGATTTCCGTTGAACACTAGTGCACCTCTAGCTGGGGTCTCTGCCGAACCTGCATTGATCAGACTTGTGTCCAAAGCAAGCAAATGCAACAAAGGGCAAGGCAGTCGGGTTCGTTCCGGAAACTCGGAAATTGAAGTTTGTTAGGTTCGTGATCATCAGTATTATTATATGGGTGTTTGTTTATTATTTGTAACTCGTATTATATTTTCGGATTTTGAGCAGTTTCCAGTTAATTTTCTTTTTTGGTCTGTAGTTTCTGAATCTAAGTTCCTGACAATTTCTCTGTTTTTCTTTGTAAATGTGGATTATTTGGTTTTTGTTTCTTTGGAATTGTTGTTGAGGGATTTTTCTATTTCTTCGTTTTTGGTTGAAGAGATTTTCTTTGTTTATGAAGAGAATTTACTATTTCTCTGTTTTTGGTTGAATTTACTTTCTTTATTTATGGAGGGACAATTCCATTTCCTTGTTTTTCGTTGACGTTATTTTCTTTGTTTGTGGAGGGACATTTCCTTTTCCCTGTTTTTGGTTGAAGGGATTTTCTTTGTTTAAGAAGGGAATTTTCCATTTCTTTGTTTTTGCTTGAAGGGATGTTCTTTTTTTATTGAGGGACTTTTTCATTTCTCTGTTTTTGGTTGAATTTATTTTCTTTGTTAATGGAGGGACATTTCCATTTCCTTGTTTTTCGTTGAAGTTATTTTTTTTGTTTGTGGAGGGACATTTACATTTCCCTGTTTTTGGTTGAAGGGATTTTCTTTGTTCATGAAGGGAATTTTCCATTTCTTTGTTTTTGCTTGAAGGGATTTTCTTTGTTTATTGAGGGACATTTACATTTCCCTGTTTTTGGTTGAAGGGATTTTCTTTGTTTATGAAGGGTATGTTCCATTTCTTTGTTTTTGCTTGAAGGGATTTTCTTTGTTTATTGAGGGACATTTACATTTCCCTGTTTTTGGTTGAAGTTATTTTCTTTGTTTGTGGAGGGACATTTACATTTTCCTGTTTTCGGTTGAAGGGATTTTCTTTGTTAATGAAGGGAATTTTCCATTTCTTTGTTTTTGCGTTCTATTTTCCCGGTGAGGTTATTCTTCTATTTTCGTTGTTCATTGATGGGCGCTCCCTCTTTTTCCTTGATTTTCGTTGAACAGTGGTTCACCTCTAGCTGGAGTCTCTGCCGAACCTGCATTGATCAGACTTGTGTCCAAAGCAGGCAAATGCGCTAAAGGGGGAGGTAGCCGAATTTGTTCCGAAAACTAGGAAACTGAAGTTTGTTAGGTTTGTGATTATCAGTATTATTATCCGGGGGTTTGTTTATTATTTGTAGCTGGTACTATATTTTCGGATTTTGGGCTGTTTTCAGTGAATTTTCTTTTTTGGTCGGTAGTTTCTTTGTCTAAGTTCATGACAATTTCTCTGTTTCTCTCTGAATTACGTGGTTTATTTGGTTTTTGTTTCTTTAGAATGGTTCTTGAGGGAATTTTACATTTCTTTGTTTTTGGTTGAAGAGATTTTCTTTGTCTATAGGGAAACGTTTCCATTTCCCTGTGTTTCGTTGAAGTTATTTTCTCTAGTCGTGTTCTTCTATTTACCTCTTTTTTCTTGAAGGTGCGTTTTATATTCTTGATGGGGCTATTCTTATATGTTTTTTGTTCATTGAGGGGCGCTCCTTTCTTTTCCCCGATTTCCGTTGAACACTAGTGCACCTCTATTTTCATAAATTTCCTCGTTTTCGTTTAGAGCTTTTTTCCCTTTTACTGAAGGGACTTTTCTTCTATTTTCCTGTTTTTGGTTGGAGTTATTTTCTCTGTTCTTCTATTTCCGTTTTCGACTAAAGTTATTTTTTTAGTTCCTAGAATTACGTTTTTTTCTTCGTGTTGTAAACAATTCGTTTTTGATAGATTTCATTATTAAGAATTTTATTTATTTGGGGTTTTATGGGGTTATATGGCTACAGGCGAACCATCCCCTTAAAAAAATGGTAACGCGCCGTGGTAATACCTCAGTGGTGGTGTGGAAATTTACCAATTAATGTTTTATTATAATTTAGTTGAGGTTAATTACACTGCTCTGATTACTGCCGAATTATCACAAAACATTCTTATTCTTTGTAACCATTATTTAATAACATTTATGTGCTTCTTTAAATAATTAATAGACACTTTACCAAAAAAACGTTCTTTTTGTCATTAAAAATCAACTTTTTCTTAAAAAGAGCTAGAACATCCATACTAAGAAATTCAAACAAAATTTGATGAAATTGGAGATAGTATTTTATTTATTTAGTATTTACTTATTCAATTACAAGAAGAAATTAATGATGGGAATACATTATTATATAAGGGTTGATGACTAAGAGATGAATGTATCGAAATAAATTCATTATTTGAGTGTTCGTCGCCGCGAACGGTCTAAAAATCAAATAATTCTGTACGATTTTTATTAATTAGTTTAAAAATTAAAACGCTTTCAATTTTTTTCGTTTTCGTAGAGGATTTCATGCGGTTTAAGATCCGGTTAATCGCGCGTGTGAAGTGCCCTTTTGAATTGGTATTTTTACTTCGAGAATTAAAAGGTACAGTTGCATATTTTTTAAAGTTAAAAGTTTTTAAATCCATTAAATATTTGTTTGTAAACATATGAGTCATTATTACGTAAGGGTTGATGACTAAGAAATGAATGTATCGAAATAAATTCATTATTTGAGTGTTCGTCGCCGCGAACGGTCTAAAAATCAAATAATTCTGTTCGATTTTTATATTTAGTTTAAAAATTAAAACGCTTTCGATTATTTCGTTTTCGTTGAGAATCTCGTGCGGTTTTAGTTCCGTATAAGCGCGCGTGTGAAGTGCCCTTTAGGATTGGGAAAATTTACGACTGAAATCAGAAGGTTAGTTGAATGTTTTTATTATTAAACAATTTTAGTTTTATTTTAAAAATTAAACAAATATTTTTAACTTACAAACGTAAAAGTAATTTTTCCTTTTAAATTTTTCGTCATTATTACAAATTTTATAATTATAAATACTATTTCAATTTATTATTAAATATTAGTTGGAAATTCTAAATAAAATTATGTTTATTACATTTAATTATTTTACGATACGCCGCCCTGTATAGAAAATTTACCCTTTTGTTTATGTTTACATTAATGTGTTAGTCACGATTTCGTGACTAAAGGGTCGTGACTAATAAATATATAAATGTACATCAAAATAAATCAATTAATTGAAGTCGGATTTTCGGAGTGAACGGTCGAAATTAAATTCGGTGGTTTAATAGTTTAAAATAATTAAACGATTTTAGTTTTATTCGTTTTTTTCATGGATTTCGAATATGGATTTTTACTTAAGAAATCACAAGGTAAAATTTTTAAACGCTTTTTAAATAATTAAATGAAATGAAAAAAAATGAAAAATAAACTTTTAATTACCTTTCGCAATTGTTATTATTGTTCTATAGTTTATTATAATAGTTTAAATAAAATAATTGATTGTTAACGCTAACGAATATAACTATTAATTTAAAAAAAAATTTTGTTTAGTATTTAGATATACTATTTTTAAATTATTGTATAATTTTTTTTTAAATTACGATTTATTTAAATTTTAAGTAAATTGAGAATAAATAGCGAATAAATAATATTTTCTCTTTTGTTTCAGAATTTTGGGTGGTCATCATCAGGGTAAGAATTTCATCAGGAAAGGTAGGAAAACTGGGGTATTTGCATGGTGTTTTTTTAATTTATTTTTTATTAAATTCAACTATTCCAAAAATATTTTTGACTATATTAGATCTAATATAACATAACTATTTTATTCTTTATGTCTTTTTGATAAAATTATTCTGGATAATTTTATTTTTAAATGTTTTGCGTATATCCGGTTTATAAAAAATGAGTATTATACCGTGTGTTCAACAACAGGGTGTCTTCGATTATTATTAAATTTTTACATTTGTAAAAATTTATGATATACAGTGTATTCGAACAGTAAATTTTTTTCAAATTTTCGGATTTTGGGCTGTTTTCAGTGAATTTTCTTTTTTGGTCTATAGTTTCTGTATCTGAGTTCATGACAATTTCTCTGTTTCTCTCTGACTTACGTGGTATATTTGGTTTTTGTTTCTTTGGAATGGTTCTGGAGGGAATTTTCCATTTCTTTGTTTTTGTTTGAAGGGATTTTCTTTGTTTGTGGAGGGTCATTTCGATATCCCTTTTTTTGGTTGAAGGGATTTTCTTTGTTTATGAAGGGAATTTTCCATTTCTCTGTTTTTGGTTGAATTTATTTTCTTTCTTTATGGAGGGACAATTCCATTTCCTTGTTTTTCGTTGAAGTTATTTTCTTTGTTTGTGCAGGGACATTTCCGTTTCCCTGTTTTTGGTTGAAGGGATTTTCTTTGTTTATGAAGGGAATTTTCAATTTCTTTGTTTTTGGTTGAAGGGATTTTCTTTGTTTATGAAGGGAATTTTCCAATTCTTTGTTTTCGGTTGAAGGGATTTTCTTTGTTTATGGAGGGACATTTCCATTTCCTTGTTTTTCGTTGAAGTTATTTTCTTTGTTTGTGAAGGGACGTTTGCATTTCCCTGTTTTTGGTTGAAGGGATTTTCTTTGTTTATGAAGGAAATTTTCCATTTCTTTGTTTTTGATTGAAGGGATTTTCTTTGTTTATGAAGGGAATTTTCCATTTCTCTGTTTTTGGTTGAATTTATTTTCTTTCTTTATGGAGGGACAATTCCATTTCCTTGTTTTTCGTTGAAGTTATTTTCTTTGTTTGTGCAGGGACATTTCCGTTTCCCTGTTTTTGGTTGAAGGGATTTTCTTTGTTTATGAAGGGAATTTTCCATTTCTTTGTTTTTGCTTGAAGGGATTTTCTTTGTTTATTGTGGGATTTTTTGATTTCTCTGTTTTTGGTTGAAGGGATTTTCTTTGTTGATGAAGGGAATTTTCCATTTCTTTGTTTTTGCGTTCTATTTTCCCGGTGAGGTTATTCTTCTCTTTTCGTTGTTCATTGAGGGGCACTCCTTCTTTTTCCTTGATTTTCGTTGAACAGTGGTGCACCTCTAGCTGGGGTCTCTGCCGAACCTGCATTGATCAGACTTGTGTCCAAAGCAAGCAAATGCGCTAAAGGGGGAGGTAGTCGAATTTGTTTCGAAAACTCGGAAACTGAAGTTTGTTAGGTTCGTGATCATCAGTATTATTATCCGGGGGTTTGTTTATTATTTGTAACTCGTATTATATTTTCGGATTTTGAGCAGTTTTCAGTTAATTTTCTTTTTTGGTCTGTAGTTTCTGACTCTAAGTTCCTGACAATTTCTCTGTTTCTCTCTGTATAATGTGGATTATTTGGTTTTTGTTTCTTTGGAATGGTTCTGGAGGGAATTTTCCATTTCTTTGTTTTTGTTTGAAGGGATTTTCTTTGTTTGTGAAGGGTCATTTCGATTTCCCTTTTTTTGGTTAAAGGGATTTTCTTTGTTTATGAAGGGAATTTTCCATTTCATTGTTTTTGGTTGAAGGGATTTTCTTTGTTTATGAAGAGAATTTTCCATTTCTCTGTTTTTGGTTGAATTTACTTTCTTTATTTATGGAGGGACAATTCCATTTCCTTGTTTTTCGTTGAAGTTATTTTCTTTGTTTGTGAAGGGACATTTCCATTTCCCTGTTTTTGGTTGAAGGGATTTTCTTTGTTTAAGAAGGGAATTTTCCATTTCTTTGTTTTTGCTTGAAGGGATGTTTTTTGTTTATTGAGGGACTTTTTCATTTCTCTGTTTTTGGTTGAATTTATTTTCTTTGTTTATGGAGGGACATTTCCATTTCCTTGTTTTTCGTTGAAGTTATTTTCTTTGTTTGTGCAGGGACATTTCCATTTCCCTGTTTTTGGTTGAAGGGATGTTCTTTGTTTATTGAGGGACTTTTTCATTTCTCTGTTTTTGGTTGAATTTATTTTCTTTGTTTATGGAGGGACATTTCCATTTCCTTGTTTTTCGTTGAAGTTATTTTCTTTGTTTGTGAAGGGACATTTCCGTTTCCCTGTTTTTGGTTGAAGGGATTTTCTTTGTTTATGAAGGAAATTTTCCATTTCTTTGTTTTTGCTTGAAGGGATTTTCTTTGTTTATTGTGGGATTTTTTCATTTCTCTGTTTTTGGTTGAAGGGATTTTCTTTGTTAATGAAGGGAATTTTCTATTTCTTTGTTTTTGCGTTCTATTTTCCCGGTGAGGTTATTCTTCTATTTTCGTTGTTCATTGATGGGCGCTCCTTCTTTTTCCTTGATTTTCGTTGAACAGTGGTGCACCTCTAGCTGGGGTCTCTGCCGAACCTGCATTGATCAGACTTGTGTCCAAAGCAAACAAATGCGCTAAAGGGGGAGGTAGTCGAATTTGTTCCGAAAACTCGGAAACTGAAGTTTGTTAGGTTCGTGATCATCAGTATTATTATCCGGGGGTTTGTTTATTATTTGTAGCTGGTACTATATTTTCGGATTTTGGGTTGTTTTCCGTGAATTTTCTTTTTTGGTCGGTAGTTTCTGTGTCTAAGTTCATGACAATGTCTCTGTTTCTCTTTGAATTACATGGTATATTTGGTTTTTGTTTCTTTGGAATGGTTCTTGAGGGAATTTTACATTTCTTTGTTTTTGGTTGAAGGGATTTTCTTTGTTTATGGAGGGACTTTTTCATTTCTATCTTTTTCGTTGAGGTTTTTGATTGAAGGTATTTTCTCTGTCTATAGAGAAACTTTTCCATTTCCCTGTGTTTCGTTGAAGTTATATTCTCTAGTCGTGTTCTTCTATTTACCACTTTTTTCTTGAAGGTGCGTTTTATAGTCTTGATGGGGCTATTCTTATATGTTTTTTGTTCATTGAGGGGCGCTCCTTTCTTTTCCCCGATTTCCGTTGAACACTAGTGCACCTCTATTTTCATAAATTTCCTCGTTTTTGTTTAGAGCTTTTTTCCCTTTTACTGAAGGGACTTTTCTTCTATTTTCCTGTTTTTGGTTGGAGTTATTTTCTCTGTTCTTCTATTTCCGTTTTCGACTAAAAGTTATTTTTTTAGTTCCTGGACTCACTTTTTTTTCTTCGTGTTGTAAACAATTCGTTTTTGATAGATTTCATTATTAAGAATTTTATTTATTTGGGGTTTTATGGGGTTATATGGCTACAGGCGAACCATCCCCTTAAAAAAATGGTAACGCGCCGTGGTAATACCTCAGTGGTGGTGTGGAAATTTACCAATTAATGTTTTATTATAATTTAGTTGAGGTTAATTACACTGCTCTGATTACTGCCGAATTATCACAAAACATTCTTATTCTTTGTAACCATTATTTAATAACATTCATGTGCTTCTTTAAATAATTAATAGACACTTTACCAAAAAAACGTTCTTTTTGTCATTAAAAATCAACTTTTTCTTAAAAAATACCACTTATTTTAAGAGTAGATACTAGAACATCCATACTAAGAAATTCAAACAAAATTTGATGAAATTGGAGATAGTGTTTTATTTATTTAGTATTTATTTATTCAATTACAAGAAGAAATTAATGATGGGAATACTTTATTATGTAAGGGTTGATGACTAAGAGATGAATGTATCGAAAAAAAATCATTATTTGAGTGTTCGTCGCCGCGAACGGTCTAAAAATCAAATAATTCTGTACGATTTTTATTAATTAGTTTAAAAATTAAAACGCTTTCAATTTTTTTCGTTTTCGTAGAGGATTTCATGCGGTTTAAGATCCGGTTAATCGCGAGTATGTGAAGTGACCTTTTGGATATGAAATTTTACTTATGGAAGAAGAAGATAAGATTAGTGTTTTTTTATATTTAAATTCATTAAATTAAATTAAATTGAAAATTTGGAAAACAGTTTGTATCTTTATTGTTAAAACTCTTAAATTTTTATTAGGGTAGTTTAAATAAAATAAGTGGTTGTTAGCAATAACGAATACAACTCTTAATTTTTTAAATTAATTTATTTGGGGAACAAACGGGGTGGTGAAGCGAATATATGATGCTCTCAACTGTTAGCATCAATTAGCCTCTCCAACTCAATTCCGACTCTCACCTCCTCGAGGTGTTCCTCGGTAACCTGAGCACCCTGTAGAAGATCGAGGTAACCAATCTCGGTCGGAAACAGGGTCAGGGCCGACGAGAGCGGAAGAAATGGTCCTCCAAAGAAATGGAGAGTTAAGGCGTCGGGTCTACTACTCGTCACTCGTCACAATTGAAATATGGAATATACAAGGAATGGCAACAAAACAAAACTGAAAAACACTTTCGGAAATTGAAAGGCTGGATACAGATATAGTAGTGTAAGTGAAACAAAAAAAAAGAAATAATCGGAATATGTACATACATATGGAGTGGTGTTACCAAACATGAAAGACCGGCAAAAGGAATATCAATAATAATTAAAAATAAATAGAGGAAATATATACAAGATTACCAGCAAATAAACGGAAGAGTACTGAAATGAATGATAATGCAACCGAACAAGAGAAAGAACAATTTTTCAATACACTAAACGATGTATTAGACAGTTCAAATGAAAAGGAAGATATTTTCATGAATAAGGTAAGAAAATTGGGGTATTTGCATAGTGGTAATATGATTTATTTTTTATCAGATCAACTATTTTTTTCTATATCAGATCCAATATAGTATCACCTTCTATATATTTATTATTAATGCCTTTTTGATACACGTATAAAATGATTCGGGATTATTTGATTTTTAAAGTTTATGTGTTTACACGGTTTGTGAAAAGTGAGTGATATATAGAGTGTTCTACAGGAGAGTGTGTACGACAGGTAAGTAAGCATTTTTTTAAATTTTTACATTCTGTGTGTATATTTTATACACAGTTTCTAAAAATTGATGCTATACAGCGTGCTCGCACGGTAAGTGAATATTTTTTTAAATTTGTACAGCAGTCTGTGTCTATAATTTATACTCATTTTGCAGACTTGTGTGCAAAGCAAAAAGATACAATAAAGGAGAAGGCAGTCGGATTTGTTTCGGAAACTCAAGTTTGATCATCATCAGTATTATTTTCTCTGGGTTCGTTTATTGTTTATAGCTCTATTATATTTCCAACTTTTTTTTGTTTTTCGTTGAGATATATTTTCGGCCTGTGGTTCCTGTGTCTCTGTTTAGGTCAATTACTCTGTTTTTCTCGGTATTATGTGGTCTACTTTGTTATTGTTTCTTTGGAATTAAGGTTCTTACATTTTCCTATTTGTTGTTGATGTTATTTTCTCTATTTCTGAAGGATTTTTCTTATATTTCCCTGTTTTTGATTGAAGCTATTTTCTCTGTTTCTGAAGGGACTCTCCGTTTCCCTGTTTTTGGTTGAAGGTATTTTCTCTATTTATATAGGGACTTTTTCATTTCCCTGTTTTGGGTTGAAGTTATTTTCTTTGTTTATGGAGGGACATTCCATTTCCCTGTTTTTTGTTGAAGGTATTTTCTTTGTTTATTGAGGGACTTTTTCATTTCCTTGTTTTTGGTTGAAGATATTTTGTTTGTTTATGAAGGGACTTTTCATTTCTTTGTTTTTGATTGAAGGTATTTTCTTTGTTTACTTTTGGTTGAAATTATTTTGTTTATTTCTTGAGGACTTTTCTTCTATTTTCCTATCTTTGGTAGTTATTTTTTTTGGTCCTGATCTTCTATTTATCTCATTTTCCTTGAAGATGTGTTTTATGTTCTTGGTGGGGCTATTCTTCTATTTTCGTTGTTCATTGAAGGGCGCTCCTTCTTTTTCCCCGATTTCCGTTGAACACTAGTGCACCTCTAGCTGGGGTCTCTGCCGAACCTGCATTGATCAGACTTGTGTCCAAAGCAAGCAAATGCAACAAAGGGCAAGGCAGTCGGGTTTGTTCCGGAAACTCGGAAATTGAAGTTTGATAGGTTCGTGATCATCGGTATTATTATCCGGGGGTTTGTTTATTGTTTGTAACTCGTATTATATTTTCGGATTTTGAGCAGTTTTCAGTTAATTTTCTTTTTTGGTCTGTAGTTTCTGACTCTAAGTTCCTGACAATTTCTCTGTTTCTCTCTGTATAATGTGGATTATTTGGTTTTTGTTTCTTTGGAATTGTTGTTGAGGGATTTTTCTATTTCTTCGTTTTTGGTTGAAGAGATTTTCTTTGTTTATGAAACGACTTTTCTATTTCTTTCTTTTTGGTTGAATAGATTTTCTTTGTTTATGGAGGAACATTTCTATTTCCTTGTTTTTCGTTGAATTTATTTTCTTTGTTTATGGAGGGACATTTCCGTTTCTCTGTTTTTCGTTGAGGCTGTTTTGTTTGTTTATGGATAGACATTTCCATTTCTCTGTTTTCGGTTGAGGTATTTTCTTTGTTTATTGAGGGACTTTTTCATTTCCCTGTTTTTGGTTGAAGATATTTTCTTTGTTTATTGAGGGGCTTTTCCATTTCTTTGTTTTTGGTTTAAGAGATTTTCTTTGTTTATGGAGGGACATTTCCGTTTCCCTGTTTTTCGTTGAAGTTATTTTCTTTGTTTATGGAGGGACTTTCCATTTCCCTGTTTTTTGTTGAAGGTATTTTCTTTGTTTATTGAGGGGCTTCTCCATTTCTTTGTTTTTGATTGAAGGTATTTTCTTCGTTTACTTTTGGTTGAAATTATTTTGTTTATTTCTTGAGGACTTTTCTTCTATTTTCCTGTCTTTGGTTAGTTATTTTATTTGTTCCTGATCTTCTGTTTATCTCATTTTCCTTGAAGTTGTTTCTATATTCCTGGTGAGGTTATTCTTCTATTTTCGTTGTTCATTGAGGGGCACTCCTTCTTCTTCCCTGATTTTCGTTGAACAGTGGTGCACCTCTAGCTGGGGTCTCTGCCGAACCTGCATTGATCAGACTTGTGTCCAAAGCAAGCAAATGCGCTAAAGGGGGAGGCAGTCGAATTTGTTCCGGAAACTCGGAAATTGAAGTTTGATAGGTTCGTGATCATCAGTAATATTATCTGGTGGTTTGTTTATTATTTGTAACTCGTATTATATTTTCGGATTTTGAGCAGTTTTCAGTTAATTTTCTTTTTTGGTCTGTAGTTTCTGAATCTAAGTTCCTGACAATTTCTCAGTTTCTCTCTGTATAATGTGGATTATTTGGTTTTTGTTTCTTTGGAATTGTTGTTGAAGGATTTTTCTATTTCGTCGTTTTTGGTTGAATAGATTTTCTTTGTTTATGAAAGGACTTTTCCATTTCTTTGTTTTTGATTGAAGATATTTTCTTTGTTTATGAAAGGACTTTTCCGTTTCTTTGTTTTTGATTGAAGATATTTTTATTGGTTATGAAAAGGCTTTTCCATTTCTTTGTTTTTAGTTGAATAGATTTTCTTTCTTTATGGTGGAACATTTCCATTTCTCTGTTTTTCGTTGAGGTTATTTTCTTTGTTTATGGAGGAAAATTTCCATTTCCTTGTTTTTGATTGAAGATATTTTCTCTGTCTATAGAGAAACCTTTCCATTTTCCTGTGTTTCGTTAAAGTTATTTTCTCTAGTCGTGTTCTTCTATTTACCTCTTTTTTCTTGAAGGTACGTTTTATATTCTTGGTGGGGCTATTCTTCTATGTTTTTTGGCTCCTTGTTTTTCCCCGATTTCCGTTGAACACTAGTGCTCCTCTATTTTTATAAATTTCCTCGTTTTTGTTTAGAGCTTTTTTCCCTTTTTCTGAAGAGACTTTTCTTCTATTTCCCTGTTTTTGGTTGGAGTTATTTTTTTAGTTCCTGGAATCACGTTTTTTTCTTCTTGTTGTAAACAATTCGTTTTTGATAGATTTAATTATTAAGAATTTCATTTATTAGGGGTTTTATGGGGTTATATGGCTACAGGCGAACCATCCCCTTAAAAAAATGGTAACGCGCCGTGGTAATACCTCAGTGGTGGTGTGGAAAATTACCTATTAATGTTTTATCATAATTTAGTTGATGTTAATTACACTTCTCTGATTAGTGCCGAATATCACAAAACATTCTTATTCATTGTAATTATTATTTAATAACAATTAAATGCTTCTTTAAATAATTAATAGACATTTTCACAAAAAAACGTTCTTTTTATCATTAAAAATCAACTTTTTCTTAAAAAATACCACTTATTTTAAGATAGATACTAGAACATCCATACCACGAAAATCAAACAAAATTTGATGAAAATGGAGATAGTATTTTATTTATTTATGTAAGGGTTGATGACTAAGAGATGAAAGTATCGAAAAAAAATCATTATTTGTGTATTCGTCGCCGCGAACGGTCTAAAAATCAAATAATTCAGTTCGATTTTTATTAATTAGTTTAAAAATTAAAGCGCTTTCAATTTTTTTCGTTTTCTTAGAGGATTTGATGCGGTTTTAGATCCGTTTAATAGCGCGTGTGAAGTGCCCTTTTGAATTGGTATTTTTACTTCGAGAATTAAAAGGTACAGTTGCATATTTTTTAAAGTTTAAAGTTTTTAAATCCATTAAATATTTGTTTGTAAACATATGAGTCATTATTACGTAAGGGTTGATGACTAAGAGATGAATGTATAGAAAAAAAAAATCATTATTTGTGTATTCGTCGCCGCGAACGGTCTAAAAATCAAATAATTCTGTTCGATTTTTATTAATTAGTTTAAAAATTAAAACGCTTTCAATTTTTTTCGTTTTCGTAGAGGATTTGATGCGGTTTTAGATCCGTTTAATCGCGCGTGTGAAGTGCCCTTTTGAATTGTTATTTTTACTTCGAGAATTAAAAGGTACAGTTGCATATTTTTTACTTTTAAAAGTTTTTAAATCCATTAAACGATATTTAATTATTAAATATTTGTTTGTAAATATATGAGTCATTATTATGTAAGGGTTGATGACTAAGAGATGAATGTATCGAAAAAAATTCATTATTTGAGTGTTCGTCGCCGCGAAGGGTCTAAAAATCAAATAATTCAGTTCGATTTTTATTAATTAGTTTAAAAATTAAAACGCTTTCAATTTTTTTCGTTTTCGTAGAGGATTTGATGCGGTTTTAGATCCGTTTAATCGCGCCAATTATGTCACCCTCTAACAAGGAGTCCACACATAAGAAGTTGCTTACCCGAAGGTTATGTAGATAAGCCTTACGTAACCACCTAGGACTCATATCCATTTTATAAATAATACAGTTAGTTAGGTGTGGGAGCTCGAAATATAGACTCGTTTATTATTGTAGTACTTTTTAATACTTGTAATAAAAACAAATAAATCCAAAGTGGATCATCAAAATTTGAGACTCAAATTGCTCAAATTTGCGAGGACAAAGACCTGGTGAGGACTACATTGCCAACCCAGCCGTTGACCTTATAGCTAGTAAGAAGATAGTTATGAAAATCATTTTTTTTATTGTGTAAGTACAATTTATGATTTTTGAAGATTTTATAGGCGATTTCAGATCTATTCTTGAAGAAATAATTATTGAAAGTACGCCTTCAACTGACTCAAATTCAAATTCAAATTTAGTTATAAATAATAGTATGCCTAATCCAGCAATCATGCCTAATACTTTTAAAAGTGAATATTTAAATTGCATTCCGGAATTCGATGGAAATCCGAATGACTTGAACAGATTTTTATCTGTAAGTGAAGCCCTATTGCTAAAATTTTATAATAGAGTTGAACCAAATGATTTTTTAAATACTTATTTGTTGAATTCAGTGATTTCAAAATTAAAAGGAAATGCAAAAACTGTAGTTAACATACAGGGTTGCACTAACTGGGACGATTTAAAAACTACCCTTAAAACAAAATCATAGTGAAAGTAATCAAACATTTTATGATAGGTGTTTACATATTTTAAATTTACTCTGTAGCTACGTCAATATTCATGAAGCTACTGATGCTGCAAAAACCCTTAAAAGAAATTTGTATCAAAATCTTGCTTTAAAAACCTTTCTCTCCGGATTAAGAGAACCTTTAGGAACCACTATTCGGTGTATGAAACCGACTACTTTAAGCGAAGCAATGCAATTTGTTCTACAAGAGGAAAACGCTCACTATTTGCAAAATACCTCTAATAAAAATTTCCCAAAACCGGTCCATCTACCAAAACCAAACCAAAATCAACAATTTAATAGAAATAATTTTAGTAATAATACTCCTAACAATTTCTTTGCTAGACAAAATAATAATTTTCCTTCGCAACATATACCAATTCAACCAAGACCAATACAAAGAAATTTTCCCACAAATATTCAGGCTTTTAGACAGCCAAATCAAAACAGGAACCTATTTAAACCGAATCAAAATGCAAGATTCCCTGCTCCTACGCCTATGACCGTTTCGACAAGAAACACTGATCAATTTAACAATAATAATAATAACAATAGACAACAGTCTACACGTTTTAGACCAACTGGTCCCCCAAATTTTATTTCAGAAGAACTTTATAACGTAGAAGGTAACGAAAATCAGTGTAACGAAAATTTTGACGATTGTTATAATTATGACAATAATAATTATTCATGTAGTGATCAATATGATCAAGAACAAGACAATGAAATAAATAATCCAAACCCAAAAGTTATATCATTTAATTGTACAAATTCAAGTGAATTGCCCTATATTATTTTTCCAGAATTTAATCTTAAATTTTTAATTGATACAGGGTCAACAAAATCATTTATCGATCCTGAATTAGCTTTCAGATTTTACCCTAATACAATTAAAGACGATCCTTTTGTAGTTTCAACTGTATTTCAAAAATCAACACACAAACATAGTGCAAATATTTTGGAATCTAAAATTTTTAAACTTCCAAATCCAGCCAAATTAAAATTTTATCTCTTTCAATTTCATACAGTATTTAATGGACTTATAGGAATTGATAATTTGAAGGCCTTACAAGCCAAAATAGATGTAGATAAAGGTTATCTGATTACACCTTTTTCAAGAATAAAGCTTATGTATCATAAGACTAACAATGAACTTAATTTAGTAACTTTAGAACCAAGAACAGAGCAAGTAATTAAAATTCCAACAAGTATTTATCAAGGAGACATTATTATTCCTTAACAAAAATTTCAGAGTTGCGAAATTCCTGAGTCCCTCAGCACTGCAAAAAATGGTTATGCTTTAACCACAATTTTAAATAGTTCAGTAAATAAAGTAACATTAGATTTATCAAAATCAATTCTAGTAGAAAAGTTTTGTAAAAACGAAAATCAAAATTTGGAAATTAATAACACTGAACAAAAAAAAGATGAACCATTAGACTTATCAAAATTTAGAACTAAACATATGAATAGAGAGGAAAAAGAAAAAATTTTGAATTTATGCCATGAGTATAGAGATATATTTTATAACGAAAATGACAAACTAAGTTTTACCAATAGAATTAAACATCAAATACGAACGAATGACGAAATACCGGTTTATACAAAAACCTATAGGTATCCTTTTGTTCATAGACAAGAGGTTGCCAAACAAATTAAAAAAATGCTAGATTCAAAAATAATATGCCCCTCAAATTCACCCTGGTCAGCACCTATTTGGATTGTATCCAAGGAAAAAGATTCTAGTAATATCTCAAAATACAGAGTGGTCGTAGACTACAGAAAATTAAATGAAAAAATGATTAATGACAAATATCCTTTGCCAAATATAACAGACCTGTTAGATAAATTAGGGAAATGTCAATACTTCTCAACCCTTGATTTGGCCAGTGGCTTCCATCAAATCGAGATGGAAGAAAAAGATGTTGAAAAAACAGCTTTCAACACAGAAAATGGACATTACGAATTTCTTCATATGCCATTTGGACTAAAAAATACTCCTGCAACATTCCAACGAGTGGCAGACAATATATTACGGGGTATACAAAACGAAAAATGTTTAGTATATCTCGACGATATAATAATATTTTCGACATCACTACAAGAGCATCTAGAAAGACTCAAAGCAGTTTTTCAACGACTTAGAGAATCTAATTTCAAGGTACAGCTCGACAAATCAGAATTCCTTAGAAAGGAAGTCGCTTACCTAGGGCACGTTGTGACCCCAGACGGAGTCAAACCAAACCCTGACAAAATTCATGCCATTGTTAATTTCCCCGTACCAAAAACGCCTACACAAATCAAAGGATTTCTTGGTTTACTCGGTTATTACAGGCGCTTTATTAAAGATTTCGCACGAATAACAAAACCCCTTACTAAGTGTCTTAAGAAAGGCGCAAAAATCGATCTTAATGACGAATACCTTACTTGTTTTGAGACATGTAAAAAATTACTGACAAACGAACCAATTTTACAGTACCCAGACTTTACGAAACCATTTATCCTGACTACAGACGCATCCAACGTCGCTATAGGAGCAGTACTGTCTCAAGGAACTCTTGGACAGGACTTACCAATTGCTTACGCCTCACGTACATTAAATGATTCAGAACAAAATTACTCGACTATAGAAAAAGAACTACTTGCGATCGTGTGGGCTACAAAATATTTCCGCCCTTATTTATTTGGACGACCCTTCGTTATTGTTACTGACCAAAAACCCCTCGTTTGGCTATTCTCATTAAAAGAGCCCAATTCAAAATTATTACGGTGGCGATTGAAACTCGAAGAGTTTGACTACAAAGTAGTTTACCGGAAAGGTAAATCAAACGTAATCGCAGATTGTTTATCTAGAATAGAAATTCATACAAAAAAAACCTCTTTTTGGAAGGATTTAGACGAAATTTTAAATGAATCATCTGATTATCAAAATCAATCAGTCAAATTTCAATACCCGAAACAAAGCCAAAATTCGCCACAGCCTGGCACTTCAAAACAACAAGACGAAGTAGAAAACATTATAAACTTACAAGATGACTTAGACAATTTCCATGGCAGTAAACCTTGACGAGACGCCACTGGAAAATGACGAAAATAATGAAAATTCAAACGATGACCATACCATACACTCTAATGCGGACGAAAACCCTGTAATAGGTATTCCCATCGCTGACTACGCTGTAAATTATGGAAAAAATCAAATTTTTATAAACTCAGTCCACCATTCACCAGCAAATCCAAAAATTAAAAATTTATTTGGAAATAAACAAAGAATAACTGTTCAAATTTCAAAAAATAATCTAAATAGTGATATAATAAATTTTATTAAAGAATATATTGCCCCTGATCTTTATTTTGAAGATCCAAATCTGTACGAACCATTTTCTATTTGTTTACAACAACATTTCAAATCTTCTTCAATTAAAATGAAAAGATGCACTAAAAAATTATTAGACATTGTAGATCAATATGATATTAAAGAAACTATAGAAAATTATCACGTCAGTAAAACAAATCACCGCGGAATTGAGGAAACGAATTAAAGAAAAATATTTCTGGCCCAATATGAAAAAATCAATACAAACATATATTAACGAATGCGAAATTTGCCAACAAAGTAAATACGATAGGCACCCCGTCAACATCAAAATGAATTTAACACCTACAGCTACTAAACCATTTGAAATAGTTCATATTGATTCTTTTACCTTTGAAAATTCAAAATTCTTAACAATTGTAGATAGCTTTTCCAAATACGCTCAAGCCTATTTTTTGGAAGCAGTTTCAGGTACAGAAGCTGCCGAAAATTTAATTAGATTCTTTTCGCATCATGGTATACCCAAATTAATCATTTCTGACAACGGGACAGAATTCAAAAATTCAGTCATAACAGAACTTTTAAGTCTCCATAAAATTAATATTCATTTTTGTTCTCCAGAACATCCTAAATCAAACGGAATAATAGAAAAATTCCATTCTACCATAATTGAACACCTACGTTTGTTAAATACACAAGGAATTAACAACACTCATATAAAAACCAAAATGATAAATACAATTTTCGCTTACAATAACTCCATACATAGTGTCACGAACTTAAAACCAGTAGACGTCATCAACGGGCATATGACAGATAATGACCCATTTAACATAGACATTGACAAGATATTAATTAACGACTACGTAAATCAACACAAAGAACGAGCTAAAGTATTATACTCAAAAATTAATTCAGATTTAGTTGAACATAAAGAACACATTTTGGAAAAGGTAAATAAAAACCGTGAAGACCCTACAATATTTAAAGAAGGTCAAAACGTCTATATTCAGAAGAAAGTAAGAGCTAAAAACGCGAATAAATTCCATAAGCCTATCACTATACAAACGGTTAATGAAAATCGAAAAACCCTGACGACAGAAAAACATGGCAAAGTACATATGGACAATGTAAAACACCCACTTAAAAGATTATACTCATTTGACAATAATAACAATAATTAATTATCATTTCAGGTTACCCGGAATACTCGGATTCCCAGAAACAATTAATCTAAGAAATTTAGAAGATAATCCAGTTTTGTTACCAGTAAAACTCGGTGCCGTAAAAGTTACCGAATATTATCACAAAGTTCTATACTACTATGACATAAACCCTATAATTACCGAATTCAAAAAACTAAAATTAAAATCTATCAATGTAACTAAATCAATAAAAGTAAATTATGAATATATCGATGACATTTCTAACTACATTAAAATTTTACAGTTCTCTGAAACTAAATTAGGAAATAAACTTAAAGAAATATTACCTTCTTCAAAAAGTATTAAAAGAGGTCTTATTAATGGCCTAGGGTCAATATTTAAAGCAATAAGTGGAAATTTGGACGCCAGCGATGGCGAGCGTTATGAAAAACTTATAAATCAACTCCAACAAAATCAAGTCAAATTAGCAAATAACATAAGAACTCAAAATTCATTAGCAGTGTCCCTTATTGATAATTTTAATCTAACGATTCAACAAATAAATCATAATGAAAATGTTTTGGAAAACCGATTAAAACAAATTGAAACAATGGTGGCTTATTCAATTAATGTTACAAATAGTATTTTTATAAAAGACACACTTAATCAGATTTTAAATATGTACGAAATAATAACATCTATCTTACAAGACATTGAAAACTCTATTTCTTTTGCAAAACTAGGTGTAATGCATCCTAGCATAGTAAAAACATCTGATTTATATGAAATATTACACAATGTATTTAATAATCTAAGAAAATCTCAAATGCCAGTAGACTTGGATATAAACAAGATGTTGCTTTTCGAGAAACTCATAAAAATTTCATGTTTCATATTAAATAACAAAATAACTTATATTTTACATGTACCGATAACCTTACCATTCGAATTAGATTTATTTCATCTTTACTCTATACCAATTAAGAAGGAGAGTCAGTTTAAGGTCATTATACCCGAAAATACATTCATAATTAAAAATAAGTTGTACTACGCATTTATAAACAAACCATGCCAAAAACTAGCCAACCAAAAATATCTATGTGAAGAGACTAGCCTCCATGAAGTCAAAACCAGCAAAATTTGTGAAATTCAACTCCTAAACTTTAAAACCACCTCCACCTGAAACCAGTTGCCCATAGACGTTTCCCGATCAACAATACAAAGACTAGACACAACCAATCAATGGATATTGATTTTACCAAAAGAAGCCAATATAAAACTTAAATGCTACCAACAAGAAGAAATGTTAAACCTAGCCGGTACTTACTTGGCTAATGTTCCAAAAAATTGCCAAATTACTACTGATACAGAAACCATTTCCAATAATGGCCCAATTAACTTTGAAAGCCAGCCGGTCCTGTTCCCACAAACAATAATCCTACAAAGAGAATCCAAGAATGGAATGAATAACATAAGCTTACCACCAATTAATATAGACAAACTTCACACCCAGAGATAGAATAATCAAAAATGAACCCAATTTAGAAGAAAGCACATTCTCTTCTAGTCCTAGTGTTTTGACTATAATACTTTACTGTCTCTTAATATTAATCGTTCTGCTTTTAGTATATAGAAAATTTAGAATGACCAAGCGACCCACAAGCACTCAAGAGGCCTTTTACCTTCAAGAGGCCCTAAATCTACAAGATGTTCACCTTCCTTAGCTTGCAGCCCTCGGAAGCTGAATCTTCAGGGGGAGGAATTATGTCACCCTCTAACAAGGAGTCCATACATAAGAAGTTGCTTACCCGAAGGTTATGTAGATAAGCCTTACGTAACCACCTAGGACTCATATCCATTTTATAAATAATACAGTTAGTTAGTTGTGGGAGCTCGAGGTATAAACTCGTTTATTATTGTAGTACTTTTTTAATACTTGTAATAAAAGCAAATAAATTGTTTTTTAAAAAGTAAGTTTTTGGATCAAAAACTATTATTCGTGACTAAAGGGTCGTGAATAATAAATAAATGAACCAAAATAAATCGATTAATCGAAAAATGAATTTCGTCGCGATCGGTCCAAATTAAATTCGAGGTTTTATTAGTTTAAAAAATAAAACGCTTTTAATTTTTTCGTTTTCACATGCTGTTTTAGTTCCGTTTAACCGCGCGCGTGTCAAGTGCCCTTTTGAATTGGGATTTTTATTGTTGGAAACAAAAGGTGAGATGTTTATTTTTTATTTCTAAACGTTTTTAAATTTATTAAATGAAATAAGTTGAAAATTAGAAAAAAATTTAGTAGTTTTATTTTTAAAACTTTCAAATGCCCTTCGTAAATGTTATTAATATTCTATAGATTATTAAGATAGTTTAAATAAAGTAACTGGTTGTTAACAAAAACGAATATAAGTTTAAATTTTTTCTAAAATAATTTTTCGTTTAATAATTAGATGCACTAATTTCAAATTAATTTATAATTAACATTTATTTTTTTTACTTCGGACACTGTTTGTATTTTTTTAATATTTCCAATAAAAATTCCTTTAAATTTCAAATTGTGTGAAATTATTATAAATATTTATAGAGTTTAATATTAAATGATTTTTGAAGAGTAACAAAAGGTTACGTGTTTGGTGCGTACACACTATGTAATGAAAGAAAGGCTGAATAAGTTGTATTTTAAAGTGTGTAAGATTCTTTATTTAAAGATATGTGTAAAAGAAATATATATATTTCTCAAAGTCAAAAGAGTGTCAAGCGCTTTCGGCAAAACAATGCCATCATCAGGACAAAAAAAGTGCAAAAAAGTAGAGAAGGTTGGTTATAAAACAAAAGTAGAGAACATCAACGCAGTAACAATACATCTTAAATTAACTTTTTTTAAAAATGTTACTGTTTTCTACTATATTAATGTCGTTTTTTAAAAAAAGTTAATTTAAGATGTATTGTTACTGCGTTGATGTTCTCTACTTTTGTTTTATAACCAACCTTCTCTACTTTTTTGCACTTTTTTTGTCCTGATGATGGCATTGTTTTGCCGAAAGCGCTTGACACTCTTTTGACTTTGAGAAATATATATATTTCTTTTACACATATCTTTAAATAAAGAATCTTACACACTTTAAAATACAACTTATTCAGCCTTTCTTTAATATTAAATATTTGTTGGGATTTCCAAATAAAATGGTGTTTATTATATTTAATTATTTTAAGATACGTCACCTTGTATATAAAAAATTTACCCTTTGTTTATGTTTACAAAAATGTGTTAGTCACGATTATCTGGATGTCGTGACTAAAGGGTCATGACTAATAAATAAATGTATCAAAATACATCGTTTACCCAAGAATGAATTTCGTCGCGGTCGGTCGAAATTAGATTCGGTGTTTTATAAATTTAAAAAAATTATTTTTTCGTTTTCGAATGCGTTTTTAGTTCCCTTTAAACGCCCGTGTATGAAGTGCCCTTTTGTTTTGAAAATTTGGCTTAGAATGAATTGGAAGGTACATTTTTTAAACGCTTTTAAATTCATTAAATGAATTTGAATTGAAAATTAATAATTAATAATAGTTTAAATGAAATAACAGGTTGTTAACAGTAACGAATAGAACCATTAATTTTATTTGATTTCAACAAAACTACAATTTATTTAAATTTTAGCAAATTGGTAATAGATATCGTATTAATAAAATTTTTCCCTTTGTTTCAGAATGTCGGGTCGTCATCATCAGGGTATGAATTTCTTCAGGAAAGGTAGGATAACTGGGGTATTTGTAAGGTGATGGTTTCTTATTTATTTTTTATTGCATTCAATTATTCCGGAAATATTTTTGACTATATTAGATCTAATATAGAGGGTGATACACAACTATTTTATCCTTAATGTCTTTTTGATATAAAACATTATTCAGGAAATTTTGTTTGTAAAAATTGACGATATATATTGTGTTCGAAAGGTAAGTGAACATTTTTAAAAATTTTTACATTCTAATCACTGAATGGTACACATTATTATATTTATTGTGAATTTTAGACTTTGGTGCAACGCAAGTAGATGTAATAAAGGAAAAGGCAATTGGAAACTGGGGTTTGATCATCATCAGTATCCATATCTCTGGCTTCGTTTATTACTTGTAGATCTTATCATATTTCCCGATTTTGAGCATTTTTTTGGGCTGTCAGTTTTGTATTTAAATTTATACTAATTTTCCTACTTCTCTCTCTATGGCGCGGTTTAATTTGTGTTAGTTCTTCTATTTCTAATTTTCGTTGAAATTATTTTATTAGTTTTTGGAGGACTTTTCGGAAATTTCCTTGTTTTTGGGCTATTTTCTTTGTTTATGGAGGGATTTTCCATGTCCCTGTTTTTGATTGAAAGTATTTTCTCTGATTCCGGAAGGACTTTTCCATGTCCCTGTTTTTGGTTGTAGGTATTTTTTTTATTAGGGTGGGACTTTTCCATGTCCCTGTTTTTGGTTGCACGTATTTTCTATGATTATGGAGGGACTTTTCCATTTCCCTGTTTTCGATTAAAAGTATTTTCTTTGTTTATTGAGGGACTTTTTCATGTCCCTGTTTTTTATTGAAGGTATTTTGTCCGTTTATAGAGGGACTTTTCCATGTCCCTGTTTTTGGTTGTAGGTATTTTCTTTGATTATGGAGGGACTTTTCCATGTCCCTGTATTTGCTAGAAGGTATTTTGGTTTGTTTCTGGAAGGACTCTTCCATGTCCCTGTTTTTGGTTGAAATCATTTTCTTTGTTTATGAAGGCACTTCCTATTTCCCTGTATTTCGTTGAAGTTATTTTCTTTATTTATGGAGAGACATTTCCATTTCCCGGTTTTTAGTTGAAGTATTTTCTTTATTTATGGATGGACTTTTCCATATCCTTGTTTTTGATTGAATGTATTTTCTTTGTTTATGGACTAACTTATTTTTTCTCTGTTTTTGGTTGAAGGTATTATGGCTGCTTATAGAGGGACTTTTTCATTTCGCTGTGTTAGATTGAAGTTATTTTCTCTGGCTCTGTTCTTCTATTTACCTCTTTCTTCTTGAAGGTGCGTTTTTTGTTCATTGAGGGGCGCTCCTTCTTTTTCCCCGATTTCCGTTGAACACTAGTGCACCTCTAGTGGGGGTCTCTGCCGGTTCCGCATTGGTCAGACTTGTGTCCAAAGCAAGCGAATGCATTAAAGGGAAAGGCAGTTGGATTTATTCCGGAAACTCGGAAACTGAAGTTTGGTAGGTTCGTGATCATCAGTATTATTATTTCTGGCTTTATTTATTATTTATGGCTTATATTTCTCGATTTATGTGGTGATTTTGTGGTTTTTCACTTAGAATCCGTTTTGGTTTGTCGTACCTGTATCTAAGTTTATACCGATTTCTTTGTTTCTTATGTATTACGTTGTTTATTTGGTTTTTGTTGTTCTTCTATTTTTCTGATTTTCGTTATAGAATGTTTATATTTTTCTCGAGGGGCTATTATTTTATTTCCCCATTTTCATTTTGGAATTATTTTCTCTATTTTTCGAGAGAATTTTTATAAATTTTCTAGTTTTTGTTTGGAGTAATTTTCGTTGTTAATGGAAGGACTTTTCCATGTCCCTGTTTTCGATTGAAAGTATTTTCTTTATTTATGGAGGGACTTTTCCATGTCCCTGGTTTTGGTTGTAGGTATTTTTTTTGTTTATGGAGGGACTTTTCCATATCCCTGGTTTTGGTTGTAGGTCTTTTCTCTGCTTATGGTGGGACTTTTCCATATCCCTGGTTTTGGTTGTAGGAATTTTTATATTTTCCTCAAGGGGCTATTATTTTATTTCCATTTTCTTTACGGAATTATTTTCTCTATTTTTCGAGGGAATTTTTATAAATTTTCTCGTTTTTGTTTGGAGTTATTTTCTTTCTTTATGGAGGGCCTTTTCCATTCCCCTGTTTTTGGTTAAAGGTATTTTCTTTGTTTATGGAGGGACTTTCCATATCCCTGTTTTTGGTTTGAGGTATCTTTTTTGTTTACGTAGGAACGTTTCCATTCCCATGTTTTTGTTTGGACTAATTTTCTTTGTTTATGAAGGGACTTTTTCATTTCCCTGTTATTGGTTGTAGGTAACTTTTTCCTTGAAGGCGCGTTCTATGTTCTTGGTGGGGCTATTCGTCTATGTTTTTTGTTCATTGAGGGGCGCTCCTTCTTTTTCCCCGATTTCCGTTAAAAACTAATGCACCTCTTTTTGTATAAATTTCCTCTTTTTTGTTTTGAGTTATTTTCTCTGTCTGAAGAGACTTTTCTTCTATTTCCCTGGTTTTGTTTGAAGTTATTTTCTCTGCTTCTGGAGGGACTTTTCTTATATTTCCGTTTTTTTTTGATGATTGAGTTTTTTTTTCATGTTGTGAATTATTCCTTTTTGATAGGTTTCATTATTACAAATTTCATTTATTTAGGGTTTTATGGGGTTATATGGCTACAGGCGAACCATCCCCTTAAAAATGGTAACGCGCCGTGGTAATACCTCAGTGGTGGTGTGGAAAATTACCGATTAATGTATTATTATAATTTAGTTGAGGTAATTACACTAAAAATCAACATTTTTCATAAAAAATACCACTTATTTTAAGCTAGATACTAGAACATCCATACCAGGAAATTCAATCAGAATTGGTTGAAATTGGAGGTAGTATTTTATTTATTTAGAATTTATTTATTCAATTACAAGAAGAAAATGATGATGGGAATACTTTTTTAATACCTAATCAATAACTTTACTGTTGGGTTTATGTCCAGTTAAGAAAACCAATTCTATTTCATCTGTCAATATTTCGGCACCTTTACCGTCCATCCTCGGGCTTTAACAAGGAATACAAACTATGAACAAAATCGTCAACCTATTACAATTTCAAGCAAAGACAACAACGAATAAAATTTAAAAATCTAAAATCAACATTAATCTTTCTCTAAAAAGGAATAAAAAATATACACATATATATATATATTTTGTTTGAGGCTCTACTAACAATGTATCTAATGTTCTTATGCTCTCTTTAAATTCTGTTAAGAAGTTAGAACAATTCTGATATACCAGGTTTGGATTTTAATTTTAAACGTATTAGGAATATTAGAATGAGTTGTTCATAAACTGAAAACTAGACAAAAAATTTTGGCGTACATTTGGAAAATACCAATCTCATTAACTTTAAAGCCGCCCATATATCTTATAGAATATTTAACTTTGAAACAAAGTGTATACTTTTTAAATATATTTTAAGAAACGTTTAGTTTCAACTTCCTCTTTTTTATTTTTTTTGCTATATATTTACAAATACATTATTTTATATTGTGATGTTTCTTTAATTTATTCTTCTTTTTTTAAGGAACGTATTATTTTCGGATACACTATATACAGGGTGTCCCAGGAGTTCGTACCTAAAACTTGGGAGATGATAGAAAATAATGATAGCACTTCATATAAAATTTGTTCCTTACGATCTTCGTTATCAAACTATAAGGTTCTAAAGTTAGAAATGAAAAATGGTTTTTTATTTATAATTATTAAATTAACCAATTATAGACACCATAAACGCGAACTTGCTGGCGTAATAAACAAATCTGCGCTTAACTTGTGAACTCAGGTACAGACTAAATTCAATGGTTAATGAGGAACATTTTTTCATCTATGATTTTTTTCATTATTAAACATGACACCTAAATTCCTCAAACGTTTATAAAAGAAAAAACCCATTTGTGCCATCTCGATAAAACGGTTTAAAAGACATATGCAATTATAAATAAAAAACAATTTTTAATTTCTAACTTTAGAACCCTATAATTCGTTAAGGAAGGAAGTAAGGGACACATTTTATACAGTGTGTCTACTTAAGTTGGAACCATATGGAAAACTTTCTTATTATTAATTTTAGGAAAAAAAGTTATTCTTCATAAAAAGTTCTGCATGGTCTAAAACCTGAAATACAACCATCGGATTTAAAATTTGTTGAGCCGTATACAAGGTTTGTCGAAAAATATAAATTTTGCTCAAGAGTAAAGTACCTTTATTTTTGACAATATCGAAAATTGTTACTAAAAAAAGTTGATCAGAATTAAAAATTACGTTTAAATATGCAAGTACATCCATTTACGTTAAAACTTCAGATTATTTTATTTTTTACTAATATTTCTATTTTGAATGAAAATTTATCTCTTGTGATTATGAAACACATGATAACCTTTTAGTTTTTCGATGTTTTCTAATAATTTTGACTGTATTCTAGGTTTTAGATAAAGCACAACTTTTTATGAAGAATAACTTTTTTTCCTAAGATTAACAATAAAAAAGTTTTCCATATGGTTCCAACTTAAGTAGACACACTGTATAAAGTACTATTATTATTATTTTTAGCCCCTCTATCATCTCCCAAGTACGAACTCCTGGGACAAAAGTAAATTCCATAAAATGTATATACTTAGTATGTTTACATTTAATATCCCTTATGATACGACCTACATAGACACAAAATCAGTTTGCTTTATTATGACTCACCTGGCACACATGGGTCTGACCCTCACTGCTACCTTTAATTTAACCATTTTAAATATATTTTTCCTACTTATCACCACATACTACGTTAAACTATGGCACTGACATATCTTTATTTCATCTTACTTTTTAATTTTATCTATCTCAAAATTGCATATATTTTTTAAATCCACCAGAATATATTTCAACTAGATTGAATCTTTGTGGAAAGAAAATATGTTGTGTAAACACGACTGTCTTTACGACACGGGTAATGCCTTAGCGTTGCAACGACGACAGACGCTGGGCGCCGTTCATGCTTTAGAACGGCCTATTTTTAGCCCTCCCCTCTGTCTTCAGAGGAAAATTTAAGAAAAGGTAATTGGTCGCAATGTTGCGATACTAATTGATGATCCAACGGAACGATGTGCAACTTTGCCTATTGAGAAATTTCGAAAAGTTTATTTTTATTTTGTTGCCGCACATTGTTATGTTTCTTTTAAGTTTAGTTTAGTATAATGATCTTTAGCGTTGAAATAGTTATGTGGCTAAATTATATTTAATTTAATGAAGATTATACTTCTTACAAAACACTTTTTCATTGTTTAAACAGTATTTTGATCATTTTTGTTAATTAAAAAGTATGGAATTGTCAAAATACTCACTTCCGTTATAAAATAAAAAATTAAATTTTTGGACAAAAATATAATATCATTAATAATAAAAAAAATGTATATAGGGTGTAATTGAAATACATATAAATATTAAAGTTGTGTAAACTTAAAATTCTAACATGCTTATGAAAATTATTTTTTCATTAACCTTATTAATTAAACTATACAGGGTGTCCGCAAAAATAATGCATTTTTTAAATAGTACGTAGAACGTGACATTTGCAACAAAATATTCTAATATATTTTTCCCCATCATTAGTTTACCCAAAAATTCACTATGAACATTTAATCGAAAATTTATACGTGGCAACACCTCACACTTTTAATAAATTGTGTCATGGAACCAAAGAATATCTACTTGATGAATCATGAAATTGTGTTAGTTTCCAGATGATTCAGACCGTTTAACTTTATCGTTTGGCAAAGTAGGTTCAACAATTCAGTAAAAAATGCGTTTTATTCAAATCAAGAATATCCACATGTTAATTAATCTAATCCGCGATGTTTTGTATCAGTGTTCCAAAGATTGTTGGAAAGTGTAGTGTATTACCTAAAAAAATTGTGGTAGAAATCGTTCGGATGTGTGATAATTGCCGAGAATACATTTTTTCACTCTTCTACATCCCCTGTATTCGACCATACTAAATATCTAGACGTACTAAAAAACAATTATTTTTAGAACGTTTAAAAAACTATTGTTTATTATGAACATTGAACTTTACCCAGTTATTAGCGTCGCGGTGTTGCTGGGACTGTTGTTGCTTATATTTGGATATATCTTAAATACTAATATTTATTTCTTTGAAAACGGCTGACTTTAGAAAAAAAAAGTAAGTTAAAAAATGGGTGATTAATCCATGTACAGGTCAGTTGCTATTTAAGCAGTATTGTGAGATGTTTTTGAAGTGTGATTTTATTGTATGTTAAAATGTTTTGTAACACTGAATTCACTTATATGGTGTTACTGGTGAAAAATTATATCGGAAACGATTTCCCATTCCCAATAGACGAGTCCCAAACTCCCATGAATTTGTAATTGCTGTTCAGTATTTAAGAGACTGTGGGTTTTTCCATTCTTCTAATGGTAATAAAGATAATTCGATCCGTAAGAATACCTGATCCCTGAAGACCTGAAGCACATTGTAGAAGACTGGCTTTTGAAATTAGAGTATCCCATTCTGTTGTTTGGCGAACTCTAATAGAACAAGATTTGCATCGTTAACACATTCAAAAAGAACACGTTTGATATTCAGCAGACGAGTGGGAAGAACTGAGTTTGTGAGTGGATATTATAAAGAATCGTTGATATGGAAGACTTCGGAAAAAATATTTATTTACTGATGAAGTTATTTTTACCCCAGACTTATTTAATATGCGTAACACTCATATATGAAGTGTTGAAAATCCTCATGATATTCTCGAACAAGGTCACCAGCGAAAATTTACAATAAATGTTTGGGCTAACATAATTCTTAACCACCTCATCGGACCCTATAAGCTTGCAAATCGTCTAAACGGACCTGAGTATCTTAGTTTCCTTAGGGAAGAATTGCAGTTTTTTTAGAAAAAATATGCCTCGCAATAAGACAAAGGATGTTGTATTTTCTCGACGGTACATCCCTTCACTTTGCTTTAATTGTGCGACAGTTTCTAAGTGAACTTTTTCTTGAGACATGGATTGAGAGAAATGTTGACTTCCTAGATTTCCACACTTAAATCCCTGTCATTTTTTCTTTGAAACAGTTACCCATTAATTCCCTAGAGCAGTAAGAGATAGAATAAATATTGCTGCTGTAAAAAGTCGAAGGAATCCTGAAATAATTTGTAATTTTCTTCAACGGAGAGTATAGATTGGCATCGCTAATAATGGACGGCATATTGAGCCATTATTACCATTAAGTCTTTAAAGAGTATCAAATTTACTAATTAATAAGTTACCCGGCAACGTTGCTTTTAACGTATTATGATGCAGTACGACTGACTATATAACGCCGAATAATGTTTGGAAAATAGGGTAATTGCCCCGTTTTTAATTATAGAATTTATCAAAAAAATTTAAAAATATCAATTAGACCTCGAAGTTTTAATATTTGTACTTATTCCAATTACAGCCTTTATTGAGATGATTTTATACAGTAAATTTAAAAACGAATAAAAGGTGTAGAGCTGTGTGTGTGTGAAACAATCGTAAACTAAAACCTAATATTTTGAATGGTGACATTCCGGGTACCAGGCACCGGCAATTTTTAATTATAGCAATTTTCCTCTTTCGAGATTCCCAAGGATTATCACTTCATCCAACTTAACAAATGACGTGGTGGTAAAATATAAAGCAACAAAAGAGTCGTTAATACAAATAAAAACTAAAACACTAATAAAGTAAAACCATTCATAAAAAAATATATGTTCATTAAGTAAAAAAAGTATTTTCTTTGGGGTGGGTATAAAACATAAAAATGTAAAATATGTACGGAAAAGAGGGTTGGTAATTGTGGATCAGGATATAAAGTTCCTTTTTCAATAATAAATTAAACTATTGAAGAATGTACGTAATTTAAAAAAACGTCACGTATATAAAAAGTTAAATATAAATAAGTATTCGTAATTTTCTATCTAATAAAGAAATCAATCATTTTGATAAAACGTGTTCATTTTGTGTCAATAAAATGTGCATTTAAGACAATTACGATTACACTTAATATTAACATCCTGTACATTGCTTGTAATTCTTGAAATGGGTAAATCTTACCAAGTGGAAAGACTGCTGTAGATATTGAAGAATGTTATAATGACGCTCTGCCATAATCTCTGTGACATACAATGATAGATATACTCAGTGACATAGAAAGATACGTTATCAATGTAAGTAGTTTCAGTCAGAATTCGAGTTTCTAGATGTCTTAATTCCTCTCTATGGCTTCTGCTGGTGAATAAACAGCCAAATGAAGTCACTAAACAGAGGATCTGATTCAGGTGCTATGTTTCAAAAAACAAATTTAAAGATTAAAAATCCTGAGGACCTGACCTTATCTTAAATTAATATGAGGGCGAACAGATATTTCTGAACACAAACCAAAAGTAAATATTTACATAAAAAAAGGTGGAAAATATTGTGGAAGTCTTTATAAATATTTACAGAAAAGGATGACTGGAATTTTTCCCTAATTGTAATTACATTAAAAGAAGCGCCCTACTTTCTCCCTCGAACCTCAGAAGATTATGTGTCCTCAACGCTATTTTCTATATCTTTTGTCTAAACTATATAATCTATAATGCTTTTATCATTTTCCTATTCCGCTAAGTAAGTATATCGTTCCTCTAGTCGTTGTTACCTAAATGTATTTCCTATAAGTAATTCGTTTGTTTAAAAGAATTCAAACATTTTTCTTCCATTCTTATTTATTATATTTTCTTCATAATCTCCCGTATTTCCTTGTCCCCTATCTTTATCATTCTATATTCTATTTTAATTTCGCATGATTATTATTTTCCTTGGATTTTCAATTTCATTTATTATTTCAACAAGTAGTACTTTCAATTATTAAAGCATTGTAAATTTCCAAAATAGAGATTAATTACAATTTAAAAAAAGTTTTTCATCGCATATATATGCTTTGTTGATAAAAAAAGGAATGACTCTTCTCTTAAGTTTTAAATATTTAAATTAATTGTTATTATTATAAATATTTTTATAATTTATTAAATATTTGTTTGGATATTAAATAAAATCATTTTAACTATAATTAATTATTTTATGATACGCTATTGCGTATAAAAGTCGTTTATATATACAAAAACACAGTCATTATTATGTAAGGGTTGGTGATTAAGAGATGAATATATGTATATATATGAAATAAATCTATTTATCGAGTGTTCCTCATCGCGGTCGGTCCCAAAATCAAATAATTGTGTGTGATTTTTATTAACTGGTTTAAAAAATTAGACATCTTTTAATATTTCCGTTTTTAAATTCATTAATTGGAAAAAATATGATCAGCACAATTTTTAAAACTTTTAAATGTCTTCTTAAATGTTATTAATATTCTATAGTTTAATAGGAGAGTTACAAATAAAATAACTGGTTGTTAGCAGTAACGATTAGAACTTTTAATTTTTTCGAAAATATTTTTTCGTTTAATAATTAGATACATTATTTTCAAATTAAGTTATAATTACTATTTTGAATTTTTTTTATGCATTATTTGAAGTAGCAATGTGAGACTTTTTCTTTATTTGCAATAATAATTGGAATCAATAATGTATTTTACAATTTGTTCTTTGCCTTAATATACGGAGCGTTTAAATTTTTTAATATTTCTTAATTGATAAATACAGGCAATCTGATTCTTTTTGAGTTCCAATAAGACGTTTTAGAGAAACTTGACTTAACTAAAATATGAAAACTTGAGGTGTGACTTTTTTGGATATGCCCAATTGATTTAAAATATTTAGAACATACAACTACTTCCCGTTATACTGGAAGTTGACTTTAACTTACTTTTAAATGAAATACCCTTTATATTATAACGTATTTCGATAAAGCTACTCTTGGGGATTTCCTCAATATAGGGTCTTGCCTCCTTACACTGAAATCAATGAAAATTTACTCTTTTTTTGTACTCATTTTTTTTAGTATTGTTTATTTTAATTAAATTTGGATGTTTTGTGAATAAAGTGTTTATTATTGTAGCGGATAATTCAAACCTAATATTTAATAATATAGGTATTCTAAAATTTAACCGTTTAAGAAAGTTGAAACATGTTTAAATATGTTTTTTGATTCAGCCGGTACATTAATAATCACTTTATTTAAAAAATATACGAATTTAATCAAAATACATATTAATAAAAAAGTTTAGTATGAAAAAAAAAGTAAATTGTTTATAATATTTCGTAAAACATTCAGTGTTAGGTAGTAAAACCTTATATTGAGGGAATCCTTAAGAGTACCTTTATCGAAATAAGTAATAATAATACCGAGTGTTCCATTTTGAAAATTGCCCTAAATAGTGTCCCAAAATTAAATTGATGAGTAATTACTAATTACTAGTTCTAAGCCATTTATAAAATTTATAAATTGCATGTAATAAAAAATTGCTTAAGAAATTTTCGAACATGGGTTCCTTTCGAATTTGAAACTCATCTATACATATATAAATATTTATATTTTAATGGAAAAATATAATTTTTGCTGGGCAACGTTAGATTGTAATCCACATACTTTTAGTGGCATCTGCTAAAGAATTCTCGAATAATGCTGGTAGTGCTTACAATTTCTAGAGGCAATTGTGTTGCTTTCCGTTTTTAAAAATGGTAGCATGTTGTAGACCAGTCAAACTTGTTCCACCTACCCATAGATGGAAGCTATGTTTGTTGCTATGTTTGTTGCCATATTTTGTCCCATTTCTACATTTAAATTTGAAAAATAAGGCTTCAAAAATCAATAAAGAACATTACAGCTAATGTAATGTCAATAGGTATTGTTTTCAGACGAGTATATTTTAAAATCGGAAATTACATATATTTAATATCAACAGTTTAACAAATCTTGTTTAAAGAGGGGTAAGAATGAAAACCCGGTAACAAAGAAAACAAAAATAATCGCTTTAAAAAATTTACTAACGTTGAACATTTGAAACTATATGGTTTATTAAATATTTCCAATATTAAATAAACATAGTTATCAGTAAAAGAATATGCTATTTAAATGGCATAAATACTTTTTATATTTCAAGTGAAAATTATAATAAAAATATGTATCCTAATTAAAGTGCCTACACTTGGTATTGCCTTCAAAGATCTTAAGATCAAAGAAGGAATTGAATTTTCGTTATTTAAAAAAGCCGGTTCTGGCAAAGGTTAAACCTCCTGAATAACAATAAAATGTCTCTTTATTTACGGGCTGACGTAGAATATTTAACCGGTATTTTCGATGTAGCCTATGTCATCTTTTTGCAAAATTTCAGCCAATTCAAAGGGGTGTAAAATGTTCGTCAATTTTCATTTTCAATGGGAGTTCGTATGGAATAAAAAGTATTTTTTCAAATTTCATGTTTGATCTGTCATTTTAAAAGTTTTCGAGTTATAATCATTCGATTTTTTCGAGGCTATAGAGTGGTTTTTCCTAATTCGAAAACGGCCGGTGCCAAGATTTTCCATTAATCGGTTCGGTTACATTATTATTAATCTTATAGGACGTTAGAAAATAGGTTTTTACAAATTCGAATCATTTTTATTTTAACAGTGTAAAACGGTCCATTTTTTTTTGTTTCTATTTAGAAAATAAACATTATTTTATACTTTGTTGGTAATTCGAGGGTGGTTTATCCTGAAAGTTTATATTGAGGAATTTTTAAATTAGAGCGTATTCAAAAAGATTGTAATTTTCAGAAATTTTCAAAATTTCTCGAAAATTAAAATGTTATACTAATTAAACTCAAATTTTTGGGAATTACCTGTAAATATAATAAATCTAAGGTGTGGAAAATTGCAACTCGGAACATCAGAAGCATAACAGAAAAGAATTGAAGAGTTTAAAAAAAGTCAATATCCAAGAAAATCTAGTAGTAGTCATGGACGAAGTGAGGTGTATTTAGTAAAACTTAATTACTTCAAATTGTGAGCAATTTCATTGAGAATACTTAAAATAGTAATGGAGATAGGAAGTCAAACAAGCATAATACTATATATAGTTGCGTCTGGACCAAATGAAAACGACCCAGTACAACAGAGAGATGACTTCTGGATACAATTAGAAGAAGCAACGGAAGACATAAGTGGAAAACTAATCATTTTGGGGACAATGAAACAATAAAAAGGAAAACAGATTAATAAATTTCTGTCTAAACCACGACTTGATAATAACTCAAGAATATACTTATGTACACCAAAAAGATCAAGAGTTGCTGAAAGCTGCAAGAAAGAGATAAATAATACTAGTAACTAACTGTGTTCAAAGTTCTGCAAAAAATTCTAAATAACTTTTAATTGACAAAACTGTCTCTTTTTGGAAATGAAGATTTTACAATACCTGTTCTTTGATAGAAAATAGACCCATTGAAAAGTTTACACTCGACACCAGTCAAACAGAAAAACTGTCCAATAAAATTTGTAAAAATAACGGCCAATTTAAATTGGTAAGTCAAATTTGAAAACCGTTCAGTTACTTTTTGTTTAAGTCTTTAAGATATTGAGCATTTATAGGGGTAGGACATAACTAGCCTCATTTAGTAAACTTAAAAAATGTTTGAAATAACACAATATTTAAAACCAATATATTTATTGAAACATCTCATTTAGTACATTAATTATATGTAGATAAACACAAAAGAGCACAGAAAAGCCCCTTATAACGAGGCCCGTAAATGTATTCATATAAACGCTTGTGTTCAAATTTAAAAATAACTTAATCTTAAATATACTTGCAAATGTGTTTGATCTAAACTGAATTGATACAATAATTAAAGGTCAAATATAAAATAAACAGTTAAACAATTCAACATTTGACAAAAATTTTAAGATACTGGTAAACTGATAAGATTGTACTAATAAAACTAAAATTCATTTTAGATCAAACATTGTGTTTGAGACCACATTTATAAAAAAATAATAACGTCACTAATATAAACGGAGAACAAAGTTTAATATGAAAAATATTGCAGGCTGACAAAAGACGTCAAAATTTTAACAAAAACCGCCAGAGTAGGAATATAAAATATTGAAAGACACAAATATTTTGTTTATCATCGTTGATATATGTTTATTGTCATTTTATTAAACAAAAATGACAGTAAATAAATATTAGAATGTTAAAAAGTAGTGACATTTATGGACCATGATCGTTCTTACATTGCACTAAAAAAAAGGATACAAGAAAAATATTTAAAACAAATCATTTGAAGAGTGGATAAATTCAGGAAAAGTAATTTAATAACGGGTGGGCGAAAGTACTGGGTTAAAAAATATTTTCGCCCATCTGTATCCATAGAAATACCTGTGTGATAAAAGAAGCTTTGAAACTCTTTAACGAAGGTAGAAATTAATTGTATAAATAAGATCAAACAAAAAAATGTAAAACAAGTTAAAATAGAGAGGTACAACTTTTAATAGAATGGAAAAACTTAACAGACGGTAAAGCTATGATTCAGAATAATCGGAATTGTCTAATTTTTTACATTATTTTATAGTTCTCTGGGATATACTGAGGACAACGGAACTACTTAAAATGTAACTTTTCATTTTTTTGTAAAAAATGAAACACTTTTTTTAAGTATTCCTCTGTTACTACCTTGCCTCATACAATATAGAAAAACTAGATAAAAAATGGATTTACAACATTTAGAACATTTTTGCAATCAACCAAATTACAAAATATTTAAATGTTGTGAACCGGAAAATATACCTTGCATTCGTAGATGTGGAGGGGTGCTGAATAAACTTTTTATACGAAATAATACATAGTATTATTAAATAATAAACTTGTATAACCATTTTCCTAAAAAATTAAGAGGAAAAAGGAGGAATTTAAGAAAACAGATATCGTCCAATCCATACACAGCACATGGTAATAGATATGATACTTCCTGAATAATTTAATTAGTGTAGCACTAGTTTCCAACAATATTGAAAAATACCAGTCGAGTTGTTTTGAGCACTATATACTTGTGGGTAGTAATAATAACCTATTGAAAGAGGGTTGAGAGATCAACTAGAACCATAAAAGAAGGTAAGAGATATATCTTTTTTGTAGTTTGTTATTTTTATTCTGAATCACCTCAAAGTTCTGTAAAACCTAAATTAAAATTGGTGCATAAAATGTTTATTTTTTCATCTTTTCATCCCCGTTTGAAATACATTAACAGGTTTTTAATATTTTTATTAGACATCATTAGACTAGACTGCAAAGAATATAATTATGAAAGTGTGTGAAATTAAAAATCCTATAATTTAGTGCTCTCCTAGTTACATAAGGCAAGGAGCCGTCACTGCTTTAAAAAATAACTTTTATATTTGAAGAATATTTTAACCTACTCCATGGCGGTTCACAACTGTTCAATTTTAATTTAAGATACTCTGTAAACTTTTGAACTGCCAACATGTATTTCACAAAAATCAATTTCTTCACTATATAAACTTTGATTTAATAGACTTATCACAATAGTAATAATATGTACAGGGTGTTTGGTCTTCTCGTATTTTTATTTCATATTTCACCGTTACTAGTTTGTTCGCGAGTAGAAAAACACCGCCAAAAAATGATTCTATACAATGTTTACCAAAACAAAAAGATCATTTAAGTTTAATTATTATCTTAAAAATCACACATTTGTTGATTAATTAATATCTTCAATTTATTGATTTGTTTTGTGCAGTTGGGGAGAGTTTTATTTCTGAATAAATCACAACATTGAAAGAGTACATTTATAGAAGATTCTTATTATGAATAATCTAATTTTTTATTATAAATGGCTGTATCTGTCACATGGTCAATGTAAAAATTATTCAAATTAATTGTTTATCGACCCGTTGGAGAACTACAAAATGAAAAAAATTATTTGAATATTATATATAGTTAATAGTATAAGTATGTTTTTTCTATATTTTATATTCAATGACAAGTATGCATAAAATTAAAATTAATTTGATGATGTATGTCAATGTTTTGTCATTATGACAATTTACCTACCATAAGAGGACTAAAGTTAATGTATTCAAATAATTTTTCTATGTAGTGTCCAATAGAATTGACTAAATGATTCTAAATTTTTACTTATTTCATAATATGTATAAAAAAATAATTTGTTCTTAACGTGTACAATGTATAAAAAGTTCTGTAGCTCTATATAAAAATTCGAAAATAAGATTTTTAAAGTTGCTTACAAATCGCTTTAAAGTTGCAAAGTTAACATACAAGGTACATAAAAAATATGACAAACATCTAATTTTAGCGTTCCTTTTACACATTTTGAAACTTTAAAGGTTTAGGTAAGACAGGAAAAACATGAAGCTAGAAACTGTTTTTTAATGGCACGGATTTTTTAAAAACGTATCGATAATAATTGACTTTTTGTAAATTTGTTCGTTAAGTTAAAATTGTTTTAAATAACGCCCCCTCGATTTTACTCATTTTCCTATTTAAATTTTAAATATGAAAATAAGTTCCTGAAACGTATGTATTAACTACAATACGATTAGACATTGAATTATTTAAAATTCAGTGTCGTCTTTTGATATTTTTTTAGTTTTTTTTTAATTCCTGGAAGGTTTTGTCTGTTCAGTCATCGTCTTTTTTCTCTGGTTTGAGATCAACCATAGCATGAAGTTCCTCGGGTGTGTAACTGTAAATAGAAAATCTTATTAAAAGAAATATTAAATCACAATGAATGTATAGAGAAAGGTGAACTATCTATAAAAGTGGGTGCTCTATTAAAAACAGAATAAGACATGTACGGTTATATTAATTTAAAAATTAATTTCTGGTTAGCTTTGGATATTGGAAATATTTGATAAAAACTATGGAAAGACTTACCCTAACAAAGTCTGAAGATCACAAACGAATCGGTAAACATAACGTTTGCCCGCAGTCTTATGTATTATATTTTTGTCGTAGTAATAACGAAGACCACGTGACAATTTCTCGTAATTCATTTTCGGCTTGTTTTTCCTAATGCCCCATCGCCTGGCCACCTCATCTGGATCGGTCAATTTAAACTCCCAACCGTCGCCGGTCCAGGATATGAACGCCTGACAGGACTTGTCAGTCAGAAGCTCGAGAAGGAACTGCCACAGTTGGATTGGACCTGAACCTGAAAGCAAATCGATCGTTCCATTAGATACAATTTATGACGATGACCGTTCTATCTAAACGTTGGTTAAATTGTATAAAAGTAAATATTTAATGGATTTACAATGACAAAAATAAAATAAAAATAAGAAAGAAAGAAAGACTGAACAGTCTTTTTACTTTAAAGATGGTCTTTACAGGGATTACTTTTTCTGGCTATATGGGGAAACTGATAATGGATGACTTGTATACATGTTCAGAAATTATCTAAAAGGATATAAGAGGGCAGAGATGTGTCCCCTTTCAAGCGAATTAGAGGTACGACCAGGACTGCCGGTACGTTACTATCGAATTGACTACAACGATGTTCTCACCTCGATGTATCCCTACTTCAAGATATTAGTAATTGATTCTCTCTACTTCATTACGCGTTCTTTATCTCTGGCATGGATTCGTGAATGGCCGAATTTGTATAAGTTCTGCATATGTAGAAATCAAATCAATCGATCAACAAGAAACGAAGCGCACACTCATAGTTTGCCCCAAAACATGATCTAGGCCTTACCTAATAGTACTATTAGGAGTCAGTTAAAGTAGCAGGTTAACGTTAGTAAAATGTTGGGATAAATAGTTGAAACTAAACAAAATAAAAACTTGATGGAAAACATGAATTCTGGTCCTAGTTCTCAATAGATGATAATTAAAGAAGAATAAACATTGTAAAATATAAATGGAATCAGCCATTAGTCACTTTTAATTCCAGGTTATTATTCCCAGAAATTGGTTACTATTTGCTAGTAGGTATTTGTATAGCAATCTTCTATAATCAAATACCTCCTCTCCTAACAAGAAACCAACAAATTCACTATCGTATCTGTTGAACAATCGTCGATTTTTTCATCTATTTTATGGCGTTTTTATGCAAAAGAAGCTCGCCGACCATGGGAAAAATGTAAATCATTAACGAGTTGGAAAAAAATGTTTAACAATGGCAAAAAAAGACGCACTGGAGTTTTGTACACACACATATGATATGAAGTCATTGTTTTGGTTGACGGCCTTGGAAGAATTTTATTATTAACAGTAGCTGTCTGCGAGCGAAATAATCGCTTTTAATAATACCCTCCGATAAATTACTTTCGTAAAATCGCGTCGGATAATTGAGCTCTCTCTGATGAATTGTTTTGTGTTGATGTTATTAGTTATTATAGACATTTATAATAATTCTACATAATTTAAAATGTCAGTAAATAAAATATAGTTTGCCTACTTTTCGTTTTTATATCAAAATTCAAGTATGTTCAATTCAACTCATAACTTTATGTCAAAGTTCTGTTAAGATTTTTATCAAGTATCAAAACATTACATCCGTCTATTACATCCAGGAAGTAAAAAACTTGATGTCCCCGTATGAAAAAAAATTTGATATTAACAAAGCCTACACAGAGTACGAAAACTAATAACCTTTAACGGTTGATGCCATACACAGAAAAAAATTAAAGAAGACATACATCTCAATTAACTAATTGTAATTCTAAAAATTTTCTCTATGTTAACCAAAAAAACTCAAAATCATTACCACACTTTTCTGTATAAATAGAGACGACTAGTTTCGACTACATATAGTCATCTTCAGGTCTAGTTAAAATGAGTAGAAATTGCAAAATTAAATAATTAAAGTTAAGTTAAGTTGACATGTGGCATTAATAAATAAAAAGTGAAAAATTAAGAAAATTTAACAATAATATGTGGTAAACTTAACATTGTTTTAACTTTAATTACGCTAAACTGAATTCTATAACTGGAATGGTTCGCTATAAAAGTAACTTTCTTACCCCTGATATCAACCCTGTTTTTTATTGCAAACTAACCCCATTAATGTAAAGTTATGCATAAGATCAACTACATACTTGAGTTGCATGACCACCATGGTGTGTTTTATTGGAAATTCTGGCAGCATCTCGAAAGAATTGTTATTTTTGTAGTATTTCCCAAATTCAATTCTTTTTTGTAAATTGTAAACTATTTTGAAATCAAATAAATAACCCCAGAAAATAATTGTGCATACGTATCAAAGTACACCATACAAGTGATTTCAATTAATTTATCAAATCTCCAAAACATCTATTAAACTATCATAAAAAAATAATTTTTAATGGTATGGTTGAGAAATAATAAACTACTATACATCGAATTTTGCCATAGTCAGTTAAGATGAGATAAAAATGTGTTACTGGCATAAAAAAATCTGGAAAAATTGATGGGGATAGCAGAAATGAGAGGGTTACTTTTCCAGCATGCCTTAATATGGAACAATATATCCCCCTTCGAATATTAATATATTAAATATGAAAAGATAAGTTATACTTATCTGAATTTCTACAGTCTTCCAATATGTTTTAATATATATTCAAGTCTACCCAGGACATACCATTTCTTTCTGCCTGGAAAATGGTATATCAGATATCGAAACCTGGGTAGACTTGAATACATATTAAAACGCTTTGGAAGACTGGAAATTCAGATAAGTATAATTTATCTTTTCATATTCATTATGAACAATTTCCACAAAGTAAATAAGTCCTCAAAAGTTACTTAACGTGGGTATCTTTAATCTGAAGATACCTGCATATTTAATCAACAAAAATATTTGCTTTATGGATGTCTCTCGACATTGACAGCCGATTATTAAGTCATTTATCAAGATATCAAGATATCTCGATGGTTTACAACTGAATTTTGTCCAACTCTGTATATTAATGTATTTTCTGACTCGTCAACTCGAAAAGAAAACAAGAACTAACCTGTAAAACAGGGACCTCCGGCGGTAGGATTTCCTGGATAACCCGTGATCATGCCGTTTTGGAGCATCGGTTTAGTGTCCTGCATGGCATTGAGTTGATCTCTCGTCATGCCGGCCGACAAAAAGGCGGGATGAGTGTGCGGGTGATGTCCCAGGGAAAGCTCGTGGTTGTGGCCCCACTGCTCGGGCCCGCTGTTGGCCCCACTGGGCACCGTTTGGAAAGGTGTAGCGTCATACGGTGCACCGTACGTGTCCGAGTACGCATCGTTGAACCTGCCACCGGCATCTGGAAACATAACCGCATTATTTAAAACATGTTTAGCTAACCTCAAAGAAAGAAAATAATACAATAATAAACCGATAATGGTATTATACTCGGCAAGATAATGTTAGAAACTTTTAAAAACGGTTATAAAAGGATTACATCGGATCATTTACCATGTACCTAAAGTCGAAGTTTCAGAATAGGCCTAGGTTTATTAAGCACTAACACATGTTATTAAATACGTCTTTTAAAGGCAGTCCTACATTGTTCGTTTACGGCTAGATAAGATTACAAAATTAGTTTCAACATATTTTCAGTTAAAACATTTTAATTTTGTTTCAAATATTTTTTAGCCAAATTTGGCGTACATAAATTGATAAAAACGTACTTCTAAATAATTTTGCTGTGGCCACTGGTGTTTCAAACCGTTTTCATAAAAATGACTTTGTTCTTTATTTCTCTAAAAAAAGCTACTCTTGACTTTTTTTCATATTCCATCGCTTTTAATCAGAACTTAGCATTTTATTAATTTTTATATGACATTTAAATAAAATTGAAACTTCGTTTCTCTAAAATTTTCCAAAACAGATTATTTTTTGGAAGAAATTAAGTAAAATATAATAAAAAGTAACTATTTTCTTCAAAAAAAAAAATCATCTGTTTTGGAAAAAATTTTAGAGAAATGAAGTTTTAACTTTATTCAAATGCTACACAAAAATTAATACACCAAATCATAAAATGCTAACATTTAATGAAAAAGGATGATATATGAAAAAAAGTCATCAGTAGCCTTTTTTAGAGAATGAAAGATCAAAGGAATTTTTATAAAAATTGGTTTAAAAAACAAGTGACGTACCATTTTTTTTGAAAATATGTAATGACTACCTCAGGACTACGCCGCTGTATAATTATTTGGAACTACGTTTTGATCAATTTATTGCCCTTAACTAAAAAAAGATGTATACCAAATTTGTTTAAAAAATCAATTTAAAAGTTTTTGAGAATTTTTAACACCCTGTTTTTTACTTATCAAAAAGTGATTCATAGAATGTCACCATTTCTTATAAATAATAAGGGTCTGTGAGGCACGAATTTGGAAACACCCTGTATAAGAGATAATAGATGACAAAATATGGCAAATAAAAAAACCATCAATATTATGCACCCATATAAGAGGAAATGAGAAAAAAGAAAATATTACTTACTTCTAACGTAATTTTTAACATAACTATGTGGATTATATTTCTGCTCTAAAATGTGATTAGCGTAAAATTCCGGGGAATTGTCTAAATACTGCTGGTGGTTTTCCAGCGCTTGGTATTCATGTTCTTCGGGGGAGAAGTGGGGGGTTTGGAACAAATGTGAACCATCATCGTTGTTCAACGTTTGGAGATTGTTCTCTATCGCTCCGAAATTGCCCCCTGACGAATCGCTTCCTGGAGGACACGTACCTTTATATCCTAAAAATAATAATAATAATAATAATAATAATAATAATTGCCGTTGCTTAGATTATTTTGAGCAATGTATACATGAACTCAAAATATTACTGAATGACAGATATAAATTCCGTAAATTTGTTAATTTATATAATCAAAATGCCCAGTATTACAATATGTAGACAAAGGTTTGGATTTTTTATTTGGGATTACGTTCAATCGGTAGATAATAAGTACTACCCTTGTCAATCAAGAAATAATAAAATGCTTAAAGGTCATTTGTTGGTAGATTAGGATATTATCAGACAGCTGATTTAATTAGTTGCTATAAATAATTTTGTTTATGATTTCAATTATGTAATAAATAAGTGAGAGGGCGATTTTGTAGTCAAAAACACGTTTTATAGCATTTTTTCTAACATTTCTATAATAGTATACAAAGTATATAATTGGCATTGTGATAATCCCAAAAACATAAAAGTAATTCTATAAACCTCATTAAAAACTATAAAAAATATACAAAACATTTTCTTCTTAGTCCAGTTTTAAGACCACCATCGACCATGTCTATCTCCATTTTATATTTAATACATTTGTTCTATATATCAAATTACGACTAACAGCTGGAGGGGTCCAAAGACCCTTTATAGAAATTATAAAAGAGAATCCCTAAGTTGTAAGATTTCCTTTTGAATATTCACTTCCTTTTTTTATGTATGGACTAATTTCTTTGTAACAGGCTTGTGATTGGTTACATACACATAGTGTAAAGCAAATTTATTTCATATGCGATAAAATTTAAACTCATGACTCTATAATACGTAACCGTAATAACCATTACGTGGAAAATCTACCAAAGTATTGGCAAAAAGAAAATACAGGACCAGTTTAAGGAAACCATTTAAGAATTCGTCTTTCCAAAAAGCAACACCCTGTATATCGTTTTTTTTTAAATTGCTTTCTATAGTTCGAAAGAGTAGAAAAAATTGAATCTACTCATCTACTTTTTATTTTTCTGCAGACAATTATACGACCAAAAATTTACCTTAAAAGTATAATTTATAAGCGTTGTGGGGGTTACGAAATGGTAGGAGATTTTTGTTAATTTTTTGGTGGAAATAAAAGTTACTTAAATTATCTAGAGAAGCATCCCAAAAATTGAATTTAGTTTGTATTTTTACAAGTACAGATCACTGGAAAATGTGGTTACAGGACCGTACTTAGTACATAATTATTTAATATGTAAATAAGTATTTTTATTACTTTTGGAAGCTGAAATGTATTTCTTGTAAACTGCTTTTGTTATCTACAAATGTGTAGCAAGTGCATAGATTCCAAATATTCTTATACAGGATGTTCGAAATATTTGAAACATATATGTATAGAGGAGATTTGCGCTCCATCCTGCTAAAGTATATTAGATAAATATTATATTTAGTACTCACCGTCTTTTAGATGATGGTACGCTGGACTTCTTTGCAACTGTTGGAGGTAACTAGAAGGTGGGGCACTGGGGGGCGGCGATCCGTCCTCCCTTAAATCTTCTGGAGGCGCTGGACACGCGGGACTCCTTAATTGACCGTAAACACCTGTAACAAATAAGGTTAATGAGAAAAATAATAAATACTGTTAAGAGTCTCAATTGATTTTTGGAAAATAAAGTTCTGATCAGAAAACTAGACGAAATCGGGAATCTAGTTGCAGTTGTATTTTAAATTCACTCGATGTACTTCATTTTATTTTTATTTTTTATTTTCACACATAAATAAGTTCAGTTAGTTTCTTTGTTATTTGAGTGACCTATAAGTATACGTACATACAAGGCGTCACCAAGAATCGGTGCCCCAGGTTTAAAGGCATATAAGACTTTGGTAAGTGCCAATTTTCCTTATTAACATAGTATGGCTATCGACTAATTAATCCAATCTGTTTCGTTAACAAATCCATTGTAAGAACCACGTTTTGTGTGTGGTGTCATACATACATTTGTAAACATTTAACCATCTAATCACATTATAATTAGTAGAAATCATGCATATTATAATTATGCACCCACATATTATTACCTATGAACTATATTTTGATTATAAGAATTACTTTCCAAATATCAAACCAATCTAAGAGCAGTTTAAACATTTTAAATGGCAATTGGTGTCGAGCGTAGTGTTAAAAATGGAATTAAAAACCCTTTCAAATGAGATCTCAAAGGACATTTCAAACGTAACAATTTGTCTTGTTTTTTATTAAAATTAAAATGTATTTCCTCAAATTTCCTACGGGAGTTGGTGATGGGGGGGAAGGGGTGAGTAACTCTTTACAATCGCTCTAATTCTTTGGTATCTAATAAATCCATTCAAATAAACCAATTCGACAAATGTGCTCATTTCCAAAAATAGCATAGTAACATTAATTTTCCGAAATCGAGAAGCACCAATCAAACCCAATGATTAAATGATCGGATCGCGATCGTGGGAGTCCACGAATCTAAAACAAACGCTTATCGGTTGCCAATAGAAATTGAGTTACACTACGAAACGGAGCGAAAATCGCGCCGAGCCAAGGTTGATAGAATTCTAGATTCAGAGATGACCAAGGCTCGCGAGAGAGAGAAAAAAGCGCGATGCGAAGTGGTGATCGGGACGAGAGAAAGGGAGAAAGCGGTCCGCCGGATGGGGATTGGCCGATACGTGACCCGCCTCTTTATGGTGATCGTCTAATTGGGAAGCTGAGGGACACGCCTTTCCTCTCGGCTGTTGGCTGTTGCGGACGGCCGATCCTCAAATTTTCCGTTGATTAAATGACCTTCGGGTTCTGTATACACTGGGAAAATGGATTCGTTCTATAGTCACTAAAAAATAGAAACGACTTTTGGAACAAATTGAAATTCTGTTTTGTTGTCTTGTATATTGATGATATTTTGTCTTTGTTAAAATGCTAAAAAAATAAATTATTTATTCCAAATTTGACGTCGATATTTTTGATTCGAATAAAACGACAGGAAACATATTTTCAATGAGTAGAATTTGAAACTCTATTATCTTAAAAATTTTTTGCCATTAAATATTTCCCGCCTTAATCTACATTTCATGAAAGCTTATTTATTAATATTGAATTAGAATTCAAAATGCAGCCAAAAAATCAAATAATTCTTTCGCATCTAATACAAATATTAGGTTTTTTAAGTTTCCAAATTCCAATAAAACTACCATATTACATACAGGCAAAAAGTTTTGAAAATCTAAGAAGGACAATAGGTAAAGTTTACTCTATGTACTCTTTGGTAGAGGAAAGTTTTGGAAAATATATTTCATTGTTAAAGCCACATTTATAGAAAATATTTTAGCGATTGAAGTAAAAATTATGGGGAGAAATTCCAAAAAATCCCATTTCTACCCCTGTCCAGATTTCATTACAGATTATATAGACTCTGTCATAATTTACAAAATTTTAAAAACTTCTTTTTTAATTTTTCTCGTTTTCTTAAAAAGAATAATTTAGTTTTTGCACAGGTTTTCATAACACTGAGTTTGTAATGTTTTATTATAAGTACTTATCTGACCTTAGATTTTCTCTTAGAATGAGAATTTATTATTGATAGTAAAAATTGTAAATAAAAAGATGAAAGAAGACCGAATTCATCAGAGACAAAGAAGAATAGGTAGTTAGAAATATTATAATACTAGTAGTGAAGTTTAAATTATATTTTTTCCTTTTTGCACAGTTTAATTTTGCTTTTACTTATAACTCTTAACACACCAATTGAATTTGATAGTTCAAATTATTTATATTTTGTTTCTTTTTTGCGTCTTTATAAATGTGTTTTTTGTTTCTGTGGTAGAAATAGTATTTTTTTGTATTACTATTGTACAATTTATTAGCAAAAATTTAATTCAATTACATTTTCTTGTAAACATGATTTGTAGTTTTGAATTTTGTTTTATTACTTATATTTTACATATCTAATTTGTACTTTAAGCTATTTTATTTTGAATTTTTTAAAAGCAAATATTATGCTGGTTGAACGAATTTAATTTAATTTTAATTTTTTAAATTTAGTTGACATAATTCGGCATTTGCGCTTAAGATCGTCGGGAACATCCTGTATTATACAGACATATATTCTTTTCCTAAAAATACACATTATTTTAAGTTTTTTAAAATAAAAAATAACCCATCTACAACTGCCCCTAGATACAAAAGACAGTCATATTTGTTCCATTAAAATAAACACTTTAAAATATTTAAACGAATCATTTTCGATATGGTTCCAAATCTAAAATATCATTAACATTTATTTTACCTTTAAAGTAAAACATAATATTTCATTTAGATGCACCAGTTTTTCCTGATGCCAGTATTATTTGCACACGTACACTTGAAGAAGAAACTCACTTCAAACTGATGAGTACAAAATCGGTGCAGCATCCTTGATCAATTTGTTTATATAGTTAAAATATATATATATATATATATATAATATGTAAGTTACACGGACCGGATATTATAAGATTCTATAAAATCAAAACTTAAGCAGATCTCAATTTTTTTAAGACTGGACATTGTATACAAATAGTTTTATAGAAATTAAAACTGATCAGTAGCTGTAAAGATAATTCTTTAATTATTACCCCATATTTCAAATTAATAAATTATGTTTCTAACATCATGTGTTATCATCGGGTTTATCATAAAACAGTCCTTTTGTGGAGTACATTAATCTTAATGTACCCATTCTCAGCCCAGTCCGGACCTGCTCAAATTATCGAAAAGAAATTAATTAATTTTGTCTAGATATTCTTGTAAAGACACAGGGCACTGGTATAGGCGTAACCACCTTCTGTTAACTAATCTATTTAAGTAAAATGAGCAAATTATTTAAACAAGAATGTACGTTAAGTGAAACAATTTCACAGGTTTTAAAATACAGATTTCAAAAGTGTACCTCAATTGAGGCACAAAATATTTCTCGCATAACCTGAAATCGACAAATTTTGGAATCCTACGTGCTATTACTATTTTGAAATTAATATTTTAAAACCTTTAAAATGAGGTGTCAAGTTGTACAATTTCTTATTTAAAAAATTTTAGGTGTGTCATATGAAGGAGGTTATGCAAGGTTCGAAACTTTTTAGCATACATTTTAAAAATCTTCGTGTCTGGGCATTTTTCTCCTTTTCCTAAAAAATACTGGTTAAAAAGGGAGTAACATTTACTCTTACATATTACGTTATTTAAGATCTTATTTAAAGACCATTCTCTACTAATCCGCTCCTGTCTTTTTTTATGTAGACAAAAACCGCTGTTAATGAAAAAGGAGTGGGTGAAAAGAGACCCGTGTCAGAGATAACAGGAAGAAATTTATTTGTATATTCAAGGTGGTAGGTAGTACAGGGTGTTTAGTTTTGTAGTGCCTGCCTGATTCATATCGTTCGAGCTTTTGATTGGCGGATGTCCGGTCGGCAAAACATTTATACAGGCCGTAAAAATCATCGCGTATCGTTTGGAATAATAAAGAGGCATTTCTAGTGTTTATTGCGCAATTTTCAGGTAGGTTGTTGATTAGATAATTTATACAGATTTCGGTCTATAGAAGAAAATAGGTATAACAATTTTGAAATTAGATTTTATTATGGATTCCCTATAAAAGCTTTTGTCTATTTTGATATTGTTTAGATAAAGTTATTGATGGACAGTTACGAGTTAAAGCCTAAACCAAAGTTATTAAATATTGACTATTTTTATGTTTGATCGTCCACAAGAAATATTTAATTCTATTTATCAATAGGGAAGATAATATTAAATTTTGCATCCTTTCCTTAGAGCAGTAGATTGATATAGACATCTGCCTTTTCAGCCACATAGTAAGAAAGTTGGATTAGTTTCGAAGGGATGGGGTGGAAGGAAAGGTAAATGAAAGAATATTATTGGTCCAGTATTTGCCCAGAAAATCTCTGGAAAACTGATGCATAGTAGAGCAGTTGGTCGCCAGGCACATGAGTTACCACAGAGCAACTTCGTTCAATAATTAATTATAGAAGTTTATTTGAACCTCGACTGCCATGAATAGAACAACGTCAATTGATCGGAAATGAAATATTTTTAAAGAAAATAATAAATAAAATTACATTTGACCGAGAAACAAAAGTGAAAATATAAAATTAGCAATCATAAAAATAAGGCACATCAATAAATTATAGACCACATACCATACAAACCATACAATTTAGTCAAGAATATTTTGCCCATAATTCAACCAATACAAAGGAAGTCACCAACGTTAACCAAGGATTCTCACCAAATAGGTACTAAGAGGTACCTAAATAAAAGTACTTTCAGCTTGGACCTAGATGATCAGTTGTTAATTGTGACGTATAGAAACCCTATCACAAATGTACCTTTGGATGAAAATGTACAGAGATAACAAACTCGAAAATTATAAAATCATCCATTTATATACTTTCCGACTTGTAGAAAGAATAACGGATGTACTAGAGTGCTGCTTCAAGAATTCATATTTACAAGTACAGGAGAATTTCTACAAACACAATGGTGAATTACCAATTAGTTCCTCTTTATCCCCAGCCATCGCCAACATTTACAAGAAATACTTCGAGTAGGAATTAATTACATTTCAAACCAAAAAGCTGGCTAATGACGACACTTTTATAGCATGCAACTATAGAATTCAACAAAATTATTTTCTATAACAAAATAACAACACATCAAAAACAATCACCAATGAAATGGAGACATACATATCATTTAAAAATGTCAACATTTTCAAATAAGTCAACGAAATTGTTACTTCAGTCTGCTACGAGCAGCTACAGAAAGAAGACACATTCGGAACAATATTTATTCTTCCTCAATCCACGAGATCACCATGAATAAATGCATAGTGACGACTTCGAGAACCACCAGTAGTATCGAAGAAAATCTGAAAGAAAATCAGATCAATAAGAGGAATCATCTTCATAATGGATATACTTGTATTACATTTAATGAAATTTTACATGAACAAAAAGACTGATATATCTAAAAGAAGAACCAACATTCACAAAGCGATCGGAAATTTCAGCTTGTAGAATACAACAGGCTTTTATAGAACACCAACCACGCAATCAAATGCAATGAACAGATAGAACTGGTTCAATTCAAGATTCTAAAAAAAGGTCTAGATCAACATGAATCCATAAGTTTTTAGCCATGTTGTAGAGAAACCAACGACATTTGGATATCGCTAATACACAAAAAACTGGCTAGAGTCCCATGAGCAATTCATCAGCAGAGAATTGTACTTTATTTCCAATTAAAGACTATAGGAGATAAATACCAATTGAAACGTTGTAAATTGTATTAAATAAAGATAAGATAATGAAAGTCCGAAACCAACAATTAGAATCTTCTATGTTATCTATTACTTTCAAACAGAAGAAACGGGAATAGAAGGAACTAACAAAAAGGAGGAAAATAATATAGAATATGCCTAGATAAATAGAATTCACTTCGAAAGTACTGTTATTTCCGAGTGTATAGATATACAGAAAGCTGTAGTATAACTTTGTTAAGGAATAGAGTTCTTAATGAGAAACAAAATATATGTAAGCGGTGTGGCGCGAAGGAATAAAAACCGAAAACTGGTATGTATTCGTTGAGAGACAGGTGCATCAACGATGGTCGAATATAACACAACGTTCAACCACCTGCTGGAAGTGCCCTGGCCTTCGTGTATCTGTTGCTGGTTCTACGTCGGTAACAGTGAACCTGATGGCTTTTGGTTTTTTTAAAACCGACACAATACAATCGATGACGTTATCAGTAAGCTAAAATTCATTTCCGAATTAAAAATCATCATTTTTTATAACAATTTCTTCGTTATTTTGAAACGGGATCCAATAGAGCAGATCGCAAACTATAGAGGTCCTAAGTCAGGTGAACGAGCTGGCCAGCAGATGTGACTTTTGTTGCCAATACAAGTATCTGCATAATTTTTAAATTAAAATAGTTTGAGCTGAAACCGGCTATGCTACAATGACGGAGATGTTAAATGATCTGGAGTACGGAACGCAATTGGTTAAGGAATACCAAATGGGGTTAAGTATTGAATGGGAAGGAAGATTATCTTATACAAAGTGTGATTTGATGGTAAAGCGTATGGGTACTACTACAGGACTATCAAAAGATGACGTATTAAGCGTACAAGCGCCTAATCCCTTTTTTTGTATTGTTTAAGATCGTTAAAGTAAGTAGACCAAGACGATTATTAATTTTACTAATCATTGAATATTATTTTCCAAACCATACTAAATTTATTAATATTCATTCATTGATACCAAAGACATATAATTTTATTCAATGCGTTTTTCCATTTCCTAATACAAATTATTTTACAACCAAAATTGTTGCATCAAACTTTTGTAAAATTTTCTCAACATTTTGTCTTAGTGGTTTTTATTATGAAAATTGTATTCCTGTCTCCTTTAATTAGAAAATCGGTACATTTAAAATGTTCGTCACCTTGTAATACTGCAAAGCAAAAAATATGAATAAAAATAAAACAGAGTAGAAACTTATTCATTATTTCATTAGTGGGAACGGCACAAGAATTTTCCTGAATACTGATTACTGCAAAAACATGAGCAAAACAAATTTTGATAAAACATTTCAATGTAAATTTTATTTATTCAGCAACATTGTCTGAAGTTACATCTCATAATAAATTTACTTGTGCCCAAAAAAACTACAGCACTGGAAAGGCTACAAGCAAAATTTTTGTACTGTTAGAATCGCAAGGTGCATCATCTCCACTCCTTATCGCGTAGGGATATCGTCTAGTGACGTTGCATAGATATTATCGTCGAATATTAACATTGTAGTGGTGTGTTTGGGTATATAAACTGTCACAAATTTAGAAAGGGCCACCGATCAATCTGCCAAATTTACGACGTTGGTATACTACAGTTTGTATTATCAGTCCAAAATTTTCGTAATGTATCAATAAATACCTAACATCTACTTTTTTTATATTCTAGGTAGTACCTGTAGAATAAAAAAGTATCTGCTAAATTGAGAGATGGAATTTAAAACATATATTTGATCTAGGGCAGATTTATTATTATTGGTTATGAAATGTAAATAAAAGCTTGAGATGACGCAAAACGTGGTAATGTTAAATATTGCTTAAAATAAATATTTCTTTCTCTGAAAGAATGTTTATAAATACTGATTTCTACACGAAAATATGTAAATATACCTATTTGGATAATTATTAAGAAATCATATATAGAGTGGTCTTAAAACATACCTATACGGGGACTGGTGCTTGCATTGAAATATACAATATATTGAAAAATATATATCGAGACGACTAATTAGGAAAAAGCAAATAGAAACTAAAACCAATTGTCAATTTCAGGAAAAACATAAAAATTTTAGTCTAAATATACAGGTATTTATACAAAAACTGTTTTCTCAGTGTGAATATACTCGATAATTATTCGTGTCCGTTACAAGGGTAACAACCTTGCATATTATATAAACTAGATAAAATATTTAACTTGTCTTTATTTATACATCTACGCACACCTGAACGTAGTCGCATAACAGATACCCAACATATATGAATAATACCCATTGATATATACGTTTGGCATACCTCAGGGTGCTGAACCAATGTTAGCGGCTTCATTTTCAGATTCTCGTCATTCTACAGGTTTCTTAAATCGCTTCATATGCCATTCTTAATAATTGGAATCTTTTGAAATGATTGCCAGTCATAGTCAGTCAGTGAACACGATCAACAATTATTTATATATTCGTATTTATTTCGTACATTCTCAGCTACTTGTCTCGGTTATAATGAGGATCGAGATTCCGATCATCTTGTAAATGCTCGGGTTTCTAATCATTTCGATATCGCTAGCACTTTATTAAATTCGATAAAGTATAGTCGTTACAATCTTAAAGGCGCTAAAAGGGAAGCCACACTCGACACTAAAAGTATGTTTTGCAAGGCAATATTTTTCCTTCAAAATTGGCATATATTTTACTCTCCCAAAACGTCAATTTATAATGCAAACAATATTGAGTATTATTTTTTCAAATAGCGTACGAGAAAGGTAGCTCCAGTCCCATATTTTAATAAATTATGATTACTTACTGTCGTGTTTCAATAATGAATTATTCCACCGAAAGTAAAAGTATATATCTTAATTATAAATATTTTTAGACTGAAGGAATATTAGTTAAGCACTCTGTACGCTTTAATATTAAAACAAAATCTGAAAGTAAAATTATTAATTTGGGTAATTAAGCTTTGCAGAATATTTCAATAGTTCTTGGTATAAAATGTTTCAACGTTATGCAAATATTAACTACTGGTTTTCTAAGAAAAAAATTTAAACCTGGTTTATTCCGAACGAATGATAATACCTAATTATCAACTTGACGTCCATATATTATTTTAATGTTATAACGAAACATAAATCTCGTAATATACCATGCTTGGCTAGTTTTATTCCCGCACTTTTATTACTAAATTATAGTTTATTCAGTTCGTGGTACATTTTTACTCATTTCAACTATTTAGATATATGCGGTAATTTATTTGTGGTCTTTCCTACATAATTTCAATTGATTTCACCTAATGGTCTATGTATTTATTAAAAAATACAGTTTTTATTAATTTATAGCTTTTTCAACAGACAGTAAGTATTGCTGTGTCGACAGAAAAATATAATGTAATAATCAATGAAAGCCCAACCAATTTATTTTTTTCGATATAATAAAGTAAGGGTTTAGAGTGTTAGTCCGTAAAAATCAGGCACTAGAGCAAAATGGAGCTCCTAACACCAGGTACTAACCAAAAGTTTCGGTACACGCAAATCATAGTCCGACTTTGCGCCACTAGGTGGCTCGTATGTTGTCCTTGGGGAGTTAGTGTACCAAACTACTACAATTATGCAAACACGTAGAACCGAGTAGGGATCTCTGCTATCAGTCTTGCTTTAAACGCGTTGAAATTTTGTTTTAAACTCGACAAAACAGTAATTTAGGTCCAACAAATGTTAGTTCAAACTTACGGTGATGTAGCCTCAAGTAAATCAAGTAAAAAAAAAAACGCCTAGGAAGTCAATGTAGATACTTTTTTCTGACATTCGTGGAGTTGTTCATGAAAAGTTTGTCCCTACTAGTCAGGTCGCTAATATTGCTTATTTTGAAGGAGACAATTATTATTTTTCTTTGAAAGTGGTACTTTTGGATAGCACCTTATATGCTCGGTAAAATAAAATACAAAGTAAATATTTCTAGTACTTTTCCAAATGAGTTGTATAAGATATATGGAGTGACCCGCATGGCTCGATCACTAGATTTATTCCTATAAGATTTTCTTCTTCGAAATGACCAAGAAAATGATTTAAAAAATGTATATAAGGACTTACATCAAACTTAACAGGATTGGAAGATCGAACCAGAACTACTGTTGTTACAAGAATAATAAATAATTTATACTTTTATCGAAGTGGTGTCGAGCCAGTGTGTGATTTTCTTAGAAATGCCTCTATGGCTATGCGTAGCGGAACACTATTAGTCTTCCCTTCGTGATATCTTTTTTGGTGTCCGCAAATACCCAGTGGTTTCTTTTTCATATTAACCTTTGGGGTAAACTTGGCTTGCCTCATCCTTTAGTATTGGATGTTCAGGTGAGCAGAGTGGATTGGTTAGTTGACATTACTGATCCTACACTCAATCTTACTTTGCTTATTTCCCCCTTTTTTGGTAGTTGAAGGTGACAACTTCTTTAGTCTGCCACGCCTGCCCCCACATCCCCCCTAACTATCTTTGGTAATTACCTTTTAGCACCAATCTTTCTACGAATTTAGGTTATTGCCAAACCTTGGTTCATAGTTATAATCGTACCCGGTTAGACTCACTTGGTGTTTTTATTTTAATTCAAGTATTTCTAAAGTAAATTTGATGTTCTTAAGTTTGTTTATTAACTGTGTTTAATTTTCTTATTATACAATGTTTTATTTCATTACCACATTTAATTTGTCTTTGTTTTACTGATGTATTGATTTTCATTCCTATTATATAAATTTAAGACCTGAAGATGACTTTCTAAAAGTCGAAGCTAGTTGCCTTTTTGAATAAAAATTGTTGTGGTATGATTTCGAGTTTCCTTTGATCATTCCATGTTACCACGTTAGAGCCCAATGGAGATCCTTAAGGACCATTTAAGGTAATTTGTTGATAAATTAGGTTATTGTCATACAAATGAGGACTTCCAATTTGAAAACTTGCAATAAACAATATTATACTTACACTTTTCTCATTTTCTGATTGTTTCACATCAAGATATTCTGATCTATTTATCTAGATTGTCCCGGAGGGTCTAAATTCGTTCTCACACATGTATCAGATTCGTTTTGTTCATTGATTGTATGAGGAGTGAAGTCATCGAGTGGTTTTTGTTATATTATTATTATTATTTCGGTTGAGGAGGCACGCGCGGGCTGTCCGCAACAGGTGGCCAAAGCATAAGGTAACCGAGTCTTCAAACGGCTCAAACCAGAAGAAAATAAGAGGTGGAGCGAAGTTGTAGCAGAAATATACGGAATATAACGTTAATTTTTCGAGTTAGGTACGATAGAATCGAAAACTGGGAAGTCAGCTGGTTTCTTTGGTAGGTGGCAAGTTATTAAGTATCTTTTTATATTACGCGATGTGTCTGATGATGAGAAGAGACGATGATGAATGATAATGCGTTGCGAATGCAAGGGCGGATATCAACGGGATTTTTGCAAATGTACACTGAAAGAATTAATTTTCTTATTTATAAAAAAAAATCTTTAGGTAAAACTGGAACGCCGATTAGTATTCAGAAATTAAAAAAAAATGTCAATCAAATGGATGTGGGATTTATAAATATAATGAATGCTCTAATGTTAAAACAAAAATATATAAAATAGCAAATGTTAGATTGAAGGTTTTATATAAAATGTACAATAATTTGAAATAATGTATAATAAAATTAACTTTTGAGTTCCTTAAGAAAAAATTGATAATAACCACCTGACATTAGCGTTATTGAATCGGTAACTTCAACGAGCTTTCTTGTTCAAGGCTTTTTTAATGTTTAACATGAATTTACTCGATTTTTCATAAAATCAAATTTAATATACTGAAACTGTTATAAAGAAGATTAGCTTATATTTAATAATTTATTATACTTCTTTAATAATTTAAAATTTACAGGAAGGTAAATCAATTTTGTGATCTCGAAAATTGTTAGAAATTATTTTTTAACAGTTATAATAAAAAAAAATATTAGTGAAATTCGTTGGAATATTTATACAGATTTACTTTTGTCGTTGATTTTTGTAAAATATATAATTTTCGCTTAAAATCTACTACACAAATCGATTTAGCTCCGTTATAAGAATTCACCTATAAAAGAACTTGTAATAATTATTAAGTGTTTAAATTTAATTTGTTTTTCAAAAAACATTTCGGTTAAATATGACTAGAAGATTCGAAAAATTTTGAAATAATTCTAGAAATTTATCCCGTTAACATGCAATATGAGTCACGAGAGCCTGAAGGCAAGGTTTTCTCAAAATATGTAAAAATTTTTTCAATTAATTCTCACCTTCTTGTTACTGGTAAAAAATGTACAATATTTCATTAAATAAAAATAATGAATGGACAGAAAAACTTTTTGTGGGTAACCAATAAAAATGTTTCATTTAAAAATAATCTTTTGCAACCAACTATAAAATAAGGTACTATTATTTTGGGATGTTGAACATAAAATAACCTACTTTTAGTATGATACCGAAAATAAACATCAATAATGACTTATTAAGTATATTTAAACAAATTCTATATTCTGAATTTCCTGATAGTTAAGTAATGTTACAAATATTTATGTACTGTCTTTTAAAATATTGTCGTTTTATTTTGGTATTTTATATGCTACCTTACATTATTTGTGCGAAAATAGCTTTTATGCTGAGGACTCCTATAACATCGCTATTTTATTAGAAACTCTTACAAAAAATGGATTTTTTGGTAGTCCTACTTTGAGAACAAAGGGAGAGAATAGGCGATAGGGCAGGTATATTCTGTATGGTGTTATAGAATGTTTAAAAATATCTCTGTTGCTTGATTCCGAATTCAAGTTCTACAATGATTTACAAATTTATCAATTACCCAATTTATTGTTTATTACGATGGTTCTTTAGATCAATACTTTCAAAGCAAGCGTTTGTAAGCATATACTTCTTTGTGGACACAATTTTCTTGTATTGATATGGAAATCACAGAATTTTTTTATTAATAATTATTACATAAAATATATATTCGAGTATATAAAAAGGAATTTTAATTTATAAATATATTGGAAAATATTCAAAAGGTTATTAATATACTTTTGTTCCAGTAAATGTAATTAAAAATAATTTCATTTTTACAAGTTAAAGAACTCAGTTTGAAATATAAATACATAAATTATAAATGCATTTACATAAAAAAAGATATATTTTTGGCGAAAATAATGTAAATACTGGTATTAATATTAATAATTTAACGAATCAAAACAATGCAATTGTTAATGTGGTAAACTATTCGCTGAAATAAATAAGTACCTAAAATTTTTAACGCAAATAGTTATTGTATAAAGAAATTAATGAAAGATTTAAACTAGTTAAATTCACTTTATATATTTGTAATTGAACAATTTGGTTATTTTGTAAACTCTTACAAAATCATGCTCAAATATATTTTTCTTAAATCTGACTTTGATTTTTATTAACACAAAAGACATAAATATGTATATTAAATATTCTTAAATGATTAAATATGATTGCCTTATATATGTTGATAATTTTACACTGAAATAAGCTTGAATATATTTATCGGTTCGTTTTATATATAAAATTTTAAAAATGAATAACCAACATTTACATAAATAGATATACCAAATCGTATTGGAATATAATGAAACATATCTTTGGTGTGTGCTAACTTTGCCTTGAATATAAATCAGGTAAATACAAATTATGAATTACTGAATTTCTGTAACGATTTTTTGCTGGTGATTCGGATGAAAATTTAACTTGATTAAATTAAATTCAATTTAATTAGGGTAAATTTATGTTGGAAATGTTAATAAAAACAAAATCTTCGGGAACTTGAAAAATTCCAGTGACGGCGTCATAAAATCATAACTGTTACCTGTAGGTATGACGGTACAAGTGGGCTGGGCGGTAGTATTAACATCCAAATTAGTGTAGGAAGAGGGACAGTCCCCATAAAAAGGTTCCCCCCCGCTGCTAGAGGTAACCATATCGAGCACCTGTAGCACCATGGCGCTCCCCGCGCCCGCCGTCTTGTCTTTAATTTTTCCCAAAATATTCAATTCCCGAAAGTTACGTCACTAAGGTTTTTTCGCAACCGACCGGTCTGACCGATAATAACAACAACCAACCGGTTAGCGCACTTAAACGCGTTCTGTAACCGACTGGAAGTGCGATTGTCGGTTGTTTCGTCGCGGCCTCCTACTCTGTTGCTTCTTTGTTTTCGACGGGTAGGGGAAGTACCCCTACCCTTGAGCTTTGGGCTGTTGAGGTCGAGTGCTTGTGCTTGATTCAAGAGCTAAAGCAATAATGACTTTTTTATAGGTAGATATAAAAAAAGCTTAATTAACCTTTCAACTATATAAAATTGGTACCTAGTAAAAAGAATACTTGTTTTTTTTTTCGTTTTATTGTTACGTTTTTATCTCCCGAGTACAAACATTTTCCAGTCATTTGCAATAGATTAATCAATTCATGACTTTGCGGAGTTTCTGAAATGGAACTTTGTTCAACAAATCAGTTGCACACCAAATTGTATATGCTTTTAAAATAACTATCACATGTTCTTCAAATTGTGGGATTCTAATTGTAGCCACTTAGAAAAATGAATCAAATCAAAATTCTCCCCAATATATTTTTATTACCTATATGGGGATCCGCGTGAATGGTACATAGAAAGTGTCATTTGCAACAAAAGATTCTAATAACTTTTTTTTTTATTAGTTTAGACAAAAATTCACTTTGAACATTTACTCGAAAATTTATACGTGTCAACACCTCAGAGTTTCAATAAAAATGTGTCGTGTAACCAAGGAATATTTACCTGATGAATCATAAAATTGTGTTAGTTTGCAGAAGATTCAGATCGTTTAATCGTTTTAAGTTTATCATTTGGTAAAGTGGTTTCAAGAATTCAGTGAAAAATGGCATTTTATTCAAATCACGAATATCACAATCTGTTAATTAATCTAATCCGCGATGTTTTGTATCAGTGTTCCAAAGATTGTTGGAAACGTGTAGTGGTGGAAATCGTTCGGTTTCTGTAATAATCTCAGAGAATACATTTTTCACTTTTCTACATCCCCTGTAATCGATCATTCTAAATATCCAGCTGTACTAAAATAAAAACTTATTTTTAGAACGTTTAAAAAACTATTGTTTATTCTTGACTGAGTTATCGGTGTTCCGGCTATAGCTGCTTTTCGGTAAATACTTATATAGATCTAAAAATTTTATTCCTTTGAAAACGGCTGACTTAGAAAAAAATTTATAAGATATTTTAGACATTTTTATTCTGCATACGTTTTTATATCTTATACCTGTTTTTACACATTTTTTGACTTTTCTTACATCTAATAGTCCTAGGATTTATAAATTTACCCTGTTTGGTATTTTACTTTGTTTCCACTTTATACTTTTTTACTCATAATATGCATAAATAAAATTTTTTTCAGTTATTATTGATAAAAAATTAGCAAAATGTTGCTTCATTGAAAAATGTTATAATTGTATTCGTTGAAAACAAAAACTGTTGTTTAGTGTTAGTGTTTTAATGACATCTGTAAGTTCCAAACTAACGCAGTTCACTTTTTACGACAGGAATGATTTAATAGAGACGGGAAATAGAGATGTTTGTTTTTTTAGGTGTGTAATGAATGTTATTATATTGCGATGTTGTCAATACGTTAATAAGCTGGACCTATTTAGAAAATTTTCTTGAATAATAATTTAAAATTTAATGAATTTTGAACAACGTCAAATATTTAGGTACTTTCGTGGATATGCATAGAGTTGCCACGAGACGAGAAAAGATAAAGATACATGATATTAGTTTCGTCTCGAAATTGAAAACAATTTTTTTCGAGACGAGGCGAGACGTGAGTCGTTTTGCACGTTTGTCAAGAGTTGTAATAATAATTTTCATATTTTCTATTTCTAATGTTTCTAATGCTGTATACTTTATAAACTGCAATAAAGATTTTTTTTAATCATTTAACTGCGGGTGTAGTAAATAAACGATTCGCCAAAAACAGGCGTTGCGTTTAATTTTTAAGACATATAAGACTTTTTACGAATCGTTTTATACGACTCACGTTAAAGGGTTAAAAGGGAACCATTTTAAAATAAAACATTTGCGTGCATACAACTTGTAGAAAAAGGGATCTTATATTTACTTAAGCCCTTCATAAAATAAAACTAAAACATTTGTTGCAAATTGAATTCATGCAGGGTTCATTGCTTTTAAAATTTTCTTGTATTTGTAATGCTCTCTTTTCTCGTAGTTTATCGAAATAAAAGATTGTATCATTTTTATAAACTGAAATAAGTGCGAAAAGAAATTTAAAGTTACAATGTCATTAATAAATAGCTACAAAACCGATAAAGAAAAAACAAAATTATTCGTTTTAATCGTTTTTAGACATTAAACATTTTCGAGACATCTCGTCTCGTCTCGAGTTTTTATACCATTACAACTCGAAAATTGGGGAAAAATTACATGAAAAAAAGTTATATAATAAAGGCAATCCATGAAGTCCTGGATTAGTTTAAACTTCCGAGACGGATATTTAGACAGAGCAAAAAATAATAATGCAAATGGTCTAAATACAACAAATCGAAAAAATCAATAGCACCAACATTTATAAAGTTTATAAATTTAAGAATATTTAGAGGTGAAAAGTAAATAGCTTCTTAAAGCAGCTGTAAATAAAGTAATCAAATCACTGTCAATTATAGAAAAAAAATTTCAGTTAAATCCCAAGTTTTAAATTTTAAAACTGTAGCACATACTCAGCTCAGGTACTCGTAATGTTAAAACACATTTTTTTTTCATGTTGTTATATTTGATTTCTTATAAAATAATGTAAACTTCGCGTATAATAAATTTTTGTTACATAATATTCATTACAGGGTTAATTTGATGAAATAAAAATTAGTAAGCGTAAGTAAGCATGCCTTATATGACTTCCGAATTGAATTAGACAGGAAATGGCCATCGTGACCACAATATTCATTCAAATTGAACCGTTTATTATTATATTATTGATAATCGAGTTCAAAAAACTAAACTGTATAAATTAAAAAATAACTTAAGAGGATCTAGTCCGTTTCACTTAAGAGTATAAAACCTACTAAATACATGATATATGTTTCATGCTTTTTGGGTTATTTTTTTTTTCTTAAAATTAACTTTTCGTACTATTTATCAGTGAGTTTTTTTTTTCTCAAATTATTACTAGATTTGTATCATAAAAATATAATAGAAGAAATGATGAAATAAATAACGTTTTTAGTATAATGTTATATGCCAGAAGTGAAATAATAAAACGTTACTGTTCTTTTTATCACGTTTGTCTGTTTTCGAAAACTTGTTTCCTGCTCAATTCAAAATGGTACTTTATTTTAAGGTAAGTAAGAGTACTTATGAGTCCAATGAATATTTAAGAAATTGAATATTGTTAAAATACAAAACAATAAATAAAAATTTCTAGTTTTATGTTTATATACGCTATAATGATAAAAATCTGCATATTACAATAATATTTATTACGGTTATTTTTTGTTAATTTTATCACATTAGTTCAGGGATAATACAATGCTAGCATTAAATTAAAAATAAACAAAGAGAAGTAAACAAAAACCGTGAGAGTATCGTTTTTAACACTGACATTGGTAAAACCCCAAATTTAATTAAACAAAAATGATACATGAGTTAATAATTACATTGAAAATAAAAAAAATATTACTTAGACACCAAGAAATTTGTCAAAATTATTTTTTATAATATGCATTTTCTCACAAAGGGGAAAGTTTTTTTATTCGTGCAAAAAGTAATTGGAATATTCAATGAATTTAAGAAGAAAACAAAAAATAATTAAATTAAATAAATGCTAAATTACGTTTTTCTATATATGCAAAAATTTTTTACAGAGTTTGAATTATATAAAAATAGTTAAAAATGAAAAGAATAGGTTCTAAAAAATGTGGGGAGGGATGAAAAAGTTCTAGTTTTTCTCGCCCATACTGAAATATTTATTTATTATATTTTATATATTATATATATTTTATATATTATATATATTTTATATATTATATATATTTTATTCAAAGGTTTTATTTCAAACACTAATACATAGTTTGAAACTAACTTACTTTGTAAAATGTTTATTGTTTATCAATTGTTTTATAAAACCACATGTTGGACTGGTAATTTTTTGATATCTACACTTTTTAAGATAAAAAAATTTAAATTAACCACAAAAAGAGATTCTGATATCGCTCACTTGTTTGTTTCCTGTTAACATTCTTTTGGTTGTGATTTAATTTATTTTTCAAACTTAAATAGATTATAATTTCAAATTTCAATACGGTATGTCCAAATTAGTATTTATTTAAAAGATATGAGACATTTTAAAATGGTGTGCAGTTTATTTTAAAAATAGCTTAGAAATATTTTCCAAAAATCACTTAGTGGTTATGATGCATTTAGAGTAAGTAATAAGAAGTATATTCCATAATGCATAGAGAAGACAAATAATAGAGGGACATGTATTCCATTAAAAAAGCGAAAAGAGTACAGAGAAAAACGGCCTTCATTTAAAGTATTACAGACAGAAGTCTGAATTTTTGCCATAATTATTTGTAAGTACCTGGGTACCTTCCACTAATTCCGAAAAGCAAATCTCCATCTGTTCAATAAATATAGAAAAATCTATTCGATTCAATAAGAAAATTATTAAAATAAATATTTATTAATATAAACAACAGATTTATGCATTCCTGTTTTTTACAGTTTTAGAGTATTTTAAGACATTCTGTGTAAATAACTGCTTTATTTCTAACTGGAAATTCAAGTCAAACCAATCATTGACTCATCAAACACGATGAAATATGGAAAATAATCACCAAGATTATAACTTTAGTTTAGTGGTGACAAAGTTTGATATCAATAATTTGTTTAGCAAAAACCACAAGAATAACCTTAGATAATAACTAGGTATTATATTTTTTTCTCATCCTATCATTTTAAAAGTCGAAAAAGACGCAGTAAATTTACTACAACAAACTCCAAAACCCAAAAATTAAAAAAAGTCCAAGCTATCGAGATATTAAGGTATACCAAGCGTTGAAAAAGTACGAGAATAAAAGCACTTTAAGATAATCATAATTAGGGATTCATGAACCTAATGCTATTTTCAAATTATTATTCCCACGCATGTGAAAAGTTCCTTGGGCCTTAGTAACTACCAAAAAACAAAAGCTCAAGACCCATCCTTCCCAAAAACAAATCGTCTTGTTAATGCACCTCATCATGCGTTTTTGGTTTCATAGAGATGGGCTCGTTTTATGTCACTTCAACTACAACAAACTGTATTAACACCGAATAGTATAGATCTATTAAAGGGGCAACACATTCCAACGAGTCTAAATTAATTACTATCAGAGAAAATTATGTTTGTGCAAAATTTAAGATCATTCTTATAATAAATCAACAGCGAGGAGGAAATGCTGGGTTTCCAAGTGCTTGAAATTAAGAAGATAAACCGTAATCTGATCATTCCATTACACCAAACTTAAGTGAAACCCCTATTTTATACGAATATATTGTGGCAATAATTATTTGTTGAAGGGTTAACATTTTACAAAAAACTTTCATTGATTGTAAAATAGTCCAAAAAAAAATTTATGAAACTATATTTTCAAATTAAGTATTGCGTACTATTTTACATTTATTATATGTAAATGTTTTTTATTGCATTTTTTGTCAAATAAAGATTATTATACTATATCCATTCTTCATAACAATAATGAGATATTATAAGGATCTCCATGATTCTATAAGAATTATATTGATGTATATCCCATTATTTTAGTAGTTTTTATATTTGTGACCCATTTTGCAAACGCAAAAATAAATCTGAAAGCTAATAATTTTTATTTTTCTGTAAGTATTTCAATAAAAGTACTGAGTTGTTTTGAAATTTACAAATTCAATATTCAAAAAACAAGCCGTCCTGACATTTATATAATTTAAATACAAGGGTTCTCAAGGGTTCTTTCGGGAGAAATATATAAAGAATTTCAAAATTAAATGTTAAATTTTATTTTTAAAGGCACTTTGCTGAAAATAAAAGATCACATTTTAAATGACACCACAGAGTTTTACCATTGTAATTGTATAAAAATAACGGGCATAGTTGGAGAAACTGAGCTGCATCTGGAAAGGTTTTCAGGATTTTTTCCTTCGATACAAAAATGTGTCATACAAATTGTTACCCCATCATATAATTCTCCAAACTTAAGAATTAACTAGTTTTGTAAAAACAGAGTTCCTTTTAATAAACCGAAAGTTTAAAAAAACTGTAGAAGCACAATTAACGCTGAAAGTTCAGTTTAGAAAGCTAGACAAATTCGGAAATCAGTTGCATTTTAAAACCCTCTTGAAAGGTATTTCGTAATCAGCCTTGTTAATTTTTGAAAGTTATAATTACCGGTACTTTTCTGAATTAATTAATAGAGTCAACTCGGCGAGGCTTAATAAATATCCAGATCCTTAATTTCATTCGTTGTATTGTAAATTCACTCGTTGTTCTTTATTTAATTTTTATATGTAATTTTCACCTATTCCTCAAACAATAAATACGTTAGAAAAAGTTCAGTTAGTTTCTTTGTGATTGAGTTACCTGTAAATACCTACATGCTGGACATGCTTAGGCATACCTGAAGGCATAAGAATCTAGTAAGTGCCAAATTTCCGCATTAATACAGTATGGCTATCAACGGATAACAAATCTGTTGTAAGAACCACGTCTTGGCTTCCGCTCTTCAAAACCATTACAATATCACGTGTGGTGCCATACATATATTTATAAACATTCAACCATCTAATTACATTATTCTACAATTAGCGCACCCCAATATAGATTACAATTGGTAACCACCCTCCCACGTAGGTATATTAGATGCCCAGTAATTATATATTTGTTTAATATTAGGATCAAACACTGGCAAAAAAGTAAAAGATGAATTCGTAACGGATCTTCCCAACTCTAAACCCTAAAAAAAAATCACGGTAGCTCTTGGTTGTCGATTCACGAAAACGGGTCAGGGTTTGTATGCAAGGGTATAAGGATGGAGGGGTGAAGGGGAAACCCGGGAGTGGTATTGTGCATCCACCGGAAGCTGAATGCAACCTGATACCGTCTCTCATACGTGATTTGCCTACCTTAACTAAAAACCACCGAATTTACGGCAAACCCGACTTACACAAATGTAAAAGACCGAGCACTAGAGAAAATCAATTATTTAAGTATTAGTAAAAAATTCACAAAATTAATTTAATTATTACAAAATTATTTATAAACTGGAAAGAAGAAACTGTTAACGACTTTTTTTGTAAATGTCGGAATTTATTTTGTAATGGAACATATTGATATTTTGAGTAAACTTCAAACAACCATACGGGTTATCAGCACTGCAATACTTAAGCAGCCCATTAGTCTTTTAACAAAATAGAAATAAAATAAAAATTAACAAGCGTCTTGGCATAAAGTATGAAATATAAGTTTCCTAAGGGCTCAATATCTACTTAATTTTAATTATCTAACCAATTACAGCCATATTCGTCTCAATTAGTTTCAATTAAGTTAAATCTTATATTAAATTAACAAAGCAAAACCTACAATTTAAGTGTTAACAGTACACAGGGTGTCCCGCACAATAAAGTATCAAGTTTAAAGATATACATGAGCATTGTAAATATAAAAAAAAATATTTCAAATTCTCTTTCTGTATACAAGGTATATAGAAGGTGATGGTTTATTAAGCAAACTATATTTGATAACGTGATATCCTTATCACCCTTAGAAATATTGTGCCACAAATATTTGTAAAGATATTTAAAAATGTGACTTTTGATAAAATTAATATTTTCAAAAAACCTTTTGTACGTTTAAAAATGACAAATTTTGTAGAAATCACCAAATTGCCATATCCAAATAATACCACCTAATTATTTCTTTTACGGTTGATATTATTTTTATCCGTATCACTAGATTACAATTAAAGCATTTGGAAACGTTTTGTTCCAGAAAATAAAATAATAAAATTAACAATTTTTTTAAACGTTGGAGTTCTGATATGGTACTCCCTGTATCTTTCTACAAATATTTAAATGGTTGTTTACACGAGTGTCAAACTGAGATAAGGGTTTTATCTGAACGTTTAGAAATGTATAGGCGTTTGGTTTTATCATTTAGACACATTAAGTTAGTTATTTGGGTATATGCAGTAGAAACTTTCAGATAATATTAACAACAGTCAATGTCGTGGTGACAAATTGAAGGTTTTGAAAAATGAAATAATAGTAGAATTTGATGTATTATTAAAATTATATACATATATAGAAAAGTAGTCACTCCATATATATTAACAATTTTTATTGGAGATATAATCTGAAACATGCTATTCGTACTAAAGGAACATAATAACGACAAAGTAGTTAAAGGCAATTGAGATCTAATCAAAACAATTTCTTTAATTAACTGTTATTTATGAACAATATTTCTTTATTACATAATACAGAACAAATTAATATATAAATCTGCTATAAGACCAGTGATGACATGTATTATAATATCATGTGTTTGACAAAATAAATAAAACAAAAGGTAAAATCAAACGGGACATGATTAGAAACGACGAAATTAAGTTTAATGAAAATAAAAACGGAAAATAAAAGTGTTTGACGAACTTAAAACGGGAAAATATAAATATGTTTGGGTATATGTAAAGAATAGATAAAGAATTGAAGCATACAAAATTAAAAACAACGAATACTAAAGCTTAAATTCTAGCACAGTTTCAGTGAAGTTGGCCCAATCACTCGAAATATGAAATTTGTAAATGTATGTCATGATAAAGTTTTTGAAAATATAATATTTTTGGTTTCTTTAAATGTTATTGGACTCACAAGCAAGCAGGCAGAGTTATTTTAGAGACAGTTTTAGTAATAATTAGCTTAAAATTGTCTGTTATGTAAAATAATTATGTTAAACAAAATACACGACGAAAACACTTTAAGGTACATGGTCACTTTCTTAAAATCAATATACATCAAAATCTACAAAATAAATAATAATAACTGACGTAAGCACGCCGATACTGATATTTTATTTCATTTTTGTAGTGATAATTAAAAATGCCTAATGATACCGCTTTTTTGAAGAAATAAAGAAAGCGCGATTTGTAGCTCAGAAACAGAGAAATGGAAGTTGCTCTGCCTCTGTGAGCAAAAGAGCACATATCTTGGTCTCATCCCAATGGACCTCAATTATATGGAGTCATTAGATTTCAAATTTGCTTTGGTGATGACCAAATCCGAGTCATAAAAAACACCTTTAAAAATTATTTTTTGTTCCGTGTTGCTTAAAATATAGTGTAATAACCAAAAGTGAATATTTATTTTCTATATATAATTATAAATGTTAGAAATTCGTTTGGTTTGCTTCATTAAAATATCAGGATTCGTAGAGGACTGAAATAGTGAATCGGGAATAGTTAAGAAAAATAATACGAAAATAAAGAAATGAAACTTTATAACATGCCATCCAATAGGGTACAAGCTTTTTTATATAAAAAAAAAGGAAGAACTGATTCAGGATAAGTTTCAATATTCACTCTGCTTTTGAGGATAACAATAAATAGATAATCCCAAGTGGAAAAATAAAAACTTACTATAATTTTTGAAATCGTATAAACCCACGTGTGTAATAAGTATAACGTTCTTATCAGATTATCAAAAAACAATGGCACCATCTAAAAACCCATTCACCCATTCTCGAATTATAAACGAATATATAGAAAAAAATTAAAGTTAAAAATTAGATACGAACTGTGCGGTAGTTAGCATAAAATATTCAAGATACTTGTCCCAGATATACAGTGTATGTCATTTAAATAGACATAAAACGCCGGCGTGCATTATTCCAGAATTAAAATAAAGATATTTTTATTGGTAGGTGAATAGGGTTATAGTCGATTTCCTGTTATAAGCAGGAAACAAAACAGTGATAAGGATCTCCATACTTTGTTGTGCTAGATCAAAACACCTACCACTAAATAGGTATATAATTATTTCTGACAAAAATGGTTTTTATATTGTTTCGGAGGCGGTAGTGATTTTACGGTTATTTATATTCTAAAATATCACATAAAATATAGGTTTTTAAGTGAGAACTAGCCAATAAATTTTACAAAAAGCATTACCGCTACAGATTCAAATTTTGTTAATTCATTAAGAAAAAAAGTAGTACATAAAAAGCAAGTTGGTATTATAATAATAAAAATAATACATAGAATGTTGAAATAAATAAATAATATAAATAGAAGAAGCACTTTAAGAGGTTTGAACATCATGTAAAACGAAAACTTACACAAGAATTAAACAGAAGAGGAAATAAATAATACGCAATCAGTTTCACAGTACAAAAAATAGAATGGATTTAGAAAACCCCAGCAAAAAATGTGGGGTAACAACGTTGAGAAAAAAAAGAATACAACTTGGAGGTCCGGAAAAATAAAAAAACTGAAAATATGAAATAGAAAGAAAATTGTTTAAAAATAATTAGCTAATACAACCAGAAAAATCTTGAATTTCAAGTGATGGCTGAAACCAAATCAGAATGAGCAATAGGATGTATTTCCTTCAAACACAAAAAAATGTTGGAACTATTCCACTATCCTTTTATAGTAGATAGAGAATTTAGTTAATTGTAATCAAGGATGTAATTAGTTTAACGTTAACAAGAGGATGAAGTTTATTTTGTCTTCGTTAAGACTTTTTAGAATCTTATAAATTTCTTGTACATTCAACTAAATAAAAATATTGTTAACACATGTACACGCTTAATAAATAAAAACCAATACTGAATAACTGTGTGTGAAAATGGAATACAGTTTTTAGTACTAAAAATTCCGAAAGCAGATATATTTCAATTATCTAAAAAATAAACACCCAAAATTCACGAATTCACTTTTAATGACAAAGAATTCACTTATGGTCTTTTTAAATTTTAAAATCCAAAGACTAGATTCTATTCGAAGGTGATGTTGCTTAAGCAGATGTTCAGCTATCGCACAAAATCAAATTTTTGGCGTACTGCCGAACCCCTAAGTGGTTCTAAGCAATCGTCAGTGTCATATTGTAAGATCCTTCGTTAAAACCACCCACTTCCGTTCTAAATACTTGAAAAACCAAATAGACACCAAAAACAAGGGCAAGAAATATGCCCCACGTGCTAAGCCCTATTGCTTTCATTTTGAAGAGATCTCCATAGGTGGCACATCAAATTTTGTTAATTATTTAAAATAATGAATATAATTAACTCGAAATACACATTTTAGAACATATTTTCATGATTTAAATGATAGTTTGTAATGAACAATATATCAAATTATAATTTGTTTCACATAATTTATAACATGCATGTAATCACTGATCAGTGAATTTTTGGTTACGAGGGGTAAGTTCATGAAAACTTTGTTTGAGGCATTTTTTAAGGAGGATTCTACGAAAAAAAGCAAATGAAAACGTTAGAAAAAATTAATATACCACTTAAAACAATCCACCAATATTTGATAGGTAAAAGAGGACTGATGACTTAAAAGTTGCTCTTTCGGAAGACCTACAGACCTTTCAATTGAAGAGAAACTGAAAATTGTAGAAGACCAAAGTTATGAAAAATTGGGTTTTGGCCTATCAAGAAAAGAGGTGATGAACGAAGTTGAATAAGTATTGAAGAATAACATAAAAACCAGATTCAAAAATAGATAACCAGGGAAACATTGGTTTACTAATTTTAATACCCGCTACCATCTATTTATTAAAACCCCAAAAATCGTAAAATTTTTCATAAAAAAGCGTGAATTTATCTGTTATTTATCCTTTTCTTGATACCTTGGAGAACACATTAAAAAAATTAAATTTAGACAACAAATCGCGATTCAAAACATGCGATTACAACGACTGTACAATGTTTATAAAGTTTCTATCTTCTGTCTTTGGTTTTTCAAATTTAAAAGCAGTGTACCAAAAAAACAAATTTAACGAAGAAACACACCTCTTTTTCCTGGAACATCAGGAATATATTAAAAACAAATAAAACACACGTTATGCACGCCATTGATTCGCAGTTACCTTAGGGTAATCGTAACTCGAGAAGTGAGGTAAGAAGACGTTCTTGGTCCTGCCCCCCACGAGGGGCGACTCAACCCGCTTTTATATACAGCAGCGATAGGAAGTTCTAATATGACAGGGGTATCTGCCGAAACACGTGCGCATAAAGATATTTCCCGGCCCACTTGTGTCTTATTGTGCGAGCATTTTGATATCGAATACCTTTGGAAAGCAGTGACGGTTCAGATATTTAATGCTTAAAGAACGATATGAAAAATGTAAAAATAATCGTTTTTAAAGTTATAGAAGCTAGCGGGAAATGCTTGGCGTCCTAATGAGGTAAAATGCATTGTTCAAAAAGAAAATGAGCACAAAAAATAGTTTCCCAAACGCTACCAGGAACAAAATTCTTAGAACATATCATAATGATACTTTTGTTTCATTTTGTTGAGCTGATTCTAATCTTGACTTATTCGCCCTAAGACCTTAATAAAACTACGTCAGAGATTTCAAGAACAATGTCACGGATAAAATTTTCGTGCAAAACTCCGCAGGTAGTCAATATCTTTATAGAAACTGGTATATCAATATTTCCCTTGTGTCATATTCTTTACATAATTTTGAAGAAAAAGTTAATTTCCAGCTCGATTCCGAAGCTGACAGTAGACATAGGTGACAAAATCCTATTTTTAGATAGGTCAGTACAACTAGCTAATTTGACCAAGAAAATGAAAAATAAATTAAAGATCTTGTTCCTGATGGTATGCTTAAAATTGAATCTGATTAAAAAAAATGACGTCTTCTGGTTGAAGAGAAAATATGAATATGCAGAGCTGGCAAGCAAAGCTTTGAAATTATTAGTGCCGTTCAGCAACTTCTTACCTACGTGAAATAACATAACATAATATAAACATAAAAACTAAGAAGCAAAATAAGCTCCAATTATAACATTATTTGGTTACTTGTGTTCCACAAATAGAACAACCATTTTTGTATTTTTACGGTAGTGTAGGACTATAACCCTTGCTTCATAATTTTACTTAAAACAGCATCCCTTCATCAAGATTTTGCGACCCTCCTGGGGGGTCGCCACTCACAGGTTGAAATACTCCTGTCTAAAAAATCGGTAGTAATGTAGCTGTTATAACATAAATATCAAAAATTAAGAATTATTTACATATTCTTCCTTGACCTCTGTGCACATTAAACAAGCTTTGTATGTTACGTCAATGGCCTAGTTGGTAGTTTAAAATGGGGTTTTAAGGGTGTTTTGGCCGGCCATTAATAAAATTTAAATCAATATGGCGGCTATCAAGAAAGACAAGTTTTAAAAATTAGGGTCCCAAATAACTCGAGAGGGTAGTAGACTATTCGTTAAAAATGGGGTTAAGAAGTTTTATTCAATTCATTCTCTTCACTATACACTGATGAGTGCTACAAATCTTTTTGTGGGGTTGTTCGAGTGACATTTTAATAATAATCAAACACAACTAGTTCTTGAACAACATTGCATGTGTTAAGGAGAATACAAATGGTTTTAAGTGGGGTTTAATGTAAATAGGACTTGATTTTATCTATGTATTACAATGGTAAAATAAGACTGTCCGTTCCATTAATGCCAGAACGAGCATATGCAGTCACTTTATGTAGGAAAAAATACGTATTTCAACAGTATTGTAACTTTCGAAAAATAAAAATAAAAGTATTCTTTTTTTTTTTTGAAATTTTGCCAACATATTCAATATATGTAGACGTAAAATAAAACAAAAATATTTTCAAATATATCTTTTCATTTAAAACTGAAATAGTAAAAAATCGATAAGAAGAAAACTAAAATAAAAAGTCCGTAAAATTATAAAAACAATTTATAATAGTAATATATTCATTGATATAAATAAGTACATTTTTCTATTAAATTATACTGGGTATTCGCGAAAATAGTACATATTTTAAAATGGCATGTAGAACGTGTCCTTTGCAACATAATATTATTTTCTAACATCATTAGTTTGTACAAAAATTCACTTTAAACGTTTAGTCGAAAATTTACACTTTTAATAAAAATATGTGTCATATAACAAAGGAATATCTACCTGATGAATCATAAAATTTTGTTAGTTTCCAGAATATTCAGATCGTTTAATCGTTTTAACTTTATCGTTTGGAAAAGTAGTTTCAAAAATTCAGTGAAAAATGGCATTTTATTCAAATCAAGAATATCATGACATGTTAATTAATTTAATTCGCGATTCTTGGAAACGTATAATGTATTACCTCAAAAAAAAGTAGTAGTAGAAATAATTGCCGAAAATACATTTTCCCTCTTCTACATCCCCTGTAATCAATCATTCTAAATATTCAGGTGTACTAAAATAAAAACTTATTTTTAGAACGTTTAAAAAACTATTGTTTATACTTGACTGAGTTATCGGTATTGCCAGCTTTAGTTACTTTTTGGTAAATAATATTTGTGTATATCTAAAATATTAATATTTATTTCTTTGAAAACGGGTGACTTTAGAAAAAAAATGTATAAGACATTTTTTTTTCATACTTTTTTATACCTCATACATAAATATGTGAATTATTTTCGGAGACACCCAGCATATTTAAGATTAAATACATTATAAGTAATATCTATAAATGGTTTCGTTATTTAGAGGAGTACTATTGTTTAATAGATAAAATTGGAATCCTAAAGTTTATCTTTTTAACATTAACTGAGGTAATCCCTATAGAATATTTAAAATAGCCATTTAAATGCATTTAATGTTCAATTAAAAACTTAAATTATTTCTCTTGAAATAAAAAAGTTACAGAAATGTGAATACTTTGCTGAATTACCCTGTATAATCTTTTAAATATACTTTTACTTCATTAACAAATGAATCATCATGCATTTAAAGAAATAATAAACTATGCAGAAAATGCACGATTCTTCTTTAATTAAACGAGTACCTACAGGTGTAAGTACCAAAAGAGGATAGCGGTTAGAGGATATCCTATGCTCTGCGGACTGCTTTTACCGACGACAAAAAGAAGCAGAAAAATGTCGCCGAGAAAACAAATGACAGGACGTAGTTGGATTTTAATTCATGCGATAATTTTCAAAGCCAGTCAATGAATTTAATTCTTACGACAAATCCCGTACGAGAAGCAGTTTCGCAGCAAAAAATTCCATTTCCGCTAGTACTTACTTTTGCTCTGTATAATATATACATATATAGAAACTTGGTGGTGTTAGTAGAATGGCCAGTATTATAAGTAATTTATTTTTTTGTTTAATCACAGAACACCAACGGAGAATTTTATTAGTAAGTAGATACTAATTGATAATAATTATTCTACAAATAAGATGTATTAGTGACACACCGATTCTGAAACCTAAATTTGATAACTATATTTTCTAATTAAATGACATAAGCAGGGAATTTTAATAATACTCAAGACGCTAGTAACAAAAAATGATAATAAAAGGACAATTAAATACTTTTAAACATTTTTAAAAGGTTAATTTAAAAAATCGTAAAGTTATTCATTATATATAACTAGAGCTACTTTCATTAAATATTAACAATTACTCATTTTTACAAATTACATACCTCATTCACTAAGTTTAATACAAAAATTTTAAATACTTAGTCATCATAGCTATAATATGAACATTTCTCAATGCCTTTATTTTCAGTTATTTTATTGGAGATTATACAAAAATTTAACTTCCTTTAATTGCTGGATCCAAAATTATTGGATATTTTTGGTTCTTGACATTTAGGAAAAAATTTATTAGGGACTTTATCACTGCATTCATTAGGTATATCGTAAATCAGTGTTTTTCAAGCACTAAAGCGCAACTCGATAGTTCACTCAGATGAAATCTGCTTCAAATTCATCGCGGTATCAGACCATAATGTTTCTCTTGCGTATTCAATAATAAACAAGAGTTCATAAAAAATTGTAATAACAATTAGGTAACATCCAACATCCCTATTCCGGTGTTCTTTTCGTTTATGTGCACACAAACAAATCACCATCAGACCAGATTCGCTAAAAGCAACGGAAGCATTAAGTACCAAGAAAAAAGTCCAGCGTACGCAAAAAGAAAGGAAATCAGAAATTTGCAGGAAGCTGCTAACCTGTCTCTCGTTTCTCACACACGAGCTTCGAGCCAATTTAGCATCGATAAAAGATCATTATTATTATTATTACTATTATAGAGTTTACGATTAAGCCGTGCCTACACGTATGAATAAGAAGTTGTCCACTATAACAAGATTGGGAAATTTAGTGTCTCAGAAATAATGTACGAAGATGATTTCACCATAAATCACACATCAAATAAACACCTTGAAAGAACTTTATAACTCAGTAAACATGAAGATCAAGATGGCAAAAACAAAGAACATGATAATTTCAACAACAATGAACTATACATTTATAGAAAACAAACAAAACAAGTAAAAGTGTATAAAGGAAAATATTTTGAAAATACGATATAACTGAATTAAATAAAAGATAGAAAAAAACATTTAAACCTGTAAAACAAAGCTCTTCCGACAATACAAACAAATTTGAACAGTGATAACGATTTCATTTTTTGTTGTCGAATTGTTCATATTTCGCTTGAATTGATTTAGACAAAAGAGCGTTATTATTTTTACCTGTAATTATTTTATTAGAAGCTAGGTTTACAAGTTTAGTATTATATGGTGTGGACTCACCTTTAGCTTCTGATGATCGATTTTAAAAGCAGGAAATGGTTGGAGTTTGATTCTCAACGGGAAATCTCTACCATATCCGTTTAAAGTTAAAAGTGACATTCACACCGAGATTAACAAACAGCAAAACACCTGTTCGCACATTGGAATTCGGGAAATAGGACATCGTAGTCGAGTAAAGTTTATGTTTTTATTTTGTCATTACAAAGTGTATCTTTTAGATTTTTTCAATCGTAAAATATTTAATTACTGTAAATGACAAATAAACATATTTATTATATGATTGCAAGTATTTCTTATTTAAAAATACAAAATGCCATTTAAAACTATTCAAGAACTATATTATAACATAGCTTTATGGCAAAATTGTATCTTCGTGATACACCCAGTTGAACGAAATTTTTACTAACCTCTAAATAGCACAGCCATTAGAAGAATAACAGAAACTAATACTAATAAAATTTCACAGATTTACTGACACTGAAGCACTGACATTATTAACGACTAATTTTTGACGCATTGTCAGAGCTCGACAGGAACTGCGCGAATCAAAGCACTAAAGACACAAGAGCAAGAGAAATAAACGACCATTCAGTAGAAGCAGAAGACCCAGAAAATAGAGAGCATAGCACCATTGGCATTGTTGAAGAAGAAACGGACCATGTCCGAGCAATAGTTGCAAAAGTATACGCAATTTTTAAAACTACTGCTTATCTTACTTTCACTATCAAAATCATCCTCTAATCCATTGTTTCATAGTGTTTTTATAAGTTTAACGTTTAGTTTTATTTAAATGTTGAAATTACGTTTAATAACATAATTAATTCCTGATTATGAGTTTGGTTGTTATACAGGGTGTTAGCGACAATAATGCGTATTTTTAATTGGTACGTTTAACGTGTCATTTGCAACAAAATATTCTAATAATTTATTTTTTCAATATCATTAGTTCACTTCAAACATTTACTCGGCAATTTATACATAAACCCATATTTTTAATCAAAATATGTGTCGTGTAACCAAGGAATATCTACCTAATGAATCATAATATTGTGTTAGTTTGCAGAAGATTCAGATCGTTTAATCGTTATAAATTAATCGTTTGGTAAAGTAGTTTCAATAATTCAGTGAAAAATGGCACTTTATTCAAATTAAGAATATGACGACATGTTTATTAATCTAATCCGCGATGTTTTGTATCAGTGTCTCAAAGATTTGTTGGAAACGTGTAGTGTATTACCTAAAAAAAGTGGTGGTAGAAATCGTTCGGATGTGTGATAATTGAGTATATTTTTCACTTTTCTACATCGCCTGTAATCGACTATTCTAAATATCCAGGTGTACTCAAAATAAAAACTTATTTTTAGAACTATTGTTTATACTTGACTGAGTTTTCGGTGTTGCCGATTTTAGTTGCTTTTCGATAAATAATATTTGGATAGATCTAAAATTCTAATATTCATTTTTTTGAAAAAGACTGATTTTTATTCTACATTCGTTTTTAAACCGCTACCATAAATATTTGCCTTATTTTCGGGAACACCCTGTATATTCTTTACTAAATGTCTTTTAATGGAAATATATTTATTTTTATAATATTTGTATATGAATATTTTAATAGTGTTGTAGAGAATCTTGTGAGTGGTTTTAAAATATCCATTATCAATTAAATGTTATCACTTTTTATTTGTTGTTATTTTTGTCTTAATTATCACAAACCCAATATCATTTTTTTCGCCCACACTCCATTTGTTTCTAAATAAAAGTAGATATAGATATCCAACAATATTTTTTCTTATCAAATTAAAAACGAAAACTTTTTAATTCGCTGCTGTAAAAAAAGTTTCGTTGATATGAATCGCGCCTAAAATAAATATTTTTTTTCTGGAAGCAATACATAAAAGATGTCATCCTAAGGGGAGGGAGGTTAGGTTAGGGCTATTTAGTCTGGTAAAATAATCTGAGCAAAATAAAAGAAACATCAACTATAAATAAAATTTAGCGAGATCAGCCATACACTACAGCTTTCCAAGAAAAAGAAGAAAAGTGATCACAAGAATAATAAAGGGAAGAATCCCAAGTAAAACTATTAAGACTTGTAAGCAAAAATCTGTAAAAATTACTGATTTAATCCTAACCAACCTTTTAACTACAATTTTTTTAATTATTTGTAAATGTAAAATAAAATGTCTTTCTATACAAACATTTTACAGAACAAAACCATTCTTTTAGAATATCATATTTTAAGAATTTGTAAAAGATTATATATTTACAGGTTCTATAAATTACTAACTTTTATAACTTTTAAAAAAACTTTCAAAATTGACAGAAGCAATAGTGTAATTATTTGGCAAATAGCAAAACATTTAGCTAAAAATAGACGAGAATTGAGATCCAAAATCAATAAATTAGGTCGCAACTTTAACTTATGAAGCCCTCCAAAGTCATTTATTTTTTGCTACAGAAACAAAAAAGTATTCTTTCCTATTTGTGAATTGCTGATGGAAAATAGTTTAAATCGATGATTGTTCGTGTCTATCCGTCTTAGATCAAATTAATGTTTATATGTTAAATAACACAACAAAATTTTGGTGAAACTAACCATTCAAATTATCTCAGTTCGAGTTAGTTTACACAAATTGTTCTTTTTAGAGATACATCGCAATGGATAAATATTTAAATATTCAAAATCGACCATACTACTTTTAGGTAATTGTGAAATTATAAGGATATAACTACAGACAAAAGTTGTTTGTCGAAAACAATCTAGACTCGTTCTTTTTAGTGTCACCTAGATTATAATCTTTTTACCTAAAATAATACCGATAGTAAAGATACAGTGTTTATAAAAAAGCAACCATAACAATGAAATAATTTACTATCGCAACAATTTTTTCTCAATTTTTCACGGTTTTAACCAACCATTTTGAATTTCATAAACAAAACAAAACAAAAAGATGAATATCTTGACCGTACCTGTATGCGTATGAAATGAAGAAGTTATTAAACGAAATTTTGCAATTAAAAAATCCTCGGATACGGTTTGTCGAATCCGAAAGTTTTGCTGTTACTTAATCCAGGTTAATATGTTGTCCATACTGCGTTTAATAAGTTTTCATTGTTTGGTTTAAGTGCTGTTACAGGGTAAAATATAAAATTCCTAATAATCATTTTTACCATCAAATTCATATGGAAAAAAATAATTAACAAAAATTGTGAGGGCAAATAATATTGGAGCACTTCTTAGTTTCGGAGGTATTTAGGACCAAACCGATATACATATATGTAATATTTGATTAAAAATATCAAACGACAAAATATTTTTCTAATAGATATTTACTAATATAATTTATGATATTTATTGTTTCTTTTAAAAAACCTTAGGAGGGCCTTGATCCCTCTTAATTGTTAAAACATTATTTTTTAAATCGTTGTCGTTATGCTGATATATATGATATATATCTGAAAACAAAACAAGCGATCCTTAATTAGGTAAAGAAACGAACGTCAGTCGCAAACTTGATTGTCTGTCAGGTCGGATTTGTAATTCAAATAGCGTAATTATATATTCACTAATAATTACTAAAAAATCCTTACAAAACACAGCAATAAAGACGAATGAAACATTGATCATCAACGCGTGACATACCTTGAAATCACATATATAAAAATTATGAAAAAATAGTAATTTTGAATTAAGGATTCAAGTTGCTTAATTAATTAATACAGGGCGATCGTTTCCTTGTACTCATTATTACAATAAACAATTATTATTAGTTCTTACAAAATTGTGTTCTTTTATTTTAAGGTACGCATAACATTCCTTTTAAAGAACAGATTTTTGTAATATAAACTATACAAAAATAACCTCGTTTCTAAATTTTTTATTCGGAATTTCTTTAAAAAAGTAAAGGGTGAGTAGCTGGCCATACACGAAAGGGATTTCTAAAAGATGTGGTCTATCCTGTCATTTCAGATTTGAAATTGTGCCACATAGACCAACTTTTTAGAGAACAGATATTCACACACGTAAATAGATCTGTTACTACTTTAATAGAGCCGTTCTCTATACAAAATATGGAAAAATTGGGAAGTTCTTGTGATCTTTATTTTCTAAGAAATCTAGAATATCTTAATAAAAGAAATCTAGAATATCTTAATAAAAGAAATCTAGAATATCTTAATAAAGTACTTAGCGCCAAAACTAGATACGAGGATGGATTGATTAATTCGCGGCTTAACAAAGAAAACAATAAATAATGTCCATCGATTTTCCAAACTCTTTATCCCATCCCTGTAGGTAGATTCTGGCAACTCTTCAAAATAACTGTTTGTCGCTACAATCGCTTCCATGTTTGAACCATATTTCTTATCCGCATGAAATTTCTTCAAGTTTGGGAATAGTCCGACTTGCTTCCGCTCGGCATAAAATATTACAATACATTTACAAGATTGAATAATGCACGGCTATTATACTATAAAATATCCGATCCTTGAAGGGATTAAACGGTTAGTTACATTTTAAGACTCTTAAACAATTCATCAGGTATTTTAGACCGATTTAAAATCCAACGCAGATGTTTTTGAAAATGATAGTATATTTTCTTCCATATGCTTTTCAATTTCTTCCTTATGCTCTTCAATTTCTTCCTTATGCTTTTTAATTTCTTCCTTTTCTTTAGCCTTATTTTTCACTTACATTTTTGTATTTCTCATATACTAAACACAAATCTTTCTTTGACTTGAAAAAGCCGATATTAAATTTAGTGTTAAAAATATCGTGATAAATGTGTTGTTCCACAAAACAACTGCTGTTATCAGAACATTTCTCTTTATACAACCTGTACTGAGGATCCTTCTAGATATTCTTTTTTTGTGGTGGATCTACAATAGAACAGAGTCTTTCTTGGAAAACTATTAATGTGATCATTCAAACCCTGAATTAAGATATCTTCTATTTTATTGAATTTATTGCTATGTGTATCTCTTCTTTCTTTGTCTATAAAATCATATTCACATATATTTTTCAGAACTGTATCTACTGCACAATTTGATATATTTAATATGGCTTTGAAAAATAACTTTTATACTCTTATTTTCTCTTGTGCGACCGCCTACCGACAATTCATTACTGTTCGTTAAAACCTAAATTTTCTAAATGGTTATAAATATTTTTAGGCGATATTTTGAGATATTGTTTAGTTTGTGGTTTTTATAATTACTGAGCGGTATGTTCATTTGGCTCACAAGCCGTATCTCGATCTAATACGTGAGTTTACGTTAATTTGGCCACTCTTCTGCCAAGTAATCGCAAAAAAGATGATATTCCGTTTTTCACTATTCTTTTAGGAAGACTTTCGAGGGTTGCTTTTAGCAAAGAGACGACCAAGTTGAAGGTAATAGACATTTTGGTAGTTTTACAGTGATGCTACATTATTAATGTCTAAATAGCACTGGTTCCGAAATAGACCCTTGGCAAATCAGAAGTTCCTGAGATATCAAAAAATTCAAATTCACGCATTTTAATAAAATAATGACTTACCTTCATGTAAGAAATTGTTGTTGGTTGTTGTATTATTGGGAGGCGGAGGAGGATTTATAATAGGTTTTCTATCTTCCCCTGGAGGTGGTAGTCCTGGAGGTGGAGCTTGAGAATAATCGATGTACGTCATTTCGGGAACGCACATTGGCTCGTATAGGCTATTGAGAGCTCGTTCTTTTTCTACATCTGCAAAAAATTAATTTCATGAAAACTAACTTACCAAAAAAATGATGGCATTTAAAGATACATAAGAACTTTCATTAACAGCAAATATCGGTGAAAGCAAGTCTGAGAAATTGGATTGGGAGAATACTATAATATTATTTTAGAGTTGTTAGCGAAGGTTTTTGAAATCCAACCAACCTTCATTAAAAAAATATTTTAGAATTTAACATGATGCTGGTAACCATAAAGACTATGTACACTATATTTAGTTAAAAATGTAGAAGTACCAAGGATATAATAAACATTTTGGTATAAACCATAATTACTAGATTATATAATGACAATTTTATGACGCTATTATGGATTGCAAAAAATCCGAATGGTATATTTACTCCGTTATTAGTAGTCTACAATCAATTGCACACAAATTCTGTACAATTACCGAATTACCTTGATCCACACCGGCATTAGATGTTTCAGCAAGAGTCATTTACGTCAAGAACTCGAAAATAACATGTTTTGTTCCTTATTTTCATTTTCTACCTGTATTTACCAACGAATTAATCCTACCATGACAAGCGATAGTAAATTTTCAAAGAATTCAAGTATTTTTCATGTACAAGATTAATTGATGTTTATATTTTATTACATATTACGTTACATGCAGTGAAGAGTAAAAGTTTTTTAATTCAACAGATTATAAGATGAGCACGGTAATTCATCTTACTTAATTAATTTATCTGCGAGATTAATATTTACGCAAAGAGTGTAACGGGTTTCGTCGGCCTTCTTTGATCAATTAGATTTAAATCAATGATTCCCAAAGTGGTCTATATCGACCCCTGGGGGTCGACTCCGCACTGCAAGTGGTCCAGGTCAGCGAAAACAAAAATTGGGGATGCATGAGATGTAAATGGGGGTCCACGAGTATCCCATTTAAGCAGGTCGTGACCGAAATTTTACCTTTCCAAATGCAATAATTCACATAATAAGGATAGTGTCTCTGTATTAATATAATACTTTATTAGATTAGACATAAATTACCTATGAAGTCAAAGTATTTAAAACGTAAATGTTTATGAAACATGGTGAAGATTTGGCGATAGATTTTGGAAACTGCATGCTGTAATCACGGGAAAATTCGAGATGATGATGGAACAATTCTCTATCGATGGTTCAAATTAACAACTTAATTTCTTTGAATTTTAATTTATGCTAATTATTAGAATATTCTCTAGAGTTCAATCAACGCAGTTCGTTCTAATGATAAAATTATTGTTATACTGTTGTTACTGAAATTTAAGTTGAAATTGTTTAAGAATTATTATAAATTACGTAGTAATCAATTATTTTATTTACTCCACTCAATTATGTATTAATTAAGTATATTTCATATGTAAATAGGCTATAAATTATTTTTTATATTTTTTTTTAAATTCCTCCAATTGCACACATCGATTATAACTTTAGTACCAACTAAATATTTAAGTCAACCACAATTACACCAATATTCCTTAATAAGTTTTTTGGAATCCTGACAAATTTTTAAGTTTCTGAAACAGTTTTAGAATTTTTGGACGAGAAAGATCTAATTTTAAAAAAGTGGTAACCAGACAATGCTCTTTTAATAGATTTTTCACTTGCAGTTACAAATAGACAGTATAAACTTGATAAAAACTTCGCTTTGCTTTTTCTGAGAGAATACAACTAATTCAGAAAAATATTAGACAGCGCGAATTTTTCCATTTTCTCAATTTGTCTCAAACAAACTTCCAGCATAATGATGTTTCACCCTACGTTCAAGTATGCTGTAAATAGACTCTGGATCTAGGATTGAGGATGTTTTGACTAAAGAAATATCAAAGAGGATTATCAATCCATAGAATTACATTGTAGAAACGAATGTTATATTACATATTACAAGAAGAACTGATCGAAATAAGCACTAGCAAAGAACTTAAGGTACAATTCAGAAAGGAATATTAACAATTCTGGTTCTTCATTCTTCATTACTCATGAAAAGGATTCAAGTGTGGTTCTTACAAAAAACATTAGAAATCATCGATGGAGGAAATTTAAGGTTAAACTAAACTTTTTTGCTCTATATAGTTAAACTTATAAAAGTGAGTATGTCAGCGGTCAAAAAGTTTGTCACAGTTCAATATTAGAAAAGCTAGGGTCTACCCAAAACAGAAAATATTGACACGTGGTTTACGAATCAAAAAAGTTTGACCTCTAATACAAATAAACATGTAACAGTCTGAAGGCAACACTAAAGTATGTTCTATTGTCTAAAATTAATTCTAATAACAGTGAACATGAAATTCCGTAAAAAGTAGTAGAAAAAGTATTGTATTTGATTCACACGTTAAATAATATGCAATTTTATAAATGTAACTGACCTTTTTGGAGTAGTTCTAGATGTTCCCACAAGATGTCTCCTACAAAAGCCGGCGCCCTGGCGGAAAAGGCGTCTTTGCCCATGGCGCAAATGTCTTTTCCTTTCATTCGAAATTGGTTTAGAGGGATGCAGTCTAAGGAAAATTCTTTAGCGGCCCATTGCAACCAATGAGCAACGTGGTTTTCGCTCCACTGGCGAGGATCTGAAACAAATAACAAAAAAAATGTAGAAGTTGAAAAATAATGATGTTTTTAAACTTAATTAATTGTGTTCTAATAAGAGTGAAGGTTGCTTAAATTTTAGGATAAAAAATGCGTTTTTGGTTAAACTAATTAACACCAGACAAGGTTATATACAACTGGGAAAATAAAGCTTAATTTTTATTAAAAAATATAAGATTAAAATCAGTATTAATCCACTAAATGGTCGCATTCTCTTACGTTTGAAATCAGTTATCTGACCCCCTACATTTCATCGTCCATTAATTTTACCATTGTGTTAACCAATTACGTGGTATAAGTAACTGAAATAGGCGCGATGACGTAAAATAATTGTCACGGCATGGGCTTAATGGGAAACTTATTCTTAGAAAGACATTGTCACTTCAGAATATGTGATAATGATTATAAACATTGTTTTAATGTCCTCATATTAATTTCATTAATCGAGATAAAAGACATTGTATACCAGAATTTCAATTAATTTTTGGTCTCGATGATTTTTTTGTGAATCCTTCTATAGTTCAATATGTTTTAAAATGTTGCCTTTTGTACACAGATCAAGGTATGGTTCTACACTAATCATGGGTGCGATAATGGTAATAAAATGGATAAAAAATGGTATGACATATTTAGTGCGACTCAAAATAATTTAGAAACAGTGAACAGAGAAGTACACATACATAGAATAATTTTGTCAGTTTTTCCTGTGTGGAACTGAGCAATATTCATTACTTTATCCAATTGCAATTATTTATATAATTATAATAGAAAAATAATATACATAATAACCTACCAGGATATTATGTATCATAATGGTAATAATTCTTTAATCCTTTCTAAAATTTTATGGAAGTACAATTACAGTTTACGTATTTACAATAACTTGGCTAAATGAGGTTCATAGAACTAATTGAGAAAAATGAAGAACGCTTCAAAAAACATTGTGATATCTAAATTACACATATGAGTTGTATGAAAAAAATATGAATACTAAACCTAAAACATTTGCTTCTAGGTTCTTTTTACTGAAATATCAAGGGGTGTTTAATTTAAAATTTAAAAAATTTTTACTCCATTGTTTTGAAACCTTCTAATATATATTTTTTGTTTCACATTAAACATTTATGCAGAATTAAAATATTTGCAAATACCTTAAAAATCTGAAACTAAGTCTGTATCCTAACATACATACACTAGAGTGTATAATACACTCTATTCCAAATAAAAACAAAAAATATTAGAAGGTATCAATAAAATGAGCTCAAATCATTTATAGTAAAACACACTGCATCTCTGTAAAGAAGAATATTTTATTTAAGTGTTTTAGGTTAAGTTTTCATATTTAGTGGCAGAGTTTCTCTAATGACTCAATGGACAATCAGTAATGAAACACTCTTACGCTCATAATTTCTATCAATAAACTTAAAGTCACTCGAAACTGCAAAAGCGAATAAGAATAAAAAAATAAAAAAGCCCAGAATCATACCAATGCCTAAACTTCTAATTCCTTTTTGCTCAATAGGTGGCGTGTCTAAATGTATATCCCCATTTTATGATAATTATGAATAATACCATCAATAGCTTACGATAATCCTTGGCCGTTAATTCTATCCTCGTGTATTTTATGTGATATAGTTTTTGCATCTATATTTTCAGTGAATTATCGAGTAAGCACCTCGATCTGGAATCTCATTTATCAAAGATTTATGTCTCGATAGGGGGCATTCCACATCGGCGCGGCACCGAAACGTTCTCATGACCGAACCGAATCAAATCTTCTCCTAATTGGTCAACAATTCTCGATAGTTACCCGACTAATTATGAGATTTATTTATACCGGCTTGTTTATTGCTATTATTTATACAGAGCGCTCCTATAATATCTTTGACCATTTAGAGCTACTCTGTATGTAAAGTGGGTGTTCGCCCAAAGTAAAAACTATTATTTTTAAACGCAATACAAAAATTTCGGCAGGAGCAACCGTTTACTGGAAGACCTTATGCCCTTATCCTAAAATTTAATTATGGATTCCTTAGGGACATGTTTCTGCTACAGGTTCAGAAAGTACCTAAATTGACATAGGCGAAATTTTAAGGAGCGGGCAGCGATGTGTCCCCTCTGAACCGAACTAGACCACGACTGCCGGTACGTTACTATTGAATTAACTGGAACGATGTTCCCACCTCGATATATCCCTACTTCACTATATTAGTAATACGTATTCTTTCAAAACGGGTTCTTTATCACATCCTGTGTGTATGACCACAAAAATTCAGGCCGAATATGTATATTCCGACCACTGTCTTCAATATTTTGAATTGAAATAAAAATGTACATTTAAGTGATAAAGAAGAGTATTATTTCTTCCAAATCGTATTTTTAGTACCTGAGAAGGCCTTATCGTTGAAAATATTTTGGCTCCATATGAAAAATCTTAAGAAAAAGTCAATTAATCTCACTTTTTGTTTTTTTACTAGTATTAGTATTATTAATAAAAATAATAATAATAAACAAGTTTTTATACTAAAAGAAGGCAAGTATTTTTTTTCAGGCAAAGACACGATTTATCCCTTGTAAAAGGCAAAGGTACGTGTTTTAAAATATTTTAATATTTATTTATCTATAGTGGTTAGTCCTCAATATTTTAAAAGCGAAGGAGGATGTGGCAGCAAATTGAAAAGAAGTTACAAGATATAAACAAACTCGTGGAATAAATTACATAACACGACCAACTATATTTGTTTTTAAGACATTTTATATATTAATTTTATTAAACGCATACAATCACTTTTAATAAGACGGATCCGTTTTTTCTACTTTTTAACTTTTTGCAAAATATTGTTTAACCTAAGCAAATGAATGCTTGTCTAGTGATCCTGATCTTTACACAAAGTTAATGTTACTCATAATTACCTGAAAAATAAATGCAATTTTTAAGAAAGGACTGAAAGAACCAACAAGCAGCCTCATGCTATATTCAATTGGTTATCATTTTTCTGGATTATTCTATAATTCCAATTTAAAAGTTTTAAGCAACTTTATTAGATTTAGAATTTTCAGAAGAATATTTAAAACTTAAGACCTATTTTATGGCCCTGAATTCTGAATTATAATTTTCTGAAAAAGTCAGGTTTAATTTCTATATTTGTCTTAATGACTTTTCGTTCTTTACAGCGCGTTTTACATTTTTGGAAAATTTACGTAATAAAGTTAAAGTATCAAAAAAAATTTATCGGAAAGAAAATAATATATAGTAAAACAAAATTTTCTCTTGTTGGCGCACCTGGTATATTTACATGCACACAAGGACATGTTCCATCTAATTTTTATTTTTATTGCCGTTTTCGATATAATAAATATTAATTAGTACTCTACCGAGAAATAAATAATTTTACTGCCAATCATTTACGCATCAGTAGCGGTTAATTAGACGGTAGTAAGCCTTCTACATCATCTTATAGGATTATAAAAATTGGATAGATACATTGTTGCCATATTTGCAGCCCAGAAAATATTCATTTAGATCTATTGTTTCAACCTACATTTTTTGTATAATTTCTTACACAGAGAAAACTAACTAACTCTGTGGAATTTTAGGCATAGTATTTATTGTTTCTCAAAATGGACTGTATTTTAAGTGAATACAAAAATTCTATGGGCTCATCTTCTTAAACAAATCAATTCCACCCATTGAAATAATTGATAAACTAATTTATTTTTAACAACTTTAATGAAGATAACTAAGTTCAAAATTTAGACTTTAACAATGACTTTGATGCGAGTTCTTGAGTGATGTACATAATAGTTGACACAAATTTCAACTGATTTACTGATCACAACTTAATCTAAATTTTAAATATGTGCTTTGAAGAGTCATTAAGCTTTTAAATTTAAACTTGAGGTAACAATTTATATTTTAAATTAAGTGAAGGGTGATAAACAACTTCAGAGAATCTCTATTTAGTGTGTGCATTGCTCAGTGACTTCTTAGTGACTCTTTCTTTTTGGAACTGGAGAGACTGTGACGGTAATTGTGTGATCATAGGGCAGTTTTCATTGGTCAATTTTTGTAGGGTATATTAGCGAAATCGTACGTGTACTAATGTGAGTTGAATATTATTTTTACTTGTTTAAAAGGAGTGAATTTGAAACAAACTCTATTATTTAAATTTACAATACCATTTTGTTTGAAATTAATTTTGTTGAATTCACCAAATGTTTTCCTTAATTACCATAATAGAGAGAACAAATACCTGGATAACCAAAGAAATTAGTAATTTTTACTTGTAATACAATTGTATTAATTTTTTACCATTCTAAAATATGATCATACAGTGTGCTTGAAGAGTAAAAAGTACAGATTTTTAAATTCATGTTGTAACATAAATAAATGTATGCAATTAACAATTAATTAATATGTTTAGAATGAGTTTACGTTAAATCATTTTCATAGTTGAACTGATTAGAATTGTAAGCATACATCTCCATTTTTAAATTTCGCAGTTTTTAAGCTAAAAATCTCTTTATTGATACATTTTATGAACATGTTGATACTTGCATATTATTTCTTGAGCTAAAATGTAATAATTAATTTATTAAAATAAGAAAAAAAATTGTAGATATAGTTATAATCAGTTTTTTTGCTCTGGTGTAAAATATGGGGTTTTGGATATGATTGAATTCAATTCTAATTAATTCGATGTATTGATCAAAATTTATAATAATTTATTTTTAACCATTTACACACAAACAAATCCCTAAAGTTCAACATTTGAGTAGAAAAATTGTATCTATATTAATAAAAAGTACACTTCATTATTCATTTCTTTGTATACTCTTTTAAAATATATAATCGCATTGTGACAATTCTAATGTTAATTGGTAAATATCTATTAATACTTTCTTATTCAGGATTTGAATCTATTACACTTATTAGGACGGTGGAAGGAGTGTACCAAATACCAAAACAATATACAGGGTTGTTTATTAATTAAGAAAAATAAATAACTAAATCGATAAAACACCCTGTAAGTCATTTTGTTTCTAAATATCCTAAAGTGGCAACGCAGCTTATAAAACATTTCGTGTCCCAAGATCATTACGAGATCTCGAAGCCATTAGGTAGTGTGTAGATTGTCCGACAACATCCAATTATCCGCATCTACACTGTTTACAGAAGTATAGGATCGAATTATAAGACAATCAAATCGCCTAAGTAAATAAAAACTTCAGTTATAGATTTAACACCAGCATGCGACTCAGTACCTAGAGATTGTACAATGTTCAACATAAAGTAAAAAAATAGAAAAATTACAGAATTTTGAACGAAATATAGGAGAAAAATTTCTGAATCAAACAAAAAATCCAATATCAAGATGAGCTCGAAGCCTGACTGAGAAAAAGCTATCCCGGAAAATATAAACTAATTACAATAAAATAGTCATCACTTTTTTTTTCAAGAGATTTTTTGCTCGTATCTTGATAAATAAATTAAATGTTGAAAAAGATAGTAGTGGTTATTCTTGGAAGTTCAGTTAAAGTATTATAAAGTATCAACAACCAGACTGAAATCATGAACAACAATGCTTTAGAAAGGTATATATACAGTAGCAAGAAGACATTTTGATGAATCAAGTTGTAAGGACTATAATTTTTGGTAGAAGGACTGTTTAAAATTGACTTTTCAAGTCAAAACATATTCAAATCTCTTTGGACTTTTTCTTGGTGGTTTCTTTTACAAGACATTTGTCACGTACGCAATTTTTATTGTAACCAATAAGCTGTGCTTCAACTTAAAGGGTTAACGCTAACTAATTAGAATCGCACTTTCTGATCTCAAATCTAACCAATCGTAATCATCCCAGTCACAATCATTCGAGAAACGCACCAGTTGCTAAAACTTAACTCAAGAGAACCCCCGCATCCCGCAAAAAGTTTATATATTCATCGCCTTCAACAATGATTATAAATAATAAATAATTCTTATTACAATCAATGTTAAAATTATTAGAAAAGTGAGTGAATGCAATCCCTTGTTATAGAATTTAAGAATTTTAGTTATTTAGTAAAAACTACATTTTGTGATACTATTATCAATCTTGCATATATAGATTATTAAAGTTTTCATTTTGAGTTATAAGAGAAAGGTATTTATTTAAAATAATATACTACCTGATGTTTCATTTACAAAAAACATAATTTGAATGAGATCTGATCTTAAATATGAAATATCCTGTATATCTCATAATAATTAAAAATATGGAGATTGACTCTCTATTTAATTTTCATATCAAACTTTTTTAGTATTTACTAAGATAAAAGACATATCCAACTGAGGAGTATAAGCAGACCACCCTATACCGAAAATATTTATCCACCCTTAATACCTAAGTACCATTTTTCATTTACAAGTATGACAATGTTTGTTATTGAATAGTAAATATAAGTATATGCATTTATTATATAGGTAATATGATTTAATATAATCACCTCAGTTTTTGTTTTTGCTATTTTGGAGTGTGAGATATATTTGTACATACACTTTCTTTCTATGATAAATATTGTTCCGTGTGTCTAACAACGAACAAATCAAAATATATTATTTATTATTATTGATATAAAGCATACATATACTGCGTAATTCCAATAAAATTCTACATGTACACGTATCACTATTTACAACAGCAAGAGTCCGTCTCATTATGCCTGCCCACTCGAATAACAATAGAAAAAGAGATAAACAGATATTAAAGTCGGACGCCATTGTTGAAACACTCGCAATCGAAACAGATTTTACTTTGATATGGTAGAAAATCTGACGGTTGAGCGATCACCAATTGTGACTGGCTCAATAACCACCTACTATTAAAAGTGTTCCGATGAAATCGTTTTAAATGACAGCTTTGAACTAGAAACAAAACGGAATATGTAGAATTTTTGGTTCCGGCGAATGCTTTTGACATTTTTTAGGGACCGATTTGATATAAAGAATAACGGGAAAAAACGTCTGGCGTTATTAAAAAAATTTATCGTAATATTGATCTTCCAGCAATTTTAGTCGGTGAAAGCTGAAATTGGGTGTGGTTCTAAATCTTGATAAAGCTGGTTGGTCGGTCCAATAATTTTATTATTTCATTGACTTTTGTGATAGTTCTCTTTCCTTCTTTGACCGCAAAGTAATATAAAAATCTATGTTATTAGTTATAGGCAACAAGACCCCGCTAGGCTGGGTTGGACCCTTTTTACCATTTCCTAGACTTTCCCACTCCTTAATTTCAGTCTTCGAAATGCGCTGACCTCTTTATACAGTCTGAAAAAACTTTCCATGAAAGAATGAGCAGATTCTCTCTCTCAATCTCCTTGACTAGTAAGCAACTGCCCATGTAACAGGTTTCTTTCCCTCACTATCCCTCATCTTTGATAATCTTCTTCCTTTCCCCCAAATAAGGTTAGGTGTCTTTAGAGACTGTAGGGATATGTACTCAATCTCTGTCTTTTTACACAGTTACAGTATGTCCCGATTTTTTCGAACAAATAAGAAGTGTATGGATTAATTACACTTGAAAAGCTTCATAACTATAGTTATTTTTCCTTTTATTAGATTCTTCCTAGAATTCCATTAACCGATACCAATTGAGCTTCTTATAATTTGGCAATGTGTGACTTCATTTCCAAATGCGAACTTTTATTTTTAGCTATTAGTAATCTTGGAGACAACTTGGCTCTTTGCCATTGTGACAATTTTATTTTTACAGGTTTCACTTTCATTATGGAAGTGAAGCTGTTTAACCTTTATTATTTAAAGAGTAATTGTTGAAGATGTTGAACAAAAAGACAGATATTATGAACAATTATCAAAATTAATATAAAGTATACCAAAATATTACATAAAAATAGTAGCCGGTGACTTCAATGCGGAAGTGGGCAAAGAAGATTGTTTTCGGAATATTACAGGGAACAAAAGTTTACATGAAGAGAATAATAAAATTGGAGAAAAATAATACAATTTGCAATAGAGTATAATACGAAAGTAGTCAGTATGAATTTTGATTATAAAAATATACACAGAACGACCTGGACTTCACCAAATGGAAAGAAAAAGATTCAAATAGATCATATATTGATAGAAAGAAAGCATGTAGGAGACATAAAAAGCTACAGGGGAGTTGACATTTAATAGTGATCATGTCTTAGAGGTAATAAAAATGAAACAAGAGCTGAATAGAAAACCAAAGAAAAGCACAGATGTATAAAAAGATTTGACATAAAAAGTTAGGAGATGAGAAAAGAAAGTTTTGTTGAAAAGACAACTGTAAGAAACATCAGATAATATAGAAAAAAGGTGGAATCAGATAGAGAAGATGATCATAGAAACGGCGCAAGAAGTATTAGGTAATCCAAAAAAGGCAGACAAAAGATAGTATGGGTGCAATATTTTCAAAACCTGTTGGAACTAAAACAAAATGACCAAATAGAAATACCAGACAAGTTAATGGAGAAGATGGAGTAATTATTGAGGATCCAATGGAACAAGAAATAGAAGAGATAATTAAGGCAAAAAAAACAATAAAAGCCCAGGCGAGAATGTTATTACAGCTGAAGTATTGAAAGCAGGAGGACCAGCAGTAATTAAAAGAATAACTACAGTGATACAGAATGTATGGGGACAATGATGCCGTAATCTGTCCGATATACCAGAAGGGGGACACCACTGTATGTAGTAATTGCAGAGGAATATTCTTACTAGTTGTAACATACACAGTATTAGCCAAAACTATAAGAAACAGATTGGAGATATTTAGCGAAATATTAGGAGAATACAAAGAAGGTTTTATAGAGAATAGGTCCACAACAGACCAAATTTTTGTCCTGAAAAAATACAAAGTGCCTGTTATGCGCAAGGTTTAGAGCTGCAGATGCAATGTATAGCCGAAGCACAAAATGTGGTATTATTAATAAAGTTAGAAACAAGCAGAATTAAAGAAATCGTTCAGGCAGCAAAAAAGTATGAATTACAAATAAATGAAACAAAAACTAAATATATGGTGATGGGGAAAACTAGAAAAAATGAAAAAATAGTGATTAACATAAGATACTAAAAAACATACTGCTTTGACCAAATCAATCAGTTCGAGTATCTGGGAGTAACAATCACAAAAAGAAACGAAGAATACCAAGAAATAGAAAAAAGAATCGAAAAAGGATGCAAAGTAGTAGAAGCTATGAAGGAGATGTTGAAGTCGAAGAATGTATCCTTGACAGCTACGGTAACACTATATAATACAGTTATATGTATTGTATGGTTGTGAGTTATTAAACCAACAAGTAGCAAACAAATTGGATGTAAGAGGATGATATTAAGAGGGATATTTGAAGGAATAAAAAATATTAAGGAAGTTTGGATAAGAGGAACAAATAACGAATTAAAAGATATTTATGGAAAGCCATCAATTACCTAGAAAATCAGAAAACAAAGAGTCAGTTGGATAGGAAATATTTTTCGTATGGATCCGAATAGTTATCGTTATCTCCTACAAGTAATACCGTCTACAGTCAATATTGTCTATTATTTTGCTTTAAACTATATTCTAGAATGATATGGACTTCTAATTAACTTGCTGTGGATATGGATAGTAAGTGGTATAGTCAGAGTCAAACGTGTGGATGGGTGGTCTCCATGAGAATGGACGGCGGTACTCCATTCAGAGACCAGTGGCGTGAAAAAAATGCTTATTAAATTATCAGTTATTCTGATAGATAGAGACTGAGCACGACCACGCGTTTTATTGGAATGATTATCAGTATCGCATTTTAAAACAGCCAAAATTCTTTGAAATATCGTATTCCTAAGCCATACACGCCTCTTTTTCATTTCTTCAACAAGACGAGACGAGACGATCAGACGATCTGTAGGCGATAATTCCCCCGATGTGTGTGTATGTGTATGTATCACTAGCTTGAGGAATTTTAAACGGCCAGATCAGAATGTAAACAGTATCGTCACTTGGCGGCAAATCCTTTGAAAAGCCGTGTGTGTTCTCAACAATGGGAGAACCACAGACCGACACGTCATATTATAAATACTTAAAAACACGATCAGTTTGTTTGATGTTCCAATATTGGGAATCGTAGAACTGTCAACAATTAAAGTTACAATCATATTCATAAATCACATATTAACGACGGAGATTTATTTCTCTGCTGCACCGTTGCGATTTTGTTTTTTTTTTACATAAAGTCAATCAATAAAGTATTTTAATAAACAAAATAAATCCATTTTCATATACCTACAATCATGATTATTCGATCTCAAAAAGAACTGTTTAAAACATTTTTTCAATTATGTAAAATATTTCAAAAGAGCATGACGTAAATTGACATATACGAATAATTAATTCTCTTTTAACCTGCGATAGTGCGATGGTCGGGGCAGTCGAACACAGGGGGTTAATAAAAAAATGGCAAAAACAAAAGAAGGACCGGAAACGATCGGATCGATGATGGCGGCGGCAGGTCAGCGAAAGTTTCCGTTTCTATTGAAAATCAACGGTGCGGGACGTTGCAGCATCCGTTTTAAATAAAACTTTTGTGAAATCACTTGATTTAATAATGCGTTGTGTTGCTTTTATGTGTCGAGGTTTATTGTACCTCTGTATTCCATATGTTATTTGGTCACCGTACTCGATATTTCATACATTTTTAACACGAAATAGTTCATGGAAGACTGAATATAGATGAAGATAATACACAGAATATCATATATATGTAAAAAATTGCAACATTGCACAATAGTAGAGAAATTTCATAAATTTGATGTTAATGTTATTTAACCATAATGATATTGCCTTCTATCTTAGTTTTACCGTCATATAACCTTTATAGTAATTTTTCGGATTTTTTCTTCGGGTCTTAATGACAAATTATTATTAGCTATACTATAGAGATAAACTTACCTTTGGTAATATTTAATCTAAGTTGTTCTTTTTCCCATGAAGCAAAAGACGCTTTTAGCGCCTCTGCCATCGTTTTGTTCGTGCCAGGCGTCAGCGGCGGCACCTGGGTCGGTATATCTGGAAAAAATAATAATAATATTTACCATTTCAATATTCTGCTTAAAATTTAATTATTTTATAAATACCCGACAAGGGTAAAAAAGAGGTTAATAGTAAAAAGTAAATAATTAAAAAATATTGGTAAAATACCAATAAGAAACATAATACAAATGAAGAATTATAAAGAAAATAAAATCGATTAGTTAATTCAAAAACGGAATGAATTGACTAAAGACAATAAACCATCAACTGGACTGTCGTTAGGGATCTTGATCCAAAAAACCTTTAGTATACAAATACATATCATAATAGTATATAATTGATCTTTTAAAACCATTTTTTTCCTTTTGAATCTCTATATCAAACTTTTACTTTAAACGAAAAGCTTTAAATCAAATTAAGTATGGTAATGCCTTATTTATTTATTTCTTCTGTTCTCGCTCGAGGAAAACTCAACCGACTTTATAGCGTGTATCTAATTGTTCTTAGTGGAGTACATCTGGATCTAGATTTAAAACAAAACCGACTGTAGATCGACATTACGAGTAATGAAAGTGTCGATGGCTGAAGGGCCCATGAAACCGTTTTACAGCTTCTCCCTAAAGGAACACATGGAAATAATATAGTAATTAAAAAAAAAGATGCTGCAGTGGTTCCACAATCCCAACCTAATAAATCGGCTAATTAAATCTTTCTGACAACAATTTGAAGTAATGCATTACCAAATAATTTCCGAAAATATATTACAGGATTATCTGGATGGAAAGATTACAACTAGAAAAATAAAAATTATATTTATTAAAAACTTGTAAGAAGTAAGTAATAAATGGAAATTGCAGAAGACGTATGAAATGCACGGAAAAAGATAAGCTTCGTCCTTGCGTAAAAATCGAAGCAATCCAATATCTTATTAAACAATGTAGTTATTAATCCAGATTTAAAAAGATTAATCGATATAAAAGTACAGCTTTATTTAATATCATATACGGATTAAAAACTAATCAGTGATTAAGTTACCAAATTTCTATTGATCTAATATATAGCAATGCAATTCTGACAGAGACAGTAAACACCGGACCTTACAAGGTTAAAAAAAACGAATTTAAGTAATTGTAAAAACAGTTTAACTCCAAAATAAATTTCAATAAATTTTAAGAGGTTAATACACAATTTATATACCAATTTTAATTTGGTATTTCGCTATTTTTAAATACATATATATTTGAATGAGATTAGTGTAAAATATATGAAATTTAAGTAATTGAAATATGGAGAGTCAATACACATAGAGAAAAGGATTTGGATTTGAATGTTTCTGCATGAGGATGTAATTTAATGTGTTATAGCAGGTGGCACTATTAAATATGCAATACATGAGCTCTCGGTCACGGTCCGGGTGCAAATTCTTACACACTTCATTATATTTTACACTTTATTTCATTGCTCTCTTAGTTAACCTTACTTTGAAATAAATTCTCATCTGGGATATTATTTATGCATAAACCCTTTTTCTGTTCAATGCATTACCGCATATAAGTATTTTATTAAAATTGACGTTGCAGTTTATCGAAGTTTCTCGTTATTAATTTAATATTACCGGAGTGTATCTGCCTGAGCAATTAAAATTGATATTTAATGTATCTGCAGTGAATGTTAAAAAAATTAAATTGTCGATTTGATTTATAAAACAAACAAATGAAGTGATAAAACGTAGAATGTAAATATAATAACGCAAGAAAATACAATTTGCTTTATTACTTGATTTATGGCACATTTCTAATGAATTGCACTGCTGAGAAAACCCCATTTTACGATCATTATAAAATATAAATATTACTCAGATACTTATTATTAAAACAGTAACAATATACACACCATTTCCCTAAACAATATTCTATATATCGTTTCCACTTGTCTAAACTCATTCGTTCTTCAATCATACTTCCATCCTCAACAAATCATACTGACCTAAGTCCATTCCTGTTTAAATGTCTGGCTTAGGGAACGAAATTCAGATTTTTTAGACATTCCTAACGTAATCTCTAAAACACTCTCGGACTCCCAATACTCCACCGGGAATGCTATACTATCTCTACATACTAAGACCGCCATTATAACATTTAACAACACAGTTTCCGCTATCCTTCTTGATGTGCAGAAAGCATTTGATCGGGTTTGGCACGCCCGAATTATTCAACAGCTATCTCACTTCGGCTACCTTATCCCCTCATAAAACTTCTTCGCTCATTTTTAATTAACTGGTCAACCAATGTCAAAGTAATACGCTTATTTTCTAATTCTTTTAGCAAATAAGTCGGAGTCCCTCATAGCTCAAGTTTGACCAATCTATTCTGCATATTGGTGTAGGATTCTCATAAAATCCAATTAATCGTTTTCAAATATTCTAAATTCAGATGCAGCGAATGTCCCAATCGCTTCAAGAGATGTCATGGATTCTCTTAGGAGAGCGCTCTAACAACATGAGGAAAAGAGCAAAAATCTGCCTGAGGAATATAACTATAACGAAGTTATTTTTAAAGGAAAAGTACTATTCTGTAAAATGAACAAGAATAATAAATAATTGATAAATTGAAATTAATAGAACAAAGAAATTAAAAATTTTGCTATGAAATCTATTATTTTATAATAACAGCATCAATTACTAAAAAATGAATAAACATCAATCTTAAAATTGCTGAGCAACGACATACATCGAGAAATTCAAATGTATTCCTCTACATCGAAGAGGATTTATTAATAAATATTTGCATGTTGAACGTTAACTATTCAGAACGATGGTGACGGATAAAATTGTGACGTTTTGTTATGATTGAACATTCTTGTTCGTCGTCAACTAAATAAAATACGACCAGTTATTTATTCAATATTTTTCTATTTGGATAAAGAAATAATCCAAAGGCGGAGAGATACCACTAATGAAACAAACATTATTCGTTTTCATTGTTGGTAATAATATTAAAGCCGCGTGCTTTGATGGTTAATATGGATATATAAAATCCAAGGGAACCACAGAAACTTTATAAGAATATTTTGTTCAAATCCCGATAGAAATCCTGATAAAAAATGTCCGTGTTGATAGATAACACTAAGACTATTTTTTACTTTCAAACAAATATTCACCAAGAATAAGCTATAAAATTTAAGTTAATTGTTAATAGAAGAAATTATCGCTAGAACATCCGGCGACTAATTTTCTATCGATTAATTATTTAATTAGACTCACTTATAAATTGATTAGCGCATATATGAATTCGGGCTGAAAATTTCGACTCGATACCAGTATGGTGTTTATTTTTCGGTATTTATTTACATAGAATTTACCAAACACCTGCCGATTGGACCACGTGCCATCTGCTATGGTGTGGTCGGGTCGCGCTATTATTCTCGTAATCTTGAAAGAAAATCACAGTTTACATGATAATAAAACGCGTATTTCATACTCTAAGTACTTTTTATAAGCCAAATGTACCGATAAGTGATTTGTTAATACTTAGGCGGATTTGATAGATCTTGTCTAATAGATTAAGTATTTTCAATAATAGGGTAAGTGGCTGATGCTGTTGGGTACGTATCTGTATAATAATGCTGTGGTTTGCAAAATAGTATAAATCTAACTCACACATCTTGTACAAAAAATTATGTATCTGAATTTGTTCTTGACGTTAAATACATTTGATATCTGTATAATTCGGTTTTTTAAACTTGTATTGTCCATGTCCAAATATATAACCAGTATTTTGGACTTATATAAAAACGTATTATTGCAATGTTTAAGCATAATAATTTATTTATAGAAAGATATACAATTTTATATTATTTTCATCGCCCTGTATTTCGAAAATTGATCATAGGACAACTTTGTGCCTCTGCACATTTTTATTCAGGTCAAGATTTAATATACAAGATGTCCGCGAAAATAATGAATATTTTTAAATGGTATGTAGAACGTTTTATTTGCAACAAAATATTCTAATACATTTTTTTTAAACATTTACTCTAAAATTTATACGTTTTAACACCTCTCACTTTTAATAAAAATACATGTCATGTAACTAAGGAATATCTACCTGATGAATCATAAAATTGTCTTAGTTTCCAGATGATTCTGATCTTTGAATAGTTTTAAATTTATCGTTTGTAGTTTCAATAATTGTGTGAAAAACAGTATTTTATTTTAATCCGCGATGTTTCGTATCAGTGTCCCAAAGATTGTTGGAAACGTGTAGTATATTATCTAAAAAAACTTATTGTTAGAAAATTTAAAAAACCATTGCTTACACTTGAATGAGTTATCGGTGTTGCCGGTTTTAATTGCTTTTATAAGACATTTTTATTCTGCATTCGATTTTATACCTCATCCATAAATATGTCATTATTTTTGGACACCCTGTATAAAAAATGAAATAATTTGACCGAACGCATTATCTTGTAAAAAAGTCATTGACAGAAATGAAAACTTTTATATTACCGGAAAGACGACGTTATCCAGCTACTGGATAATATGGAAATTATTCCAAGCATGAAGTGAAAAGCTATAAAATCAGATAAATACTTATATTAGCCAATAGCATTAAACTTAGTGCAGATAATTTGTCACCTAAGATCTAGCTACTAACACTTTGCCTTAGGACTTTAATTTTTAATTTAAGCTGGATCAAAATTCTCCATTGATTTCTACTTTTGATGATATTGTAAATTAATTACATTTTTTGGATAACACAACGCAATTTATTAATTTTTTTTATACTAGTTATAAACGAATTTAAACCACCTTGTATATAATAACATTTTTATGAGTGTACTTGTTTTAAATGAACCATTTTGTATTCTTTATTCATTTTTAGCAAGAACTAAGATAATTGTGTGCAGACATCGCTGGCACGCGTTTCCTATACGTGCAACTATTTTTACACAATTTAAAAAACCGATTCTGTTTATTTTCCCAAGCAGAATACATATGTTTAAAGAAATGTAATATTTCATATATTTTTTAATAACGTTAAATTCAAACACATAATAGCACTTGAAACAAATTTTTGAATAAATATACCCGTATACTTGAAAAAGAAAAAAAACAGACCAAAAATTAGCTCATACAGAGACGCTCTGTGTAATCAATTAAATTCATAATAGAGGACAATCTTTTGTGATTTCAATTACGACAATTTATAGTGCAGTCTAAATTGTATTGTGTTTTAGTGTCATTTTTATTATTAGGGACAAATTCTACTTATGTTTAGTTACATCATCGACGTTGATGGACGATTACATAATATATAATACAAGAAAATTAGAAACAATTTTATTTTAATTAAAAATCAACTAAAGAAATATGAGAGAGAGAAAAAAATATAGATTATACCATTTAAAAACATTTGAGATGGAAAAAATGCTTGTCGGCATTTAATGGAAGGAAAGGAAAGTATGGAAAGAATACGGCCATTGTAGCCTTGATAAAAGAGGAAGAAATTAGAAAATACACTGAATCGCCAAGGGAAAAGGTACAATCAATAGCGGTTTATAAGGAACATGTTTCGAATAGAAAATCCCGACCCCGGTGTAATTTATATATTTTTAAAAACATAATGTGTGTTATATGATATAATAACATAAGACAACACAATCAAAAAGTACCAGGTACCAAGTAAAATGATTGGGGAAGTGCTGAGTAGAAGATAATTATTTAAGGAATTAGAAAGATTTCCAATCTTAGTATTAGAAAAATAGGGGATGCTTTAGAAAGCACAGAATAGATAAAAATGTTCAAAAATTATATTTAAGATTGGAATTAGAAAAGGTGAGAAGAATTTTTCGAAATTGATTTTTGGGAGCATAGATAAAAGATCAACAGCTCGTAGAAATACAAACTAGCGCTTAAACAAATATTTTAGGGTAAGGTTAACTAAATCCTTTTCACGCACCCAGAAAGGCAAATTCAAGTTATTTTATCACAGTTCTGGGAAGGATACTCCTATTCATTTTTGAAAATTTATATCAATAGTAATTATCTATTTTTGTGTACTTAAATGTAATTTTTTTGGTTTATCACTTTGTTTGTCGTTCCGCAGTACGAGTAACATTGGTTACTGTACGCATTTATCAAGTAAAATTACTTTCTCACGAATATTTCAATAATTAATTAAATAAAAATAATAAGCATCGGCCGGTAGGGAGCAGGTGTAACTGCTCATACGAAAAAACGAAATTCTCTAGTACACAGTGAGCAAGCGGAGTATATATTCATACTCAGTGACGTACTAACGATAGTTATACAGGATACGTTAAAGGTCCATCGACCTTCTGTTATTCCTATATAATGTACCAAAGTCATTTCAACGCAAGATTCAACGATTAAACATAACAATAGTAATTATTATTAAGCAAAATTCAAGTTGGTCCAAAAATATAATCGTTTCTACTATTATATTAGGTATTCTAAATAAATGGCAAGAAGTCTATAATGTTTTTGTTTCAAATTGAAGAGTCACATAAGAATATTTACGGCCGAGTATTGTGACTATATCGTCAAATTTTCATCTGGGGTAAATAATCTGAAAAATTAGATGGCAAAAGTCTTTGGTTTCACAGCATATGTGGTATACCCATTTCGGTTTTTGGAAACCGAAGGGAACTATGTTAACTAACTAGGTTTGTCCAAGTTGTAATATTATTAAATTTTACTACTCCTGACTATAACTTGCTTTTTGCGTTTAAATAAGTTGGATTATAAAAGTTAAAATAATAATTCTATCCCCATAATTCACTTCACAACAGAAAGCAGACAAAATAGTATTTCAGAATATTTATATATTTATGGTCGAATCTTTTGATTATAATATTATCAATAAATCATCTAATGTTAATACGTGAAAAAAGCAAATATGCTAAATTACTGGACCAATAATAACTATGGGTAAAAGTGTTAATAGATCAATTAGATTTTAATTAGGAATCAATATACTTTTTATATGCTGGCTCAATGATAAAGACAATGTTGTATTTTATTGCATATGAGTCTGCATCTGAGCAATATTATTTAAAGTATGGATCAATATAGGCAAAAAATTATGAACGTTAAATTTGTACGGGTTATTTACTAAACACACTTGTCACATGGAAGGAAACGAAAACTCAGATCCCTCGAAAACCTTGGAAGAAGGCCCACCACATTTCCAGTTGGTTTTCATTACGACTTGGTGGACCCTATCAAAACAACAAAACAGTGATTTTTTCTAAAGGCAATTTGTATTTCCAAAGAATTAAGAAGAAAAACCCTTTGGTTGCCGACCCCTGTGGTCGAGTGGCCGAATATCGTGACAATATTAAGCTTACCTCCAGATTTTTAAGTGTTTGGAATATCAAACTGTAACTTTCGTCAAATGTGCTCAGTGTTACTTATCACTTTACCAATAACATTCCTAGTCATAATAAACATAGCCCTACAATCACAGGAAACTCACAAGTATTTAAAAAAGGAATAAAGTACAGGCCAAATAGTTCTGGTAGCTGAAGCCTCGAATTTGAAATTGTAGAAGTTTAAATTAGATATGAGCTATATCTTATATATTGTTTTCGTGAGAATTTTTCTGGTAAAAAAGTCTTTAGAAGGTTATATGCCTCTGGTTTATTATAATATCACTTTTCTTATGTGGTGTTTATAACATTTAACAGTTATAATTAAATTTAACAAAATAACTAGGCAATTTGAATTAGAAGACTGCATAAGCTAAATGATAAAATAGACAATTAAGGAGGAAGAAAGAAAGACAATAAAATGGAATTATTATACCGTGTGGAACAAAAGTCTGGAAACGGCCAATTATCTAGTAAAGTACAAGTCCGAATTCTACAAAATTTGGGATAAGTCTATGCCAGATTTGGCAATTGCAATGTTGCTAGATTTGCCGTTTGCGGTTTTATTAGTCACTTTGGTTTTTTAAAATACATCACCCTGTATATTCAGTCATTTTTGGAATCTTCTTTTCAATACGAGTTCAACCATATGTAACACTTATGATTTTATGTAGTTTTAATTAATGCCGTTTCAAATTTTTATTGCAAATTTGGTTATGTCCACTGCCAATTTAAAGTTGTTAAGTATATACATTTTTTGGCTGATGTATATTTTTATTTTGATAAATTCAATTTTTATTTGTTATCCTTAAATAACTAAAAATGCACCAATAAAAAAAATTACGTTACGTTTTACGAGAAACTTTAAAGGAGAACCCTGTGCAGTGTTCAAGTGGAAAAGCTACGTTGCCACAGCAGCTTTTTTGAAATTGTATTTGTTTCTCTCTTTGTTTCATGTAATCAAATCGGAAGAAAGGAGACGTATTTATAGGTCTTCTATATGAACTATATGGTCTAGAAAGAGGAAAATGTCACATGATGATGTTGGCTCGTAATATTGTAAATATATTTACTTATTCCGGTGCTTATTGCCAATAATGTACATCAAGGCACACTTAAAATGTTTATAATCCATAAAACACAGATTCAAAGTTCCGTTAGTCTTAAATATATGGCGTCTTTGCCTATTAGAATATTTAAACTATATAATATATTTGAGCATTAGAGAAAGTGGGTATTTTATAAATTAAACTAATTGAGAGAAATCAGTAATTCGATAAATCCAGTAAACCTATATATTTTTGTGTTCTCTTCTCAAATTAAATAATTAATTAAAACAATATATTGTAAACAAAAATATTATAATCACTAATACTTTAAGTTGTTGGAATATTGTTTTTCACAAACTTTACTCTTAAAGCAAGCTTTACTAACCTAGTCTATTTTGTTAAATTTGTGGGCTTAGTTCGATTTGGTAGTATTTTCTTTTGATCTGAATTGGTTTTGTCGACTTCTTTTTATACCGTGTTGTGAATAAATCAATTTAACATTTTTTTCTTTCAATACTGACCCATATTCCATCAATATCCTTTCCAATTTCTTAAGTTTATCATATACCGAAGGATAGTTGTGGAAATTAAAATACGTTAAAACTGTTTGTCGAAATAAAATATTTACTTATGTAAAGTATTTAAACTTTTCTTTTTCCCATTTCTGTTTTACCTTAACCGCGCCTATGTGCACGTATGTGTAAATGTCGAGTGCACCTGCTTCGCATGTGTTCAACGGGCCTTAACCTATCCAACGACCATCGGAGGCAATATTGCTTATAAATGACCCCTTTTTGCCCTCTTTGTTGCTACTTTAATTACAAATTTTCGTACTGTGCATCAAGCCCTCAATCCGTTGCAAGTTTTTCATCGAGCAATGTGCTCTCAAAAAAGATGAAATCTTCATTAGTTGACATGAAAGTTGAAAGGAAGATTTTTATACTAGTATATCAATTAAATTATAAAAAAACTTTTCAGCAGACGTGGTTGTTTCAGTTTTGTATCTTGCCGTAGCTTAATATTTGTATACTACAATAATTGAACCTTTAGTGTAATTCTCTATATAAATTTTTTTTTGGGTATGTTAAGAATGAAATTAGTACAGAAAAACAGGAAAAGAAGCATTAAACCAACCCTGAATCTTAAAGAAAAATAGTTTGAGGAAGAGCGACCCAAATAAAGGTTTTTACAAAGGATGTAAAGATCAACAAATCTTTGTCATTAAAAATTAACCACATAATTTATGTTAAATCATAAAAAATAATAAGTTGGCACTTACAACTATTAAATGAAATTGTTAAAAAAAATTGTTATGGCATTTTGAAGATGATACAATTCATACTTAGATAAATGACTACTGGTACTTGTACATAAACGATTTTCATATCTACTTACTAACTAATCCTAATAAATGGAAGAAAATGATTTACATAAAGAAAATACATGCCTACTTCTTGTTAAAGTCTTGACAAGTTAAAAGCTTCATTTATTTTGCCAAGATGAAATATATTCTCGATGTTGCTATTAAAATAACTTATTTGCTACTTTATTATTCTAGTAACAATAGTAGTGCGCGTTCGTTAAATTGTAATAAATGAATTACATAGGTGCACCTGCTCATAATTGTGTAACCGTGCACTTATTGATTACGAAAAATCTGTAATCTTTATAAATTGAGCTAAATATACATGGTGTTATATTTACCAATCAGACAGAAACAACAACAGGGATGGTAAATTTTTTTGATTGAACAACTTTTAATTATTTATATGAATCCTGTAGGCTAAATATAAAAAAACATTGCTTTACATTTTGCATTTTTGGAGTCTTACTGTAGTTATTTTCTCTATGAATATTACGAACATCTTCAGTCACGAAAGAAATACGTTTTTCACCAATGGTCCACTCAAATAGGCTTAAAGTTTTCAGCAACAAAATCCAAAGTTTCCAGGAGAAGAAATAATCAATTAAGCCCAAATATTACGTTAAATAATGGTAACATCCCCACCATTGAGCAGATTGCAATTTATGGATTGTGTTCGACAAGATGCTTAACTGGGAAGAGCATATCAAACAAGACAAAGACAACTGCCTATGTAGACTTAACGTTCTAAGACATTTATCACATCATCAATGAGGTGCTGATAAGGAAATACTGCAGCATTCTCTACATTTCAGCTACTAAAACAAACTTAACACTTCTCAACATTGTACAAAATGCAGCTCTACGTATTTGCTTAGGATCGTTCCGGTCAAGCCCAGTTGAAAGTATATGTCGTTGGTTAAGAAGACAACAACTCCTCTTATCATACTGTTCCAGAATATCCGCAAATCCAGACCCAGAAAAATTCAACCAGTAAGTCATAACCTATCACCACTACTTTCCAACATAGACCTTAAATAGACAACACCTTTTACTCCCTCCTCCTCTGCTCTTTGGAATAAGAATTTACCAAATATCAACCTAGACTTAAACAAATATGATACCCCCAATCTACTCATAAGACAAAATTTCCTAGATTTCATTCATAACTCCAAATTCGATCAAATATTTTATACGGATGCCTTTAAAAACAACAATGGTGTAGGGTGCTCAGTTATCCTCCCCCAGTCCAAAATTTCAACAAACTTATTCTCATATAAATGCAGTATTGACACTGGAGAACTATTCGCTTTATCTCAAGCTTTTAATTCCGTAAGATAGAAAAAATGTTGCAATACGTACTGATTCTCTTGCCTCGATCAAATCGCTCCAAAACAACTGCAGCTCTCATTACCTCGTAGAAGGAATACATGAATGCTACAAACGCTTCTTCTGCGAAGGGGTAACCAGAACCATAGTCTGGGTTCCTTCACACTTTGGAATTATCGGTAACGAATTGGCAGACTGTGCAGCTAAGGAAGTTGAAGTTATATAAAGATCTAAAAAACTTTTTTAATCAAAGAACCTCCTCGACACGGTAAGATTACTGGATCAGAATCCTTTCGAAACTATATGAGACCCTCGAACCTTATTGTAATGATTATTTCTACAATAATGTATCTGTGTCAATGGCCATCGAAGCTGAGACACAATACAATAAAAAAAATATTATGAACATAGGGTTTTTTCAATGGAATAATGATATTTATTACTCCACTTAAAATAATTATTCACTTACTGATAATATTAAGTATACTAATAAGAATATTAATGATTATAGTTAGAACAATGAGAGCAGCAATTTGTTTAGCGACAATACTAATATAACATTACTAAAACTAATAAGGCTTACTATAATAATAACACCGAGAATAATTTTATTAACAATATTTAAGTAATTACTAGAGTAATTTTTATAATTTTAATAATACCAGTAATCAAGAATTTTTACCGTTCTAATACTACCATAAGGATTCCAGAAAACTTAGTAGTTTTATTAATAATAATGATTAAAATAATTATTCAGGTACTGATAATATTAAGTATACTAATAAGGATATTAATGATTATAGTTAGAATAATGAGGGCAGCAATTTTTATAGCGACAATACTAATATAACATTACTAAAACTAATAAGGCTTACTATAATAATAACACCGAGAATAATTTTATTAACAATATTTAAGTAATTACTAGAGTAATTTTTATAATTTTAATAATACCAGTAATCAAGAATTTTTACCGTTCTAATACTACCATAAGGATTCCAGAAAACTTAGTAGTTTTATTAATAATAATGATTAAAATAATTATTCAGGTACTGATAATATTAAGTATACTAATAAGGATATTAATGATTATAGTTAGAATAACGAGGGCAGCAATTTTTATAGCGACAATACTAATATAACATTACTAAAACTAATAAGGCTTACTATAATAATAACACCGAGAATAATTTTATTAACAATATTTAAGTAATTACTAGAGTAATTTTTATAATTTTAATAATACCAGTAATCAAGAATTTTTACCGTTCTAATACTACCATAAGGATTCCAGAAAACTTAGTAGTTTTCTTAATAATAATGATTAAAATAATTATTCACGTACTGATAATATTAAGTATACTAATAAGGATATTAATGATTATAGTTAGAATAATGAGAGCAGCAATTTTTATAGCGACAATACTAATATAACATTACTAAAACTAATAAGGCTTACTATAATAATAACACCGAGAATAATTTTATTAACAATATTTAAGTAATTACTAGAGTAATTTTTATAATTTTAATAATACCAGTAGTTAAGATAATATCATGTGACTATATTTTTTCTGTCGCCAATTAAAATCAAGAATACTAGAAAAGTTTCATTAAAATAAAACCCTTTAGCTCCAACTCTTCCTTGGAATTTTTTTATTAAATCTAAAATACCACAATTTCAGGAGAGAGTAATTTGAAGAAATATGGTAAATGATGACTAACTGTATGTTATCAAAAAAATATAACAAACGGTACCTTTCTCAACACTGAAAGTAACCAAAATTAGGTGGTCACGATGACAAGAACCCTCTTTATAATTATTGTTGCACCGCAAGTCTCTCTAACATTTGTACCCGATGCCGAACTTTAAGAAGCACCTTTCGGTATCTTTTCCTTAATTTGAGAAGTTCTTAGTGTTTGGCGGCTACCTATTATTATTAGTCATCACTTCGGTTCTGACTAAGAGATTTTTATCATACACATTTATTTAAAAAAATATATTTATTTACCCACACAACTTCCTTTAAAGAAGATTTAACAAAAATGTACCAAGATTAGTGTGCATTTTTTGTGATATTTCATTTGGTCCAGACGAGAAGAAGAGCTGGCGCAGTTAGAAGAGAGTTACTATTTCTAAAGGGACATACAACACACCCAACCAAGTAACAAGAAACCAAAAACTAGCTCCGGTTTGTTGACGATATTGAACAAAGAAGAACCAGAATTGCAGGCATTTCTCTGGCACCAAACGTGTTCAACTAATAAATTCATCGTGGAAGAACATGAAGAACCGTTACAGTGTTTAGATGTAATAATGAAGAAACAGGTTAGGAATCTAACCACAACTAAAAAAAAAATAGTCCCACCGGTTAACACCTGAATTTCAGGAGAAGGATAATAATACTAAAAGAGAGGATAAAAAGAGCCAAAGTAAAAAATCTATTCCACTTGAAGACGATTACAGTTACAATAACGATTGAACCTAGTGAAAACTAAAAAGTGAACTACGAAAATTCGAAACAACGTCCATTTTATTCACCAAATTCGGCTGTGGCTATAATTTTTTTTAAAATGGTGGTTTGCTCTTGAAATAGGTACAAATCTTATAAATTATAGGGATTGGGCACAGAGGATTGTATTCAACGTAATTGTGTATAATAGATTAGCATTAAAGTTTTATATTGCACTAAATTTTCTCTTATAATTAATCTATTTATTGTTTCGTTAACTAAAAATTCAGCAAAAAATATTATTCAGACTTGATCGGTCAATTAACGCTGTGACTAATGTTCCATTCAGAGAAGCAAACTCTTACAGAATATTTATGGGAACAGAGGACGCCACACAATTATAAATAGATTTACAAATTGGAAAACAAGTTTGAATCAGATGAGATATTTAGGAGCCACATATCACCGTATTCGAATTATGTAGGCCTGGATAGATGATATTTCAAAATTAAGCCAAACAGCGAAAATTTATCGCTTGAAATATGAATGAAATAAAATATTAAAATAACCCATGCTGATTATTAACGCAGTGTGCCAATTTATATCAAACCTAAAGCAGGCATTGTATATGAACTTTTATTGTGTTATCTAATGTAGATAATTGGATGCTTCAAAATAGCCACTCTTTGTCTCAATAAAGTTTTGCCAATTTTTCTGCCATTAGTGGAAACACTTCTCGAAATGGGTTATAGAACTTTCTGCATTTCTACTATAATTTCAAATCGACGTCCTTTAAGCTAGAATTTCATGCATGTTGTGTTTGGCCAAAAACGATCTTGTTTGTGTTTCTTCACATGTCAGGACCGGACGAGTGAGAACAAAATTTTGATGAACAATTCCACAAATATCGAGAAAAAAAATGATCAATAGACATTGCTCCGAACCTGGAAGGTTTGTGGTGGCCTTGAAGTGGTTGGTTTCCATTATAATAATTGCTGTTTGATGGTTACTATACACCCATCTTTCTAATTATGTTATGATATCGTTTTTTAGAACTCTATGTATGTATTCATTTATTGGTTACGCTGGTTCTATATCAGAAGTCGAAGAACTTCGTGGATGGTTTGTTTTCGGTACTGAATGATAATTTGACGAAGAGTAGCAATGGTGTAACTGTGTAAGATGGAGACCTACCCGGACGCTCTACAATAGTCTTGTTGCCCTCTTTAAAACAAACCTTTAAAAACTCCTTGATTAACTTAATTCTGGATTACCGAAAACTTGAACTAAGATTGGATGAGCCTCAACCGCTATTTTACTGAGTTTAATCCAACATTTAATGCAAACTCGTTGTTCTTCGGTTTGAGTTACTACAAAAATAGCAGTGGTTTTAGAAAAATACTGTTAATAACTTGTCCGTACTAGGCTAAATGTGTTTGCATAACTGCAACGTTTGGTACACTGACTCCCCAATGACAACATAAGAGCCACTTAGTGGCGGAACGTCGTTCTATGATTTGTTTGCGCGTACCGTTTACATTCCAAGAACTTTTGGATAGCACCTCGTATGTAGATATAGATATAGATAAATATATCGGTTGTTGTAAAACCATATTCGAACTTCTACATTTCTTATTCCAGAAAGACAATGTCATAAAACCTAACCTCATTTAGAACGAATTACTACCTTATTATGGGAACGAGTCGAAATAAAATACTAAGATAATTTTCACTAATTTCACTAAAAAGACGGTCAAGATGATCGTTCTTATTGCTTTCAGACAATCAAATAAGTACACAATTTAATTACCGGGGACAAACGTTAATTAATGCATTAGTCAACATCCTCATAATAATCTGGTTGCAATATTTTTACCAATTTCTCAATTCCATGGTAATTTTCAATTATTTGCAATTTATGCATCTATAAGTAGATAAAATAGGATTATACATGAACAACTGAAAGTTGATGTGGTTCAATTGGCGGTAATTATCTAAGCAGGCAGAACAATTATACCATTTGGAAAATTATCCTCATGATGATAATTTAATAAGAGATAATTATAAGGCATGTATTAGATTTTGCAAAGAAATTAAACAGACAGCTGTTACGTAAACGTAAATTTTATACACTGTAAATATATTAAATATAAAATAATACAGTGGCAAAGAAATGAAAAAAAATATCAATAAAATGTTTTAACATGAATTTCTGTAAAACCTCTGTATATGTTAAAACTATGTATATAAAATACAAAGTTTTTGTGTGTGAAATTCTATCATTAAAAAAATGTGTGATTATTACGTTGTTCAGCTGATTAAGTGATATGATGGGAGTTTTTAAGGGTCCTTGACAAAGGTTTTATTTTAATTAACTCAAAACAAATTTAATGAAATAATTCGGCGCTTTAAACATTCACTTCCGCTCTTCTATGTACGGTAATTTACCAAATAAAATACGTTTGTTAACTGGCTGTTATCTTCTTATATTAAGAACACTTGAAGAAGATGGTTGGTTCATTATCTATGATGCATTTAAGGGGGGGGCAAACTATTTCTTTATTCATTCAACCAGAAGGGATAAAAAGTTGGTTAATTTTATAAAATAAGGGTATATATTCTTGTCTAATTTTTTAGGATAGGCTATTTAGAATTGAAAAATCTTTCCGTTTAAACATAATGACTTTTAGACTACTTAATCTACAGAGTGAGTTTTAAGTATTGAAGGCCCCAATTATCTCGGAAACAGTTTGCACGATTTTTATAAATTTTAGTTTGTGAGGGTTTTGTAATACAGCCGAACTTATGGTAGTTGTTACATCGTTGTCAAACCTTCCGTTTTTCTGGAAATATGATGAACTTTGTTATTTCAAACGGATCACGCTGTATATTTTTTCTTTTTGAAGTCCTTATCCACCCAAGTTAAAATGGCTATGATTGAATAAACTCGTTTAATTAGAATTATCTTTAATAATTTATATCCAAACAGAAATCCCACAACAAGGTCTAGTGTTAAATTCATTAGTAAAAAAGTTTAACGAAAATGGTGCAGTCAAAGGTTTATCCAAATCATGGAGTAGAAAACCTGCAACAACTGAAGAGAAATCTTTAGATATTTGTAATATTTTTTAAGGACTTCAAAAAGAAAAAATATACTGGGCGATCTGTTTGAAATAACAAAATTCATTATATTTCCAAAAAAACGGAAAATCTGACAACAATATCGGTACTACCGAAAGATCGGCCGTATTTCAAATATTCAAATTTTATAAAAATCGTGCAAGCCGTTTCCGAGATAATTAAGGTGTTCCATACTTAAAACTCACTCTGTATGTGCATTAACAGAATATGCTCATATATTGGTTATTTTTATTAATGAAGATTTGTCCCATTTGCTCGGCGTCTTTAAAACTTCGAATCACATTTTAAACGTTTAAAATTCTTTAGTTTTACTTTATTACAAAAATAATTGGGAAATTATGGACAATCGTAGTATTTTGCCAAATAACCTTATGTTGGGACGAAATGAAAAAAAAAGAAAAAAATAATTTGCCATCATTATAATTTTGAAATTTTTTGATTGTAATATCTAGGATATAATAACTTTTTAAAAGTGTTACATAAATGTCCAAAAATTTCCAATATTATTGGATTGATTAACCTATATACTTTTAAGATTTACAACGTAACATTTTAAGGACGAAGAATATTATCAATATTAAAATGTTAAAACTTTTTTTCTGTCGTTGTAAATACCATATTAATGTAAATACAATGTAAATAAATTGTTCGTGTTTCCAATGTTTATATCAATCAATAATACTATGAATTTTCCAATACACTATTAAAAAGGCTTTAAAACGCTAATTTTTAAGGGCCGCGGTAACTATGCTAATTACTATATAAAACTAGAGTATGAAGTTTTTTTTATTTCAAAATGTTACTCAAATAATTGACGCATTTAATATTTAGTAATTGCAAGATAAAATATAAATTTCTAGATACATAAAAAAGGCGTTATTAGCAGATTGATACGTGGAAATGTGTCTTTGTCGGTAAGAAAGATTTCGCAGTAGGTTCTCCGCACTATCTGGAGTTTGCGATTGCGTGTACAAATTACAAAGTTGATGTTATTGTGTTCTTATCGGCCGATATTCCAAGAAAAATGAGAAACGACGGGCCAATACCCTTGACTCAGAAATGATGACATTTTTCAGTAATCATCATAATCGACACTCAGATATTTTAAAGAAATCGTTGCCATTAGCCTTATATTTCCGAAACAAGCTAAAGATAACAAGTCATACCAAACTATTACATATTTTGGAGATATTTCAAATAAAATATTAAAATGTATATCTTGTACAACATCTATTTTTTAAGTAAGGAATAATGTGGGTTCATTTTTATTAAATGTACAACCTAAAATTCATAAATTAAAAAAATCAGATATTTGCTAAAATGTCCGGATTGTAACTCCATCTATCTTGGTCAGACACTTAGAAATTTTAACATAAGGTACTGTGAACCTTAGGATCTTATAGATTAAAACACCCAGATAAGTCACATAACGGAAAATACCTTATTGACACGCAACACAAACGTTTTATTTAATAATACAATTGAAACAACAGTACAAGTACTTCATATAAGTGACAAGAAAGAAGAACTTGATTTTTTGGAAGAATATGAAATAAAGAAATACTTAAAATGTCCTCAGTATATAGCACTGATTGAACAATTAAACCTGGGAAGTTCAATTATAAGAAATCTGTTAATCTTATGTCACTCTTAACAATGCAATTTCAATGATAATGAAAAGGTTAAGGCGAGAGCAGCGAATTAATACATGTTACAGGACTTTTTTTTACACTTATTAGTATTTTTTATTTTCATATTCTCACAATTATGATTTTAACGACATGCCACACTTAGTAGATTTAAAATGAATCCCATACACGATTGGAGAACTATCAACATCTACATTCAATTTTCAAGTAACGTTTTTTTGACATATATGAATTTCTTAAAATCGATGGTTTTCGGAATGAAGTTTACGAGAAAAAGAAGGAGAAGAAGTAGGTATAAAGGTACCCAACGAACAGTGAGCCACATATGCTCGTCGAAGACATCTGCTTGCCACATTCGTTGCCTCGACATCGGTTGTAACCCAGCCAGCCCATCAGAATTTCATTTAAATATAGACATTTCATACCTTTTTGCTTGCTACCGCTGAAAGCCACCATTGTCTTTTCCCTAACTATGTTAAACACATTGACTAGACATTGAAAATATGACACGATGATTACAGAAAAATTATTAACACATGCTTTTAAGAGCATTCATTCCATTTTTAATAACTATTTTAGATCATAGCAAGTGAATATTGTTTGTTTAAAAATAAGAAAAATCTTTCTAAAAACCACTGACACGTATATCGAATTATTTAAAAATTGTTAAGCAACCATTGTATATATTTTGCTAGAAAGTAAGTACATATCGTTCATTTTTCGTGCTTTTTTTAACTTTTAAGATTTTGCATTTTGCAACTGGTCATAAAAATGGAAGATTTTGTGAAAACATTATTGTAAACTATTATTTTTACATTAAACCAAAGAAAACACTAAATCTTTACCACACACACTTTAATAAAACTGACAACTAGTTTCGAGTGTTACCAGCCATCATCAGGTCTACAAAGAGAAGTCATATAAAAATAACAAATATAAGCAAAACATCAGAAAACTTACCAAAAAATGTTAAAACACAGTAAATTTACAAATTCAATAAAAATTAACATACGAATTTAAAGTATATTTCAAATTACACGTCAAAATAAATTACAATAAAAAGAAAAATTAAGTGGTAAACTTAACAAACCAGTAATCATTTGATATTTGAAAATAAAAACGTATCTTGTTAAAATAAAACCGAAGCGAGTCCACCTTTTGAGTGCTAGTTTAAGAGAAACAACCAGTGTTGCAAAATTAAATTCGATGATCAAGACAAATCATCATGAAAGGAAAAGCCAATAAATGAAAACTAAAATGAGGTTAGGGAACTGGAACTAGAGGAAATCCCAACATGGGTTGGAAAAACGGTTAGGGTGGGTGGCTACACAAGTTATACAACCAATAATAAGGGTAGAGACCTTCGTGAAGATCACCCCCATCAAAAAAGGGGAAATAGCAAGGATCAAAGGAACATATCAAAATTGCAGAAAACGTCAGCGTAACAATTGCCCTCCACATCTGATTCCCAATAATAATGGAAGAGACGTGTGTGAAGACAGGGATAAGGCTATTCAGTGGGCTCAAAGCCCAAAACTATGAGAAACTGAGGAAAACCACCTTCAATAGAGGTGGAAAACGGAACTCACAAATAGTGGGGAAAAACGAGTAAACATATACTCAGATAAAGGGATCTAGGCCAAACAAGTAAATGAATGTAATAAAAATTAAATAAGACAGAAAAAAGGCACTGGTGGTAGGTAGGACTTAATAATAAAATAATAAACAATATTATATATTATGGTACGCATTAAATAATTCCATATTTGTTATTTAAATAAATTCACTCAACTGATGATAAGAATTGTTTACTAATAAAAGCAACTAACGTTGAAATTGTTCAAAAAAGAGATTTCTTTACCTTTTTGCCTGCTGAAAGCCTTCATTGTTTTTATTCCCATACCGCTAGAAATGTCTATACACATTGACTAGAGTGATAATATGTACAACTGAGAACATATACATAAAAAATAAGTTATCTAGGTATCACTGGTATATCACAAGGATTCTCATTGTGTCTCTGAATTTAATACACCGTCCCCAACATTTGTTTCACTTTAAACAGTCTGGTTTTCGTCGCCTTTAAATTTCTGTTTTATTTTGTAAATTATCCGTTGATCATCCGAGGCAGAATGTATAATAATTGTTTCAAGCACTGTCATTCAGGCGTTCTGTTAAAAAAAATCAAGCTCACAATATTGTTCATGGTATTTTTTATTGTTTTTCTAATGATAAAAAAATATGTAATTTTTATATTTACGATAATTATTAGGTAAAAGATGAAAATTAGAACAGTGCATGGAATTTCAGAAAAAATAATAATAATAAAAGATAATCAAGCAAAAAAAACATTTGTGTCCCAAATAATTTACAGCAACTAAATTTGTTCTCGATTATTCCTATCTTTTGAATTTCAGTTGTTTGCTTGGTAGTTAAAAGAAATATAATTATTGAGTTAAATAAATATTAATTAAACATTAAGAAATTTAAAACTTATGAAATAGGTTGCTTAAACGTATTTAAATGTGACCTGAACAAATTTTATTTTCATTCAAGCACTAAAAGTACGAAGTAGTTTAACTTTTTCTCTCTTGTTTCTCTAAAATTATTTATAAAATGTTCATGATATTTTTTCTCTCCTTTTCAGCATTATTCCTTATAAGTAAAAACTTTTTCATTTGAATTTTTAATGTTAAATTCCAATTAAAATATAATTAGGTCCTTCCATATGTTTGACAAAAAGAAGTCAATTAGATTTAGTTAGACTACTAAATTAGGTTAAAGCTATAATTATTTCATTGGAACTAACAACTATTTATTTAATAGAACCAAATATTTCTTTGTTGCAAATAAGGATAAGTTTCTGTGTACCCATTAAACATTTATTTCTCTCTAATAAAGCAAGTAGTTCGCCAAACAACTGAATTGGTTTGTTAAAAAAAAACATTTATTTGTGTCACATTTAAATTCTTTGGGGCCAAATTTTTTTTTCTGTTTACGACTCGATATAATTAGTAAGTGTATTTAATGCATCTACTATGATATTAACTCTTTTTTAAATCTATTGTTTACTGATTATATTCCCTTAAAATCAAACTATAATAGTTTCATTGTATAGTTTAGATAAATATTTCTTTATATACTGCGGTAAACAATAAATTAAATGAATATTATTTATATTACGTGTGAATGTATTATTTAAAACTAAAAATTACTAAATACTAATAATATGTGCTCTCCAACAATCAGATATTTTATTTTATCATTTCAAATATACAAAAATGTTGAAAAAGATACTTATTTTAATACCGATCTTTTTTAATAAATAAACATAAATAATATAATATATTTTTAATACACATTTTTTAATGCTGGTTAATTTAAAATTTGAATAAATTTAATGCAATTTACATACACACGTAATAATTCTAAATAAAAGAAAAATATATTTAAAAATAAGTTGTTTATTTAATTTATTGTTTGATGGTGGTTGTAAAATTAAACTCGGATAAAAAATATATAATTTTATTTAACTTGATCAAAAACCAATTTTGAAGCAATAAAACATTAATGTTACTGTTGCGAGGTTTTCACACTAAACCATATTTCTTGTAAGTTTAAATATAAAAAGGATTGAGTTTTCTTTATATATGTAGATATAAATAGATTACAATTGCAACCAATTTGCATTTAATAAATTTAAATTCGAAGCAATGATGAGTAGGGATAAATATCCCCCCACCCCGCGATTTTACCCCTACTCCCGGTGCTCACGCTTCTTTACTATCAGTAAGAAATTCTTAATCTGTTAATTACTCGCAAAATAACGATAATTATTACAAAATCCTAACCTCAAATTTCCTTTACACATGTCACAATAATTAAAAATACCATCAACAACTCGATCACTAAACAACAATTAACTAAGGCAGGTATTTTTTCCAGAAAATAGTACAATCTCCGTGTATCGAATTTCAACGAGAATCACAGGTTACTTCCACAAAAACCCGATTCAATAACTGGACACAGCACAAAAGAATTTCGTAAATTGGTATAAAAGCACGGAACAAGAGAATTGAAGAAACACGCACCTGTGTACGCTCTCGCACAGAACATGAATAGAACAGTGTACCAGTTTCGAACACTTGGCGCTCCCCACCATCATTCTCGATACCGAGTTTATGAATGAATAGCCTCGTCGAAGGGTCCCACGACCGGAACTGACGTAGTTACGATGTTCGAGTATAAGGTTTCGACGAGGTTATGTTGGTCTTTTTCCTTTTATCCCATTTTTTTGGCATTTCTTTTTGGTAAGAAGCGAGAAGCATGAGAATGCTGTGATCATTTTTTGTGGCCGTTCAACGGTTTTATATGTGCCATACGGATTTCAGAAGCTCTTGGTTTAGATGGATTTTTTATTAGGAATTTGTAGGTTTCCAAGAAATAGGGTCGAAGATTGTGAAGGTTTACAAAAGAGAACTAATGTCATAAATAATAAATAAATCACAATCAACAGCAGTATGCTTGTGGTTATAATTTTTTTAAGACATCGCCAATATCTTGCATGCATACGATTATTATTTATGATTATGATTCCTTGGTTTGACCTATAAAACCTTGTAAATTAAGGTTCCATTAAATACAGTATAGTTCCAAAACTATATTGGCAAATAGAGAAATTATTGAAATATTTTGTGTTATACAAGAAGATTAAAAGTGAGCTTGATCACTTTTTAACATGGTAACTTTTCTTTTTTCTTAATACCTTGAAACACATAAAAACAATCAAATTTTATGATTTATTAATTTTTAAATGTTCTATCATCTAGCGTACATATCAGTTAATCTTTACACGTTTGTGTATAATAATTTTTGTCTTTGAATTCTAGAGTGTTTTTTAATAATAATGTAATGATAAAAGTAGTTACTTTTATTTATTTATTACCGCCATATGGAAAATCAATTTGTACTTTTCTTGTCTCCTTGTCTATTGCTAAATTCAATTTCAAAATGAAAACCTGACCTCTCTCTCTCTCAAAAATGAATGGATGTTCAAAATATCATTTTTTTACTAAAGACAGACCGAAACTCTTTGAAAAGGGTTCTAGCTATCATAGCTCTATAAGAACCATACAAACCGATGTTTTTGTTTGTCTCTTTTGGGCACCTTGTATATGTATAATGAGTGTAATTTTTAAATATAAAAAAGATACATAATATTTACCTTGAATTTCCACAGTATTTCAAAGATATTTTTAAATATATTTTTTCTAACCTGGTTTCGCTAAATCGCATTTTCGCATAAGATTGACAGATTTCTTAAAAGGGTACTTGACTTCATACTAAAAACATTTCAACCAATGGTTATCAAGCAAACTGTGCAGTATGATTTCTTACGATACAATTTTAAATATAATATTTTTCTGTTCATAAAAAAATTGGTTATTACTATATAGGTATTTAGTCCAAAAGGTAATCTAAAATAACTTCCCAGGTTTAATATTATAATACTGATGACATTTCAGATATTCCTTGATTTCAAATTCCTCCAAAAAATCAGTTTTTATGAAATACTTCCAATGTTCTTACAATTGTGTTGTTTTATCTTTAGAGTGTCAATGAGGTGTTTTGCGTAATGTGACTTATCTGGTTGGTTTAATCTATAAAATCTGAAGTGTTCACTGTACCTTATTTCCAAATTTCTAAGGGTCTGACGAAGATAGATGGCGTTACAATCCGGACAATTTAGTTTGTAAATACATGATTTTTAAAATTTATTATAATTAATTATAAATTGTAGGTTTTACATTTAATAAAAATGAACATAACAGTTCTGTATGATGATTGGTTGAAATGTTTATGGTAATAAGTCAAGTACGCTTATAAGAAATCTATCAATCTTATGTCACTCTTTGAAAATGCGATTTTGTGAAGCCTGGTCAGAGAAAAAATATTTAAAAAAAGTTTGGAATACTGTGGAAATTCAAGATAAGTATAATTTACCTTTTTTATATTTATTATATATAAATTCCACAAATTGAAACAATTAGGATACCAAAATCCATGCTTTTTTAATCACTTTGAATAATGAAGCATTTTATTGGTCATCTGATTTCGTGTTCTGCGTGGACATGGTTATTGTTTTCCACCCCTATTCTAGGAACCACACATAGATTCTGAAAATTAACGTCTAATTCTAAAAATTAGAAAGTGATTTTCTTCTAAAATGAGACTCGAAACCAACCCCTTCTTCTTCCTAATAAAAACAAGTTGGTACATACACCAATAAATAACGAATTTTTCATATTTTGTTTATTGAACATAGTAATGTGCCTATTTAAAAAAAGTCTAAAGCCATACCAAAATTTGTAACTTAATTAATTCAGCCTGTTTAATTATTCCCTACATTTTTATTTATATGACAACATTAACAAAAAATTGCTATTTATCCTTTTGAATAAATATTCTAATGCATTTTTAAATGAATGTATGCACACCAATGCATTACCAAATATTTTTCATTTTTAGAAAATTTAAAAATATATAAATTCCAATAACTAACAAATAACAGCAAAATAATTCTAATCATAAAACAAACATCTAGATATCTCTCCCCTTTCTATTAATTCCAGGTTAAGTAAAGGAGACTCTGGTATGGAATTGCCCTTTTCGTATATCTTTGTCAAAAGCTAGGATAGGGTCTTAAATACATTTAACCTTTTGTAAATTTTTACCTGTTCAAAGATAATGCAACGCGTCTTACACTTATTTATATTTCGCCAATGAAGGCGTGCCAATTTGACTTCTATGTAAAAGTTTATTAGGAAGAAGTTTTATGGAACAAAAACATGAACTACAAAATATTTATAAACATAAAAATTTGATTAAAATTATATATCTCCAAGATTCTCTTTTAAAACTTCAATTTTTATTTAAACTTTTAAGATGACTTTAATTGATTTCTCGTATCTGTCCACTAATCGAGTCTATAGTGTGGGAGATAAGAATTTCCTTAATAAATTTGCAATATATTAACGAAATTGAGTTATTAGCATATTTTTTTCTCACACATGAGCTTGACCAGAAATATACATGGGAATGATCTCTGTAGCGATTCCTCACCGAACGCCCAAGAGGGAAATCATTAACGCGGTGACAAATTCAAATCACATTAAAAAAACAGGTCAGGCGTAAGCTAAAATAAATTCACAAATTAATATTACATAAGTTATCGAAATACAAACCAACTGTTTAGATTTGTTATTTGAATGTAATAAATTTAAAGAAGAAAATATTCATTAACTACAGCGAGTTCTTGGCATCACTCTTTCAGTTTTGTATGTCAAGTCCATTTGAAACTTGAGCAAGTAATTTAAACTTTTTGGTGTATTTGTTTATTAAAAATATTTTAAAGGTTGAAACATGTAAATTAATAAGCAAAGGAAGTCCGCAGCATGTGAGAAAAAAGAAGAAACAATATACTAATAGTCTTAAATGTATAAAATGTAACAAATTATGTATTTCTTTCCTTTACAGTTACTTAACAAACTATTTGATTAATAACACGATACGGTTATAAAATGATAACATTATTTTCTAATATTTACATTAAATTCTAAGAAGGTAAAGTTTATTTTTAATGCTTTAAGGGGAATAGTGACTAACAGAAATGAATTCAATAAATAGGATTACTAAAAATAGAATTTTATAGTAAACAGCATCGAAAAAATCCATTTGTAAAGTTATGATCATATATAAATTTAAATACAGTCAACTTAAATAATATAAAATATAACAATGTACAGAGTCGACCAAAACTCTGGAAACGGCCAATTATCTCGAAAATTGCTAGTCCGAATTCTACAAAATTTGGGATAAGCCTATTTTGGAATAAGGAGATTCCAGATTTGACATTTGCAATGTTGCTAGATTTGCCGTTTCTCTGATATTATTAGCCACTTTGTTTTTTTAAATATATCACCCTGTATATTCAGTCATTTTTGGAATCTTCTCTTCAATACGAGTTCAACCATATGTAATTATGATTTTATGTAGAAGGTATCTAAAAAACCAAACTGACCAATAATATCAGAGAAACGGTAAATCTAGCAACATTGTAAAAGTCAAATCCGGAATCTCCGTATCCCAAATTTTGTAGAATTCGGACTAGCAACATACGAGATAATTGGCCGTTTCCAGACTTTTGGTCCACTCTGTATATACACACAACTGAGAAGTAGCAATGTAAACAAATGTACAAATGTCCGTCAGGTAATAAGTAGACGCTGAGTGAAACCTGCACCCTTTCATAAATCGGTAAAAAAATGTTTAGAAACAATATTAATGTTCACATCCTTCTATTGTGTGTTTGTATACGTTTAGTGGCTCTTAGCTCTGGTTTAGATAAAAATCCTGAGCGCGAAGGACCTCTGGAAGACATATATTGGTTTATTCGAAAACAGTTCACCATGGTTTTAGATAATAAGACCAGTAAATTATACGACAATATGAGATACCTCATTTTTGGAGAAAAATACTAAAAAATAACTGATACGTCTTAGAATTGTAGAAATAGTGACATCAGGAGCATACAGTGGCTACTATAGCCAACACGACCAAAATGTGCATACCAAAAGACTTAACCAATTTGAAAATGTGGGAGAAATGTTGTACTTTGTGCTGGGTCAGTGAAGTACTCCAATGGACAGTCATTCGAACGCAATTCCACTCTAACAAATCATTATGCTCGCCTTTTTAAAATTTTCTTGTAGACTTGCTCTTACTTACTCAATAATCAGCTAACCCCGATCACCTTTATTAGGCTTTTCCGAGCCGATAAACGGCATTTTTTTATCTACCAATTTACCAGTGACGAAGTATCAGATGATCCACCCAGTAAATAAATAGCTAACTAATTATTATATTTTCATTAAACTATAATTAACACACTTTTTAGTCCGATCCTGTCGTGCAGTTAAAGATGTATTTAACGGAGGTTTGGGAGGAAAAAAATCGACGAAACCACAATCACATCCGATTTATATAATCCGATTAATTAATAAGCTGACCGCTGATTTGCATCAAAAACAGGTTTTTTTTTTCGAAGGCACCACTTCGATCCGTTGTACTAATTTAGATGGAAGGAACATCCGATATCGATAGAGCGCATTCGAGGTTAATAACTTTTCGAAAAGCGGAAGTTATTATTTTTATGTCTGATTTAAAATTAAAATTTTCTCAGAGAAAAGCAACAGTTTTAGAAAAATTCATTTCAAATAATTATTTTGAAAGAAAATGATGGTTCAATTTAATCAAAAATTTTAAATGATATCAAAGAAAAAGTTCAATGGGGATAAATCTGGCTACCGTGCCGACTACTCAATGTGCTTCTTTGGTCCATCTACACGTTTGTGTCATTATAGCAGCGTAAAGATGTAAAGGCAGCACCATTTTACTAGTTTCGAAGAAAATAGTTAATCGGATACATCCTACCCCATATTGGTGAATTAGCAAAAATCATAACAGATGATTTGTAACAGGTAAAATAATATGGATAATGAGAATCTTTAAGCGTCACTAAGTACACTAAAATACAGAAAAACATTTGTTAAGGCCAATCGGCTGCCCCTCTTATTTCCCTCAATCCTTTATACTTTTACATATATTTAACCTTGAATATCTTTGTTGCAAAATATTTTTTTCAGTGTATAAGACCGATTGTCAAAAAAATCAATAACGAAATAAATTGTAAAGATTCGTACACTTGACCTAAACTACACAATAAGAAATTAATAATAGAAGTACATTTAATCCCCCTATACCATATCCACCTGTGCAAAAAGGGCATATCCCTAAAACCTTCCACGACAATGAATGGAATCTCTTTAAAGCACTATTCTTTGCAAATTGCGAAGGGATAATAATTATTAGGTATAGGTAGTATTTGTAGTATTTTGGGAATAATGTAGTGAAACATCCCATTGGGTGTGTTTTTGTAGTTCGTCTTTGTTGATTTTTCCAAGCTGGCTCAGATGAAGACAATCTTTTTTCTTACCACTTATATCAAAATATTTATTTAGATAATAAATTCTATTTTTCTTTACCAGATTAAGTTTTATGACAACAACAAATACCTACATTTCCATATTTAACTTTTATAACAGCGTATTTTAAATTTCGTTTAAATATTCCACATACGTATAAATACTGATACATCAATTGGTAAATGGAAGAATTTATGTTTATTTACGTTTTAATTTCCTCATTAGACACATTTCATTGATCATTTCATTAGTTTTGTCGGTAACAAACTAGACATTTCGTCATATGCATGAAATAAACTATGCAGAGATAGAAAAGTTACCGAAGAACAGTTATTTAGTAATGAATTGAGTGAACCAATTCGGGTATGCACCACTTCAAATAGATTTATCTAATATGAGTAAATATTTGAAAACAAATAAAAAATACATTTAAACGAAATGAAAATCAACTGTCACCGCATGTTCCGTTGTTTAGTATCTAATTCTATCGTTTGAATTTTAAACTAATAAGAAGACTTATAAAGTAATTTGTTAAAATGACAAATATTTCAAACATATTATAATTTAATAATAATAGTGCAAAAATGTTATAACTCGTTAAAAAACATGTATGGTACTTTTGTGGCATGGTCTATTAGCCACTTGAGAAGTTAGCCCATTCGGCGTTTGACCACTTGGTTAAATTTTTCTTGAGTGGCTAAATATGTCATCTAATACTCTAATAAGAATACATTATTTAAAGTAAAAATCAGAAAATAGGAGTAAAAAGTATCACCCATTAAGAATAATCATTGTTTACCTACTGATTTCGTTTTAAGGATTATTCAGCGAAACAAAACAAAACAAAAAATAAATACGAAATGGAGAGGAAAGGACAACAGCTGAGGAAACAAAACGGTGAAACCGTAAATCTAAAACTAAGATAATTTCGTAAATGCCAGAGGATGAAATGAAACTCTTATTTACTGAAACACATTTCGTTATTGTCCCACCTCTATATTACATGTAGCACAACGTCTTGAGCTAGCCTCGCCGCGGGCCCTTACTACACTTCCGGCCCTCAGGGTTGCCGGCGCAAAAGCGAGGGTGGCTTCCCTCGCTGTGTTTCCGGTGCCCGTGCCCTTCTGTGCATCATCATCTTGTCGTCGAAGTTGGTTGGGGAATCCTTCAAGAATTTCTATAGACGATTTTACCTGAAACCACTTGGTCGCAGGTCTGAATACCTTATGAACGGTTTTATTTATTTGTTTTTCCGTTCGGTCTCGTCCTTCGAGTTAACAGAATATTTAGCTACTGGTGTTTGGTATCGTTATTTTTATTATAAAAGTTATACAAGTTAGAAACGCTAATTAGAAATGTCAATTGGCCAAACATATATAAACACCAACATAGTCTTCTTTTTTAAGTTTCTTAATGCCTGTCATTTAATAATAGCAATCTTATTTTAGTAGTATCATAAGAATGTTGATTTTATAGTCCTAGAACAATTTTTTCTGATATTTTATTACTTGTTATTAGTATGACACAATTTAAGCAATTTTATACTGCTGTGCATTACACAAACAATTATACAAATTCAGAAAGACCCTCCTGGTCTTTTAATTCTTATTTTTTTTTCAGAATCTGCACAAAGAGAGAACTTGAATTAACGATATCACTTTGGGAATGCATTTTATTAAATTTACCAAATATTATTTTCACAGAACAAGTCATATTATTTATTACAAATATTTCATTTAGTGATAGTTAAACACCACTTTTCGCGCTCTTACGTCATGTTCTTTAATTATTTTAACCAAAAATTGTATGTAATTCTTTTACTTATTCTGCAACAAAATATCAATAGTCAATTTAAATAAAATATTTATTTAACTTAGTCAAACATTTGTTTTAATTAATCAAATGTTTCTTTCGATTAACCCGACATTTCTTTCAATTAACCAAATATTTGCTTCACATAACTAAACATTTGTTTTCTTTAACCAAATAATTTTTTACTGCTTTTAGCTCATATATACTATATGTTTAAAACATTTTTTAGCCCATTCTAATACTGTTACTAATTATGAAATTGTTGACAATCTTTAATAACTTTAAAATTCAACAGAAACTTAGCATTAAGAAATACATTTAAAATAAATAAATGTATATATCTATATTCATATTGAATCAAAAAAATAATTGATGACAAAATTTAATTGATATAAAAAGTTCTTCGTTTTAAAAGAAATAATTTTTTTTTCTAAAATTAAATAATGATAATAAAAAGAGCCAAAAATTTGTTTTATTCAAAATAAATAAATATACTTGGAAATTGAAATAAAATATGTATTTGAATTGATAGAATCGATAAAGATACTCTTCTTTTTTTTGTTGTATGTTACTAGTACCATAATGAAAGCAATAATAATTATAATATATTTATTGCTCAAGCAATTCACGAAAATTAAAATGAAATTTGATTAATAAGAACATTGAATGCACCCTTAGTAATTAACGGATTGCTTCTAGAATTGATAAATAAAAGCTAAAATTAAGCGACGTTTTATTGTATGCTAATTGGTAATGACGTTAATCATGACGTCTTTTGGGTTTTTCTTAAAAACCGATTAGATTTTGATGTATCACATTTGGAAAATATAATAATTATTTATAAATTATATAATACAAACAGAGCTGAAAAACGATCTATTTTCTTGATCATTTTTATAAAAACCTTATATTTAGCAACGACTGGCCTGCCAGTAAGATAAAAATGCTGATGTGAATTTCATTTAACACTAGTTTTGACCACAACGCGGTCATCTTCATGTTTAAAAAGTATGTGTATAAAAAAGTAGTTAGTATCTATCCTCTTTTTTCAATATTGATTTTCTATTGAATTTGCAAATTTTGCAAAACTATGACTTTAGAACCAATATTATAATAAACCCTTATTATCTAAATTTTATAAATTTTGCAATTAATTTATGTTGTGGAAATATTTTTTACAGTGCCCGGATATTTCATCACTATCTTTTAACATCTTTTATTTTTGCTAGTGTTTGAATATTATTAATCACTTCCTGCGTTAAGGTAAAACTCTTAACCCAGTTGTAAATTAAGAAAATATGTTTCAAACAGGTTTACGACAAAAGTAAATTTCCAAAATGAGCACTTCCTTTTGCCATTGACACTTTAGTTGGCTAATTTAACAACAATTAATCAAAAACCCAATAACATTTATAGGTAAAGGTATGGAAAAAAAAAATTCTAATAATTAAAGGAAAAGACAAAAAGTACATGTCTTTCAAATTTGAAAAATTTAAATTGTATTTCTCTAATCATATTTTGAAAGTATATTCAGTTTTTCAGTTTATTTGTAATTACGGACTTCTTGAAAGTTTTTTGCTGTATTTAATGTGTTTTATTAGTATCAGAGGTGAATGGACTAAATTATTAAGTAATTTCACTTTACTCTTATTTTCAAAATCATTCTATTCTCTACTGCAAAGGAAATTAACAGTTTGCTTTCACTTAATTTAATAACCTAGTTATTAATAGTTGTTTTATAACAATGATAATATAAATATTTAAAAAGGTTGTTTATGAATCATGTCGATTACTTAATACCTTGTACACTCCTTGCGAGTGTTACGCTTTAATTATTTAGGTTTATTAGAAGTTTCATTTAAATTTGTAATTTAGGGTAATTATTTAATGTGAAAATAAACAAACTAAATCATTTTCATTTATTCTGAGATTTATTTTTATCTTTTCCTATTTATAGTAGATTGTATTTGTGTCACTGTCTTATTATTATTTATTATTATTATTATTATTATTATTATTATTATTATTATTATTATTATTATTATTATTATTATTATTATTATTATTATTATTATTATTATTATTATTATTATTATTATTATTATTATTATTATTATTATTATTATTATTATTATTATTATTATTATTATTATTATTATTATTATTATTATTATTATTATTATTATTATTATTATTATTATTATTATTATTATTATTATTATTATTATTATTATTATTATTATTATTATTATTATTATTATTATTATTATTATTATTATTATTATTATTATTATTATTATTATTATTATTATTATTATTATTATTATTATTATTATTATTATTATTATTATTATTATTATTATTCACTCTTCATTTTCTTTTTATTTTATTAATTTCATTTAACATACATAAATAACTGAATGGATTAAATATACAGTGAGGTCCAAATGAAAGGAATAAATTCATTAACTCGTAAATCGACGATTTTAGGGGAAATTCCCGAAAACTGTCGATTTTTATTTTTATATGAGTGAATAGATATTTAAAAGACATTGCAATGGATGTATTGCAAGATCCACTTTTCTATTTAAAATTTTTATTGATGATGTCATCACGCTCACAGAGATGTCGTCAAAAATAAAAAGGTGATCTGACGAAGTGCCCATTTGAAAATAAAAATCGACGGGTTTCAGGTTTTTCCCCTAAAATCGCCGATTTACGAAATAATGAATTTTTTCATTTCGTTTGGACCATACTGTATATCCCAAATTAAATTGTAAAATTATCATATTAATAAAACTTGAAATTTTTCATTAATATGTCTTCAAAAAGTCATATATTTTTAAGATATAAAGCTAAACTGTTTATGCGAGTTATGGATAATAGGGATGTACTTTTTAATATCTGATTAGTCAGCAGATTTGTCAGACGTGTCAATGTGTATTTCGACAGTGGTCACCCATCCAAATGGACCATCTTCGATATTACAAAACTGTTTAGATTGAGTTCAATTAAATGAAATATATTTTATGCACTTTTTAAGTACAAATTAATATCATTTTCAGATTATTTTGATAAATATCAGATTTGTTTTATAGTAGATTACATGACATTAGGTGTAAATAACATTTATGGCACACTCTTAGCGAGCTCCAAATAAAAAAATTCAAGAAAGATTCAACATAACTGACCTTGTTTAAAAAAAATCAGGAACTCCATAATTTATACCACTTTTGACATTTTTTCAAATTTATCAGTATGCAATTACCGACTATGCTATTACAATTTTACATGGAAATATCAGCTTAGTTGAAATGCCAAACAATGCATAATAATAACAACAGAAGTAACATTGTAATTTTTTACAGAAAAAGCTGATGCTTTTTCTTATTATTACATAAATATCTTAAAAAAAGTATATTTATATTTTGATCAGAAGGATAAAATATTAATTTGTATATATTTCTCAATATAATTTCATGTTTAGCCTTAAAGTTTACATAGAATAATTTAAAAACTTTAGTTCTCACAGTCAGTAATATTTAGCCATTTATAAAAATAGAAATATATTGTGCTAATTCGAAATATCTGGCACTAAATCCTTCCAATGACTCAATTATACCGTATTTAATAAATTCAATGTTTATTTATCTACTGGGGCCACACAAAAAATTTATCAATATTCTTAAATTATAAATATACACTATTTAGAGTAGGTAATTTCCTAATTTATGGGAAACATATAAACAACTCTTTTCCCCTATTTTCAAAAAGTTCCCTGTCAAGCTAAAACAAGATTTTGAAATAATTATTTAATTTTAATTAATATTTTAATAATAAATTCTATTTTATTATTATTATTATTATTTTACTAATAACACCCATTTGAAGAACAAAAAAGATGTTCGGCTGCGTTAAAAATCAATAAAGACTTTTAACAAAAGAAAAAAGTCGGCCGGGACAGGTTCAAACTTGCACATCGGAATAACCATCATTATGAACTTTTTTTGTAATGTTATTGTTCTTTTCTTAATTTTATTTACATGTTATAGTGTTATATGTCCATTGTGTGGATGATGGACTCAGCGGAGCATAAAGAGGCCCCTCTCAGGGCCCCAAATGACCTTTAGCCACTTTCGACGAAGTCTAAATTCATGCTTATATGTGTACGGTTTTCTGTCGGATGATACTATTAAAAATACATCGAAACATACAAATTATCCTGCTTATCTGATTTAGATTGTTCAATTTAGTTTTGTTTTGTGCGATGGCATGAAAACTGGGCGAACGGTAATGACCGTTGTTAAAATATAACCTGGTGATTCTTCGCTAACGGGAAATCATTTAGTTTGTTTGTTTCGGTCGCAAACTTTTCTGTCTATATGTATCCTATGATTTGTTAAATCTTTCTGTGTGAATTAAAGAAGTTGAATATTCAAATTTCCCAACTTTTCAAGACATAATGAAATTAATAGTACAGCGCGCTAAAATAAGTTTAAGGCATTAACTGGTCTATTTTAGAAAAATGAGCACTTTGCAGGGCAGGTCGATGTTTAAATGCAGCATAGCGTGTTATGAAAAAATCGTTTCGACCGTTGTATAACCCACCTTCACGTAACAATCACAATATTTCAAAGCTATTTTCTCAATATCTTTCTCTAACCAGGTTTCGCTGAATCGTATATTCAAAGAGTGACATAAGATTGCCAGATTTCTTATAAGCTTACTTACTTCATATCATAAAATTTTCAACCAATCATTATCAAGCAATATGTATTGTATGATTTTTGAATATAAGATATTTAAAATATAATAATATTCTTCTTTTCCTAAAAAATAAGGTTAATATTATATATATAGGTATTTAGTCCAAAAGGTAATCTAAAATAATTGAACTTCCCAGGTTTAATTGTTCATTCAATACTATACACTGAGGACATTTTAGATCCTTTTTCCTTTTTGTCACTGTTGTTTCAATTGTGTTGTTAAGTGTGGATTTGTGTTTAGTGTCAATGATGAGTTTTGGGTAACGTGATTTATCTAGTTGTTTTAATCTATGAGCTCGTAAGTGTTCACAAAACCTTTTGTTAAAATTTCTAAGGGTCTGGCCAAGATAGAGGGCGTTACAATCCGGACAAATTAGTTTGTAAATACCTGATTTTTTTTAATATATTAATTTTAGGTTTTATATTTAATAAAAATGAAACTAGATTATTTCTTACTTTAAAAGATATTATAGATATTGTACGAGATATAATCTTTCAAAATGCGATTTAGGGAAACTTGTTTAGAGAAGGATATTTAAAAATTTATGAGTCTTCTAATTTCCCAAATCGTCTCTCCAGAATATTCACAACTTTGTAAATTTTAATAATGAAGAAATTGCATTTCTTGCCTTTTGCAGTCGGCTAATGTTTTCCTTATGTTAAAATACATAACAGATACTTTTCTTTGAATTGACTTATGGAGTTAGGCAGCTCAATGGGATCACCTAAAAATAAGGCAAGTGTTTATTAAAAAATTGTTTAGTTAATACTTTTTCTATAAGAGCGGCTTAATTGTTCCTTTCTTTATGTACCATCTTTTAGATAAAGTGTCTCTCTAGTTCTGTATCTTCGTTAGTCTCTGATTTCTGTATTTCTAGTTCTAGAAGTATTTTTTCTTTATCCTTATGTGATCTCTTTATATTTATAACACTAATATTATTTTATCTCACCGTTAATCTATTTAGTTTATTTTAGTGCATCACGTTGCCAAATTAATAAAATAGTAGTTGTAAAATTTCCCTTGATGTTAAGAAATTTGTAAACGAGGTGGTCCATTTTTTTATTGAATTTTAATTTATGTCGAAAGTGATTTGCCTCGTTCTTCTTATTTCTCTATTTAATTCGATACTTCTGAAATTAAAAAGAACGCATGGTCCTGCTTATTTACAAAATAAACTTCTTCTTCGATTTCAAAGCCAGGATTATTCTTCAGATACTTATGTATTAAGTTAAGCTCCTATAATGTTATGTATGTAAAACAGATGTTTGGTAAAAACACAGTAAATTTGAAATAATTTTACACTACATTCTTTCTATTGGGAAAATAATAAATTCTTTTAAGTACTAAGTACAGTTCACGAAAGTTACAGTATCATATTAGAAGCATTTACAGGGTGTCCGCGAAAATAATGCATATTTTTTTAAATGGTATCATTTGCAACAAAATATTCTAAAAAAAGATTTTAAGTTTACACAAAAATTCACTTTAAACATTTACTCGAAAATAGTTTTAATAAAAATGTGTGTAAAGTAACCGAAAAATATCGGATCGTTTAATCGTTTTAAGTTTGTCGTTTGGTAAAGTAGTTTCAATAATTCAGTGAAAAATGACATTTTATTCAAATCAAGAATATCACTACATGTTAATTAATTTAATCCACGATGTTTTGTATCAATGTTACAAAGATTGTTCGAAACGTATAGTGTGTAGTATATTACCTAAACAAAGTGGTAGAAATCGTTCGGACCGTGTAATAATTGCCGAGTTATCGGTGTTGCCGGCTTTAAGCGCTTTTCAGTAAATAATGTTTGGATTTATGTAAAATACTAATCTTATTTTCGCGGACACCCTAAATTTGAATATTAAGTTATGAAACGAAAAAGCGGGTAAACATTATTAAGACGAATTTGAGTGCTACTATTTGATTGGCAGTTGAAAAATTATGAAATAAATCTTGTCTTTCTCCACATTTACAGAAGACTAAAGGTACATTGATTTTATGTAGATGGGTACATGTAACACAGTGGTTGACGCGAATTCTTAAAATAATATATATGTAAAAATATCCAGTATATATAGTTCCATTAAAATAGTTATTACAACGAAAACGCCCAAACAACGTTAAAGACGGTGAAGTCATTTTTTCTATTATCGATAAAATATATTGTCAACAAGTGTCGGCATGGTTATGCTAATTTACCGAATCTACATATAATACAAAGAGGAATGAATATTCAACAGTTTCAGTATTATTGTGTTTGCTGGTATAAATGTATAGTCGATGGACTAACTGACTTGCCCTGACCTCTCGACGAACTGTCACGATGGACTGCCGCAAGAAATAAAACTTTTCGGAGACTATCGCTAAAGATTTACTGCCGTATACAGGATGTCCCGTAAATATATGTCAAAATTATACGGATGGGGTCAAAGTAATAAAGGAAGTAAAACATTACAACTTCATTCATATTCAGATACATATTTGTTATCTATACCAATCACTATACAGGGTGATCAACTTATACTCCGAAGTTTGATATCTCCGTTATCTTGAGAAATAGGAAATATTGTTTTAAATAAAAATTGCTTCACATTTTAAAATTATTTCGTAATACACAGGGTACATTGCTACTTCTCAGTTGTGTATATACAGAGTGGACCAAAAGTCTGGAAACGACCAATTATCTCGTAAATTGCTAGTCCGAATACTACAAAATTTGGGATAAGCCTATTTTGGGATACAGAGATTCCAGATTTGACATTTGCAATGTTGCTAGGTTTGCCGTTCTCTGATATTATTAGTCACTTTGATTTTTTAAATGCATCACCCTATATATTCAGTAATTTTTGTAATCTTCTCTTTAATACGAGTTCAACCATATGTAACACTTATGATCTTATGTAGTCGAGAAGTTCTTAACTAAATAAAACAGAAGTCTGGCAACACCTAATTGTCTCAATAAATTTTTTAATACAAATTATAATTATTTACATTAAAACATAACAATTGAAAGATTACAACATTTTTAAAATAATGATTACTCTCTATAAGGTTTATAAGGCTGTGACCTTATGAGAAACAATTTTGAAATGTGAAGCTTGACTCTATCTATTACTTTCATTTAAAGCATTTGTGCACATTTGTGTTCAATATTCAACTTAAATAATTTTGAGTCAAACGTTATTTACAGATCTATAAATGCAGTGGGATGTTCAAGAATTATATCGTTTATTCCGAAATTGTATATTAACTGTTAATTTTTTAGTTTATGTCGTGACTACACTTGTCCCGATTTGATACCTAACGTTGAATGGTTTTATTGATCCTCGAATATTATAGCTTGGACGTTAATAAAAAATCTTGAGATGCAAAAGTACCAGGTTACTTTCCTTGTGGAACATCAGATGTTTGAAATTTTTCATAGATTTATGACCAAATTAGATAGATAATAGATAATAATTATTAAACAAAAACTATTAATATACTGCGAAGTTAAACAATGACTTATAAAAATGAAATATGTAAAAATATGTATAAATCGCACGAATCAACTATATTTAATCCAAATTGTAATCCTTTATTTGCATTTTATTAAAACTATACATACGATATAGGTACGATAATAATCATAAACAAGGCCGGTGTGTGACAAACAAAGAATAAAATTCAATTATAATATTTCTGCTGGACTCAATGTTGTTCCACGGTAAATGTTAATGAGAGATAAAGATCGAGGGATGCAATAAATATATTTAACAGAAGCAATCGAGTTTGCTTTTACTGTCAGCATATTTTGCGAACATACACCAGAGGCGTTGCTATACATATAATAAATAAGCCAACTAAAACATATAGAAACGCATTAAACAATAACAGAGGCGGCGGCACAGAGGAGTACTCTTTGCTCACTTAATTTATTATTTAGATTTTTATAACGGCATTATAATTAAATAAAAAATACCTATTAATTTCGATATTATTTTATATTAATGACTGATTACACAAATTCGATATAACATTTGCAGAGGTTTTTAGAACTTATAAGGCCAAAAATTATTTATTTTCTTGCCTAGCGAGACATTTTCTGGAAAACAAATATTATAACAGAATAATTTTTAGGGTGAAAATTTTGCTAAAATTATTTTTGGGTAAATTTTAGTTGTAGGAGCCAATTGTAATAGAATGGTTTTGGGGGATTTTTCTTTTGTAAACAATTGTCTATTTAGATGAGTATAAATGCTTAGAACATCAACAGGTAAATCATTTTTTTTATTCAAAACCAATCCTTTCCGTGGCAAATCTTTTTCAGTATTTGAAAGGTTTTATTTCAAAACCGTATGGTTTTCTTGTGTTTTCTGGTGAACTGGCCGCTGAAAAATTTTCGTTTTCGGGAAATTCCAAATTTGATCCCAACAAAAGATGAAGAAATACACGTCATCAATCCACCAAGTGAACACAAAGTTTTTATATTAACCATGTTGTTTTAGAAATGTGAGATTATCTTTGATATAAACAACACGAATGAAACTGTTTTTTGGTGAAGTGAGCCACGACTTTAATACTTGAAAAATTAAAATGTTTGTCTCTTTTTATAATAACTTATATTTCATATCATAATCTAGTTATGAATAAATTTTTTGATTTAACAATTAATAAAGGTGATTTTTACATAATATCAAATTTTAAATACCCTGGAATTTGGTATGGAGAATGTTTCCCCATCTAATTGTTATATTATGAAAATTCCTACTCTCTTCTTTAATCTTTACTATATAATTTTTCATCATAAATTAAATTACTTATATATTTGTGGAAACTTGTTTTATTACTTTTGTTATAATTTTCTACAATTTTAATACATTTGCCTAAAAATTTTAATAAGAACTATTTAATATTCTACAAATTAAATAATTTACCCTTTTTTTTATTGTCAAATTGGTAACCGAAAACCTGATTTATTCCAAAATTAAAATACAATGTGAAATTTAATAATCCTATGTGATGATATGTTTAATATTTTAATTCTAAATTTAATTCAGTATTACTCACTAAATTTATATTATATGCAAAAAAGCAATGTCATATAAACTTCTTACATTTTTACAGATAAATTACTTTTAGTTTTATAAATCTTGCCTCATGAACTTGATTAGTGTTTTGGAAAGCAACATCCATTTTCATTATATGAAATGACAATTTCAAATTTCAATTGAAAATTGCGAAACGTTTATTCTTAGATATTCTTCTAATAATAGATCAAAACTACGTCATAAAGTGACACCATGGAGTAATTGAAAAATTGCTAAATTGCCATTAATCGACTTGACTTACAGGACTAGAGCAATAAATTTGTTTGATTGAATGCCCTTTTGATATTTTTTTTAATTTACTAATAATAATTTTTAATAAGCAATATTTCTAATAAAATAATTAACTACATAAATTACTTAATTTTGCTAAAGACAGCGGTGTACAATGCCTTGAGGAACTCCTTTTCAATTTTGTGAAATATTGTGCTCTTAACGTTGGTCAGCACAGTAGAATATAAGACTGAAGAGGTAGTTTAGTTATTTTTTCCTTCCATTCCTTTTCATTTGATTTTCCATTCGGTTTCCACAAATATGTATCATTAAAATGTTATAAAATAGTTCTCGTGGTGAATTCATTTTAATTACAAATTTCTTCAGATAAATATCTAGGATTAATAAATATTAATATAACAATATTTTGTCAAAATTTCAACATTCTTATAAATATTCTTTTTCATTTGACATTTAAAAATTTTACATTTTCAAAATTTTCCACGTTTGGTTTGTCGAGGAATTCCCTAATAACTTGTTTCCTTACAATAACAATATATAAAACTATTCCTTAAAAATTTCATCTATTACTTATATATTTTAACAAATATTTTCTTGAAAAACAGGAATTTGTTCTGTAATATTTTTATGTACTTTGTTCTTTTTTAATATAAGTTTGCTCTTATTTCTTATTAAATCATTAGACTCAGCGTATATATTAAATAACTCTACATTGATAAAAATAAGAGTTCTTTCTAATTTTACTTTAGAATATAAAATTGTCTGAAGTATGTTGTATTCCATTAGTTAGTACTTTTACATACAAGGTTCTAAAAATTTCCAAAGTATAATTAATTATGATTTACATATTGTAAAATTGATTTTAATAATCTTGTAAACTTAAGAGTTACTTCGTACATTACTCGGCTTTATTAAAAATTTTTAAATTTCTTCTTAAATTCTATTATCATTATTACAAACTTTATGATGCATATGAAATACTTAATAATTTAAAATCTTTCCTAGATTTATTAATTTAATACCCTAATTCCTTGAAAAATATTTTATTTATTGTAAATGATTGATGACTAATTTTCATATGAGTTAAGAAATTCCGTTACAATATTTATATATCTTGATTTCCCAATCTCTCAGAAATTTTTGGAACTTTCTGTAGAAAACCTGTATTTCTATTCACTGATCCTTGTATTTATTTATCATGGTACAAAAAATACAAAAAGTTGACTACTATTGTTAATGCTTTATTTAAACTTAATACTTTGCTAGAATTTTTATGCCTTTAATAAAACAATAAAAAAACAGAATTATCTATTCCTAAAAGCCAACATAAACATTAAATAATCTCACATAATAGAAAGAAAACGAATCTGACAGCCGCAACTAGCACAAAATAATAAACAATAGTAGCTAACAAGTATTTGTTTAATTTGTTTTAATTCTCCTAAAAGCCCAAATCGAAATGTTTATGTAGACAAACATTGGAATATAAAATCGGTTCAAGAATAATTATACCACTGGTGCGCGCATATACGTTTGAATAAAGACATCAAATCAGCCGTTTAAATAAAAATCCATTGCAGCTTTCCAATATCTCTAATTACAATCGGAATATAGTAAGTTGCAACAGGTAAAAGTTGTTTTTAGAGTGGACCATTGTGGCCTACATTAACTTTCAACCAGTTTCTTTGATAAAATACTGGTAGGTATTAACGATGCACAACCAGCAGAGAACTCATCATGTGTGTACTTAAGTTGTTACTGGCTCTGACTAGAAGATTATAACTGATTTCCGGTGTGACGTATCTTTGTGGGATTTGTCTAAAGCATCATTTCATTCACAAAGTAGACGCGGTTAAAAATAAATACTTGTACGGTATATTATACAATGTATCCCGCATTAAAATGACAAGAACATATATCAAATTCTCGAAGAAAGACCTTTCATAATATTGTATAAATTCTAGAATCTTTGGTGTTTCTTTTGGTTCTTTTTTTAATACATGCCCATATTGCGTCTGCTCTTTTCGAAAAGTGTTTACTTTTGCGATTCAAATTACGTTTAAGGAAAACCGTTGAACAGATTTACATACATTTCACATTTCAGTTATTTGTATTATCTATTTCTTTATATTTCATTTAAAAATTCATCATCAGTTTTCGGGGAACCGCTTAGATATTTGTCACGTTTGCCCGTTCTGACGTCCAGACAATATTTGCTCGGTAAATATTATCAAAAACAACGAAAGTGTTAACTCTCAAACAATATTAATAAATATATTTCGTTGTTCAAACTCTTTTGACGCTATTTGTCCGTATACACAAAAAGTGTTTGCTCTGTACACATACAATAATCGACTCGTTTAAACTCGTGGAATCCCATGAATGTCCATCTCAAATATAGTGACAGACGGTTTCATGAAAAATCGCCGGGAACTCACAAAAATTTGTCTCAGTTTTGGAATTTACCCGTGTACTGGTCAAATAATCTTAAAATTCGTTGTTTGTTTTACAAACATTGAGAATTTTTATTAAATAGGTATATAAATTAAAGCTTTGACATATCAACGTACTATTTAAAAGAATATCTACTAAATTAGAGGAGTCCTTAAATACAGAAATGGTAATTTGTTTACTTTCTCAATACAATAAAGTTTGTGTTTTTTCCGTATCAATCAGCAGAGGTCAAATACTTCAGGTGTTTTCATTTTTAATTGCCTTCAATTCTTTATTCATTCTCATGTTACTGTTCATTATATTTCTGTCGACTGATTGTGGGGTTTCCGAGTGAGTACCTTCTACTGTTTTATAAAATTTCTAGTTTTGTTTATTTTTAAGGCGGGATTAACCCCTTAAGGCCTTAAGCAATTATAATTTTTGGCGCCCCTTTTTTTTATTATGAAGAATGCTACTCTAAACAAATCAACTCTTCAAATTATTTTGTTGGTTCTCTTTTTTTATTCCCTTTTTGTTAAAGAAGAAGAAATGAAAATTGCATAGCTTGGGCTCAAGCCAACGCTTAGTTTGCTTATGCGTTAATCCAGCCCTGATGATTTAAGATAAATGAGAACAGCATCTCCAATACAAAATCTTTAATCCATCATTTTAGCATTCATTGTCAGTGTAACAAAATTATAAAAATATATATTATTATTATACCAATAAAAATGTAAATACAACGTCATTTCTAATGTAAATACTTGATTTATTGATGCAAACTCCACTTTCTAAATGTATTGATTGAATTGAGTATAGAGATAATCGACCAACTACTTTGATAATAGAAAAAAATTCTAACACGTGGCTTAACCATTGACCCGTGCCTTACTCCATCAATCCATGAATGAATGGATGGAACAGTCCTACAAAATTAATTGATATACACTTCGGTGTAAGCGGCACTTTCTGGCTTCCTTCTTAAGCCAGATATCCCGCATCCGGTCTTGCACTACTTACGTACGCCAGCCACCAACCAGTAATCTTATTCAGTTTGCTTTTTATTAAGACACCTTTTAACTGTACACCAGTCGTCAATAACCTTAAAAATCCGTCAATGATTTATACGAGGGTTTCGCTGAAAATGTTTACCATATTTTCCATAATAAATATAAAAGATAAATTATACTTATTTTGATTTTGCACGGTATTTCAAAGCTATTTTTAAATATCTTTCTCTAACCAGGTTTCGCTAAATCGCATTTTGAAAGCGTAACATAAGATTGACAGATTTCTTAAAAGCGTACTTCACTTCATACCATAAACATTTCAACGAATTATTATCGAGTAATATGGTAAGTAATATTCTTCTTTTTCTAAAAAAAATGGATTAATATTATATAGGTATTTAGTACAAAAGGTAATTTAAAATTGAACTTCCCAGGTTTAATTGTACAGACTGATGACATTTTAGATATTTTCCTCCTAAAAATCAAGTTCTTTTTCGTCATTCATAAGAAGTACTTCCACTGTTGTTTCAATTGTAGGTTTGTGTTTTTGTGAATGATGTGTTTTGTGTAATGTGACTTATGTGCTTGTTTTAATCTAAAAGCTCGTAAGTGTTGACAGTACCTTATGTTAAAATTTCTAAAGGTCTGGCCAAGATAGATAGCGTTACAATCCGGATAATTTAGTTTGTAAATACCTGATTTTTTGAATGTATTATTTTTAGGCCTAAATTTAATAAAAATGAACCTACATTATTTCTTACTTCAAAAGATATTGTAGATGTAACAGATACAATTTTTGATATTTTGAGTTTCCAATCATTTATTAAGTAGATGTCACATTGCGGTAAGGTGTTTATAAAGCTCCATTTACATCATTTTTGTTTTTTGAATATTTTTCAACGATTTTTTTTATTCGTTCCTATTTTCTGTTAATTATTTAGATTCTGTACTTGTCCCCTTTTGTGTATTGTTTCCTATAGTATTGTTCCAAATTTGATTCGGTTATTCCTTAACCTTTTTTATAACCATCTTGGCCTCTCATATGCTTAAATATAGGTTAAAATAAGTCAATCTAAATTACATTATATTCCTAAAAGTTTTTTGTTATAATAAATGAAGCTTTACGTTGCGGGACAAAGGTATAGTAAAATAATGTATCTTGTCTAGTCACATATATGCTAAAGAAATATTACAAAAACCATAATGTGTAGTTCAAATTAAATTTTGATAAAAATTATTCATGAAAAAATTGCGATAAGTCAAGAATATATTATCTTCATCCTCTATAATATTTAATCACCGTAAAATGCGATTTGTTTCTTACCTAATAGACTTCCACATTGTGATTAGAAAATACCTCGAGAAAAAGAAAAAAGCAAAAAATTGAAAAATAGCCGCAGTACGGTCGAGTGCTTAGCAATTTGCATTCTGATGTTTGTGATAAATAATTAGATGATATCAAGCAGTCGCCTCTGCGCTCATTTAAAATATTATGTCGACTTCACTTTGACTACATACACCATCGGCTGCTTTTATGATCGCATTTTTATTTTAACTTCTCGCGTTAACAGGAACACTGAAATATTTTTCGCATAGTGTAAAGTGTACATCTTTCTGAATGGTGTTTAAAGCCGACACTCAATAAAAATGGGTAATTTAGTTAACTGAATCAGGACGCATTATTTTCACCATAAATCAATGATTTGTTCCAATAATGTTTCCACACAAAAGTAATAATACAACAGCAGTAGCCATAAAAAAATGTATACTATTTTTCGTTTTTTTTTTGTTAATACTTCAAGAATGTTGAATATTTTTGGAGTCCGTTGTTGTTGATCTCTTAACTTATAATGTAGTTCTTGGTTAATCCTTTTAATACACATATTAACATTGAAATTTATAGATTTCACCCCTCGTAAGTTCAGCCCCGTGTCATTATAAATTTTGGATGCAACCCGGCTACAGTCTGAACTTTCTTAATATATCAATTATCGCTGTTCTTAACGGCTTTTTGTTTCGAATAGTGGCTTGCTACATTTATTATAAATAAACTATTTGATTTCTATGCATTTTGTGAAATTTGTGAAATTTTTCGTTTAGTTGAAATCATGGCTTTTGGCCATCAAACTTTGTTGGTAATTATGCAGTATGTCCACGAATGGGGTTCACAAGAAGGGAAAAATGTTTGCTTATTCTAAAACTATATGAAATGAAAAAAAAAATCGAGTTTTAGACTACCTGCTTTTTTTGAAAAATAAATAGGACCTAAGGTATATGCTTAACGGAATCAAGCAGGGAAGCAAGAGTAATGTTTTTTTGGATGTAAGTTAATATGCTATTTTTATGTGAGCAGGTTTTATGTGAGCAGGGGCCTATTTCTTATTTCTTATGTAACCAATTCGAATTTTCTTTGCTGACATCATCTTAATATTTCGGTTGCACTGTACATTCCTTCATTGATAATATTATTTCCACCTTCTTATTTGAATGTTTGTTATAATTGTATGAGTATTTTTATAGTTTTAGTTATATTACGCTTTTTGCAGTTAAAGCTTTTTCTCTTTTGTGCCCTATCGACGCTTCTGTTTCTTCTTGCATATTTTATGAAAAAGAAAAAATGAGAAATAAATATTTCACTAAATTCTAGGAAACCATCCCGCTGTCTTTCCCACGCAATTTAAACCTAACCTATCAGCGTCAAAAAATCCAATTATCTATTCCATCATAATTAAGATAAAACCATTAAATTAAATGTGCATATATACAACTCCACCATCGAAATTTACAATTTACATCGATGTAGATAGAGAAACACCATAATCACATGGGGGAGTTCCAAGTTTTCTAACCACCTGTATACGATTCCCACACTGCTGACTACCAACACCTGAGCGCTGTCATGCATCAGAGAACACACTGTATTTTTAGTAGTCTAGGGAAAATTCTCGACCCCTCTGTAAATAAAACGATAAAATTTAAATTGGAGCGGTTCATGGAGAGAACCACTCGTCGGCTAATTTCATCATCGTTCTTTTTAGACTAAAAATTATGTTATTAGTGTAAAGCAGAAAATATCGTTAAAGATGAATTTTGCAATACAAGTAAAATTATTTGTTTTGGTTAATGTAATAATAAATAATGAAAAATGAACGTGTGCTTCTTTTACTACAAGGAGGATTAATGAAACCTAATATTACAAAACTATAAAAGTGTGGCTGAAGTAATGCCACATTATTATCTTGTGGTAAAATTTGAACCATATCTTCTAAAACATAAAAACTGGTATTCCCAATATTCCTTGTATCACTAGGAGTAAGTACCATTTAATTTATTTTTGCATTTTTCTTTAAAATTTCAGGGGGCTTGTTTTAATTTGAAAGCACTGTATATGCTTTTCGAATTAATAAATTAGAAAACTAGTGGCTTTGACTACCCCCGTTTTAACGCACTATTAATACATTTATATACACAGCACACATCTCTTTAAAAAAGTAAACCTATAGGTACCTACGATGGATGTACTACGGAATTACGGTCGGGTACCCACGAGGGGCCGGCGCGCCTCCTCCAGACTATTCTCGCCCTGTACCCCCTCGACCCCTCCAGCTCCTTAACAATAAATTCACGACGATGTTTGTTAATTTCGAAGAAGAGCTGCTGTAGACATGCACTGACCTCTTCACCTACACAATTGTTAGCAATTTAATCCAGATAACAGCAGAGACTACCTTCTTATTATTAAGCATTCTTTGTCTGCAAAATTAAATGTCATTAATTCGTAAAAATAAAAAAAAAATGAGAAACGGAGAAGCGAATGGGTCGCATAATTCTAAAGTTGAGGATGTTTGTTTCAAAAATTCTGACATTAGAAAAAGTTATAGTGATTTTATTTAAATTTGTTTAATATGAGCATACAACCAACATGTGAAAACGACCAGAACTTTTTGTGATTCAATTTTACTGCAAATAAAGTTAAACACGAAATTTTTTAACCAATATTCTGAAATTAGACATTTTAAAAAAAATTAATTTGCTAAATTTTATACACTAAACATAGAAAATTATGACATATTACAAGATTCTTTAAATTGTTTAACATTAAACCTTTTGAGAATGCCTTCATAAACGTAAGGTAAGATTTCGGGGAAGATTTTATATGAAATATGTCCAAACGTCGATAATATTTTAAAAACAAACCAATGCAACAGACTTTAATTCTTTCGTTACTTACCTTTGAGTAAAAAATAATTATACAGATAGGTACTTCATCTTCTTTTTCATTCTTATATTTTTTTTCGACTCCGCAATTATTTCAAAGATATAGTTTAGATAAAAATTAAATAAATCAATAGAAGGTAGACATAGAACGTATTTATTTTCTTTCGCCTTTCGACACTTCTTCGAACATGATTTTGCAATGATGGTTTTTGTTGAAGGCATTGAATAAACACATCTTGCGTTTAAATAAACGAAACGAGCACAAACCCACCCATAGAACGCCCGTATCTCCTTTTCGTCACAAATTTTTCACGAAGATAAGATAACATCCATCTGTTGTTTCTATAACTTTGTTTATACAGGGTCATTCATTTAAAACCCCAAAGCAAACAAACACATAAACATGGATGTCGTGGCGACACCTCAAAAGATTAAAATTATGTACGAGTACACTTTATAAACAAAAATACTCATACGAAGAACTTAATAATTAAATAAAAAAAAACAAAGAAGGTTATCCAAAAGTTTCAAATTCAAAGAAAATTGTAATCCTTTACCACAAATACTTTATTTTAAACATAGGCTACTAGTTACAACTGTGAACAGTCATCATCAGGTCAAACAAATTACAAAGCAGCAAAAAATTAAATAATCATTCAATGAAATGAACATATGAAGTTAAAAGTAAAAATCCAAAGAATACACGTGAAAATTAATTACAATATTAAAAACAAATATGTGGTAAACTTAACAATCCATTAGACATTTAATATTTAATAGTTAAACAAATCTTGTTAATATAAACCTAAAAGAAAAGAAACAAAAAATGAGTCCATCTTTTGAGTGCCCGTGTTAAACAAAGAAACTAAACAAATAAAGTTGCAAAAATAAGGTCAAAGACCAGACTAAAATCCTCATGAGAAGAGGAGGAAAAAAGAAACCAACAACTAAAAATTAAATTTAGGTTGGGAAAGTAGAACAAGAAGAAACCCCACAATCGTGTAGAAAACCGGTTAGAGTATGTGGCCACACAAATCTGACAACCAATACTAAAGGTAGAGACCTGTGTGAGGATCACCCATAACAAACTGGGAAGGTGAAAAGAATCAGGGGAACATATCCACAGTGTGGAAAACGGCAGCCAATCAGTTGCCCACCCCCCACATCTGACATCCAATATTAATGGAAGAAACGTGTATAAAGGCAGCGATCAGGATATTCAAAGAACTCAAAACACAAAAGGGAATGTGGAAGAGCACTCTCAAAAGGGGTGCAAAAATGAAAGCCACTGAGGGTGAGAAAATTAGAAAAAACATATACTCAAGAGAACGGGATCTAAGGCAAAAAGGCAAAATTAAAGTAATAAAGATTAGACAGAAAAAGTACTAGCGGTAAAACCTCATTTAGTTAGACAAACTTAAAATGATAAAATGTCGGATATGTCAAAACCAAAAAAAAAGTATAATATAAAACATTTATTTTTTCTTTTCTTGTTGAAATTATGTTTCATCTATACGAGTATTATATTATATAAATAACTTTTATTCATTCAATTCCTTAAGATGCAAAATTGTTTGTTTTAATGTATAATAATAATTGGAACTTAGAATTATTAAGTATAATTTTGCACAATGCTTAAAGTTGCATAGTCCATTCTTTTTCTTAAAACAATTATTTTAATGTAGGTATAAAGATTTCCGTTCCGACAAGAACAGACAAACTGAGACCACGTAGCACGTGTGCATGAGTTAGTAAAAAAAGAACAGAAAAGAACAAATGAAAAAGAGGAGATGCCATGTTAAACCACAAAAGGCGGTACAAGGAATTAGACCTCACCGCGTGCTGCAGTTTTTATCTGATTTATAAATATGCTTTTACTTAGAATCGGTTTTGTCATATTTTATTCAAACCGAAAAAAAATCCAAATAAATAAATAATAAAATTCAGATTTAGTTTTAGGGAATGAAAATCAGTAGGTTGTAATACAGTAAAATTTATTTAACGATATATTGAACAAAAATTCTGGAGCAAGAGAAAGCTGAAGTAGTTAAAAGAATCTTGAATCCAGTCTTCAGGATATTTAGGGCTTGTAATTAATAAATGTACTATTAGCCAAAAAACTATAAATTGAACGACAGAGTTTTCGTAGCGAAAGAATTGAAAAAGAAAAATATAACAACAAAGAAAACACCAGAATAAATCAGTAGGATTGAAACAAATAGAGCGTAAGAAGTGAAAAGATTAACAAAAATATATGAAGATAAAGAGAAATATGGAAAACCGCACATAGCAACACTATAAACTTTCCCTGAAAATTCACACTGAATAGAGAATGAGATGTCCTGTTCAATCATACATAAACTTTTCATTTCAAAACTTCAACCTTCAGTGAAGATACAACATGTATTCAATCCATTAGCGTATTATTATATTTATTTAATTTCAGTTCACCAAATTTTATCATAATTATATCAAAATTAAACCTGATTGTAATTCTGCTCGTATATGTTCATTTTTGTGTTATGTTTCAGTTTAAAATTTAAATTTTGCCGATTTTTTATGCATAATGTAATAGATTCTATAAGTAGCTTTATCTTATCAAAAACGTGGAACGCATATTAATTAAACCGTTGACATATTTTATTATAAGGCTTCTGTTTCTTGTAAAACCACTTTTACGGTATGTCAACCCGACTATTTTGCAAAGTAATGGCTTGCTAAAAGATTAGACCTGAATAGATATTTATAGTCATTATGAAAAAATATCGGCTAGCATCTATCAACACATACACGCAACAGATTTTAAATACAAGGTGAATTCTGAAATGGTACGGGTAAAAACAACCATGATTTTTACCTAAAGTAAGTTCCTTGGTAGTACTTAAAAAATCTTTAGGGCTTTAAGAAAACAAAGCGTATAATTCAGATTTTATTATTCGCTATTAAAATTGATCGGTACCAATGGAAAATACAGGATAATATAAGAGCATTTATCGTATATTTGATTCCGCACTCCCTAATTTCACGCCACTGGGATAAATATAACCTGACAAAATTATGGTTTTTCAATGTCAAATTTGATAAAAGACAAAGAAAACTAATATTAAACAATGCTTATTTCTTGTCAATGAGGAAGAATAACTCATTCATTCGTAATATATTTTATTTTGGAAAAAATCAATTATAAATTCAAAATAAAATATTAATAGGTATTATTCGGATACAAACTAATAACAGTAGTGAAGTGAAATTCAGCCAAAATCAAAATATACAGCATGACAACTTATACTCCGAAGTTTGATATCTATCTCCCTTATCTTGAGAAATAGGAAAGAATGTTTTAAATAAAAGTTATAGGTATAGTAAAGCTGGATGTTTTAAAATTATTTTGTAATATGTATTTTTAGATTTTTATAAACTCTTGTCGAGCTAATTTCAACGATGTATCACACTTAATGTCTATTATGTTTAATAAAGGATCTACAACCACCTGAAAATCACATTTTTTTTTGAATTTACAGGTCTGTAGCAGCCAAACCTTTGAAAAACAAATAAAAACGGTTTACATGTCCCTATTCTAACTTGTCAAGTTCTATGCTATGTTATTAAAAAATATTTGATACAGAGTGATCAAAAATTTGAAATCCCATCTGAAACCAAAAATTAATAAATTAAAATATCTGGTATATACAAACTAAAGGATCCGGATTGTAACGCCATTTATGTTGGCTAGACCCTTAGAAATTATAACATAAGGTACTGTGAACACTTATGTTTTTATAGATTAAAACAACCATATATATATATAATATGAAATAAAAAAATATTTAAAATGTCCTCAGTATACAGTATTGAATGAACTATTAAACTTGGAAAGTTCAATTATTTTAGATTACCTTTTGGACTAAATACCTATATAATATTAACCAAATTTTTTAGTTAAAGAAGAATAAACCTATATTTTTAAAAATTTTATGGCAAAACATCATACTGTACGCATATTGCATCATAATGATTGGTTGAAATGTTTATGATATGAAGTAAGTAAGTTTATAAGAAATCTGTCAATCTTATGTCACTCTTTGAAAATGCGATTAAACGAAACTGGATTAGAGAAAGATATAGAAAAAATAGCATTGAAATACTGTGGATATTCATATTTATTCATATTTATTTTGTAATTAATTGATATTATTTAGGTGGATACTGAGTAATAGCTTCTCAATAAAACCAATAAAAGTTATTTTTTTTATAAACTAATGATATTAGAAAAAAAATTTTTTAGACACGTTATACATTAAAAATATGCATTAAACTCGCATATAATGGACGTTTTTTAAAAAGTTTCATGACTCATGTGGAAAAATGTTCATGCTCGAGTATATCTTTTTGAATATTCTTTATAAATTTGCTTTAATAAGTTTTTTCAATTTGGCATAGAAAAACTACAAAGCTAGTAGCAGATAAAATCGTATTTTTTAAATTTACTTTATCATGTCAGGTTTTTAATTTATTTTAAAAATTCCAATCCCTTGTAGTTATGGCATTCTTTAAGGAACACCCTATTAGGTTATTTAAACCTTGGCGAAAAACTATAAAATTTTTGGAAAAACATTTTTTGTTATAGTATATATTAGGATTTAGGCTACATTTCAAAATGTATTCCAATATACAGGATGTTCCAATTTTGCGTGCTAAACTTATATGTCTTTGTATAGAATTTCAACGATGTTATTTATAACGGCTTCTTGTGAAATTTTATAAAAATTACTAAATTTATTTTTATTAACGAAGTGTTCACGGATCATTAACATGGCAGCCACCAAACACACGTGCAAGTGCACCTATGAAAAAAATAAAATTCGTTTGTTTTTATGTCTGCGTGTGTGAACGTACGATTTTATTGGGCTTTGATGCGTGGGAACCCAATTTAACTACCAGTGCAAAGCAGGTGTCGCTAAAAGGACCGTTAACAATAATTGTGGTATTAGAAAATTAGCCAATAACTATGAAGGATACTCTAGTTGAGTGGTTGCTTGTATTTATTAGTCATGTTATATTCATTATAAATTGCATCATGGATCATGCACAGTAACACTGCAAGAACATAAAACAAGGAGTACAACTGCAGATGGATAAAACAATAAGGACGTAAATTTCCTTGAGGATGATCTAATTGAAATGGAAACAAAACAAAAGCAATTATTATTTCACCAAATGTTAAAACTCAAATTACAACAAGAAAATGTGGTACAGATTTAAATATCTAAGAACACAGTGATATAGTAAAAAAGAAAATGGTTTATTGTACAATGCAATTAAGAAAGGACAGAAAATGAAGGATGTGAAGGGAGTGTGTAATATTTTATTATTTTAATAAAAGCAAAGTATATTTTTACCATTTAATAAGGGATTCATTTTCTGTTGCAAAAACGATTTTCTTTGGAAACATGCATGTGTTTATTTTAAATTTATCTTATAGAAGTTAAAAAAAAGTCTTATAAAAAAGCGTCTAAGACATATTGTTACTGTGTTTAAATAGCTACTCTACCTTGAAATAGAGTATTGTTTTAAATTCGTTTTTAAACTATATATCCGCCTATTGTCGATTACAAGTCCAAAATTAAAACGTTACAGAATTAATAGCATATTGTGTTTTTTGTTTTAAGAAAAAAATCACTGTAATTACGACATAATCCATTCATTTTGCAAAATATTAAATTGAAGAAAACCAAGGAAAACATCCAAGGGCTCTATACATTTTTTCATGCGAATAAACCAATCATTAAAGCATTTTTACACTCGGAAGATGGTGTACTTGAAACCTCAGTGTTAAACTCTTCTACTGCATCTTCTGGAGATAAAAATCGTTTGACACGTAGTCGATTTTTTATTTTAGGGAAAGTGAGGAAGTCGTCGGCACTTAAATCAGGACTACCCAGAGGATGAGGTAATAATTTCACCTTTGGGCTGCTCAAATAGTTTACTATTTGTTGGCCAGTATGGGAACTGGCACTGTCATGGTGCAGAATGATGCGACGTTTCCTATTTATTTTTCGCAGTTCAGAAATAATTTATGACAAAAAAATTGATGTGTACCACTCTGCATTAACAGTTCCATGATCTTCAAGTGGAATAGTACTGACATGCCCAGTTTTAGACACAAAATAAATTACCATTTTCTTAAAAATACTGCGGCAGCGAGTGACTTCTGTGGGTTTGATTTCATCTTCAAACACCCGAACAATTGACTGATGTTTCGTTACTGGTTCATAAGTATAGATCCACTGGTAATGTCGTACAGCAAATGTGATTTTCAGTGAATTTTAAATAATTTTGAAAATATGCAATAACTAAACGATTTGACATATTTAGAATCTGTCACTATTGTTTGACAACTAACAGATCAAAGTTTTTGACGTTTTATATGTTAATAATCGCTTAAGTACAGTGTTGCCATATCCAGAAATTTTTACAGCAGCCCCCGTAATAAAATAAAACCAGAACAAATAAATTTTATGGATATAATGGAAAATGTTACAAAAATATAAAACAGTATGAGCAAATAAAACTAATAGCTAACGATTGGAAACAAGCTGTCAGTTAATGTTTGTATTGTTTTTTTTAGTATTAGACTTAATTAACCATTTCTTTCTAGGTTTCTACTAGAGATCTTATTAGTTTATTTCTCTGCCAGTTTCAATAGTGCTTCACTGATTAATTTCTCTGGTTCTAAAAATATCGATTTACAAATCACTGTAATTTTTTGTACGTTAACTAGTGTAATAAATAAAATGTTATACTGAAAAATGGAGTTAGAAGAAGAGGTATCCTTAGCCCCGTGTTACTTATTGAATCAATGTAGCAATAAGCGTTATTCCATCTTTTGTTGCGTAAAAAAGGCAAATTATATTTACGTATTTTATTTTCAATTTAATTTTAACACAGATTCATAGTTTTAATGAAATAACAGTACAATTTACCTCGTAAAGTAGCGTTAATAACAACTTATAAAAATATTTATCTTTCCATTTATACTCATTGTATCTATTTCAATCTTCACATCAAATAATTACGTTGTTCAGCTGAAGTTGCCGCTGACTCATCGATTGTTTATACAAAACAAAAGTAAAAAACACAAATAACAAACGTTGAATCGGTGGATCCGAGTCGGCTGTGGTCTATTCCATAGCCAACTGGCAACTGAACGTTGGGTCAAAGGCCATTCGGAGGCGGAGCGTAAATATCCAATCAGAATCAACAATTGTCATGTGTTTTATAATTTTATAAGGCAAAATAAGAACGTATGCCAATCACTCGGGCAAAGTAAGAACAAATTACATTAGCAGCAAGCGTACTTATATAATTTTGTTAGTTAATTTTTTTGAGGAAAATAAATTGATTCGACATTTTTCTTTGATAGAATCTGTAATCTTTTGGTTATGAGTCCAATATCACCGAGTCGATCCTGAAAGTTCCAAAGATGTACAAGGGGCAGTCGGATAAATTCGGGAATCTGGCAACATTGGCAGTACAGAATATGTCAGTTTTTGCCGATTGTTAAAATCTTTGTCCGTTTGTACATTATGTGGTTATAATGTTTACGAAGCGTATTACAAATGGAATTAACGTGAGAAAACGTGTGTTCTATGATTTATTATGATTTTTTTGTGACTCAACAAAACAAAATTGAACGGAACATTTAAATTTTGCAATTGGTGGTGAAGCTCTGTAAAAACAGATTTAAATTAGGTCGTGATTCGTTTGAGAACCAACCAAGGAAAGGAAAGACATCCCCAAACATCATCAGTTGTTCCTAAAAATATATATGCTTGACAAGCCACAATATTCAGGCATCATTGCATATTTCTCGGACTTCAACATATTCCATTTTGCTCATTGGACTACAAGAAACTTTCTTTTCTATGGATACCACATAATCTATTCTTATCTCAAAAATAAGAACGTGTCAAATGGTGCAAAGCAATGCTGAAAAAATTTAACTGAACTTTCAATCACATTTATGATAATTTTACTGGTGACGAAACATGGATCTGCTCCTATGAACTAAACACAAAGCAATCGATCGTTTGGATATTTCAAAAGGAATTTTTTATAACAAAAGTGGTGCAGTCAAGAAGCACTTCGAAGAAAATTATTGCATGTTTCGTAGCCAATACTTGTCACGTGTCTATAATTGCTTTACTGTAGGCACTCGGTCCAAGGGTAGGGGCAATTTTAAAACTTATTGCGGACTACTACATAGAACAGGGAAGTTTCATAACCTTGGGATTAACAGAAAACGAAATTCACTAACAACACTAATCGGCATTAGATAACTTTTTAATACAATAAATACACAAAAACAAGGAAAAGGAATTATGACAAATAAAGAAAACTTATAAGCTTTTAGACATAAAGCTTCACTTGAGTTCGGAGAGTGCGTCCTTTTCACTTTTTACAATTTATTATGTACCCTGAAACTTGGAGCATATGTATGCATTTTTGTCCTAAAATCTCGTTTTATGTTCTAGTTTGTCTCAGTCCAGGGTGGTGAAACTAGCTTGGAGTCAAGAGTGAGAGAGTGGTGTTTTTTTATTGGACACGTGGAACGTACCGACTCTAGCTGTATTTAAACAGCAGATTACAAAGGGTGAGTACCACAAGAAACGAACTACTTTTCCAACATTTAGAATATTTTTGAACACTAAATAATAGGAACAAGTAGTAACACGGCTTTTCTCCGGGAATAAAACGTTATTCTTATTTTTTGACTCAATCTTATCTTTATATCGAGCCTCATCATTTCATTATAGTTTTTGTCACGCTAGGCTAGTCTTTATAAAATTTAGGTCGTCCCTATTATTATAAAATAATTGAGAAATTTTTGTGTCCTTTACCTTTAAATTTACCTTACCTCTTTGAATTTATCTAACTGTTTTCACGATTAGTAACTTATTTCAATAGGTATCTTAAAAAATGTTGAAAATTGTACTATGAGGTTAGTTGCAACAAGATCGTGTTGCAACATCCTCGTATTTCAACTTGCCCCCGAATCTTATAATCGTTGAACTTTATGTATATATAATATCCCAAGTATAATGAAAAGGATTCATTACCTCTAATTTTTAACCTGCAAATATTTTGAGTGAATTTGAAGCTTCTATTGACTTTGCACGATTTTATGTCACCTATTGTCCAGAAAAACCAGAAAGTGATGCAAGGTGTAGGAACAACAAATTTAAGATTGGACTTTGAAAATCCAGAACTATTAAATTGGGATATTAGCATCACTGAAATTATACCTTACATTGAAACGACGAACAAACTAACTACAAGTTGCTCAGGTTTTCAAAATGATTTCTCAAACCGAAGATTAGACTTTTACTATCGCGAAAACAAAATACAATTAACATACGCAAAAACAATCAATTGTATTGGATTGGAATTGGATTCGCCTGAAGAGTAAGTCTTGGGAATGGAATATGAAGAAAAAATTAAAAGGAAAGAGAAAAAAGATTATAAAGAAGAGAAAAGAGGAAGAGATGAAAGGGAAGGGTATTAGAAAAAGGAAAGGCAAGGGTAAAAAAGTTAAAAAAGGATTTTTAGTTCTGATTCAGAATCTGAATCTGAGGAGTGGTATTACCTAATTACTAGTGAAACTTACGGCGATTCAAATAAAGAAAAATAGGTAGACTGTATTGTTTGTCAGATGTGAGCACATATAAAACGTATTACAAGAGACAGCATTTCTTTTGTTTGTATCAATTGTAGCTCAGATGAAGTCTAAAAATATACTTGTTTTTATTTACTATAATTCAAAGTGCATGTTGTTACAAGTATTCCTTAACAAACTAAGATTATATAAATAAACATTTAAATATTTTGTTCATTCTTTTTATTTCAGTTCTAGTGCTCAAAAACAAAAAAATACTTAATTGTATCATAATACCGATTTTTTTTTTATTGTATTTACTACATGCCCCAAGAGATCTTACAACTAACTCCATATTAGGGGTAAGTTGTCTCATCGCACTTTTTTAATAAACACGTTAGCTGTAAAATAAATATTAATATTTTTAATATAATTTCTATTTTGTTTAATATTTTTAATTTTTAACGTTTCTTATTCATTTCCATTCAAAAGATACAGTTTGAGTATACCAACTTCTAAGTGTTTTAATAATTGGTTTGAACGTGTGAAATAGTGGGTAAAATATAATGGCGAATACTTCGAAAAACAGTAAAATAGCTATCAACAAATCAATCAATAGAAATGTCCCTTATTCAAATACATTAGATTAAATTCGACAAAAGCACTCGTCCTATTTCCCTGAGGACATTAAGGAGCGTTTAACCCTTTCCAATGACGGAGACTATTATCTGCTAACCTCAAAAAAGAAATTGGCCTGGATCTTTATTTGCCCCTCAATCCGCTCCGTTGATTCCTTTGGTCAAATTAGTAGATAAACCAGTAGGAATATCTTCGGGCGTCACCTTTGACTTGCAACGCATCCTAATTAATTTTCGAAATTAATCTGGAAGGCGAAGGAAAAGGGTTTTGGATCGTGTCACGAGCATCAGAACGCCGGGCGTCTTGTAAACATAGAATAAACGTCGGAAGTGCCGAAGTGCTGGAGGGCTTGACTTTTTGTTGTTCTCATTGCGATCGGAATATTTGCCTTTAGACCTAGGCAATTTCATGTGGCCAATCTAACTCTATTGAGGGAGGAAAAAAAAGGATAATCATTGTTAAAATATTATTTGGAATGCAATGATTAAATAAAATGTTTAAGTTGTTGTTTTCTAAAAGGTGCAACTTTGTAATTATTAAAAATTACAAAGAACTGACCAAGGTTAAGAAGAAAGAAGATACGCCGCGTTTGCGTCGTTCATGTGATGCGAGTGTGTGTGTATGTCATGTATTAGCAAGGATAATTTGCAATTCAAATAGTGCACCTGCGTTTAAATTTTTCCCATGGGCCGCTTGACAGTAGAGCGAATTATTTACGCTTATGTTTATTAGCGTCTCCTTCCATGCTATACATTCAACAACTACTATTAAATATTATTTTATTTATAGGCGTACTCGAGCCACTGGCACTCCAGAGGCTCGAGGGCGCCCCTCACCGCGAGTCTATACGAGAATATATGATTTAATGGGTACTTAGCTTAAGTCACTTTTTAGATTCAGACTATTAGTCGTGCTTCGAGTCGAGTTTTAACTTTATTGGCTCATCATCATCGAATGGATTTTAATAACGTCATAAAGTGTTCAAATTGCGCAAAAATTTTATTTACATTCCTCAATAATAACGTAACTATGTTCAACTTTGATGAGCGTGTTTCAATGATTTTGATGATAGTATAACTATTTTCGTTATAATCTCACAGATTCCAACTTTCATGCCGGCTCAAAATGTTTGTTAATTGGACTAAGCTATCTTTGGTTTCATTTCTAACATAACTTGCTACAAAATATTCTATAAACTATAAACTATAAACTAACTGTAGCAAATGTACATGGGCCTTGGTATAAGAATACGAAGACATGGCAAGTTAGATATAAAACCAAACATAATAAAATCAAAATTTGTTGAATTTGTTGTCGATCTGAAAAAAATTGTTTCCTTATTTAAATATAAGAACCTACATTAGTTATCAAAAAATTTTTAGGTAGTTGGCAAAAATTTTAGAATGTTTTTATACACCTCAATCCAATCCAATCCTTAGAGCATCTCTTTTCTTCTTTTTGTTTCACCTAATCCTGTAATGGAGAATCTGAATAAACTGTATGTGTCTTATCCATCCAGTAATAAACAGGTTCCACTCAAACTCACATTAATTTATTTTATATAAAGTACTATTTTCTATGGATCTCAAAAAATACTTTACAGTACGTTGATGTACAGAATTCGCCTAGCACTTGTTAAATTGAAAATATGAAATTCTTTATATTGTCTGTAGGTATTTTGTAGAGGTAGGAGCCGAATCTCGGCAGACATTTTCATACATACCAAGAATTCCGTTAACTGTCGCCGTCTGCCCAAAACAAAACAAAATGAGAATTAGTTATCGAACTTTCGATTGTTTATCATCAGGGACCATTTACAGGACATCCCGTCTAACTAGATAAACTCACATCGCATCGAAGCGAAATACAGAAAAACACCAAGACACAAAAAATAAACACTTGACTGTTTTAGAGGGGTGGTGGCCCGTTGACGCGGCACTTCCCGATCACGTTGAAACTTGGAGAAAAAAAAATATGTGTTACCGTTTTAGTTCCGACTTCTATAACAGGAAATGAAATATTAATCACACAAAAGCAAGTACGTCAAGTAGAAATTTTGTTTGGATTTTATCACAGGATATTGTGGTTTTTGTTGTATGAGGAGTTTTAATTTGTCCAGTTAAATATTTGGATTTCTTTCAGCAGTTCTTGCAATGTATGATTGATTATATTTACGTATATCTCAACAAAAAGTAAGGTGGACACACTTCATTCACGTTCATTTAAAGAAAAATTAATTCTAAAATTTAATAATATATCTACAGGGTGGGTTTTAGTAGGTTGTTTTATTAATAATATTCAATATATTTTTTGAAAATATAAAATCTTCATATGTATATGATAATTTAAAAATGTAGTGAAATTTAAAAAGAATTTGGAGATCAAAAATAAAATAAAGGAAATAGCAATACCACAAATATTAAAATACGGGGGTTGAACTAAAATATATTTTAAACTATTCGCATAATTGCTATGGAACAAGATTAGCATATTTACGAAGAATATAATTACTAAAACGAAGATTCCACCAGTGGCGTAAAAAATAACGAGGTGAAATAACGAGGTGAAATATTTATTTTCTCCATATCGCACGCCTCTGGAAGTAGAGGTATCTTTTTTTAATTTTTAATATGTTACAAAGCAATTTTCTGCCATATTTTACAAAGAAATATTTACATATTGTCAAAGATTTAGTAAAAATAATTTGTAAATTTTGGCATAAAACATAAAATACCTTCCATATCTCACATTGCACTATATATTTTACGGTAAATCTCTATAATTTACTTCCTATATCGTTATAATATTTGAATGTTAACTTCATGTTTCCATTTTTAGCAATATTAATATTATAAGAGTCAATATTACCTAATATACAAATTGTTTATTATACTTATTGTTGATGAAAATTTAGGTAATGTCCAAGGTAAAATATATATTTGAAGGATAGAAAGAATAAACAAAAACACAAAAAACGAAATAAAGATACAACGATGTAAAAAAGTTGTTAATTTAAAATAGAAATGTAATAAATAGGTCAAATTGAGACTAATTTAGCACATGTTATAATTAAGTATATCCAGGGAGGGATACAAAATTGAATGAATGGGGTAAGAATAACTTTTGTTTTCCACTAACAATTTTCAAAATAATCGAGTTCGAAAAAAATATGTATTATATTATTTTTATGGAAATCTTACCTTACGGCTCCTTCGTGAGCATGCAGAAGTTAATGTTTTTAGTAATCTGTTATCTTTCGAAAATTCAAGTAACTTACCTAAAAACAAAAAGCAAATATTATATTACTCCAATATATTTTATTAAAATTATATGCATACTTTACCCACACTGTTCAGGAGTATACATCAAAAAGTCAATTACAAGGTGAAGTTTCCTTATGAAATATGGTTTTAGGTCAATTTCCCAAATTAATAGAATGTACATTTAGATCTTCCAATTAAAACTGCCCTTTTTCACAAAGTTTTTATGTAACTAGTTTTTGAGATACATAATGTTAAATTGGTGATTGCTAATGGATAACTATAGCTCGACTCTTTATGATGTGCACTTAAAAAAATACAAAAATTTAGTGATACAATTATGAAGAGAATGTATTTTTTAAAATAGGAATCATTTAAAAAATTCAAAATATCTTCCTTTTTGTTCTATACTTCATTTTTTACATTATTTCACCAAACGATGGAAATGAAAAATAAGCTGAGCTAACCGTTGTCTGTTTGACACATTGATTCTTTAATTGCACCAAATGGTATAAAGCCGAAGGCTTGGTATTGTTAAAAATTTAGTGTAGCGTCTGCTAAAATATATAAAGAAAAATTCGTAAATCATTTAGAGATAGAATTTATACGTAAATGTAGGAGTTGCTGTCAGTCAAATCTCAAAGAGCAAATAAAAATTAGATATATTTTATCATTTATTTGATATTTAGGACGATGGCCACCAAAAGTTTTTATTACGGAAAAATTATAATTGTCTGCATTTTCTCTTTGCTACTTTTATAAAAATATCTAATTTAAGAAAGATAATAGAACAACTACTTTTTTGAGTTAATATATAACACGTTTTCAACAATCTTTGGAACACTCATACAATACATCGTGGATTAGATTAATTAACATGTCGTGATGTCTTGATTTGAATAAAATGCCATTTTCCACTGAATTATTGAATCTTCTTTACCAAACGATACACTTAAAGCGATTAAACGATCTGAATCTTCTGCAAACTAACACAATTTTATGATTAACATAACATATAAATATTCGAGTAAACGTTTAAAGAGAATTTTTGTGTAAGCTAGTGATGTTAGAAAAAATTAGAATATTTTGTTGCAAATGACACGTTCTACTACATACCATTTAAAAATACGCATTATTTGCGCGGACACCCTTTAAAGAATATTTCATCGACATTCAAAATTTGTTAAATACCTAAACCTAATAAATTTCCCAAAAAAATAATACAAACGACCAATTTGATTTATTAAATATTTTCGTATATTCTTTTGAAAATCCTAATAAAAAGATTTGATATACTTTTTTTAGGTACATCCAGTACAAAGAGTAATAAATAATGATAAAAACCGGCATTATAAATGCGAAATGTATAATGAATTCCACCAGCGATTCTCACGTTAATTTTTATTAAAACGTTTGTGATGTAATCATTTCAATTCTATCTTCGGTATGATTAGCACTTAGATCTCATTAAAGTGAGCTCGCCGTGTTGATGTTTAATTTTGCAAAAGACCTGTCTGTCATTCGATGACCTTTATTTTGATGTTTTATTAACGTTTGCCATATACAGGGTGCTCCAATTTTGGACCACACTGTATAATCCGAATAGTAAAAATAATAAAGGGGCAATAGTTTCACTAGTTTCTATATGTAAGAAGTGTGTAAATTATGTAATGAGAATGATTTAAAAAAATATTTTCGAATAGAATTACAATTTATTATTTTCTTCTTCAAAATCGGTTACGCCTTTTCAATGTTTTATAGTTTCCCAAATTGACATCCCTTACGGTCATTTTCCGATCTAGGGAAGAGGAAAAACATGGACTCAAGTCAGGCGAATAAGAAGGATGAGGAGCCACACGAATGTTTTAACTGGTCAAAAACTGGGTTATTGAAATTGCTGTCTAATAAGGCGCAACATGGTTCCAACATCCAATTTTTCTTGATGTTTAATGTCATAACCATGAACATTTTCGAAGTGTATTAAGAACTTCTCGTTAAAACTGTTTTGTAAGTCTTTGGTTTTGAGGCACTAACTCTTTATGAACGATGTTCTAGTATTTAAAAAAAAGGCATTTGATCTTCGAGTTGCTCAATCATGCTTTTTTAATAACACATTCCAAGAAATGGGGATTATTCTCAATGGATTCCAAAAAGTTAAAATATCTTTTGTTTCTAACGTCCTTTTGGAATTGGGAAAAAATTTTTGGAACAGTTTTGGCGGAAAGTCACCAATCAAAAGTTGATGGACGGTGGTGTGATTTAAATTCAACAACTGTCAACAATTTTATCAGTTTTAAAAATGCCTTAATCCACCGAAATATCTGGGCTATTGACAAAACACTGTCTTTGTAGGCCTGTTGAAGTTTTGCAAAAATTTACGTTGGATTGTGCCCAAGTTTCAAGCAAAATTTGATAGCACAACGTTGTTCACAATTGATGTAACTTATTATTAAAACCCACTAGAAAAAACTGTTTTATTAGAAAACATGCTACGAACAATTAAATACAAGTTAAAACTTGTACTGACAATATGTTGTTAGTCTCATTACTTAATTTACACACATCGTATGTATTTTTCACTTGGTCAGATATTTGATTAAGAGAAAAAAATATCTAAAAAGTGCCGTAAGTAAGTTGTTGGGAAATAAATAATTCATTCTGAAATTAATTTGTTGTGACTTGAAATAGGTACAGAAACGTTTAGGATATACTGAAAAATTATTGCAGTAATTCTCTTACAAGACAGTGAATTTGAAATCAAGAAATATCTAAAATGTCCTCAGTATATAGTATTGAATGAACAATTAAACCAGGAAAGTTCAATTATTTTAGATTACCTTTTGGACCAAATACCTATATATTATTAACCAATTTTTTTAGGAAAAGAAGAATATTATATTTTAAAATTTTATACCAAGAAATCGTACTGTACATATTGTTTGATATTGATTGGTTGAAATGTTTATGGTATAAAGTCAAGTACGCTTAAAAGAAATAAAATGTCACTCTTTGACAATGCGATTTAGCGAAACCTGATTAGAGTAAGATATTTAAAAATAGCTTTGAAATACTGTGGGAATTCAAAATAAATATAATTTATATTTATAACATTTTTATTTATTTCTAATTATACAAAGCAAAAATATATGTTTTGATATAATTGCCAAACAATTATCTTTTGTATTTCCCTCCATTCGTGTAGAGTTTTTAAAATTATTTTCATTCCAACTGCTTCTGGCTTATAGATATATCTAAATATAATTATACGTTACAGGCAACCCATATTCGACGATTTTGATTACACAACCTGATCTTCCTCAGCACGGTGGACGATGATACACTCACTTCTCGGGAGAAAGCTGAATGAACCCGAAATACAACAAAAATAAAACAAAAATTCGATCGTTGCTGAATGAAATGAACGAAGGAATGAAACATCTGCACCAAAATACAATAAATTAAATTTAAAAATTTAAAATATAAGAAAGCGTATGTACATATAGATAATATAAAATTATCCCACAGGACACTTTTGATTTAATACAAAAAAAATATTTTGATACATAGAATTAATCTGTCATTTAGTACACTGACGAAGAAAAAATTCGAAATAATGACGTATTTTTGAATTTTTTTTGTTTTAAGTTTGTAGTTTGGCAATTCTTAACAATTCTAAGTTAATCTGAAAATCCAATGTTAAATAGCCAAGCATGTTCTTGGTTCTAAATACGACTTTTTGTTCTTGAAATTAATATGGAATGGAAAAATAAAAAAAATAAAAAATCAATAGTAACGTGTATTGCCACCTCTTGAGTTAATGAGTGCTTGAAACCACCGAGGTACATTTTCAATTAAGTTATAGTTCACAACATTTGATTGATATAATTCCACTCTTGCAATGTCAACTCTCAGAGCTCCTCTGCAATTTTTGAAGCTGGCTATACATTTTTTTCCAACTTTCAATTTTTTTATTTGAAAATCACTTAAAACATATAGTTTGAATTTCGATATAATAAATAAACCGAATTGATAACATAAACAAATTCTGTAAATATCAAAAAAAGTGCAGTTGTTAATTTCCTAAAAAGTTTTTTGGATGGTTAATTTAGCCATTTATTTTTAGATTTCCAAATTTCGAAAGTTCATGAATCGGTAGTTTTTAAAACCCGACATTATCGCTTATTGAGATTGGCGGAGAAGTAATTGTAGTGTTTGTTACGTGTATGTTACATCACCAGCTATTACGACACGTATTATCGTCGTAATGAATTGTCTTTAATTTTCGATTTCAATTTACATTGTTACTGTAATTGAGTCTTGTTCTTGAGATATACAATAAAGATAGTGACAAAAAATTAGCGCCTCTTTCCATTACATTTAATAGTGTATTGAACTAACACTATTCCGAACTGATTTTTACTGGAGAATAATATTAAACATGAAATTTTTTTATAAAAATAAAAACTCCAACCTCTTTTATTATTAAGCACAAATATTACACAACGAAACAAGATTAACATGACGGGCGCCTTCTGAAAAAAATTCCCAGGACTTAAATCAAGCTGATGTAAAAAAAATGTAGAAGACTTCAATCAGTTGTAATATATTGCTAACCGAAAATATTGTAATTAAAAAAACGGTACATCTACTACTTCAGCCTTGACATCTAGTGGGAAAGAGACTATATCTAGACAGTAGCGTAACTTTTTGTCTTGTATCGTTCCTCTTCGATGTTCTATTATCTTATTTAATACTACTAAACAAGTTCTCAAATGCAGAAAGGAATAAAGGATAAAAATGTAATAGAATAATATCGTAATATAAAATAAAAAATGAGTAACAGTTATAAGGAATTAGAAAAACTTTAACAGACATTCAGGGCTCAAAAAATTAGGTCAAATGTTTGACACCTTCAATAGCCGTCGATATTGTTCAATTTTTATAACTGGAAATCAATGGCAGTATCTAAAAATATTTTCCAGACAAATTACAGGTCTAAAGCTTCAATAGCAATAAAACAAATTATTAGAACCTAGATCAAACTCAAGGAGCGTGAGATACTAAATTATGAATAAAAACAATGTTATGAAAAAATCTATCGAAAATTTTAACCCCATTGTTGGAACATGAACATGACTATACTAAAAACTAAAAGCGTACGCATAATCCTCCTCCACTGAGGTGGACTTTTCTCCATTGAGGCGCCTAGGTCATACTTATTTAGTGCCCCAGGTGGTTTGAACAGGTTCGACGCTCGGAGCAGTGCAGTGCAGTGACGTCATAGGCGGGCCACGCGACCGTTCATTCATGTTTCTCCTCTTTAGCTCCCCCATCAATGTAAGCTAGAACGAAGTGGATTTAGATTTTGTCGCTCACTTCATAGCAAAGATCTGCTCTGTTACTCCGTACAACATCGGCGGCTGCGAGGACTTATAAAGTCAATGGCGTTCAATGAATTAGGTTTCTAAAGGTGTGTTGCCATTTTCTTGAACAAAATACGAGGGTTGTTCTCTTTTCGCTGAGCTTATTAAAGTAAAACATAGTGTTTTACAAAAAACATATAAAAAGTAAACCACGTAATTTAACTTTTACCCGCGAAAATAAGAGTGCTAGGTCTGGACTATACGACGAATTAACAATTATTTCTTTGTTTTGGGTATTCAAATAGTCCTTCCTCTTCGAAGTTTCTCGCGAATCTTTTGGCGAACCTGAGGCAAACAAACTGTAGTGTATTATTCTGAAGAGTAAGTCTATCGTCCAGTGCTACAATGGAAACACGGCCAGTAATTCCAAAAAAAGTGGCAACCATCTTTTTGTATCGCGTTTTTTCACGAATCACTTTTGTTGGAGTTGACTCATTCTCAAAGACCCAAACTGACGATTTTTGCAATATACCCATGTTTTGATCATCTGTGATGATATTGTCTACGAGATTCTTTTTGAGCTGGTCCTCTTTAATCATGTTCCGAATAAGATCAATATTTTTTTCTGTAACTGCAGTTTTTGGCTTAGGAGATCGAAACTTTTCATTTAAGGACAGTCGAGCATGTTGAAGCTATTGTGTTAACAAATTTTTAATTACAACTTCAAAGGAATAAACAAAAATTAAATATTTCTGATCGGTCAGCAGGCAAATACATTGTGCATGGAAAAAGTTCTATAATCATCCTTAGAGGTTATATAGGCGTCCCTGAACTTATTATCTAATTTGGATTATAGGAGGAATGGTGTTAGATAACTAAAAGAAAATTATTTTCCCGTCATTTACTTATAGCTATGAGAATCTTTCAAAAAGCATAGCGGGTCAGCAGTAAGTTAAAGGCATTCTACGTACGTAAAAATTCTATGTTCTCTTTTATAAAAGGCAACTTAACTGGTATATACTATTGAATTCGATAGACTAGGTCTATTTAGAGTTGCATCCAATTGTGCTTTAGTTTAATGAATTACATCTTTATCATTTTTAAGCAGAACAATATTTCACCATTAATTTTGTATAGGTATATTTGATCACAACTGGTGCGTTTCCAAATATGTTTGGTCAAATGGACTTCAGGTCGTGGTTCATATTAAATGTCGGAATGAAATAAAAACAAGAATTTCCACATCAACGTTAATTTATTACATAAAATTTCCCAATGTAGCACAAATAGAGTTTTTACATATATCTGTACTTTCAAGGTGCGAAAATCGACTGTACTAGCTTTTCCAACTGTACAAGGAAAAAATGATGAGTATAGGTTTAAAAGTTCAAAACTAAATCTGATATTGTATATATGTTTTTACATAATTACATAAACTGATTTTAAGGGTATTAATCATTATTCCTTACCCCGTACTGTCTTTTCATGCAACAAGGGACCAAGTCCAACGACTCTGAATGTTCTCAGACAAGGGATTCACTTGGAACCCAACCAATTTGTTTTAGATGATATTTATGTAGAGCCACGCAAAAGAAAAAAATTGGTCAATGGGTCAACTTCTTGCAAAGTAATACAGTTTTTTTCGTTTTTTTTTAAATTCACGTCAGGTGGACTTAAGTCCATTATTACCATGAACTGATTCATATGATAAAATCGATTTGTTTATATCTTAGGATAATAATTTTAACAGTGATGATATATTCAGTATTCGTGCTCTAATTAATGGAGAACTAAAATAGAGAATATGTTTGTGTGTTTTTGGTGTAAAGTGAAAGTTTTTTCTGTCACGAGTTTGTGATGTTGTCAATACATTAATAAATAAAATTAATAAATATAAGTTCCAGTAAGTAAAAAATCTTTATAAATGTAAAAATAACCACTGCTAATTAATTAATGAGTAAAGTTATATTTATTTAAAATATTCTGATTTTATTTTACGCAATTTTGAACCACTTTAATTCAGAATTGATTGACACTATGAGTAACAAGTACTGATAATGAATGTGTTGAAATTTCACACTTGTTTTAGAAACCCTTTTTTATGATTTTTGGGTTAAATTCTATTCAAATTTTTTGACAGCGTATCTTCTCATTCAATTCCTTCCTAAAAACCTTAACTTTGAACGGACTGATTTATTTTAATTCAAACATTCTGAGTCAGCCATCCATCTTATTTCTAATAATTATATCATTGTATAGTTTAAATCTTGTGTTAATAATCTGTTAGTTCTTCTTCATTGTTAGAAAATTATTTTAGTAGCTTTTGTATAATAGAAGAGACAAAACTGGTACTCCTTGGATGTATAATTGTTATTTTAAAAAAATAAGAGATTTTATACAAATTGTTTTTAACCTTTGAAAACCCCTGAAAACCCCCATACTAATTAGATGATGACTACTAATTTAAATTAGTTTAAAATGTCCTTAATTCGTTACTAAAAAGGAACAGTGCACAGTAGCTGGTGTTAGTGGCCATAAAAAAGTAGTTTTGATTGTGATGTCAGATAGGGCCGACTTTATTTAAATCACGAGATACGGCCCGGCATAACGGTATAGTAGAATAGAAGAACAGAAACCAGAGATTAATATCCCGCTGAGTGCTTTAATATCGACTTTACGAGGTATTAAAAATGATGAGGTTGTTAAGATCGACAAGAGCTATGGTTTTAACACAAATCGGGCAATTAAAAACGTGTACTAACAAATATATAATACATCTTTTATTTTATTTGGGTTATTTTTTTTCTAGTACCTGTGAAATACGATATTAATCAATATAAAATTTGAGTTTATTTGAACTATTTGCTCTGAAAACTTCTTATCTTCTTAGCAAAATACGAAACAGGTTATATGGTATCAATATTTTTAAATAATTAATAGATAAGTGAAAATTATGGTGAAATGGTGATTGTCTTATGTAACAGTAAAACCACAAGAACAAAAAAGTAAAAATAGAGAAAACATTTCAAAGTATAATAGCGCAAAGAGGAATAGAAAACGGAATGATACCAGAAATAAAAGCAAAAGCTACTGACTGACTGGCGGGCATGCATTTACTGAAACTGGACTTGCGGCCTGCGGCCAAACGTTCGGAAAAATTAGAGAGAGAGAAAGAGAGACAGTTCGATCCAGTAACTAGATCTGAAAAGAGATGCAACACGCCTTCACGTACACTTGTATTTAGTTGATTAAGTTCCCACGATCTCTATGAATGAACAGGTATACTTGTATATATGGGGTCAGTTCACCTACCTACTACAAACGGACCCTTGGGGCATCATTCTAGATTACACGCCAGATATAAATACGTACATGTGGATTTTTAATTTTAATATGTATATGGTTGGTCTGCGTTTTCGATTTATTTGTAGCTTGAAGAAAATTTGCTTTCTGGTAATTGCCGGTACTTAATAACTACATCGATATGTATCTGAAAGTTAGCAAAACAAGTGAACGATTTTAAGCTTACATTAATATTATTTTTTTTATATTTGTTTTACTAACATCATTTAAAAAGTTCCGTTGATCAGCTTTAATTTAATAAAAACACAACTAAAATTCTACAGGAATAAAACAGGGTAAACGCTGCTGTCCACTTAAGAACAAATCATATCAATATTTTATCCGTCAGGAATATCTGAAACCGCGAGATGCGTAATGACTTAAAGGATTACCACAAATTAGAATTAGACGAAAAATTTGTAGGACCACGAGTGATTTGTTAATCTACGTTGCTAGATTTTGTAAAATGTTAGTTATATATTTGCTATTTAGGGATCAGGGAATATTCGTTAGTTTTTTGTAATTCAGATTCAAACACAGGGGATAATTTTTTGGATGCATGTAGTAGAATATTTTTTTATGTTATTGTAACTGAATAGTTTTATATAAGGTAATTTGAAAAGTCGAATTAAAAAGTTAATCAAAATATATTTTTTTGCCACGTGTGCAGATCTTGAAAAATTAGTGAAAATATTAAAATACTGTAAACCTGCTTATAATTTCAATAGAACTATAAAACAGAAAAATAATAAAAATGCCAAAAAATACATTACAATGTTTACTAAATCATTATATAAATATTAAAAATTCAAAAATTCATCTAAAAAAGTAATATTCTAGTAGAAAATCCTTAGTGAATTTATAAAAAGATTAGTTATTCAATCTTTTAATGTTTACCTCCTTACATAAATTTTCTAACTTGCTTAATAACAAGAAGAAATGGGAAATTAAATATAAGGCGATATCATTAATATGGATAAAAAAATGTGACCCTAAAGTTTTATTTTTCACTTTTGTGGTCATTGTCAATCCGGTAACATTGCACTACCTCTCGTCACTTTCAACTCTCGTTTTAAATATTTTTACTAATGTTTACTATAAAATACAGAAAAACGCACTGATCAACCGATATTAGGTATAATTAATAACAAGTAATAATAAAACACAATGTAAATATTAATCAAAATTGTCAACATCCGCTGAAATTCGAAATATCTAAAACACATTTTTCTTGGATAAATATTTTTAATAACAAGTGTATATTTCCGATTCACTAAGTATGCAGAAAATACTTCAAGGTTAGATCAGTAATGTTTTTTTAGGAAAAGCTATCTACAAAAAAAAATAGTAATCACATGTTCTGGAAAGTAAATTTAATTTTAAATATGTTACTACTATTTCTTTCCCGTTCAATGAAAATTAATTCAGAATAAAAAAGAATTTTAAGATCACTGTTTGCATTTTAATATTGAGAACAATTTTTGAAAATATATAATATTATTTTACCGGTTTAGTATTCACAACACAAGGGTATAAGAAACTCGATTTAATAGTCTTTAAAGTAAACTAGTGTTGTTTTCTTTAATTCTGTAATACGAATGTACATATTTGTTATGTAAAAGCTGATTTTTAGCTAAATAAAATGTATCTATTCTATATAGTTATTTTCATAATTTATCAATCCCTACCTACCTTTTTCTTTCATTACTTATGATTCTCGTTTCTCTCCAATGCTAGTTTCGGCAACTTGTGTTTTCTGCCTTCATTCTGTGGTAACTAAGTTGGATAGTTACTTTCTTTTTCTAACAGTATTTTTTTCTCATACTTCTCATGTTTTATTGTATTACTTTTCTTGCTTAAAGACAAATACATACTCGTTTAGAAAATTTCGATATAACGTGCAAAAATTCTAATAATTATTCTTTCCATTATCTGCTCACGTCGTTAAAATTATTATTAGAATCGTTCAATATATCATAAAATGGGGATGGATTTAACACAGACACGGCATTCCAGCTGTTTCTTGGCGAATAAAATCCATTTTCCATCGATAAAACATAAATTCCTAGCAGCTAATTACGGAGATAAAAGAAGCAGCAGAGAAATAACTAAAAGAACGATCTCAGTAAGCCGCATCTAAGGATTTTAAATATAAGAAAATAAATGGAGGAATGCGAATACGGCAGCCGATCTATTAAATCAAAATAAGCCTTTTCTTCGTTAATTATATTTATATAGAGGTAAAGTTAAGTACAATGTAGTACTTCAGTGTTTTCTCCGGGATTCCTACAGAGAAAATTAAAACACTTTGTGAACTTGGAAAATATTTTGTGCAGTATACGAGGATGTATCAGAAAATAACGAGACTGGTGCTGTAACTTTTTCAGAGGTAGAATTTTATAACACAAAAATATGTGACATGAAAGCTTTATCTTTAATGTACTTTTCCTCAAGTAGGCTTTGATTTAACTTTTGATTTTTATTACAAATTAATTATTGAATTGGCAGTGTTTTGCGTACCCGTTAAAAAAATGAAAGTAGAGCAAAGATATGCGATAAAATTTTGTGTTCGGTTGGGTAAAACACCAACTGAAACTTTTGAAATGATTAAAAGTGCATATCCAGATAAGAGTTCATCACAATGTAGAGTGTTTGAGTGACATAAGAAGTTTAAAGACGGTTGTGAATCAGTTGAAGATGAACCTCGTCCTGGTCGACCACAAACTGCGCGAACTGACAAAAATTACAGAAATTAACGACTTGATACAAAATAATCGCCTGATTGGCATAAAACGAATTTCTGACATTGTTAATTTGTCTTACGGTTTCACTCAAAAAATTATTCATGAAGATTTAGGATAGCGGAAAGTTGCAGCAAGATGGATTCCAAAAGTGATGACCGATGAACAAAAAGCGAATCGAGTGACAATTTGTCAGCAGTAGAAAAGGCAACTGCAACGTAATTCACAGTTTTTAAATAATGTGGTTACATGTGACGAAAGTCGGTTTTATCATTACGATCCTGAATTGAAGTTTCAAAGTATGCAATGGAAGCATAAAGGCAGCCCAAGACCGCAGAAGGCCAAAACTGTTAAAAGCGCTGGTAAAGTGATGCACTTGATTTTTTTTTGATAAATGTGGCGTTATTTACGATCACATTGTACCTAGAGGAAATACAGTAACTGGGGAGTACTATTCTAATGTACTTCGAGTACCCTTAAAGGCAAAATTAAAGAAAACACGACCGCTTTATCAAGACTTTGATTGGACGCTGCATCTCGACAATGCTCCGGCTTACAGATCAGCGATTTGTCAACGAACAATTGAAGAATTAGGGGTATAAATTATAGTTCCTCCCCCCTAATCTCCCGACTTTGCTCCATGTGACATCCATTTGTTTTCTGAAGTCCAGAAAGAATTGAGAGATCGAAGATTTGAGTCGGATTTAGAGCTGAACAACCCTGTGATGAGTATACTAAACTCAGAAGTTTATGACAAATGGATAAAGCGATGGGATAAGTGAATTGAACAGAATGGAGAGTACTTTGAAGGACAGTTGTTGAAGTTTTTTAAATAAATGTTTCATTGTTATACTATAGCACTAGTCTCGTTATTTTCTGATACATACTCGTATTTATTACCAATTAATAATTGGGTGTCTGCTATTGGAAAACTGAACAACACAATGATGGGAGATAAAGCAGTTCAATGATCAAATCTTGGTTTTGTGGTATTAAAAGGTACAATGAGGTGTCAAATTTAAATAAAATTATGAAAATATCTACAGGTCGTTGATGTTGAAAAAATACGTTTTTCGCCATAAATGTCCCAAATTTTTATAAAAAATATTTTTTGTCCAGTGACGTGCTACAATAGTAACATTTTTTGACGTCGTTGTTAGAAAATCATTAATTTTGATTCTATTTTTTAATTTTGTTTGAATGCTGCATAAAATATTTAACTATGCAAAAACGAACATTTTTAAGTTTTATAGCGAAAAATTAGCTTTAATGCCAAAAAAAAAATAATTCATATCTCAAATAATAATTACATTACATTAATTTTTGTCAGCGTACTTACGGAATATAATCTGTGGGTACGCTCATGATTACAGGTAGATGCACACAGGTGTTTTAAAGTGGATTTTTCAATTTATAGTTTGAAAGAAAATATAGTTCAATAGCAAATTAACATTTTGTACTTTTTATACTTCGATACTATTATTTCTCTAACAAGTAGCGCATATCAACTGTGGAAGTTTTTTCTATATATTGCAACGGAATTTATATCATATACGATTATATTTTAGAAAATAGGTAAGCATTTAATAAATAAATATGATAAGGATTCTAAATTATAAAACAAATTATTACTACAATTTTAACAAATTTTAAAATAAAAATAAAATTTTTCTAAAATATATTATAAAGAAAACGTAATACTTAAACATTTTTTAAATGTATTTTCTTAAATTGAAATTCTCAATGAAGGTTTTATAATTACAACATGTTTCTTCGTGTATTTCACAAAATACATAAAAGTACACAATATATATTATTTTTTACGATCTCGTATACATAAAAAAAATTAACGACAATAATTGTAGATAAATTTAAATTGATAGTGAAGAAATATCCTGAGATTGCTATCTACAGGTATATAATTTGATTGGATTACGATTTCGATTTTATAACATAATAATAATTCTCTAATTGCCCAGTATGTACTCGAATCGAATCGCCAAATGCTCTTTTGATTATGCATGTATTAATAATAAAAATGTCAGTAGAATAGTCTTTCATCAATTCATCACTTTAAACAGTTTGATTCATTTAAAAATTTTAGGCAGCTGAAATTAACGGATTACAATTAATTGAAGGAGATTATCCATATTCTCAAATGTGGTATTAGAAGGATTATAGAACTTCTAATAAAATTCAAAATCTTTACCACAATTATTTAATTCTAAACTTAAATAACAACGACGACTAGTTTCGGCTAAAAAGCGATCTTCAGGTCTAAAAGATGAAAAAAATTGCTATACAAAAAGCACTAGGTGATAAAATAATATAAAATAAACAGTGAACACAACAACTTACCACAAATTAAACAAATGTTATACAATAAAAACAGGTTTAGTAGTGGTAAAAAATAAAAATTAAATTTGACTAAAACTTATTAACAATATTAGAAACTTAAATTTTATTAGAAGTTCTATAATTAATTAATTAATTAATTTGTTAGTTTAAAATCTCGCGATTTGTTAAATATGTTTTTGTAGGTTTGGCTTTGGAAATTATATGTGATAATTTATTTTCTATTTTTTTTTTTCAGAGTATCAATATTTTTGAGACAGTTGCTGTTGAAATAGACTCATACTCCAAACCTTCACTTTTTTATCATCATTAACTTAGCCCCCCTAAAGGCCCTATTTCAACATTTTCAAGGAAGAAACTTTTTCATCCTTGAAGGACCCCGAAAGATTCGGTTTACGCCGAAATTAACGACATTTTTTATATTTGCAGACAGAGTAAGTGATCAAATATTGCTTTTGCGATTCCAATAAAAGGTTATCGAAAAACTAAAATTATTATAAAATAATAATAAAATTATTATAAAATCTAAAAAATAAATTTATTTTATAAATAAGTTGAATAAAAATCCACAGAAGTTTCCATTCAAAGTCGTTTATCACCTGAAGAAAATTATTATAAACACACTTTTACTCATAAATATTTATACAACTTTTTTTAAATGTGGCAATCAAACGTTTTTTAAGCGGAATTTTATTACGTTTTACTTGGGTGGAGGGTCTATATAAAAATAAACGGCAGGAATTTTTTTTTATAACAAAAAAAACCTGACTTTAATGTGCCATATTTTTTGAATATTTATAAATATTTTTATATATGAATACCTTGTTATTGTATACTTTAATTGGGCAAGATTTACTTACAATCGTTATGAAATTCTAAAAATGATAATTACAAACTTAAACTCAGAAAACAAAATAAATAATCATCGTTAACGGTTCGCTCCTCTAAAGCTCAATTTACAATAAAACATATTCCACAAAAACATAACACCCGTAAAATAAAATCGTGCATCTCGTGTACCTCTTAAGTAGGTGTATGTGTTTCATTAAATGAGATGTTAGCGAGTGTAGTGTACACTTTGAAAACTGGTAACGACCAATTAAACGGAAGTAAAACACGAACTACAAGTCTTTGATGAGATAATGAAACGCCCGGGGGTTCTTAGTAATTTTAATATTATGTTCTTCATCATGAACTTCAATATCTAATGACTCGTGCTTTGAGAGACCCTTTTTCTAAAGAGGAAGAGGTAAGACAAAATGTACAGGTGTATTGGGATCAATTTATCGACAAAACAGCATTTTTAGGGAAATACTATTTGCTGCTTATACAGTGCTTATCTAATAGCCATTTAATTAAATAAGAAACAAAATATTATTTGTTTAAGAAAAAGTTATTTAAATTAATTGTTTCAACCCTTACTTTGTGGAATTTATCCATAATAAATATAAAAAGATAAATTATACAGTATTACAAAGTTTTTAAAAATATCTTCTCTCTAACCAAGGTTTCGCTTATATAGCAATATCAAAGAGTGACATAAGATTGACAGCTTTCTTATAAGTATAAGTAACTTCATACCAAAAACATCAGTAATATTCCTCTTTCCCCAAAAATTTTATAGGTATTTAGTCCAAAAGGTGATTTAAAATAATTAAACTTCCCAGGTTTAATTGTTGTTCAAAACTATATACTGAGAACATTTTAGATATTTCTCTATTTCATATTCTTCCAAAAAATCAATTTCTTCTTTCTTGTCACTTAGATGAAGTACATTCACTGTTGTTTTAATTGTGTTTAGCGTCATTGACAGCCCAATTGCAACAAAAGTGGTAGTAGCACTTCATATAAGTGATAAGAAAGAAAAACTTAATTTTTTGGAGGAATTTGAATTCAAAAAATATCTAAAATATCCTCATTATATAGTATTGAATGAACAATTAAACCTGGGAAGTTCAATTATTTTAGATCATCTTTTGGACTAAATATTACTTGATAATGCTTGGTTAAAATGTTTATGGTATAAAGTTACTTACGCTTTTAAGAGATATGTCATTCTTATGTCACTCTTTGACACTTCTAGAAAAGCGAAACTTTTTAAAATTTTAAAAAGCTTTATAATACTGTGGAAATTCAGATAAGTACATATTTATTTATGTTTTTATATTTAAAAAGTTATTTTCCTAAAATTACAATTTGTCTACTTAGATTACAGAGTTGCTAAAAGATACCAAATTAAAAGTACAATACGATGAATTAAGAGAAGGTTTGTAAATTCTAGCTCTGAATTACGTAACAGAAAGGATAAGTATTCGAATGCTAGAAAATGCTCCTTTTAGAACCTTACATTAGAAAAACAAAAAAAATGTAAAAAAAAAATTGAGCAGTATAGAAAGCACTCGGCCTATTCATATTTTTTTATCGTCCGTTGACCGGATGCATTAAGCAGCTTTTTCTCATTGGCAATTTTCTCGCCAATAGTATCTGATTTTATAATTATTGCTAAAGTACCGTTGGTTCGATAACGCAGCAACTAGTGCACATAATATATATAAGCTTGACCACAGAGACGGACCACCATAATTTAAATTTGTGAATCATAAACAGTTAAAAAACCAAATAATCATTAAAAGTAGATTAAATTTTTATTTGATATGTTCTACTTTGATTTTTTTTAAACTTATTTGGATTTATCATTATATATGAATTTCTTCTAAATATTTAACCTGCAATATTTTAGTTATAGTTATATATAATTTTTTTTGTATACTTTTTCAAAACGGTTCGGTTTTAAGTAAATGGGTATAGAACTCTAACGTAAAATTAAATCTCCAGGTCTATCGTTCCATTAAAATCTAACCACGTGTTTAGAAAATATTTTAAGTACTAAATATATTTTCGAAAGCAAAATGTATAAATAGAAAAATATCTTGGTAAAATTAAGACGAAATCCATAAACTAAAGTAAACAGTTCGTATGAGTCTTTTATGAATGTAAGTGTTTTCATTCAGTTTGTCTTTTAACCACTCCTAACAACTATTGTATATGTACACACACTTCTATTAATGATCTGCATCTTGTGGATCGTAAGAACTATAAAATCGTGATGTCACATCCGTCTACAAGTCGACGTCCATAGGCGCCCCAACTGTCACTCTTACTGAAATTTATTATGTAATATATTTCCTTACTACTGTGCGTAATGTATTAACTTTATCTGTTGTTTATAGTAAACAAATATATTTTAAATTTGTGGTGTCCTAAATATTTGACAAAACCTGTACATATGTTATTATTTTATCACGTATTTTATACCACCTTATAAAAGAAATTCAAATTATTTTTATGCCTACGCTACTGATTTTTATAGTTAAAGAAATAGACGGTTTCATTAAAACTATGAAGAATAAAGATAGAGACTTAGTAAATTCTATTAGTATGCGTCTTCGATTCTCTACGTTCAAATATTGTTTCCGGTAGAATAGACCACTCTGTATACATAAACAAGTACATATTCACCAATTGAGAGTCGCCTCTAAACTTTACCCATTTAGTAAAAAGAGAAAGAACTCTTCGATCGGAAATTGTTAACCATTGATTAAAAGGATAAGATCTATGTGCATTTATTTATACAAAGTGGATACTGGTTTTTTGCAACTGCTTATGTAATAAATCATTCTTGTAACAATTAAGGTTTATCTACTAGTACTAAAAAAAATAGACATTAAAATATTTTGAAAAAATTATGACTCAATTGTTAAATTATAAGCATCATTTTTTGAAATTTTGGCAAATCTGGATTTTTTATTTACGAAGAAAAAAATATTGTTTGTTTGAAATACATGAAAAAATTTAAGATTTTTTGCATTTACAAGAAGGATTTTATTCCAATTATATTAATTTTTGTTACCACAGTAAACTGAAAGAATCAGAAAAAGTTTGTATTGATTTGAAAAAATTTGAACCTGCAGTTTTTTTTTTAATAATCGCTAATTTTATCGAAAAATTCATTATAAAACGCAGAAAATATTCAAAAAATAAATCACACTTATAAGATACAAGTATATAATCCACCTTAATTAGTAGCAGCACTCTAAAAACTTAAAACATATTTAAAACAATTTATATCTAATAATTACTTATTAGGTTTTTCCGTGTATTTCATACAAATTATTTTTTTTTCTTCGTAAATAATAAATCCACAGTTACCAAAATTTCAAAAAATTATGCTAATAGTTTATCAATTGAGCCATAATTTTTTCAAAATATTTGAACGGATTTTTTTGTAGTAGTAGTAGTAGTAGTAGTAGTAGTAGTAGTAGTAGTAGTAGTAGTAGTAGTGGTAGTATGGTTAGATTAACCTTAGTAAAAATAGTTTAAACCTAGCTCTAACGATATTTTAGAATTGAGTGTCGACAGTTTTCCAATGATTGTTTTAGTGACAAAGCAATTTTCTCTCAAATAAAAACAATCAATTTATTTATTTGTGTACATCTACCATAATAATAACGATTTTTAGAATAGTTTTAATTATTTTGATTAAATGGCTCAAAGGTGACCCAACCATCTATATAGATGATCCTTAGAAGTTATTCTCTTTTATTTAAGTCATAGTCATGCTACTTTTGTTAAAATTCTTGTTACGTTTTGAGACCAACCACGACCTAAACCAAATACATTTGGAAACCCATCATTTTCGTACATGGTCCCAATTCGAGCCAGATATAGTACAAAGTAGATTAGCAGGTAATATACCAAGTTTCACAGTGACTAAGTACCTAGAGGGGTTATACGAGGGTCACTATTTATATTTCGGGAATAGGAATAAAAACAAATAGTTAACGTGCCAATATTTTATTATTCTATTTCAAAGTACCCTCCACGATGATTGATATACTTTTGCATACGTTTATAATACTTTTTAAGGTATTTATTTCACTCCGAATGAGTATCTCCAAAATATGGTCTTTGAATACTTCATCAGCTTGTTCGGACGATAAAAATCGTTGACCACATAGTTTATTCTTCACGTATGGGAACCCAAAAAAATCATTGGTTGCCAAGTCAGGGTTGTACGGTGGATGACCTATTCGATGTTTTGAGTGCTGAAATAGTTGTTTGTTTGAGTCGATGTGTGAGAGCTCGTATTGTCCTGAGGAAGAACGCTGTTGCGTCTCTTGTTTGTTTTCCTTATTTCATCAGACTTGACTGTTCTTCGATTCTCTAGAGGCAATATTGCAATTTGACCGGTTTTTCGGAAGAAACAGGCGACCATTTTCTTTGAAGTGCTTTGTAAACGAATAACTTTTGTTGGATGTGGTTCATCTTGCAACACCCATACAGTCGACTGTTGCTTACTTTCGGGATCATATGAATATATCCATGATTGGTCACCTGCCACGACTTTATGAACGTCTTTTGAAGCACCGCGATTGTATTTCTTTAGAATTTCTTTACATCAATTAACACGAGCCTTTTTTGAAGCGATTGTCAAATTATGCGAGATCCAAAGAGAATATAACTTTTTCACAACTAAATGTTTATGTAAAATGTAGAATCGATGTTTCCTGGCGCTACAACCGACTTTGGACGATCTTCATGAAACTCGTCAGATAGCGAACCACGACCTCTATTAAATTCAATATAGCAGCAATACATAGTGGCTTTGGATGGAGTTTCATCCGCAAAAGTCGAATTAAGTTGATTGATGCACTCTTGTTGTGATAATCCATGTAAAAAATCATCACACGAAAATGTTCATGATTCAGTTCCATTTTTTGAAGACACGAAAATGTCAACTCAATATAAAATAAACAAATATGGTCTGTATGACAAAATGTTCTGAGAACGTTTGTTGTCAAAAATGCACTTTATGAAAAATGTCAAATGGACTCACATGATGTCAGTATTGCCAGTTCCCGAAATATAAATAGTAACCCCTGTACATACATGTAACATTTATTAATTTATTGTAATTTATTAAGTGAATTAAGGAGAAAAAAGTATAGGAAAAACAGGTTCTTTTTGTTTTAACTACAAAGAACAATAAAAGTAAAAATTTACTGTGAATCTCGACAGTTCTTCCTGTTTTTTTTTTGTAAAAACAATTGAAGGCTTTCTTCGTGTACTTCTACTAGATCAATAATGTCCTTCAGATTAGTTTCAGTTATTTTGTCCCAAATGACTCAAAAAAGCTGACTCCACCATCTATATAGATAAACCATGGTCAAAATAAAAAAATTGGCAGGTGAAAAAATAATTGCTGTATTATCGATTACAACGGTAAGACATTTATTTATCAAACAATTCTCGTATTTAACATTTTTTTTACTGTGTAGACTAAAACTGTCTACTTCTTCTTCTTATTTAAAAGCTAGGTACTTCCTGATCAAAATCAAACAGGAAGATCTTGTATTCCTTTAATTACTATTTTGTTTCTTTAATTAACTGAAAATTACAGCACTACTGAGCCGTGACGAATTTCCGAAACGACTTAAGATCTAAGGAAATGTCCGTTTTAAAACCGGTACTTTTTTATCTTCATTGAATGCTACATTATTTTCAAGTACCCGTTAAAATAAGAGTAATTTAGACACAATGAAAGATAGATTAAAGTAAAATAAAAGAATTGGAGTATTGTCACAGTAAAATTGTAAATACGTTTCAATGCCCTATGATCGGATCAGAATTATAAATTATAAATAAATAAAGAAAATATAGAACTTAAGGCAGAAGGGGGTGGAAAATACTAAATTAAAAAAGTTAATGAATTAGAATGTTTAGGAGCACGAATAATCGATAAAAACCAAAAAGAGGTTGAAATAAGTCGAAGGCTAATAAAAGCTGGTAAAGCTGTAGGAACCTTAAGTAAGACGCCAAAGTCAAAAGATAGCTATAGCAGTAGAAGTAAGAATATATCAAACATTAATCCGACCAACATTATTAAACATTCAGCGACATTGAATATTTTTTATCGATATATTCAAAGTCTGATAAATCCTATTGGATAGTCAGGTTTCCAATCCAGAATACTTGGTTCAATATTGGGACCAATTCTATTTCTTTCAATCAAGGTCAATTTGCTGATGATATCTCAAAATTAGCATACAACAAAAATAGTGATAATTTGAAAAATATTATATATTTTGAAGATCAAATAATGGTTAGATGAAAATTATTTAGGTTTCCTTGTATCAAAAGTCAATAGATTTTACAAGTAAAAAAGTTACATTATTAAAATATATGCCTACAAGATGGCTGCCTTTGCCATCTTGTGAATGGTAAAAATTAGGGTTCCGTTAAACGGGGGAATATTTAAGAAACCTACTGAAAATATTTCGCTCCCAAAAAATCCCCTTAAAATCAACAGTGTTCCTGAAGGTTCTAAAGATACGAAATAGAAAATTAAAAATTTTGAAATAATATAGGATGATACTACATCGATTCAAATAAAAAGTTCCTCTTTATTTTTTAAATAATTGTAAAATTAATCTTTCCAGAGACAAAAAGTTAAACTGGCAAGTTTTGAAAACTGTTTTTCTTCAAAACAAAGCGTGTCGACAAAAAAAATAATTCAGTTAGAAATAAATCCACAAATCAAAAAGCCTTAACCTTAACGAATTCCGTCCGCTAAAGCGAGCAATAAAAAGTCTTAAATCTCGTTTCAGCGCCACCTGCCCCACGTATCAATAATGACAAACTTCAAGTCACCTCTTATATCCTTCTCTAGAGGTTAATTCTAGAATGTAACAGAAAGAGATACGCTCTTTACGTAAAGATTTCATCGTACAGAGTTTCATAGAAGATAGTGGACTTGTAAATCGGTAGGCCTAAGGCTAAAGCATTGACGTAACACTGGTCTTTAACATTTCAAAAATTTGTAAATTATCTGTTAGGATGAAAGTAATTATTTAATCAATAAAAAATTAAACATAGTCAAAAGAAAAACTGTTTAAAACAAGTTTTGCTTTACTGATTTCATAAGCAGCTTAAAAAATTAATTCAAAAAGAGATATATGAATAGTGTATAATTTCTGTTGAAATGAGGATAAACCATTGGCTAAGTTGAATTATTGATTTTGAATAAAATATAATCGACACTGTGAATGTATTTTTTGCAGAGGCGGTTGAAATATTTTGAATTTTACAAGTAGTACTCGTTTCCTAAATATAAAATTTGTATCCTCTTTAACCTCATCTGTACATAGTTAAAAATGGTAGGATTAAAATGGTTTCACATGTGTTCATTAATGAAGCTTACTTTTAAAAAACAACGTGCTAAATTGATACCAAATAATTTTAAATAAATGAAAATAATCCAACTGTAACACCACTGATTACCATATAGTACTTTTTTGTGAACGGTCAGTCACCTAAAAGAAAAGACATGAACTAGTGTTTCTGATAAATTGCCATTGGCAATTAATACTTTTAGTTAACCGTTTTCTTGTAAATTTTATGAACGTAACAGTAACAATCGTTATAAAATATTTTGCAAACGATTTTGTATATTAAGAGAAAATCCTATTTTAATAATCGAGAACATTACGAAGCATTTTCCAAGGAAAATTTTATAGTAAAATTATTATTTTACGTTGTAAATGTTTATTATCTTCAAGGGTTGTACATTCGTTGTAACAAAGGTGCTAGTACATTTTATTTTACTGGCTGTAAAAGGGTCTTTTCCTATTTCAGCCCTTTTTGTTTCGTTCTCATATTTTTTAGGAAAGGATCAAGGACTGTAACGAACTAAACCGAATAAATCCTTATGTTAAATGTCAATTTTTTAATATTACTTTGAAGTTCTTAAATAACTAATGAGAAGCTTGAAAGTTTTATAGATTTTTTTTCTAAATTTATATACAATCAGTGCTATCAGTATGTGAATAGTAATATTGTGTCCTATAAACATTTAGTTGCCGATTTACCAATGGGGGTGCAGTTTTCGCTCAGAGTCTATCGCATATTGGGCATTTATTGTACACTTGTTTACAGTGCTGCCTCTCGGTTGTGAATACATTAGAAATTACCCCAAAAATGAAGATAGATAAAACACGCAAAAAAGTAAAAATATATATATATCAAGTAATTTATTTTTGAAATGTTTTATTATTAATAGACAGATCATTTTTGCAAATTTAACTATATTTTGGAGTATCGAAATTAAATTTAAATGTATATAAAAATTTATTAGTTCATTTTTTATATTTTATAAATAGTTGTTCATATAAAGAAAAGTATATGGAGATGTTAAAAATAAGTTTACAGTAACGAACAATGTTTCTCAAAGAATATTTTTTATTATATTTATTTATGAAATAAAAGGTTGTTATCCATTAAACTCAAATGTGGTACAAAGGTTCAAATCCAAAAAAATCCAAAATCAAGCCACATCAATTTTTTTATTAAAACCGACAACTAGTTTCGACCTCAGTGGATCATCATCAGGTATAAAATTGAGAAAACAAATAACAACAATTAGTACTTTATCCATCAGACTAATATACTGATGAAATTCAGATAGTGGTAAGAAAAAATAAAAAATAATAAAAAGGGTTTAGATAAATAAACCCAGAGAAGGATAAAATCCCAACCTGGAGTAGGAAACAAAATAAAAGAAAAAAAAATTGATTTGTTCTCTCAACTTTAGACCTGATGATTACTCACTGAGGTCAAATCTAGTAAAACATTTTATGTGGCTTGATTAAGGAATTTTATTGGATTTGGAAATAAATATAAACAAATAAAACTAGAGGTTCTAAAGTAATATTTTCATAAAAATGTTTCCAAATTATCATTCGTTGTCAATTTACATCCCTATAAACGTGAACAATTTTAAATTTTTTTAACAAATTGCAAGAAACTTACTACTATTAACTACTATTTTGGGATTTGTTATTATCTTGAAGGCTTCCTAAAAAATTGAAATTAGCAAGACCCAAAGCATTTTTATTTATTTTATAATTTGAACATTTTTTTTTATTTCTCTATCTAGTCTAAAACTTTTTGATCTCTTGATATAATTATTAATAGTTTCCGAAAAAAAAATCATATCAAGGGAATAATGGTTGGTGACAGCAAGTAAGATTTTTAGAAGAATATTTTTGAAATTTAAATTTTTTGTTCAGAATGACGCTCTCCAACCTGTATTTGTTAAGTCAGAAAGTTTTTATTTTGTTCCACTTTTCATGCGAACCTACAAATAAAAATCTAGAGGGTTAAATCCGGGAATTGAAAAAGCCGTCCAATTGTCCCTTGTTGTTCTTTTCCAGCAATTTTTAAAATAACACGAAATGTCAAAAAAGACGGTAAAATGAAAGCTTTAAGATCTACGTTAAATAGGATTTTTTTTTTTCGAAAACCGTTAATAATAATAAAAAATATAAAATGAATTATTAGTAAAAAAAAGTATGAGAATTCTGTAAGGGGGATGTAAGTTCAAGATTTTGGAATCATTCAAGGGGATGAAAAAAATACCCAAAATAACAGTAATATTCATGAAAATATTTTGATTCTTGCAATTGTATATCTTAACTAATCCATTTTATTTCAGGGCATCCCGTATAGTTTTTAGTATTTATTCTGTTGATGCATATTTTATTTAATTTGATTACATAGTTTCGTTGCACTGCTATTGGCTTTTCCCTAAACCTTTAGTGCAGCTTTTACGAAATTTGAAAGTAAGAAAAACAAACTGCCCATTAAGATATGTAGTTATTTATTTAAATGTTAAAAATGTTCACGTTGCGCCATCTAACGGAGACTAACCAATTTTCGAGTTGATACACCAGCCCGCTACGGTTCACCATCAACACTGTTCCAGTAATTCAAGAGTTACACTATAGATGGCCAAAGTAGTTGTACAATTAAATTAAAACACAACTGCATGAAAAACGGGGTAATTTTATCGCTTTGTAAAAACAATATCTTTTAATAAATATAAATGATAAATTATACTTCTTGAATTTCCACAGTATTTCAACGTTATTTTTCCAATATCTTTCCCTAACCAGTTTTGCTAAATTGCATTGTCAAAGAATGACATAATATTGACAGATTTCTTAGAAGAGTACTTGATTACATAAAAAATAAATATTTCAATACATCCATTATCAAGCAATATGTACAGTATGATTTATTGTTACAATATTCTTCTTTTTATAAAAAAATTGGTTAATTATTATATAGGTATTTATTTCAAAAGGTACTCTAATTTTAAGTATTTACAAAAAAGAAGGACTGGATTTTTTGGAGGAATTTGAAATTAAGAAATATCTAAACTGCCCTCAGTATATAATAATACTGAATAAATAATTAAACCTGAGAAGTTCAATTATTTTAGATTACTATTTGGACTAAATATCTATATAATATTAACTATTTTTTTAGGAAAAGAATAATACTATTACATTCAAAATTGTACAGCAAAAAATCATACTGCACATATTTCTTAATAATCTTTGGTTGAAATGTTATGATATGAAGTCAAGTACTCTTATAAGAAATCTTGTCAATTTTATGTCTTTCTTTGAAAATGCGATTTATGAAATACTGTGGAAATTCAATATAAGTATATTTTATCTTTTTATATTTATTATGGATAAATTCCACAAAGAAATGGTAGAAACAGTTAATTCAATATATTTTAAGTACTTGCTAATAACTACTGAAAAAACTGATTTGTTACAATTTAAAAAATAATATCGAAGAAACACAAGTTGGTGTGGCGCTAAAATAACATTAATTGGTCAAAACTTAACGATTTGTTCCGAAAAATAATTTTTTAATAACGGATCTTGTTCTCACATTGCTGAATTATTACACTAATTCTCTTTAGTATAACTTAAAGCAATTGACAAATATCTTGTTGCACGTCCTAAATATGCTATATTGGATTGTCATTGGACTTACCTTTGTCCACTCTCAGGAATATTTACATCTTTTAAGAACCGTTTGTGGTCTGGTAGTAGCATGCATCAAATGAAAGTCAAGTTCAATAAAAACAACATAAGGTACAATAAAATCTTGGAGAATTTTATCAATGGACCTGGACGACTTTCTGAAGATTGGAGACTAAACCTGGAATCATCGGTAAACAAATCGGGCCTCCATTCGTTTTTATTCCAGTGGTCTTTATCTCGGGTAAACTGAAGTCGCGCAATACGATGACGCCTGAGAAGCTTTGGATCTATTACAAGTAAGATAGCTTCTCCAAGTCTTCATTTAGCACCGCTTCCTATGGTATACATGAAGTGATGAAGTTGATTTCTGATTTCTACAGTTGTAGCACGACGATTTCGCAGACTTTGCAAGATGATAAGCTGGTCATCATGGGCTAGGGACTAGTTCCAGGTCGTCTGGTATAAGTTCCAGTTTCCAAAGAACGTGTAAAAATAAGGTGCACTGTGCTATTGGACATTTGATATTATACTATTGGACAATATATCGCTGACTTCTTCAGTCTTGGAGTAACGCAACAATAGTAGCCGTTATTTCGAGATTTGCAACCATAATTTTTTGGATTTTACCAATATAAGACACTTTTTAAATGTTTCAATATAATAAAAGGAAAAGGGTGCCATATCCAACTTTGTATTGTAAGAATATTTGTGCATTTTTTTATTTTTGTAGATTATCACACAAAAAGAATTGGTTCCTTTAAATAAATATTCGTTATTACGTAAAACACGTTTTGTTCGTTATTTAAGCTCATTTATAAATAAAACATTACTGAAGCATTAAAATTTTAATTTTTTTAAAAAGTGGTCCGTTTGTCGTTGAGGTGAGTGTATTATAAAGATCTTTTATTAAATAAAAACAAGTTAATTATTGTAATATAGTATTCTCTTAAAAACAAATTATTTCAGATAAATAAATTACGGTACATCTAACAAGACACATCTTTATGAATGTTGATAATACCAATTAATCATTTAATAAAAATTTCAGTATAATCTTATTTGATAACATATATGTGGATAAATTTTCCAGACCCAGACATGGTGTCAAATAAATGTTGACATATTTTAATATCTGAATATTTACACAAGAAGTCAAGATCAGTTCAATAATTTCTTCTAGTAATTACCGTCAATTAAATTGTAATCATAAAAGTTACAAAAGGTAGGGTTAGCTACAGTAAATTAAGTTTTTTAGTATATAGTGAACCTTAGCAACTTTATTTCATGACCACTAAACTATAAATGAATTTATTTGTTTTTTAGCTTATTATTATATCCTTTAATATATTGAATTGAAAAAGATTTGTAGGGTGTAAAATGTACAAGCATAATAAAATTTTAATAGAGAACCTGTTTGTTTATTTGTGTTGTCTTATCATAAAAATCATTTAAAAATAAACCACCTATCGTCAAATATAATTTCAAAAATAAATATATACAAGGTGTTTCTTTTATCGTACACTAACATCGTGCGATTTATATACGATATAAAATAAAAGAAACTTCTATTGCACTAATTTACTAGGAAGTTGTAGGAGTTAATAATCTTGAGAGCTGATAAAGGCTAAAAATAATGTACTTCTTTTCTGTATAATGGTGATGTAAAAAGAATTAAATTTATTAAAACATATTCAATACCAGATCAATAACATGATCCGTGAAAAAATGTTGCCTTATTAGCATAGAAAATATATCTCGCTTTATAATGATAACGAGGGTATACGGCTATTTTTTTATTTGTAATGAGTACTTTGCCAATTATAAATAATAAACCAGTTTTAATTATAACTTTAGAGTTCTACAACTGGTTAACTAAAGTCTTCAAGGGGAAAAAAGTTACACGAAGTACTACTATTATTTTTAGTCCGCCTATTAGCTTATGACACGAATTCTCTGGACATCCTGTATATATCCTCAAAATAGACCTTGAAGTTTAGCGTTGTCATTAGCCTCTTTCTTCAATGAATTAATTTTGAACATTCTAATTATTTGTTATAACAAGATACTACATTTTATAAATTAATTGTTAAAAAATACCGTTATTTTTTATATAGGATAGACCAAATATAGTATAAAACTTATATTTATTGATAATTTATAAGTTATAACTACTTATACAGGGTGTGTCCAAGGATGGGGTTCATAAATTTTTATTTTTAGTTTTGTCAGAAAATATCATTCTTGATAAAAAATGTTGAATATTCTAAAACCCCATGAAATGAAAAAAAGTTTATTATTATTTTTTTTTATAATGCTAACTTGTAACTTGTAATAAGATAAACGTCACGTTAAATTTTCGAACTTAGAACTATACTTCATAGAGTTTCATAGAAAATTGAGTATAAAATGGAATAGGTAGGGCAAAACATGATTTTTTCTTCATTTTACAGGGTTTTGGAATAAGCAAAACTTTTTATGAAGAATGACATTTTCCGATAAAACTAAAAATCTCCTCTTGTGGACCCCAACCATCGACTGTATATACACTTAAGAGTGCAGAATATTTAAGTTTCACTTAACTCGCTAGAATTAGGTTTCTATGTTGTACATTCATTTTCGTCCACATCTTCGCTTTAAGTGTATTATATTCCTTAAGATGTCGAAGTTGGTAGAAGGAAAGAAATTGTTTGTGTTGGGATCCAAAAAATCCCAAATTCTAATGGTGGTCAAAATTCGATAATGGGGGGGGGTCTTTTTTTTTAGATTCTTCAGTTACTGCAGGGAACTTAAAGCTTGCCATTTTCGTATTTTGTGTCTAGAATTTTTAATTTTGAAAAAATCCAAACATTGAAGAAAATGAACTTTCTTTGGAAATCATTTGACCTTTTATAGAATACCACAAGATACTCTTGTCTTAGGCCCATCCTTTATTGGCCTACATTAACTTCGTTTCTACTTTTTTCCTTAAATCGAGTAATACACATGTTAGTGCTTTGCACCCCACTATTAATGGATTCTATTTAGGAATACAATGAATAGTTTTTGTCTAAAGTTTGTATCTTACCATTTTACAAAACCAAAAATCAGATAAACTAATGCTAACAACAATACAGATAATTTGATGAATGAAAAAACCTGTCTTTTCTTGTAAAAAAGTTGTGGATATATTTTTATTTACATAATAGAACATCTTGTGTTATGAACTGTATTTATGAGAGTAAAATTTCACATAAGCTTCTCTATATGTTTGTACATAAATTGTCGTATATATTTCTTGAGTATCGTGTCATCATGTACAAAATTAATCTAAAAATATACGAACTCTTGTCTAATCTGTACCTACCTGTTTATTTTTATTTTACAGTTCCTGTTTTTAACAAAAAACAATCAACCTGCAGGCACACTGTGCGCTATCTAGAGCTGTGTTATTATAATAATCACATGTGGTAAATGGTCTAAACTGTGACATCCTCATTAGTTTTTTCAAATTGTATACGTTCGTTCCCTCCACTCGCCTATCTCTGCCTTTATTTCGTTTCGAGGCCCTTATTGTATCAGATGATTATTATTAATAATTTCTACGTAGAATATTAGCAACAATTTTTTAATTCTCATTAATATATTCATTGGTAATTTCTCGGAATATGGAATTTGCTTTCCGATTTATTTAAATTTAGTTGTATAAGCAGTATTTTTTCTAAAGAAAAAATTAGATGGCTATAAAGTGGACTTTTAAAACGTTCACTTGCAATAACCTGTTAAATAATTGGAAGTAACAAAAAAGTTTTTTACAATTGTGATCATTTTTATTTTTAACAGTGTAACGTGTCGATTCATATTATATTATATTATATTTGTAATTAGTATACACATTACTTCATAATTTAGTCTTTATTTAATATGTTCAATATGTTTTTTATTGTGGAACTTTTAAATTAGAAGTTTTCTAAAAATTAAAAACCTTCAAAAATTCTCGAAAATTAAAATATCTCAAATACATTTTTGTATGTAATTCGATTTCTTGAAACCAAATCAGACCTTTTTATTTTCATAAATCACGAAACTCCGAATTTCGTATAATTTTTAAGGGTTTTTTAAAGTTATTTCGTTTTTCCAATTTTTTCTGTTTTTTCCAGTTAAAAAACATTTTTTCATGGATTTTTACTAGCTCGTACTATTCGTTGACAACAATGTGGGGATGTAAGAGAAACATTTTTTTTTCAAACACTCACAAGTGTTTCAATTTACTTTAAAGATTAATGAATCGTACAGGTAGGGTTTTTTGACATTGATTGATAATAATAATAATAATAATAATAATGTTTTGCCAGGACAGCAGGGTTGATGCTCGATGTGCGTTTTTGACGTCAGCATAGCGCTGAATTTCATGGAATGATAATTGAGAGCAAGAGGCTTCTTTTGCTACTACATCTGCTTTTTTCTTTCCAGGTATTGGGAAGGATACCATATTTTTTGTCGGTTAGAGAGACTAATTGTTGTTTCATGAATCTCTTGGACTATGGGGTGGCGTGAATATGTATTTCTAATGGAGTCGATGGATGAAAGTGAATCCTTACAGATGGCGGCGTTAGTGAATTCGGACAGGAGTGATCGAATTGCCTTGAGGATGGCAAAAAATTTTCCAGCATAAACGCTGCAGTGTAGAGGGAGCCGGTTGGAGCGAATGGTTGTGGTAACAGAGCATCCTATTCCTTGGTTGCCTTTAGAGGCGTCAGTGTAGTATATCTGATCGTATCGGTTAGAGTTTATTATGGTGGAAAAGAGTTTTTACAGAAGAGTGTTGAGTATTTCATATTTGTTGTGGGGAGGTAATAGGTGTTGATATTGGGAAGGTGTTTTAGCCAGAGAGGATTGCGTGATGGTGGGCAGCGAGTATTTAGGCATAGGTTTAGGGGCTTTTGTAGTGCCTGGATATTGTGAGGGATAGAATGAGGAGATTTATCTGAAAGGGGTAGGATAGCAGACTGGATGCAGGGCTTGATTCTGAAAGCACCGAGGCAGAGACGAATATCAGTATTTTGGATAGCGTTAAGGCTGCTTAGAGTACTATTGCTGGCATAAATTATTAGTAGAGCATCGTCCTGTACTCCCCATTGAGTATGTGATAGCGTTTTTATAATATTTAGCCTGTTCAAACATCTAGCTTTAAGATGACTGATGTTTTATTCCAATCAGTTTGTTGTCAAAAATGAGACCTAAGATTTTAATATTGCCAACTGTTTCTAGAGTTGTTCCGTTTAGTCAAGAAAGGTTGTATAGAGGAGGTTTTTCGGCTGAAATTACTTTGGATTTCGAGCGAAGAAATTGAAACCAATGATTCTGTCCAGCAAGTTAGTAGATTCAGCGCTTCTTGAAGGATGTTGCGCGTGGAGGTTTTTGCCACTGTAGAATATGGTGAGATCATCAGCATATAAGGTACACTTGACAGGTTGGTGCATATTTACATAGATGTCGTTGATTGCTAGTATGAATAGTGCGGTGCTCAGCACAGATCCTTGAGGGACTCCAATAGATAAAGGTAAGGCTGTAGAAATGGAGCCATTTGCGGCGACTCTAAGAAAGCGTTTGTTTAGGGAATTCTTAATAAACAAGAAAATATTACCATACAAATTGTGTGCTTGTGTCTTTCTCAGGATATGCGTGGTAGGGGCTTTGTCGAAAGCGCTTTCAATGTCTAACGTAATTGCGATTGTTTTTTGTTTATTGGCAAATGCACTACATATTTCAGAGTGAAGCATTACAAGATTATCCACGGTGCTCCGTTGTTGTCTAAAAAGTGATTGGGCATTGGGTAAAAAATTGTTGGACTCCTAGTTTATCATCTTTTTAAGAAGTTTGCACATTGAACATGTGACAGATATGTATCTGTATGACTGAGCACCAGTAACAGGTTTACCTGGCTTTGTAATTGGAAGGATGATCGACTCTCTCCGGAGGTTGAGAAAAAGATTATTTGACCACATTCTATAAAAAAATTCGAGTAAATTTAGGTGGCTGGTAGTTGAAAGAGTTTTTAGAAACATGAAAGGGATATTGTCAGGACCATTTATGGTGTTAATAAGTATCATTTTTAATATTAGAACATTTTAAATGGGAAAGGAAGCGGACGAAAGAAAATCTACATTGTAAATTTTGAACAGAATGAACTATTTGCGAAAATACGCTTATATTAAATTAACCTTTTGATGTTATTTTATTTGAGAATTAAACATTGTGGTATTTTCCGGTCATATGATAATTTTTATGTTTTCTTCCAATTGGATTGGATTATTTACATTTTTGACAGTGTATTGTTATGATGTTATTTATTATGAGAATTCACGTTTTTAATCTAACTTGGTTTCATTATTTTGTTGATTTTAACTAATGCGTTTTTAATTCCTAATTTTAAAATAAGCGACCAATTCGAAAGTTTTAACAATTGTTCAATTCAAAAGAAATTAAAATTGTGCATTAACATTTATGTGAACCTTCGAAAAAATTAACTATATATTCAAAAATTCTGTAGTTGTGAGTATGAGCAGTACTTTTATGAATTTTCAGCTAAATTCAAATGAAAATTCAAATTTTCAATTCACTCGTTGGAGAAAAATAAAAAATTGGACATTCTAAAGTATAAAATGCAAAAACCCTACGATCAAATTTAATGATTTTAGAAATCCACACAAATTGAAAATAATGAATTTATTTAGATATATTTGTTGCTAAAAATTAAAATAATAGTAACTAAACTTATTATTATAGAAAATGCGGTTAATAGAAATGCGAAAATCTATTTTCAGTGGAACATCTGGTATTGTTTTGCAAAAATATTTCATCAAATAAAAAGTACGTTTTATTGTGTGTTACTAAATATATTCTGAAACATTTAAATTCAGATCAAATTTTATTTTTAAAATCTTCTAGTTAATTTATATTTAATATAAATATAATTATTATTTAATACAATAAAGAAAGTATATTCATTTGTTTAGATAACTGAATTATGCACTTTCATTTTAATATAGGAAATTTTACAAGAACAGTAACGCAAGGAAAATTATGGTTGATCGATGTATTTTTGACAATTCGAATGAAAATTCTTCAGTTTTACTAATATCTGATTTTTATCTATTTTTCTTATTCGTCAGTACACTTCTTTTACCCTGGAGTAGTGTATTGATATTGGCTGATAAAATCTGTTCGTTATAAAATATTGTAAAACAGGAGTTAAAAAAAATTACTAGATTTTTTATTAAATCCAAACTGTAATAGTTATTTTAGCCTTTTTAGCTTAGGTACAAGATTTCAAAGTAACAATGTGAATTTCACGCTTGTCTAAATTAGAAATTAGCATAACAAGCGAAAACTACACTTTGCGTTATCTCCACAATAATATTCATTAATTTTTTAATTGAATAAACTTGTCTACCTTTTAATGAATTAATATGGTGTGGGTTGAAAAAGATATAGTCATGTGCCACTTCCGGCGTTCTTCCTTTGTCTCAAATATAACATTGTTACGGATTTCATTTCATTACGACATCGTTAAAAAAAGTGACGTTTTAAAATTGGAATTATTAAAGGACATGCCGGAAATTTACAGATAAGAAAATATCGGAAATTAACATTAATCAAAATGAATAAAAAACAATCAACGCGGATACACGCAATGAAAATCGAAAACAAAATAAAGAAAAAAAAGAATACGAAACAAAATATACAAAGAAAATTTAAAGATAAAGATAATAAGTGGAAAGATAACAGAAGAAGCGCAATATGGTTTGACATATAGGTATGAATTACCAAAAGAATATATGAGACAAAAATAACAGTAAACATTTTAGAGAAAGGCCGACTAAAACATGGAGAAGGAGCAGAAAAAAGGGTGGAGTATGGGAAGTGATCAAGGAAATGACAAGGGAAAAAAGTGAAGAGGAAAATACAAGACATGATCTTACTCAAACCTGTCTTACACCTCACGGTAAATAGGCTTAGGGTTAAAAAAATAATAATCAGTTTTCTAATTTATTGAAAGAAGTAACACGCGTCGTTAAGGGCTAGAGAAAATGTAACATATTCAAGTATTACTAAAAAGAAAGAATAGGGCTTTAAACTTACAATGAGTTCAATGAATGACAAACATGGTTAAAAGTAATAATAAAGTAACCCTTAGATGGTACGAGCAGAAATGGAACACCAAACAGCAACCTGCCCTACCTCCTTTCCTATATGAGTACAGAGCCGCCGGTGCGAAAGCAAAATTAAATCTGAAAGCTAGTAATTTTTATTTTTCTAAGAATATTTCAAAAAAAGTTCTTCGAGTTATATTTAAATTTACAAATTCAATCATAGAAAAACAAGCTGGCTTCAGAATTATAAATCTTTTAAATACAAGGGTTCATTCGGGAAAATACACAAGGAATTTCAAAATCAACTAACAGATGTTAAATTTCATTTTTAAAGGCACATTAGTGAAAATAAAGGTTAACGCTTCAAATGTTGTCACAGATGAGTTTTACGATTGTAAATGTATAGAAATAATTGGAATACTTAGAGAAACTGTGTTGCATCTTGAAAGGTTTTTTCTTTCCATAAAAAAAGTATCGTTTAGATTGTTATCCCATCATATTATTCTTCGAACTGAGTTCCTTTAATAAATCTAAAGTCACAGAAAATGTGTAAAAGAAAAAGAAGCGCTTAAAAATCTGATCAACTCCCGTCTCGAAAGGTACTCGTGATCAGGTGTCTTTAGACTTGTTAAATTTTGTACGTTATAATTTGCCGGTACTTTTTTGAATTAGTTAATAGTATTAAACGGTTTATTAAAAAACTCGACGAAGCTTAATAATTATTCAAATCATTAATTTAATTCGTTGCATTTTAAATGCACTCGTTATTCTTTATTTAATTATTATTATTTGTCATTTTCACCATTTCCTCGCCCAATAAATTAGTTAGAAAAAGTTTAGTTAGTTTCTTTGTGATTTGAGTGACCTGTAACTAGACCTACATAATGGGCGTTTCCAGAATCGGAGCTCCAGGTCTTAAGGCATAATAATCTGGTAAGTGCCAATTTTCCTTATTAATATAGGGGCTATCGACTAATTAATCCAACCCGTTTCGTTAACAAATCAATTGTAAGAACCACGTTTTGCTTCTGCTCGACAAAACCATTACAACATCAAGTATGATTTCATACATATATTTAAAAACATTTAACCAACTAATCACATTACATTATAATTAGCACCCACCTACATATATTACACGAGTAATTTATAATAACCTAAGTCTGTCTCTGAGGTTTTGTTGACTTCTTTTCATACTTCATCCATTATAATAAATTCAATTTTTGATTCGTAAAATGGGATAGAAAAATTCATATTATTAGTTCAATCTTTACCATATTAGGAAATTGTTGTAACAGTGTGGGTAAATAAATATAGAAACATTGGCTTACCCAAAGATGCTTCTGGATCAGAGAGATCACTAATCGAGGGCACTTTTTGGATAGACCCAAGTGTCCTAGGTGCCTGGTCTTCATCGCTTTCATCTAGGATTTCTTGTTTCATTACAGAAAAGGGAGTCAAATATTCCGTGTCATCATTCTGAAATAGATTAAAAACATTTATTAAGTCTCTTTAAGTACAAACGAAACTTAATTTGATGTCATTAATTGTTCATATTATTTAAAAGCGATTAGTTATAAAAAAACAGATAATGGAAATAATTTTTCTTTTTAAATGAAATACCAATACATTTCCGATTTGTTAATGTTTTATATTCTTAAAATAATTAAAGAATGCACATAATTTGTTACCTATATACGAGTATGTTGTCAATTAAGTACGTTATTCCATTATTTTCTCAAAAACAAACATCTCTTTTATTTATGAATATTTAGGTGGCGCAACTTGTACCTATTACATTTTTCTAGAAAATTCTTAGGGTAATTAGGTATTATCAGTGGCGAAATATCCTGAGAAAACAAGTTATGATTAGTTTATGAAAGAAAAATTTGATTTATTGATTTATTTACATTTTACCATTCTACAAAATTATATTAGTTTCAAAAAATCCTGAAAAGATTTTGTTAACACCAATATTATTTTGTTATTTTAAAACAAATCGTCCAATAAAAATAAAAAAAACACTGTACAATATCAAAGGACAAACGAAATTAGTAAAATGACTCAAAATGTTTGAGTTAAGACTCTTCACAACTAAATTTATTAAAGAAACATGCATTTTGCACCTTAAGATCCCATTATATTTTGTTGTAATAATTTCTCGTAAAATGTTAGTTTTTAAAATTTTTCATGATTTAATTCAGATCATAATAAATAAATAAATAAATAAATAAATAAATAAATAATTGATTTTAATCGTTAGAGTTACCATAAAAAAAGGAATGCAAGACAAAGGAGAACACTTTTTGTAGGATTGCTATGGAAATTTTTATATTCTGTACACTAAGAATATGGATAAAAAAGAAAAGTATACCAAAAAGACACACCTGAAGTTTAACAAATATGTATCACTAACCACAGGTTATCTAGAAGTGATAATTTTTTTTTTCAAAATAATGTAGGTAATACAACTCTAATTGATTAACATTGTTTTTAGAGAATCTTTTAAATAAATAAATAATATAATACACAAAAATTAAGACAATATTTATTGAGATTTTGAATTATGAATAATATAAAAAGCATTAAGTAAATAAGACACCTTGCAAAAACTTATTTTATACAGTAATATATTTACATTTCAATCCCCATCTAATATTACCGTTATAAATAAAAATGGTTGTGTCCTACATAAAATATTTTCAACTGTAATGCATATTAATCTGAATTTGTAAAAGTTAAATCAAATCAGTAAACCATTTTTGAATAAAAATTTGTCTAAAAAATTAAACTATTTCCTTACACAACACAAAATAAGTACTGTGCTCATAAATCACAACCACGTTTTAAAGACAATACCTTTTTTCTTTCTATTTTGCGGAAATCAAAGTAATAAGTCAGGAAATTTTCCATCGAAGAATTTATAACTGTACAATGCAGTAAAATTATAAAACTAAGTTTGAAAACCAGCATTCGATTATTAGAACGCAACAATATTATCGTAGATATTTGTACGTTACGAGTTGCTTAAAGTTGTCCGCTTTGAAGTAAGGAAGACCACGTTTAGCTGAGACAGATTACAAAATTCAACTAGTACAGGAATTAGAATCCACATTTCCAGCGATATTTAGCTTATTCAGTCAGATTTCAACAACAATTGGCAACAGAAGTACATAATTTTATTCACAATCGAATGATGTTTTCGATTGGTAAGTTGGGACACCACTAGTGCAACACTCGTACAGGGTTTCTCTTCCATTGGGATGCACTGGAGTAAAATACTTTTGCCCTTAAGTCAAACCATAACCAATCGAAAAAACTCTTATTATGACCGATGCATCTCACTTTCACGTCATTAAGCAAAATTGCAGACTATGCAGTACCGAGTATTCAAGAGTTATCAATATCGAAGAATAACAAGCCATGTACGAAACCTTTCTACACCCTGTAGTGGAAAATAGATCTGGAATGTAATTGTGAGAAGATCTCAATCGAATTGGCTACTTCGGTATCCATATAACTTCTATAAAATAAACAGTGTATGTAGTGAAGACTCGAACAACTAAAGGTAAATGTTCTGCGGCAATTAGAGTACCATAGGTAATTACACTAACGGGTGTTATGGAATATACCATAGATAGTTTTAAATTGTACTGTATTCAAATCTCCAACACTTTATTACAACCAAATATAAATTACAAATATTAATTAACCAAAACTTTTTATCCTTTTATATCGCGTTGTTACTTACGAGCCACCCAGTGCGATATCATTTTTAAAGTCATAACTTTTTTTTATTACGTTTGTGGCAATTTACAAGTCGGGCTTTACATTTTACATGTTGAACAAGTTGTGTAGCGACAAATCCGGTAATTCCACGAGCTCATGTTACGATGTAACTATTACAAGTATTACTACTATTATGTCGTCTGTGTCAATATGTTATTGTAAATGTACGATTTACTTTATTCCTACAATTGCTCACGTCTTTCTTTTTTCTCGTTGGATAGGATTGAGCAATGTAACTGGTGGCACCAGATGCATGAAATCAAAATGGATTCTCTCCTACACTCTCGCTTCTTGTAAATTGCTTATTCTTTAACGTGAACTGACTGAACTGCACTGAGAGCGTTTTTACGACTACAGACTATACAAGGTCACGTCCAGTCAATTCAAATCATTCATAAATATATCTTTATTCTATTTAAACGACTGGCTGCCCACCCTATCACTCTTCATTCATCGCCAATGCCATGTAATATTCATAATATATAGGATGGCACGAATTTTTAAATGCAAACAAATGAATTAATTTTCTAAAGAAAATAATTTTTTGAGTTGGTTATTTAAAATTACTTTTTGTGTGTTTATAATTTGTAATAATCCGTGCTCTTTATTGATCCTTTATGACATATAACATTTTGTTCTGTTTATATACAGAGAAAAGACAAGAATGAGGACAATCTAAGCTAAGCTAATTAAAATACATAAATACTTATTATATATACTACAATCAAACAAACCATTTCATCGATTAATTTATATATACGTAAAATAAAAATAGAAAATATAAAAGCAGATACGACAGAACACCTATAAAAAATCATCCAAAAACTACTCAAGTGATTAGTAACATTTTTGTATTAGTGAATATTTTAAAGTTTTTTAAATACAGCAAAAGTATCCAGATTTTTAGTACTAATTGGCAAGATATTATAAAGTTTCAAGTTTTAGGCTCATATATCTAAAACTGTGCTTAATTTTGAAGGTTTTAAATCCTAATATTATTAGAGTTTCTGCTCAGATAACAGGGATTTATTAAATTTTACTCAAATGAGCCTCCATATTGTTTTACATGGATATTATAAATATAGCGATATTTTTTATGAAAACTAATTTAGAATTTTCTATGTGATCCATACAAAATATTTGTTTAAAATACTTTTCTTGGTATATCAAATATGTTATCATTTTCTGTTTTGTTTGCCCATAAGATAATAGACATCCTTAAAAATGCACTAATTGGCACACTGTCCTAATATTGAAATTGTATAAAAGGATCTTGGCTTATTTTTTTCATTTACTGAGTTAATATAATCTGTCCAACAAAGATTACTATCAATATCTGATCTAAAAAATTTTAGTTGCTGTTGATGTAATTTACAGTCAGAGTAGGATTATTAAGCATCTTTAAAGAGTGAAAATCATTAATATTAATCTGTAATTAATTTTTCTTGCACCATTTTATGAATTCATAGATAATATACTGAATGCATATCAGAAAAAACTCTCGGATGTCTGTGGTACATGGTTTATGAGTAACAATAAACTAAGCGGTTTCATCATAAAATTCTGAAAAACTGTCATTTATATCGAAAAGAAATTATTATGTTATTGAGTTAACTAACTATTTATTCCAAAAAAATCCGTCTAAATCCGGTATTCTAAAGTTAACTTTTGACAAAACTCCAGATCTAGATAGTCAAAAGGACGGGTCAGATCAAAAAGTCCACCTCTGTATAAATACATCTAAAAAAGTATTACTTGGCAAATCTTGCTTTGAATATGAAGTTGCCTCGCCTTTCGATGCGCGGTAGCAAAAGGGAACAGGCCAGTCCGATAAACAAGTATACTTAACTGCACTGGTCAATTCTATTGCATCTGACTGACTGTACAATTTACCTAAGCGTACGCTACCCTCTTTGTCGACTGAGTATTTTCTGATTCTAACTTCGCGCATCTCGCACATTTATAGAAATTCAGAGCTAGATTTTCCAAACAGTAGTAAAGACAGATTTTTTACTTCTTTTTACTCCACATGCGAGTCCCAATTCTTCTTTCCCATAAACTTGTCAGTTTTCTGTTATTTTGTCATTCGACATGAATTTGGTCTTAAATTACCATAAAATTTATTCAAATAAATTTCAATAATACAAGCAAAATTTTTGCTAAATGTGTTAGTAATATTTTCAAACCTTCTTTCTGTAACATTACACACACTGTCCAGTTCCATACAGTAATTTCATTTCCCATTTTCCATATTTTTATTCGACATGAGCTTATTTAATCGGACCATTAAAAAATTGGTCAGGAAGTAGTCGGTTTTCATTCATGTTATGAATAAGTAATAAAACAGATGATACCCGAGTTTCTTATATAAATCTAATCTAAAGTAAACTGCTTCCGAGTTCCCTCATTGTTTTTCCTTAGGTACGACACACTGTATAAATTAGGTAGAATTAAATCGATTTCACGGACACAATAATTGATAAGTGTAAAGAGTTACATTGTATGTTACAGAATTGTATTGCATTATAGATATCTATCAAACGAATTATTTCTTTACCCTTTCTAATTCATCAAAAAATACGGGCCAATTTGATTCAAATCGAAAGGGCAAGGAATCGATTAAATTGTATGTGTAACATCTCACTATAATAAATGAATAAGGAGTGTTTGATTGAATTATTTATCTTACAAAATTGTAACTGTTGAACAGAAAATTAAATATGCTTTTCAAAAATACCAAAAATGTGTCTAATTAAACAAAATGTAAAGCGTTTTTCTTAATATCAGATGAATTAACATTTTGTGACACATTTACATTTTTTATTTAGTTACGTGTGGAAATAATCCCATTTGAATACCCCATTTGTAAAGAAAAGCCCCTGTATATGGCCCACACTTTTATTCACAGTAAGATGCAAATGAAAGCAGAAAGAATGCTTTTTCGATTGAGAATACATCTACTCTAATTTATTTTTATGTCGATGTTTACAATTAAAACGGTCACTGGTTAATTAGTTTTTCGGACTGTGTTGAATTTGTTTATGTTAATGTTCGCTTTTTACTGATGAGAATGCGTGGGAAAGTCTTAATGCAAACAACAAATTAATTGCGTACTGGATAATACACTAGTATATAGTGTCGCTGTAATTTAAAGAATAGGACGGTTAAAAAACCGACTCTTTGTGCATTGTTCATCTTGGACAAAATAATAATAATAATAATAATAATAATAATAATAATAATAATAATAATAATTGAAATATTGTCAATCAAACGAGTGAATAAAATTGTTTTAGAAAGGTTGGACCAAAATTATCACACAAAACTCGTAGTTGTTTTCTATGATTATTATTTTTGGTTGAATTATTCGAACAATAATATTTTTGGTATCAACCTGATAATGAGCTGTCCAAAAGGAGTTGGAATCAATTATACGAGTATTCTGTAGGTTTCAATATAAGATTACTTTGTTTGAATATTTCATAAATCCACTATGTTAATATTATTAACATTATAGTACTTAAGAATTAGATTATCTAGGTACTTCCCTTAAATATCAGTTAGGTCAAATTAACATTTAATCAAAGAATCCATCACAGTATACTAAAGCCGTTTCTTTCTAATTTCAAAATGCTCTTCAAATACTTTCATTCAATCGACTAAAGTATAAATAATTAATATTAATCGTTGTGAGTAATAAAATAAAAATGACTAGCTAATAACTATATTTTGTGATAACGCCGATATATTGGCTCTTAAGGAATTTCTTCTATGGATAAATTATACTAACAATATTACTTTTGAGTTAATTACATTTTACAAATAATCCAGTTCATTTAAATGCGACAATCGCCAACCTGTTTTTTTTCTCTTTCGATAAGGAAATATCGGTAAATCAGGTTTGGTATTTTTAGGTATAAAACATTTACTGATTCCACGTCAAGAAAATTAACTTAAAATTACATTAAATAGAAAGTTTGTAAAAAAAATATTAAAATAGAAAATGCATTTTGTTGGAAGTTCTTCAATTTGCCATTAGTTATTTTTAATTTACTTTTGCCAGCAGATGATAGACACTTGAGAAATTTAGAAAACTTACTGGTCTGATATTTGTGTAATTAGTATGTACAGCAATCGAGGATAGAGAAGAAACATACGTCATGACTCTTATATTCGATGTTGGCACAAGTCAGAGTTTTAACGTAAACGATTTAAGGAACACAGATTCATAACCAGTAAACCACTTCGGATCAGATTAAAACTAGGATATTTTATTATCTAAGAGATTTCGCTTCTTTTCTCTTCTCTTTTGCCCATATTTGAGCGTTGCAATTGGTTCATTTACTTTTCATATTTAGTTCAATGTTTCCATTTTTGTTGGCATCTCTTTTTATATCCACTATTCAGTCTAGTCTCTTTCTTAATAGGGGATTATTTTCCTAAATGAGTACCTCTACGTTCCTCTCTAAACAAGCTGGCCTGAGAATTATAATTCTTTTAAATAAAAGGGTTCTTTCGGCAAAAATATACAAAGAATTTCAAAATCAACTAACAGATGTTAAATTTCATTTTTAAAGACATGTTACTGAAATAAGTTGGCGCTCCAAATTACTTCACAGATGAGTTTTACGATTGTAATAATTTAGAAATAATGGGCACTATTGGAGAAGCTGCATCACGAAAGGTTTTTTGGGATTTTTTCCTTCCATGAAAAGAGGTGTCGTTCAGAGTGGTATCCCATCATATAATTCTCGGAACTGAGGAATTGGGTAAACGAAATCGGGAATCTAGTAGTAGTTTAACACCCGTCTCGAAAGGTATCTTGTATTCAAGTGTCTTTAGTTTTGTTAAATTGTGTATGTTATAATTTGCCGGTACTTTCATGAATTAGTTATTAGAGTCAAACGGTTTATTAAAGAACTCGGCTTAATAATTATTCAAATTTCAAATAATTAGTTGTATTATAAATTGACTCGTTGTTCTTCATTTCAATTTTATTTGTAGTTAGCACCTACTCCTCGCCCAATAACTGAGTTCAGTTAGTTTCTTTGTGATTTGAGTAACCTATAAATATATCTACATACTGGGCGTCCCCTGAATCGGAGCTGGAGGCCTGAACGCATAAGAATCTGGTAAGTGCCAGTTTTCCTTATTAATATAATATGGCTATCGACTAATTAATCCAACTTGTTTCGTTAACAAATTTATTGTAGGAAACACGTTTTGCTTCCGCTCGGAAAAACCATTACAATATCACGTGTGGTGTAATATATACATTTATACATATTTAACCATCTAATCACATTATATTATTAGCACCCATCCAGTATATTACACTTTTAATTAAATAAAATTTCTTCAGTATCAAATTTCCATATCGTCATTCTCTGAATGACAATGTGATATTTCACTTTAATGTCCAACTTACTTTGCCCTTAATTTTTGGTCTTCATAATGTTTCAAACAGGCTGTGGTATACCATCTAATTCAATCTGCTTTTGGAATCCTTCGTAGACCACATGAGCTCATTGGAGAACTACCAAGTTTCCCTACTGAGGATTACATGGTCTCTTTGTGCTCCCAGCACTAATTGTGTATCCAGAATTATTATAATTAAGTTAATTACTGATCTTATACGAAGCCTTGGTGCTTCTGCTTCCATTTCAATGCGAACAGACAAAAAAGCGATCTGGTTGCCTGACACCCATGCGTTGTCAAGTAGGAAAAGAACAGTAACTTTATAGATAATAATAAGAGGTAACTAGCTCGCCATTTAAGCAAGTTAATAACTTTAGAATTAGCTCTACATGTGTGCCAAAGTATTTGCACTGGAATTTTCAAGGGATAGGCAATCCATTCTATTAACGGGGGACAGGGGAGATGGGAGTACATTTGCTGCCTTTCTTGAATAGGTCACCAGCACATTTTTGGAAATCTAACGTTACGTCTTTAGAAGATAGAGGAATATTAAAATGTATGAGAGCAATGTTAAGAAAAGAAATAATCTCCTGAATGTTTTAGCACAAACCTAGGCAAAGTCATTTGCATAGCCACTGATTTTTATAAAGGTAGGAAGCAAGAACTATAAAGAACAGCACGAGATATTAAATAAAATAGGTTCTCGTCTGTAGAATACGTCAGCGCCCATAAATTCTTGTTTTGATGAGGTGTAATAAACAGGAAAAGATGAAGACGCAAATGGGAATAGAGGAGTAAATAGAGGATAAAAATAAATTGTCGTAAGCACCTCTAGTGTCGAGAAATACAACAATGGCGTTTTTGCAAATGACATTTTGGTTATCAGTAATTAATGCTTTCATTTTTTCTGTATACCTTTAGAAAGAATTCATTTTCAAGAATTCAGGAATTTTCAAGAAGCTAGTCAAAATGACTGTTTATATTTTCGAAAACTTTTCCAATGATACTATAGGCACTGTTTTTTTTTAAAATGAGAACTACAGTTTTTCCACTCTTTTGGATTATCATGAATTTTATTCAAAATAGGTAGGATGATATTAAAATCAAAACATTGGCAAGTGACTTTTTTGCTATGGTTCCTACAATCTTATATATGATCCAATTAAATTTATTTTTAACTATATTTATTATTCGTTTTTTTTTATACAAATATCACATTTTGCAGAGCAAAAAATCTACGAAAAAATGTACTTATTAAAAAAACACAATTTTGAATTTTAGAAACAAGATATGCGTTTAATAAAATTATGATTTTTATTCGATTTGTTATCTATACGAGTATAATAAATTAATTCAATCTAGCAACAAACTTAAATAAATATGCAACCTGTAACAAAAATCTGAGACTGGTTTAATTATTTAAAAATGAATATTTGAAAAAATACCAAAAATTTTAATAAAAAGAAATTATAACCAAAATCAAAACCGGCTTTAATGATTTCAAAAACAATAGAAATAGTAGGGTGACCAACTTTTGTTGCATATTTGTTCCTTAGTGTAGATTGCAGTTTGAACTATCCAGGAAAATTTTTACTAAAAAATACAAATGAAAATTTACATTTGGTAGAAAGCAAATAAAAAAAATCGTTTTAATTTTTATAGCATTTAGTAACATGTTCCCTTAAACATTTAATCAATACGCTAACAGATTGCACTGAAAACACCATCAGTATTTGTAGAATACATGACATATTGTTATATTATATCTACCTACTTTTTAGTATATAGTAAATATCGGATTATTTATCAAGTTTATTAGAAACTTTTTTATATCCATCTTATTTATTATTTATTTATTAACCACAAAATGATTGAAAAATTGTTGTCTCTACGAAGACAGAACAGTGAGGAAGGCACGAATCTGAAAACCCATTGAATGAAAATGAAGAATGAAGTCATTAACAGCAGTTTGAAAGCGACAGTAGTGCACTCGCGTATCGTAAATCTGTCAACGTCCCACCAATGGCGGCGCAGCGAAGCGAGTGACATGCATATTTTTTTTCATTCTTCAGGCCTTCCATCTCTGGGTTACTCAAATATAACGTATGCTTTAACGTAGTTTTATTATACTAGGAGACGTTTAAAATTTATGACGGTTGAGTATTTGGAAGAATACACACGCAAGGAGAACACATTTTAAGTCAGCTTCTATGTCAATGTAAACAATTAAGAATTACTGCAATCAGAATAATAGTCAATACATTTTTTGGCTTTTCTCATATCGTAAGTGGTATTTTAGGAATAATTTACATTATAACAGTAACTTCCAGTTGAGCCATTTAAAATACTTTGGGTTTCGTGAGTTGGTTTTTTAAATATGACTTTAGTATAAATTAATCTATTGTGAAGTTCCATCGGTGAAAGTTACAAAAATGATTGTTTTTGGTTGTGATTAGTCTTCTTCTTTTTAGCATTCAACGAGTGGTTTTGAGGTAAGTCTTCTGCAATAATCATCAGCTCTTATTTGAGTGATGACTACTTTTTACCGGTGACTTTAGCTGGACCTACTCGTGTTTTTAATACTCTTCTGTTTATAGAAATGGAATGAATGGATCTGAAATGCATGTATTAAGTGATGTGGTTCGCTCTCGTCTAAATATAGTGGTCATATTTCTAGTCTGTTTCTTTACCATTTCAGCCAAAAACTGTACCTCTTTTTTGTATTCCTCTTCATTGACGAATTTTATAGTTGGAGTTCATGAAATAAAACTATCGTCAATATTCCGCAATCAAATTTAAATTTCGACTTGGATGAGCGTTTTGAATCTTCTTCTAACCACTCCATACTGATAGTGTCGGTAACTGATAATATTGATAAGGTTTTCATTTGGACATTGTAACTTTTTCCTATTATCTGTTGAGAACACTTTGTATGAATCACCGCACTAGTATTTTAAATCGAGCTGTTAATATCAATAGTTTCAATTAAATTAACTGTTTCTACCTTACTTTGTGGAATCTACCCATAATATAAAAGACAAACTATACTTATCTTGAATTCAGTATTCCAAAGCCTTTTTTAAAACTATTATGTGACATATATACAATGTGATTTTTTATTATTAATTTTTCTGTACCAATGAGTAAAGATAATTTTAAATGGGAAATTAATATAATAAAACAAATCGTTACCTCAAAAAATTATCAATGACATTTAATAAAAGGTTGATCAATAAAAAGGAAAAAAGGGTAGTCATTATCCTTATTTTTCCGAAACAACCTAAAGAAAACAGATCATACAGAACTATTACACATTTTTGAGATATTTCAAATAAAATATCAAAAATTATATCTCGTACAACATCTTATGTAATATCTTTTAAAGTAAACAATAAAGTAGATTGATTTTTATTAATGGTAAAACCCGAAAATCTTAAACTGAAATAACAGAAGAGGTCCTTCATATAAGTAACAAGAAGCAAGAACTTTAATTTTTTGGAGGACTTTGAAATCAAGAAATATCTACAATGTCCTCAGTACTAAATGAACAATAAAATCTGGGAAGTTCAATTATTTTAGATAGAAATCAAGCATATGCGTGAGAAAAAAGTCAGATGACGCTCGAAGGGCGAAACTGGAGTCACATAATAATTTTTATAAAAAGATTTGGATTACTAAGGAACTTCAAGAAAAGTATAGTTTATCTTGTACATTTATATAGTTTTAATTAAATGTATTGCATGCTCCAATGATAAATTAATGAACTTTCTATCTCTAAACTAACTAAAACCGATGACATTAGTATTTTAAGTATCTTTTGAAATAAACATGGCCTTTCAACTTAGACCATATATAATCTCAGGCCCGAGTATGTGCGAGAGATAATGGTCATGAACATAACTATAGAGAAAGGGCAATAGAAGGAGAAATAATCAGGAAAGATAAATAATAATATGTATTAAGGTCTACCTAGGTTTCGGTATCTGACAATACCACTCTCAAACTTTTATCTATCTTGGAAAATGGTGTATACCGAAACCTACGTAGAGATTTAAATATACTAAAACGCTTTGGAAGACTGTGAAAATTCAAGATAAGTATTATTTATCTTTCCATATTTATTATGAATAATTTCCATAAAGTAATAATTGAAACAATTAATTTAATAATCAGTATTGTTAATATTGTGGTTACCGCGGTTTTATAAAGTGTATACATCTGTGGGCTTTGTTTCCCCTTCTGTTTCCTTCTCTCTCTTAGACCGTATATTTTCTAACATCTCTCTAGTATCCTCTCACTCTTTGAATGTTCATTACAACGATAGCAATGTAAGAGTACCGTCACACTCGGTGCATATTATACGAGTATATGGTGTAAGTCTTCAAACGAAAATGAATCACCTTAATAAACTTAGTACCGTAAATTTTTGGACGAATTTTGATAAAATTCTCTTTCAGAAATTTAACGCCCGTTTCCTCAGCAGCAAACTTAGTTTTTTTTATAAACAGGTCCGTGGCTCACAATATTAAATATATTTTTGTTCTGTATATACCCATCTGCAGTTAGTAATAATCGCAAATCTGCAACGAAAAATATCGCAGATTGCCTGTTAACATTTGCGAATGTTGAAGGTAGAGCGTATCATTGTTTGATACAGGGGCATACGTTGAGCAAGTCAATTTTGACTATCCTATATATTTCAAATTTTATTAGAAAACCACAGCATTTTAAAACAATTTTTTGTGTGCTACACTTCAGCTGAGATATTTGATGTAGTAACGGGCCACCTACAGACACTAGTTTTCCAAATTACCATCGTCATGAACCTAAGAAATATTTGAACATATATAAGATTAAATGAAGAGTAACAAAAGTTACGTGTTGGTGCGTACACACTTTGTGGTGAAAGAAAAAGCCAAATTTGTATTATAAGTGTGTAAAGATAAGTGTGTTAATCTTTACACACTTATAATACAAATTTGGCTTTTTCTTTCATATATAAGATTGTTTGAATTAGAGTTTGAAAAAAGTCATTTTAGAAACAAAGGATTAAATCTTTAGAAAATGTAGGACTGCCTCAAATTTGGTTACTTAATGTACATTTAATTGTGATACCATTCTTTAATAAGTACTTCACTGTATCGTGTTATACGGTACGACCTACGATCAGCCAACCAACGCCTCTTATCGTATTCAATTCACTTGCCTTCTGGGCCCACTCTCATATGCTATGTCCTTTCATACATAAGCCTGCCAGTCAACTCTGCCTTATGAATAAATTGTTTGTTTATTTATGTATTCAGATACTGTCGTTCTGGCTCGGTATCGTCGTTTATAATCAAATTATTTGGATCTCTTGGTTCACTGATCATATTTTTTTTTCGATTTGGATATCGTTTTTTTGCATATGGACGATGAATAATTTAACTAATTAATAGTACTCAATGTTTGGTTAAGAGTAAGGGTGATGTATTAAAAAAAAAGAACCTTTCTTATATCAGGCATTTATTAAACAGATGCGCAGTGTATGTTGTAGCACTATGGGTTAAGACGTACCTAATGCATTTAATCAAACGAATACATTAAATAAAATGACGAATTATACAAAATTTGTTCTCTTGTATTCATTTACGCGTTATGTGGTTTAATTCCTTTGCAAAATTTTTATCTATACACGTATTTGATTTTTCCTTATAAATTTGTAAATCATCATGCGTAAAATTTTAAAACATTTTGTAGTCTGATTTTTATCATTATATGTACAATGTTATCAAAATATTGTGCAGTATTTGTACGGATACCCAAGTACTATGATGCAAACCGCTTGTATTTAGAGAATATCCTTAAGTAAAAATTGCATTAGAATTTGTTAGAAGTGCCATAAGCGTGCTCCTTTTTTTTTAGTTTTACTTTGTAAGTAATGAATGTCTGGAAGAGAATTAGTTCATTAAATATAACCCTCTTTTTCTCTTAATAAAATGATCTTTTCCATTTTACATAAAAATCCATCCTTGATTTAGGAACATTAAAAAAATAGCATTTATTAAAATATCTAAATTTTGTTTCTAAATTTATAACTGGATAATCATAACCATATATATTTCATCAAAATGACAACGCCGATCTGTTATTGTGTTTATTATTTTTGATTATTTAGAGCCTTCTACTAAAATATAACTCGATCAGGTTGGTCCTTAGGAAATTTTTTAACAATGACCTAAACTGCAGCTCCCCAATTATAGAAATACATGTGATCTCAAGATGATCCTGGGCCAAGCGCGTGGGAACATGAGAGAGCTCATTTTTTTGTATGTTGCAGCGTGCATTTCGTGAAGTACACTTGGAAAAAATGTATTAAACTAAATATTATTTATGTTTTACGTTAGTTTTTAATATTTCGTTGTGTGCATTCTAGAAGCATTCCTGGAAGTGGTGAACTGTATATATAGATCAAAATTCTATCGATGCCAAAAACTAATTTGCTTTGGTGCTTTTTACTTTGGTCAGATGATTTGTAAAATTTAAAAACAACTATGATAAAAAAAAGGCAAAGGTAGAAATTATAGGGGGTGTCAATGCAGCAAACAGTCAAGATACTAGATTACAGCCACAAGTGATTTACATCAAATCGTAACATAAATAAAGTTGAATTTTTACAACTTTACTCATAAGGTCACAAATCATAAGTAAAGTTTTAAAAATACAACGGTATGAGTATTTATAGCTGGACATGAAAGCAATATATGATGATAAAAAGATACTTACTTGTTCTAGCGATCTAATAATACGAAAACTTCAATATAAAAATGCAATCAACCATTCAAGAAACAAAAATAAGTAATTAGAAAAAAAACTATGGAGTGGGTTATTGAAATGTGGACAAAATAATCTCAGAAATATAGAAGACTTCTTTATTATGATTGAATATATATTGAATTCAATAAAAATTACCTATTACACAATTTTATTAAATATTTGTTGTTAACAAGAAAAAATACAACTTTAATATAGCGCCCTGTAAATCTTACGTTCTAAATTATAAGCCGGCTTTAAAGAAGTCTCTTATCGTTTTGTGTAGATAATCGATTTTGTTTTCCAGTCGTCATCAAATAGCATGGCATAAATAAAATATGAGACGTTGACAAATAGATATGTATATTTATAAGGTTAGTAACAATGAGCCTTCTTGCACTATTGTTATGTGATTGATAATAATAAAAAAAAACAAAACAAACTAGACGCAAAACATGGATACATTATTGAAAATTTATTGTTGTGACATTTGAATATGAAATTAATTTTTTCAGTTAAATAATAATAAATTATAGAACTTCTAATAAAAATAAAAAATCTTTGCCACTACTATTTAATTCAAACTTAAAAATAACAACGACGACTAGTTTCGGCTGAAATGCCATCAGGTTTAAAAGATTAAAATTTGCTATACAATATGCACTATACGATGTAAATAATATAAACAGTGACCACAACAACTAACCACAAAATAAAACAAAATATTACACAATGAAAAACAGGTTTAGTAGTGGTAAAATTAAATTTTATCCGTCATCCAATTAGACATCTGACATTACCGCATGTGTCTTTCAGCGTTTAGTGAGTTTCTAAAACATTTTCTTTTTTTTTGCCTTAATTTTTCTAATTTTGCCAATTTTACAATTTACTGTTAACTAATGAAGTTGCTTTCCTCCCCACACAGAGTGGGTCTTTCCTTAGGGTGGGCGCTCTCTTCCTTTGGACCTCAATCTTTATGTCAATTTGTATGGCTTTTTTACCGAATTAATAACTTTGGTTGTTTTACAAAGTTATTTTTTCTTGTTATCCAAGTTTTTTTTGCCTTCAAGTTCTATATCTAGTGGAAATTCATTCGTTTGTGTAGATTTTATAGCCTTATCCAATTTAACCTGTTCAAGCCTTTACCAGTAAAATTTCACGTCAATAGGTGTTTTGTAAGCCCCCTTCACCTGCTTTATTTTTATAATTATGTTAATTTTTTCAATCATAATTTAAAGTTGGATGGTCATTGGGCCTCCTTTAAGGGTATTTGTATTTTTGTACCTCATCCTACTTGGTCTCTCCCCTTACCAAAACTGAGACACTTAGCGGGGTTGTTTAATATATTATTTTTTAATACGTTTTACAATACAATGTTAATGCCAAATTAAGTTAATTTAAAAACTTCAGTTAATACAATTTATTTAAGTCAAAATTTAATTTAATTTTACCGTTACTAAACCTGTATTTCATTGTGCAACATTTTGTTTTATTGTGTGGTCACTGTTTATATTATTTACATTGTTTAGTGCATATTTTATAGAAATTTTTCATCTTTTAGACCTGAAGATGGCATTTTAGCCGAAAATAGTCGTCGTTGTTATTTTTAAGTTTGAATTAAATAGATTTTGGATTTTTATTAGAAGTTCTATAATCTCTTAATACCACATTTGAGAATATGGATAATCTTCTTCAAATAATAATAACTATATTTTGTAAGGTTTAAAGTACAAAAAAATTAATAATTTTATGTTGATTAACTATTCGTTTGTAATATGACCATATTCTCAACATATTTTGAAAAAAATGTTATTCTGGCTTGTTTCTGTATAGTAAACAAATTTTCTTATACATTTTTCTTCTTGTGTAAGTACATAGAAATGTATTTGTCACAATTTTCAAATTTAACATATTTCATCAATATAATTTCTCTAATAACTTTTATTAATAATTCACTTTGCTTTCGCTTTAATTTTCCTGGCACGAAATTTAGAACTAATTTTGATCTCTTTGATCTTTACCCATCATTTTTTAAAACGCAGTTCAGTAAATAATCCAGAACCTTGCATTTGATTTGACATAAACAAAGTTGTTTATGTTTGTAAACGGGCACGAGCAACACCTTTTGATTCATGGTAAAAAATACAAATTTATATAATAAGCAATTTTCATAATTTCCAATCATAGCGCAATTTCTTATAAAACATTGATTTCCCATTTTATTTGAAATAAACTATTTTTATGCTACAATTTGTTCGTGTTCTTTGTCACCAGGTATTAAACTACTGTGAAAGAGAGAAGAGACTCGTAATAACGGTGTATAATATGTGCGACATCGAAGTCCAGAAATAGAAGCGAAAAGTTGTTTGAACTTCGGCCAAGAACATCCAAGTCAAGAGGGGCGACACATATTGCAGAATGCCAGAATGGACGACTCAACTTCAACTCGATTCAGCTGAATTGCAGCAAACAGTTTTAGTCAAGGCACTTGCAACCACTTTTATCTAAAATCCAAAATTGAGGGCAGCAGAGTAAACAAATGTACAATACATGCCCGCCACGTATTAAATAGGAGACTATGAGCGAAAACTGTAAATCGGCAATAAAATGTTCAGAGACAATATTATTGTTCACGTGTTAAAACAAACCGCTGAACTCATCTATACTATATATATATATATATATACATCCACAACAGGTAAGGTTTATTTGCTTCTATTAATAACACTATTGCCTTTTGCTTATAATTTTCCTTTTTAGGTTAAACACTTTATGGTTATTCTTAAAATTGTCTCTATAATGACAAATAATATTAACTCAATACTTCAGTTATATACTATCCGGTAATATTAACAAGATTTAATGTGATCATTATTTTTTTAAGAAAATTTGAATTTTAGGTTAAGTAATAATTTTGAATTGCTTACTAACAAGGTTGTTTTCTCTTTCAGAAGAGGGCTCGGTCAAATTCCAACGGAGCTTAAATAGTTTTCCGAAATTATAGCATTCATTCTTTATGTTTAATTTTTTTTAATTTTTAACCTTTTAAAATTATTAATTACAAATTACAACAATATAAATTTTTACTTATTTTTGATTTTATCTAAAGAATTAACTATTTATAATTAAAATATGATGTTTTTACTTGTATTTTGGCATCATCATTTTTATTTCTACATTAAAATTTAGTTTATTACTAAGATACAACAAAGCCTAATTTTTTACAATGAATTACTTTAATTTTATTATAATTTAAAATTTTAGATTCTTGCATATTTCTAAACAGTGACCAAAGTTTAATTAATAATTTCTATTAAATTTGCAGGATAGTTTACGTATTATAAGTATTACATAAAAATAATTGAAAATGTTCTTAAATTCTTTTAACCAATTTTATTTGATTCATGTGTTAGTACCTATCAATTTTTGTTTAATCCATAATTAAATTATTTGATTTCTTCTTTTAGATCGTTACAATATATTATTATTATTATTATTATTATGTTAGAAAATCCGAGATGAGTCAATTATGTAGATTATATTTGTGATAAGAAGCTTATACGAGCAAAAAATGTTTTTCTTGTTTTGTCTACAATATTTTATAAAAATAAGAACATTCACAAATTTTTTCATACTTATTTGAATGAAAATTTAGATAATGTTCCTTAAGCGCCCATATTATTAGATAAAAATCGAGGAAAAAAGCGGCAAGAGAAGCAACATAACAAGTTACCTTACGAGTGACAGCTGTATATATTCTACCAATGTTTACCCATTTCTAGCATACCCATCCTCCTCTCAAAGTTCTTCAAATATCAAAGAAAGATAACTAAAGTAGCTATTTTCAACCTAAGTAACCAATTCATTATCATTAACGAAAAAATACCAGATTTACGAAATCCATTTAGTTTTGATGAACGAAACTAATAAATCTTTGTGTGTTTTTAAACAAATGAGGTTTAAAAAAGGTACAAAGATAGGAACAAGCTAGGGAGGGTGTTTTGAGTTGAAGTGTGGAAAAAAGAGGGTTTATTTTTAAAATCTTTAGTAAAAATCTGTTTCATTTAAATTTATTACAGTTCATTTAAATCAAAGGATTTTAGTTTCTTTTAAGAAGTCCTTTCTAAAAGATGTCTATTTTTTACTCGCATACACACGCGTACTAAAGTAAACATGTTTTATTGGTTACACGAAAACATATTTACGTAGGTCCTCAAACATGTTTCAAGTAATAAGTAATATTTGTAAAATATACAAAAAGAAGTACCTACTTACATCAGTGACTTGGTGATCGTTTTATCAATGACTAATTTTCTGCCTCAAGTTTATTTTATGGGATATTCTTATATCTCGTTAACAGCAGCATTAATGAGTTTAAAAAATTAAGACTTCATTCCAATTTACAATACACTTCACAAAAAAAGAGAATTCTCATTACTCTTATTTAACACCCTGTATCTCGTAAGCGTAAGGTACCCATAATTCGTGCCTCCAAACATTTCTGGCCCAGGAAATGAACACCACAAGACCACGGGTCAGTGACAAGAATTTTTGAGTAAAATGGAGTCGCAAATAAAATGACGGAACTCACAAACAAATTTTTATTTTAAACCACATACATCTTAAATTAAAGTTAACAAAACAATTATTTTGTGGTGATTATTTAGAGTTTAATTTATTTTATTCACTGTACCACATTTGGGACAGATTGATAGCCTTCTACAAATTTCTATTTCGACAGATTTTTTTAGGACTCCTTGCGGGGTATTATTATAATTACAATCTCGTCAATAATGACCCAATATAATTCTAACTTCAACTAACTAGTGTTAAAACTCAGTTATATTAATCGGAGATACTTCTGCTTTTTAAACTGTAACTACAATATCTCAACGGGCTTAATCCTCTTGAGCCTCCTTTTTAGTCCAATGTTATCAAGTATCTGGATGGACTCAACATTCACATGAAGATGGAATCTCTCTTCATGAATCCTGGCAAATTTTTTAATGGCCTGGGCAATACTTTTTGTATGCTCAATGGAGTTCTCTGTTTCTACGATGTTTCTTGGCATGTGCTTTACAGCTTGTTATTCAGTTATTTAGTTCTGTTTGAGTATGATATCACATTTTTGTTTAATCTGGCAAAAATAAGGTCTATACTATTCTTCTATTCGTGAATTTGACACGGACAGATGTATCTCATTGAGTTTTCCATTTTTTTATCCAATTAGAGATATAGTTGATGTTGTTTGTAGAATGATTGTGGCTTTTGTGATTGTTGACCATTACTGCTAAAATAGTAACGTTTTCTAACTGAGGAATATCACATGTGTACATTATAAGTATAGAATAAGTCCTATAACACATTCTTGTGGTACTTCAGCTTTCTCTTTCAAGTAAGATTCTTCTTGATCCAAAAGTATCTGTTTGAAATATAGATTCATTGTTTGATAGATGACAGCTACCTGGTGACGTTTGACACTTTTCTCTTGTCAAAAGGCGTTACATTGCGAAAAACAACATACGCAGCCACAAGTCACAGTAACATACGAAAACGTTATAAAGGTTTATTAAAGATCGACAAATACAAATTAAAAAAATCTATGTTCTATTACACATAACAAAAAAAAATGATACAAGAAATCCTTAACTAGACTCAGTTTAAATTTCAAGAATATTCAACTGGATTCAAAGTTATTCGATTCACAAAAATATTTCGAAATAAAAAGCTGGTAATCTATCACTTCTAGCAAAAAAAGGAGCAGAACTATTTTAGAATGACTTTTTGACATTTTTTTTGTACCGTACGGTTTAAATTCGTCTTGACACCTGAAATACGTTTTGGAGCCTTCATCATAATTACATAACGAGTATTTTAGACATCCGGTATTTAAAAAAGTCGACGCGCAATCACGGATCAACGTAGCGAGTTTCCTGTTTCGGTCTCATACGGCCCATCCTTCTTAATTGAACCGTTTTTTTCATTGAGGTGAATTACAATTGCGCAGACTGTCACTGTTAACCCTTAAAACTAGTATACAGGGTGTCAATAATTCCACGGTTAATTGCATATTTTCAAGATCATGAAAAAATATTCAGACAGTTAAATAGCTAGTCCTTTTGCCTATTCTCTTATTTAATCTCATTTCAGTACCAAAGTTAGAAAATAATAAAGTAACACCGATTAAGAATATTCTACTTTGTATATCAAAAAGGTAAAATTCAGAATTTGGGCACATTTTTTCAAAAATCGTGCCTATTTATAAAGTACTTCTTAAAAACCATTCCAAAATCTGTCATTTCAAATTAGGTTATATTACTACCTTAATTTTTTTAATTTTGGATATACATACATAGACATTTAGTTATGTCAAATTTTTATCTCTGTAAATAATTATTCAACTTTAGTTCCATTCAACCATCTCCGTATCTCATACATATTTTGAAATCAAAAAACAATGCAATTACATTTTCACCATCCTGTATAAGGCTGAATTCGTGGAGTATTAAGACATTATCATTTCCACTCTCGTATTTTGTAATTAGCATTCATTGTTCATTTTCATTAAAATTACTAAGTAATTATTAGGATCACCATAAGAGCCTGTAATAATAATAAACAATGTTTGAAACTTAGTAAGGTTAGATATTTTCAGAAATAATTTAGCAAGAGTAATTAGTCCCTGTAAGAGACAAGAGAATTTATTAAAAATGTACAGTGACAGGAAAATAAATACGTGATACGCTGTACTATCAGGTTTTGCTTCAAACTTGGGCACAGTGCAACGGAAAATTTTGTAAAACTTCAGGGGAGCTAGAAGGACAGTGTTCTGTCATGAGCATAGAAAAAATACCCGTTAAAATGGTTCCAAATTTTTTTTTCCCAAGACCAAAAGGGCTTTCTAGAATTCACTAAGAATAATCTCCATTTTTTGGAACGTGTCATTACTGGTGACTGGGTGTCTCAGTACGACCAGGAAACCAAACACAAGAGCATGGAATGACGCAATTTAACCCCACCAAAACTCAGAAAAACAGAAATAAGTCGAAGATAAAATGGATGCTGGTTTACTTTTTTATAGCCAAGACATCGTCCATAAATACCACACAGTTAATAAATAGTTTTACCGAGGGGTTTTTTTTCGAAAAACGGTCATTAGTATGAGACCAAACATTAAGAACATTGAGTGTTGGATAACGATAGTGTGCCATGTCACGCAACAATGTAAACAAATCAGTTTCTGACCAGAATAAACATTCTTGTGACTCTTCAGCCTTCTTTTTCACCCGACTGTGTCCATGTGACTTTTTCCTTTGTCAGAGATTGAAAAATTACTTTAGGGGATGTCATCTTATGACACTAGAAAACATTAAAATGGCGGAATTGTTTCAAGAGTTGAGTAATCCTTTTTTTCAACCCTCTTCTTGAATATGTGACCCCTTTACAAAACGAGAAATTATGGTGACCGTAATATATAATAATTTGCAAGCTCGACTGTTTAGAATCATTTGTGAATACATGGGTTCGCTCTATGTATACTGAATTAAAGTGACTATCCAAATGGAAAGGTAATGATACAAGTTTTGAAACTAAATGCTGAATATGCGAATTCTTTTTGTGACCCTCTTTGACTATTAAAATTAACGTTTCTTTCTAATCTTATGAATGATAAATAAATGATAAAATCAAAGGATTTATCGCAAAACTTCGTTTGTGGTCAACGTCTTTACAGAAACTGATGCATGAGACTTTCCCTTCAGTTTAGAAGAAATTGCAATGAACCAATCAATCGTTGGTAGCAACTTCTTATATTTTTTGCATGATATAGATGTTGTATGAATTGGAAAATAAATTATTAAGTTATTTCCAGAACTCGACTTTGAAGCTAACAATAGCTACAAATTAATATTAAATCTTTTTTTCGACATGTCAGTATAACTGGCTGATTTGACCACAGTGATGAAAAAAACGTTATATATTTTGTTGCTAACGGCATGCTTAAAATGAAATTTATTTCAAAACAGATTGACAACTTTTTGATGAAGAGAAAAAAGACAATCCAAAGCTGGTAAGGGAAACTTTGAAATTATTAGTGCCATTCCCCATTTTCTACCTACGTGAACTAATGTTCTCTTCAATGTTGAACATAAAAACTGGAAAGCGAAATAAAGTCCAATTTTTGAATAAGACATAGCAAGCTCCCTGGAGGGTTAAAAATGATAAGTTATTCTGATTCTATTTTTTTTGCATCTTGTAGACTAAAACTACTCTCTTAGTAAATTATTTCTGAAACTGAATTTCCCTTTTAATACCTAGTACTTAAAAATTTTGTAGCACTTGATTAAAATTATAAGTAGAAAACATGCTCGCAAATTTATGAATTTTAATCACAAAACAGGAAATTAAACTTTGACTAATTTCGACTACTGCGAAGTGCTATTTTCTTTATTTCAGACGATAACTTTCAAATTGAACTCATTCATACAATATTGGAAACTCTTTCAAATGTTCAGCATTTTGTTTTTCATCTCAATATCTGTATGAGATAATAATTTCTAAAGCGGGAAAAGTGTCAACTTGAAACACTTTTCAAACTAACAGTTTATATGAGTCAGTCATGTTTCATTTTCTTTGAAATGTACCACAAATTCAAATTTAGAAATAAGAGAAGCGGCGACTTTTGTTCCGGAAACAAATCAGGTAGTTCAATAATTCTTCTTCAAACCGATACTTTTGATGTTGACAATTTAATGATCGCTTTCCAGAATATATGGCACGCATTTCCTGTATTTTTAACGCTAACACGTAATACCGCCTTTTCAACGACCAAAATAACGCATAAATAGACCTAAGCTATCTTTCACTCGACCGTGAATAATATTAAGGTTTCTAGATGAGATAGAGTATAGGTAATTTTAGAGGATGTCCCTAAGAATAAACAATTAAAAATGGGAATATTTTTGTAGAGTTAAACCAACAAATAGAAATATATTAAATTTTGCCAGTAAAAGAACTTTTTTTGAAGAAAATTTGTATACAACTTTTTGCGCAATTAACGGTTTCCACAAAAAGCTAAAAACCTAAAAACTACCGCCATGATGTTGAGGGTGGTTTTTGTGGTTATTAACTCTTTTGATTTTATATATCCCACGTCGTAGGTATTTTTATAACCATTGAAAGCAGAAATGTATTTCTTGTAAATTGCTCTTGTTATATACAAATGTATATATGTACATAGATTTTAAATATCCTTGTACAGGATGTTCGAAACATTTGAAAGTTACTAAATGATTATGTGCTAAGTAAGGCCCTATAGCCACATTTTCGAGTGGTCTGTGTTTGTAAAAATACAAACTCAATTCAATTTTTAGGATGTTTGTCTAGATAAGTTAAGTAAATTTTATTTCAACTAAAAAATTAACAAAAAGCTCCGATACCATTTCGTAAGCCCCAAAATGCTCATAAATTATACTTTGAAGGTAAAATTTTGGTAGCATAATTGTCAGCGGAAAAATGAAAAGTAGATGAATTATAAAATGCAAAAAATTATATGTACAGGGTATTGTTTTATGGCAAGACGAATTTTTAAATGTTTCGTTAAGCCAGTCCTGTATTTTCTTTTCGGGAATACTTTGGTAGATTTTGCAGGTAATGGTTGTTGTAAATATCAAAATAACATAGAGTAATTCGGAAGTTATGAGCCCCGAAAGAAATAGGTCGAATTGATAAAACACCCTATATTTCAGTTATACAGAGTGGAAAATCTATTAAATATAGGTTATTTGGAACCAACAAAGTGACGTCTATGGTTAGAATTAGGCCCTTTCCCAATGAAACAACCTGTATACGTACTTTTTTCTAGTCATGCTAACACCAATGGATTAATAAATATACTTTAATTATTAATCAAATTAGTTAGTCTAATTATAACATATTTATTTCTTCGAAACTCTAAAAAATATTAATATTCTAATTCCTGGTTCTGTTCCTTGTTGGTGAAAAAGTGAAAAAATCATGAATGAAGCAACGTGAGTCATTAAACAGGAAGTCCTTTAATTTGATTCATACGACAGAGACAGGGGAAACCAGCAACAAGATCTGGTTACCTGTTTGTAAAAATAATGCAGGAAAACAAAAAATCAGAGCAAGACACATATAAGGATTCTTCAACTAGTTGGCATTTTTATATATATATATATATATATATATATATATATATATATATATAAATATAAAATAACGATTTATTTGCTGTAATATATGTAATATTTTTTCTTCTCCAATTATTGGGGTAACAACAAAAATAGAGACAAAGTTATCTTTTTATATTTATTTCCTAGCTTTCGGAATTAAGAATTCTTCTTACGCTTTTCATTAAATTATAATTTGTTTTATTTAAAAGCCATATATGTAAAAGGAATGGAATGAATATATTATTTAAACCTCTAAATTAATGAAAATTATATTTTTATATGTATTATAATTTATTTTTATATGGTTTTTAATTTTATAAGCTATTGCCGTATATCTTAAATTATTGCGATTTTTAAAATAACTTAATAATGTAATATGTCTTGAGAAAAAATAATATATTTGCATTCTGAGGGTGACCTAAAAGAAGGTCGAGACGTCAGAAGAAGAAAATACCAGTTGGACATGTCCTAATCCTATTTATATAACGTTGATTACATCTACAATCTACTTGAGTAAAACGATATAGTGTCGTATTCCACCATGCAATCTATTTAATGAATAATATTTACCACTACAAATAAAAGTACTTACTTTAGAAAAAACTTGTTTGTTGAACGTAACTCGTCGCTGATTGGACTTTTTGAGAGGAGGACTTTCGTAAAAGTCCTCATCCTCAAGGCCGTAATCGAAAGCGTTTTCGAAAGACTCTAATTCCATCTAAAATAAAAAAACAGAACATAATATAACTTCAAACGAATTTATTAGAAATATGGAAGAATTATTCCTCCACGACCATTAGAGGATAGCCATGGATGCGACAATATCGATTCATGGATGTCGAAACTGTCAATATCAGTTTCGGCTTCGAAATAACACATTTTAATTCAAATAAATTAATGAGTGAAAAATCGAGTAAATTTGTGGTCGTGGAGAAAATATATAATTCGATACTACTGTAATTTCACGCTCGCTAGCGTTCACGTTCGGAATGTTCCACTCGTATTGAATTTTTTTCATTCTAACCTTGTTACAGAATATACTGTTCTTGAAATACAATTTCATTTTTATTGTTAAGTTTATCAAGAATTACACATTTAGGTGAAATTTTATCATTCTTTTTTTAAAGTTTCTCGTCTTTTTTATACTTGGATAATCACAATTTTATTGTATATTTTTATATTCAATTTTTAATTTTTATATCGATTCTGTAAGTGTACGTATCTTACGACAAGAAAGCTTACGTTTTCATGTTTTTAATTTTTTCGGAGTAAATTTCATCTCAGAAATAAGAGTCGGCGCTTCATATTTATTCAAGTGAAGTTTATATTACATAACATCCGTTAAATTTGTAATAAAACACTGTGTTAACACTACAGAAAAATGTCTTATCATTTTTTATATTTATCTATTAACCACTAGTATTTTAGTAAAAAGAATGAATGTAATGAACTTCTAAAATTGCCTAATTAATATACAGCTTTCAACAATCCACAAATTTTAATATTTTTTAAAAATAGTTTTAATAATTGTATTTAGATCCATTCACACACTTACATTATTCAAAAAGTTTTTGTTAACACAGATAATACTATTAAAACAATTTTTATTGCCATTCGTTTTAATGCCTAGAATTAAAGGGAAAGAAAACGTTAGATCTTCTCAAACCTTGAAAGTTTCAAGACACTGCCCCATTAGGCAATTGAAAATTGCCTTCGTTGCCAAGTTTGTTAATTTTGTAATTTTTGTTCTGTGACTTTAATGATACACTGATAAAGTACAAAAATAAATAATTAACTAATTTTACCGATGAGTAACAGTTTCATTAAGAGAATCATAATACAAACAAACCTGATTAACCGAATTCATATGAATTTATTGAAAAGGTGACTTGAAAATTACAATATTTTCTCTTAATGTATAATTCTATGTTTAAATGTTCGATTAAATTGGTATATTTCATTGAGAAACGAAAATGTTTTATGAGGTCAAAGAGTCAAAGCGGCGGTTCCTAATATATCATATGGGTTTTTATGAACGGTATACTGGGTGTTTTGTCGATTATGCTGATTTCTTATTCTATGTTTTAAATAGAGAAGCTCCCAGTACATTTTTAAAACATTTGCTAATCGTTTACTCGCATTGTCCAAACGAATTACGTATATACTAGATAAAACAAAACCTGAGTTACGAAAAAATATTAAAAAAAAAGAATTAAAATAGATGAAATTATGGAAAATGGTGTGTAATTTTTGTTTTTTTTCCAGTTCTTAAAGAGATATTAAAAAGACGTCACATCTGAATTACCTTTTTGAAAAGTTTTTTATTTTTTGAAAGGAAAATTATAAAGAAAATGTCACATTTGAAACACTTTCTTAAAAAGTTTAAAATTATTTTATTCGATGTATTTTTAATCATTTTTTTATAATTTTTAAAAGAAAAATTATAAAGAAATTTCACATTTGAATTACTTTTTTAAGAAGTTTGAGAAATGATACAGTCTCACTAATTTTTATTCTTTTTGCAGTTTTTAAAAGAAAAATTATAAATAAATCTCACATTTGAACTACTTTTTTTTTTTAAAGTTTGATAAATGGTACATTCTAACAAATATTTTTTTAATAGTTTTTTTTTTTTTTTTTTTTTTTTTGTTTATTAACGTTTCTCGACAACTTGGTCATTGACACAGGCACTGTTAAATTAAATAAGGTGGTACAAATTGCAGTCTTTCAGGAAATTAACAACATTACACAAACTATCAGGAGAGTTAAGAACGTCTTTTAAGTTTCCACTAAGTTTATGTTGCAGTCGCTTCGATCTCAGACGGTTGCAGTCAAGCAGTATGTGCTGAACAGTAAGGCGGGTGTTGTTACAGTGTTCACAGGTCGGAGGATTTTTTGAAGCCATAAGGTAATCGTGGGTAACGCGAGTATGTCCTATTCTTAATCTTCTAATGATAATTTTGTCTCTTCTCTTCATTGGGGGTTTTTTTGAAGGTACCATACTGGGCTGGATATCATGTAGCTTAGCATTAACTCTATCCCAATGTATTTGCCAGGAGTTTAATGATGCTTGTTTGATGGTACATTTTAGGTCCGTGTGGAGTTGGGTGTTCTCTACATTTTCGTCCGAGCTAATGGCTTGTTTTGCTGCTTGGTCTGCTTTTTCGTTACTTTCGTTACCGATGTGTGAAGGAACCCAGAAGAAGTTTATGACAGTGCCTTCGATAATAAGAGTGTGGCATATTTCTTGAATATTTTGGACAATTGGGTTTAAGGAGTATATGTCTTTAATGGCATGCATAGATGAGAGGGAGTCTGTGCAAATTGCTGCTGACTTGGTATCTGGCGTGATAGATTTTAGGGCTAAAAGAATACTGAATAGTTCTCCTGTGTAAACAGTGCAGTTAGTGGAAAGTCGCTTCGTATCTACAACTGAATTTGTGGTAGTAACTGCACAGCCTACCCCACGATCATCTTTGGATGCATCGGTATAAAGTATCTTGTCGTAGTGGGACGAACGAATTAGGTTTGTGAATGTATGCTTAATGAGTATGCTGGAAGCTTCTTTCTTGTTGTATTCTTCCAAACTTGTGTTAAAGAGAGGTAGTGTTTTGGTCCATGGAGGAATGTTTGAGGCGTGAAATGGGGTTGTTTTGGTTAGGTCAATGTTGCCCAATAGGGTTGATAGGGTCTGGGGAATTAAGGGTAAGGTTCCGGAGTTGTTTCTAGTAGGAGGAGGTGTAGCATTTATTAGTTGGAATATAGGATTGTTTGGATTAGCAGATGCACTAGCGGAATAAGATAGTAGCAGACGTTCTCTGCGGATAAAAGGGGGGGGTTCACCTGCTTCGACATAAAGACTTTCGGTAGGGCTGGACCTGAAGGCGCCAAGACAAATTCTTAGGGCCGAGTTTTGGATTACGTTGAGGGATTTTAAGTTTGATTTACTAGCAGATATATATAGTATGCTGCCATAGTCTAGTCGCGAGCGGATTAAAGATCTGTAGACTTTAAGCAGAGATTCTTCGTCGGCTCCCCATTGATAATGAGCTAAAGATTTTAAGATGTTAAATCTTTTTAGACAGTTACTCTTAGTTTGAGCTATTTGGGAAGTCCAAGTGAGTCTCTTGTCGAAGATGACTCCCAATACTTTAAGATTGTCGACCAATTGCAACGGCTCGCCGTTCAAGTTTAGGTTAGGTTGCTGGAATTTATATCTCCTACTGAAGCTAATTACTTTAGATTTGCTAGGTGAAAAGTTAAAACCGGTTTTTAAGGACCACATATGAATATTATCGAGGCATGTTTGGAGCAAACTACAGATACTAGAAGTCACTTTTCCCTGACAGAATATTATGAGGTCATCGGCATAGATAACGAATTTAACTGGAGGTAGGACAGAGGAACAAATATCGTTGATGGCGAGTAAAAATAGAGTAGTACTTAGGACCGAACCCTGTGGAACTCCATTCTCAGTAGTATGGATTTCGGATTCTTTACAATTTGCGCTAACCTTAAAAGATCTATTGGTTAAAAAATTTTTGATAAATGTTAGAATATTACCTGTCAGGTTTATTTCTTTAAGTTTGCATAGGATAGTGCTTTTCCAGGTAGTGTCAAAGGCACTTTTTATATCTAGAGAAACTGCTATTAGGTCGCTTTTATTTGATATGGCTTGAGCAATCTCTGATTGAAGAAGAACAAGGTTGTCTAACGTAGACCGATTTGGTCTGAAACCTGACTGAGCCTTATTTAGGATATTGAATTTTTCTAGGTACCAAATAATACGTTTGTTGACCATTTTTTCTAAGAGTTTGCATAGGGTGCATGTGAGAGAAATTGGTCTGAAAGAGTCTGGAAGAGAGGATTCACAATCCGGTTTATTAATAGGGAGGATAATTGACTTTTGCCATAAAGAAGGAAAATTTTTACTGGTCCATATTTTGTTATACAGTTCCAGAAGTTTGACTAGTGAGGATGCGTGCAGGTTTTTGAGAAAACAAAAAGGGATATTATCTGGTCCTGCAGCTGAGTTTTTTGACATAGAAATAGCGGCGTTTAGCTCTGAGAACGTAAACGGAAAATTTATAGAAGCAGGGGGTGTAGGTCTAAATGTGGGGGAAATATTAGGCAGGTTATCAGGGATGTTAATATTTTTAGTTTTGTTACGAAAGTGTTGGGCGAGGATATTTGCAATTGTTTGGTCATCTGTAACAATTTTTCCGTCATGATTGAGGGCTGGGTTTTTATGAGAGTTAGAGTACCCTTTCATCTGCTTAATTTTAGACCAGACCTGGGCTGGAGGGGTCTCAGACGTAATTGAACAGACAAATTGGTTCCAAGATGACTTTTTGCATTCTTTTAGTATCCGTTTAGTTTTTGCTTTTAGTTTTTTAAAATTAATTAAATCAGATTGTGTTCGAGTTCTACGATATTTGTTTAGAGCTTTCTTGGACTCTTTTACAGCTACTTTGCAGTCTTCGTTCCACCAGGGAACGGTTTTTCTAGAGGGGTTGATGGTGAAAGTACCTAGACATTCCTCAGCTGAGGAAATGATACAATTGTTAAATTCACTGACGGCATCATCGATATTATTTGAAAATATTAATTGGTCTGTTTTTTCTTTGACGCTTAAGCTAAATAATGGCCAATTAGCATTGGCGGTTTTCCATTTAGTGATAGCATTTGCAGGTTTTGATTTAGAGTCTGTAATGAGAATAGGAAAGTGATTGCTATCAAAAAGACAATCTAGAGTGTTCCAGGTGAGAAGTGGGAAGGACTTTGGATCACAAATACTGAGATCGATTGCTGAGAAAGTTCCTGATGATATGTTGAAGTGAGTGTTACTACCATTGTTTAAGACATTAATGTTGCGATTAGTTATTAAGTTTTCAACTATTTTGCCTTTCCCGAATGTATGCTTTGAACCCCACATCATATTGTGGGCATTAAAATCGCCTACCAATATAAACGGAGCAGGAAGCTGGCTTATAAGGTCTGATAGTTCTGTTTGGGCAAGGTTGTAATTTGGAGGAATATAAATGCTACAAATATGAATTTTAAAGGGGCACCAGGCAGTAATTGCAACTGCTTCCAGGGTGGAGTTTAAAATGATTTCTTTATGGAATACATCTCTGGAAACAAAGATTGAGGTTCCACCGCTAGCTCTTAAATGTGTTGGTCTGATATAGTGATAGCCAATATAATTTTTAAGATTAGGATTATGTGACTCTTTGAAGTTAGTTTCTTGCAAGCATAGGAAGTCTGGAGCAAATTCTGAAATTAGCTGGTGAATACGTTCCAGGCGGGGGAAGTATCCATCAGAATTCCACTGCATAAGATTGAAAGTATTTAATCGGATTGTTGCCCAAGATCATCAGGCAACGATTTTATAGATTTCTGAGACATGTGCGAGTCATCAGTGTCATATTCTTCGTCGCTTGATTCGATGGAAGATGCTGAACTAGGAATACTGCCAGTATCAAGGGAAACGAGTTTGAGCTGTTCTTTCATTTTTTTTGTTAGACGCGTAAATCTGTTCTTAATATATCTTTCTTTTAGGAAAGGATATATCAAATGTAGATCGGCAACTAAAGATTTAACATCTTTCGTGAATTTTAAACTTTCATAATATGGGTTACTGTTACCAAATGTGTTTTCCATGAAAACAAATAGACTATCAATGGGGAGCACAAAGGGGTCCTCAGTTTGCTGGTAAGCTTCTCTGATGGACTCCTTTGTAATTTCTGTTAAATGAGCATCTGTAGCATCTGTACCGGAATTAATTTTTTGTTTCTTCTTTTTTGCTTTAATTTTACTAGGGGGGACTTTAGGGGGGGGCATACTCTCTGGATCTGGTAGGGTATGTATAGATTCATCATCAATGTGGCTATTCTCATCGGTAGGGGTTAAAATTTCGGCTAAGCCTCGTTTTAGACTAGTGGTCTGACTTGGGGGTGGGATAATTACATGTGGGGGGATTTAATAGTGTCAGGATTTGGCTGGGTAGGGGGCTCTAGTGCCTTAGTTAAAGAGGGAACCGCAGGTGTTTGACTGGGGTTAATTTGGGATGAGGTTGGTGCTACGATAGCAGAGGAAGGGAGTAAGCTGTTAGGAGGGGGATTAGGACAATTTGATGCAATATGTCCTGGCAATTTACAAATGGAACATTCCATTTTTTCGGTTGAAAGGAAAATTCGGTTTTCAAAATCATCATGATTGATCACTATAGATGTTTGCAATTCAAAGTTGTCAGTTGAGCAGAAAACATACACTTGGCGTCGGAAGCTAAGGATACTGGAATATTCGTCGCCAGGAAAGCCTGCACGTAGAAATGAAATGGGTGATGCTAGTTGCAGCCCAATTTTTTTTATCTCGTTTTCAACTGTTTCGTGGGGGATACATGGGGAGATATTAGAAATAAGGATTCTTTTGGTCGGAGAAACCAATCTACGAATATTTAAATCAATGTTAGATATTTTTATGGTGGGATGTGACTGTACTAATTTATCTACTAAGTCAGCGCTAGTTAGATAAATGCAAATCCGGTTGTTGGACATTCTAGAGGCAAAGGAAATTTGTTTGGGACCAATTATATCTCCGATTGCATGGACATAATCAAAAAGTTTAAGATTATTATCTGAGTGAAGAACTATGGCTTGATCTCTTTTTGGGAAAGTTATTTTGGGTGTTGATTTAACTGCTGATACATAAGAGGCGGTTTGTACATTGTTTAAAGACATCTTTGATTTAGAAGCTGTTGGAACACTTGTTGGTGGTTTACTGCTCATGTAGTCAAAAGCAGCAAGTCGTTGTTGCAAATTCTTAATTACAGTTAATCAGAACCGGAAACAGCAATACATCCATCGTGTGAATTGGTTGCCTGCTCCTCGGGCACTGAGAAGCAGCCTATAGGTAAAGAATTTGTTAGAATTCTTATCCTTATCACTAACAGTTTTTTATTTTTTTTTTTTGGAAATTAGCAAGATTAAAAAGCACTTTGTTATGCTCGAGAATTTTGGTATACAAATGTGAAAAAGTTTAATACATACAAGTGTAGATCAATCGCATAACGAAACCACTCGCAAAACACAACCCAATTCACGGCCTTTCCACACTCGCCGATCACTTGCTAGTCTGTCGAGAAAAATTCGATGAAAACAGGTCGATTTAACTCGTTAAATGCACCGTTATTTTCAAAAAATGAAATTGAAAATTTAAAGCTCGCACTAATACCTTTTTATAGTTTTGAAAAAGAAATTGTAAAGATATTTCACATTTGAACTACTCTTTTAAAAAGGTTGAGAAATGATATATTCTAAATAATTTTTATTTTTCTAATTTTTAAAAGGAAAATTATAAAGTAAATGTCAGTTTTGAAATACTTCTTTAAAAATTTTAAAAATAGTGAATTTTAAGGGATTTTTATCATTCGTAAAATTATAAAGAAATATCACGGACGAACTACGTTTTTAAAGTTTGTAAAATAGTGTAATTTTTCACTTTTTCTTTTTTTTTTTTAAAGAAAATTGGTAAAGATATTTCAAATTTGAACTGCTTTTTTAAAAAATTTGCGAAATGATACATTTTTACTAACTTTTATTGTTCTTTTAGTTTCTAAAAAAAAATTATCAAGAAATTTTTGTAAGATAAGTTCTTTTTTAAATGAATTTTTATACATAGGTACGCCGGCTTAATTCACCTAATTTTATAATTCATGATACATCTTTTCGAGAAACCTTGTATAAAAACGAAAATATATAGCCCCGTTGGGATTTATATTAAAAGATGCCAAAGAAACGTTATATGTATGTGAACCAGAGACGCAAGAGAGGCCACTGAATTTAAAAATTTGTAACCCAATCTAGTAAAATATGAGCGGTGGTGCTGGTTCTTTCAGAGACAACAACAGGTGGCTTGCAGACTGCAACAATCATTTCACTCAACACCCTCTGTCCTCTTTTTCGTATCTAATGTGGATTCAACCCTTGTCGACGTTGCCAGATTTTATTGAAATTTCCCTTGACTTCTATTTTAATTTAAAGGAACTGCAAATATTACATCAAAGATGTACAAATCGTTTAAATTGAAAAAGAAGGGGTAAAAAACACCACTAAAGATAACTGTAGTAACTGGACTAATTTACAAAATAAACGGTGAAGCTCTACCGTTTCTTTTGTAAATAGCCGAGTACATCTTTTTCTTACAACTTTGTGCATACTCTAAGAACAAACAATATAATAATGATTTCAATTCTAAAGAAAACACTACTTATTTTTCATTACCTAAACAGAAAAAAACATACCACTTACTATTATTGTGTAGTAAGACAATAAAAGTTTTGTGTCCATTCTTGAATATTATTTTTTTATTAATTTAAATTGATGAAATAAAGAAATACGAGTAAAAGCTAAAAAAAACTTACTATGATATGACTTTAGTTCCCAAAAAAATTGATGGCTTCATTCAGTATTTGGTTGCATTATTAATTTATTTACACGGATTTTATGTGAATATAAGTTAAATTTAATATTTAAGATTACACATCTTTACATTTGAATTTGTTTGAAAATTTTCTCAATTCTTAAAGTTATTGAAAAAAAAAACCATAACGTGTATATTCAAAAATATACTCAATATAAATCTTTCCCTTCCTTATCAAGCGTATAAAGTTATATCTAGTTAAGTACTGTTAAATATATATTAACTTCTACCTAAACCTAACAATAAATCTATAAAACTGTGTTATGGATAGTTTCGATTGTCATGCTAATAGAAAGTAGAAAGGTTAATATAAACCGGCAGCACCGATATTTATAGGGGCACTAAGGGTAAAGTACTTGTCTGACGCCAGTTTAATTGAACAGGGGATGTTAAAAGCTTTGTAAATGTAAATGATTATGGAAGTGTGTTTGTTAACCACCGTCTCTGGCTCCCCTTATAAATATGATAAATTTCTTCGAATTTGAATGAAGTATGGTGTTTTCAAGTATCAGATTACTAAATATATACTGGAAAAAGTTTATTAGATTATATATTTTTTAATAGAAAAATTTCACAATAATTATACCACTTTTGACAACAAATAGAAGATTGTTAATAAACGTCAAGAGATGCTCGGTTTTTAAATAAAAAACCATATAATCTTGCTATAATATTTTCGCCATCAGAAGAGAGTAATAAAACCTAATTATATATGCAAACTTCAGCACAGGTGGCTCAAAAAATTTAAGTGTATTTCAATAGCTTTTACCATAAAGCTTTAATCACATTTTACTCGTATTTCTTTATTACCTCAACCTAAATTAATAATACAATAATATTCAAGAATGGACATAAAACACTATAATGCAAACTTAAATCTATTGATTGCATTACTACACAAATATAGTAAGTGGTATGGTTTTTTTGGTTAGGTCATGAAAAATATGTAGTGTTTTTTTAGAATTGAAATCATTGTTATATTGTTTGTTCTTAGAGTATGCACAAAGTTGTAAGAAAAAGATGTACTCGGCTATTCTGAGTAGAGCCGGAGATTAGGGATGACTAATTAATAGTATCAAGAAAAAATCAATTTTAAAATGTACAAATTATCAAAAAAATATTACTTAAAAGTCGCCATTAACTGGAAGCAGACAAAGACAGAAAATATCTATAGTATTTTCCCCATCAGGAGAGATCAATAAAAGTAATTGTATATGCAAACTACAGCACAATTTGCTCAAAAAATTTCAATGTATTTCACTACCTTTTACCATAAAGCATTAATCATATTTATTTTAGTTTTACAGTGCTAGCTGGTATACCCGCCAAATAACAATATCAAACTTTTTTCTAATTCCTGAGTAAGTGACCAGTATACATATCATTACCGTGCTTGTGGGATGTTTAAGAGATTACTAAAATATGTTAAATATTTATATTAATTATTTTTAAAAGAAAAGAATATTTATTTTAATAATAATATTATAAGAGGTTCTACCGTTTCTTTTGTAAATTGGTCCAGTTTCCACATTTTCTGTTCTTCTTTAGAAACATGATAGGATATTTTCTTTTCCAAGAAATAATTTAGTCGTTATCAATAATCATAGATTTCCTATCTTTTTTTGACCACGTAAAATTTAATTCTTTAAGGGTTTGCCAAAGTTTTGCTGGTTTTATGTCAGGGATGTTTTTTTAAGGAATTCAAAATTTTTGCTAAAATTGGTTTTTCTTTTTTAAAATAAAATTCATGTACCCTCCTTCTTATCGCTCTTTTGACTTCTTCTGAAAGTCTTGTTTTTGTTTAACTCCACTATGTTGTTTTGGTGGATTCACAATTCCTAATTTTTGCTCTCTAAACAGTCTATATATAGTTGACTTTCCCACACGTGTCATATTTGATGTCGTTTGGACCGCGTTATCCACAGTTGCAGATAAATTTTCTCTTCTTACGTAGTCACACATATTTTTTATAATAATTTTTTCGTTTACCGATAATGGACTACCTTTCATACGTTTCACAGGACTACATTCGGAAGTATTTTCTATTTTCACTCTCTTTACTGACACTTTTTAACCCAATTCGTCGATCATAGCAGGCACAAATATCAAATACTAACGAATTTTCGACGTTACTTATAAATATTGCTGTGTTAATGTTAATAATTTCAAGAATTAGTTGTGTGGTAATTAAATATCTAAGAAAAAAATTATTTTTTTAATTGTAAATTGATGGTAACTAAATACATAGAAAATAAATTAATCTAAGAGACATTGTTAATTTAAATATTAAGAAAAAAAACTGTCTATGATAGTAAGAAGCTATTAAATTCTTCATAATTCGTAAATTTCAAATTATTTTTATATTCTATTATTAAATAGGTAATAATATATATGGGAACTCTCATCTTAATTCAATAATATTTTACAATTACGTGCACGCGCATGGTTTACTGATCAAAACCCATTTTATTACTCTATTCTAATGGTGAAAATACTAAAGATATATAACGGGCCTCACTCTAGTTATCAGCAAAATACAGTAAAAAATGTCGAGTGCCTTAAAAATTAAACCGATTAAATAAAAGATAATTTTGAGGTTGACAGAACCATTTAATTAATTTCAGAATAAGTATATGAGACGATTTGTAGGATACATTCCAGCACTGTTTCTAGAGATGATCACGAATTAATTACATTTTGCTTAATAAACCAATGTCAGAAATAAATTAATAACAGCGCCTCTTTGACTCTAAAAATGAGTAACCAAAATCTTTTTAAAGAATGTTAGAATGGAAATTTATACAGACATTGAAACAAAATACTATTTTAGTTCTAATCTACAATATTTTTAAATACATATATAAAAAAGTAACTTTTTAAATCAAGGGAATATACAATATTAAACAAAAATTAGTAGACATTAAGTTTAGAAAAAATACAATTATAATTATAATCCTTGTGGAATAGTATCAGTCGTACTTACACTTTCTCAACAGTGAAAATAGGATACTCGCATTGACTTACACAAACAGAACAAAATGACTGAGGATATAAAAAAACATTATTAAGAAAATTAATTCTAAAACAATTGATGCTGAAATAGTGTCTCGTACAAGGGTTTCGAATTTGTCATACGAGAAGACTTTTTCACAGGTAAAATTTAATCCTTTAGTGGAAGAACAGTTCTTTCCAGGTAGGTATATCACAGCGTCGAACTCACAGATGAATCAAACGGAACTACAGCTGATCAAATTTTTTGATAATTATTGTCATTTCTTAATGAGAGGGAATATTGCTAATTAATGTCTCAAGCCAAATTAATAATTTGATATATCCAAGTAGTTCAAAACAACCTCATGGTTGGTCCAAAATATATTTAAATAAGTATCCGCAACATTGTGAAACAAGAGATTTACCTATTACAAATTATTAGAAAATCTTGATTGTATGAAATGAAAACATGACTCGATTTTTTTGAATGTGTGGTAAATACTTAAAATATTTCATAGTATTCTGTAATAGTACTTGTAATATGTGTATTAATGAGTTTAGGATTTGTGGTACAGAATGTTCTTAGGTAGTGTACAAAACTTGCCCTTTCTAATACTACTTACGAATAAGGGCTATTAAAAGAACAAATAAAATGTTGTAAAAAATTATGGAGTTCCTCAAAGCAGTGCACTGGGCCCTTTACTCTTAATACTGTACATAAATGATATCAATAAATATATATGTAACAGTTAGATAAATTTATACACTGATGATACTGGTTTGTCTGTATCAAGAACAAAAATTGAACAGGTGACAGACATCATAAACAAATTAAATTTTTTTTAAGCAATAACAAAGTGCATGAATGATTCTTGGTAGAAGGCATAAATATAAATTATTCAAAGAGGAAATTTTGAAATAAAAATAGATTCTATTTGTATAGAATTAGATTATTAAAGTTACCTAAATATTTGGGGATTCGGCTAGATCCTTAATTAAACTTAAATTTGCATGTAAATTACATGTCTACAAAGATGGCAAGAAAATAGATATTTTGTTAGAATAGCATAAATATATTGGACTCAAAGCCCTAATTTATGTTATAATTCGTCTTCAGTTTACATACTTTACACCATTATTAATATATTATAACAATGCAGACATAGAGCAATAATTTTGAAGAATAAACGATAGCTTATTGAGGCTTAAATTTCTTAACGTTAAGCAATTGATCACAGTAGCAAATTTAACTTTTATTAATAGCATTGAAACTAGTTTAATACCGAAATTGAATAAGGTTTTCTAGTAAAGAAAAATTTAAGAACAGGAATGAAATCATACAAATACATTGCGGAAATCATTATTGGAAGGATTAAAATTGTAAAATATTCTTCCACTGACTGTTAAATTGCCACCAAACATAAAAATAAAAGGTTAAGAAATTTATTTTTAAATATTGTATTCTGTATTATTTAATATTATTATTATATGACTTTTTTTTTCATTTTGTATTTTTGAAGCTGTGAGCTGAATAAATATTAGTATTTTATATAAAGAACTTTACTGTTGATTTATTTAACTACATTAAAGTACCTAATATAAAAAATATTTTGTTAAATTTTGAATATATGTGGAAAATACGTCAACTTATTAAAATAACATTTTCAGATTTACAGCCTCGTTGGAATATTAAATGGTACTAGCTGTTTTTCTGATAATTTAAATATATTTATCATTAAGATAAGGCTCATTATCTTTTATTATTTTATTATAGGTATCTAAGGTGTTAGTTACTAAAATAAAACCAAAAATAATCCGTTTCCGTTTTCATTAACTTCATTCATGTTCCTAAGAGTATAAGTCAATAAAAAATGCTACAACAATATGAAATTACTCTAGTCTTTGTCTTTAGTTATGCAAATATTAATTTTAAGTGCATTTTCCCTATAAAAGCATATACGTGTTATCATTAGATAAGCAGGTCATTGAGAAAAAAATCTATTTTCACAGATAAAATATTGTAGATAGCGGAGTCTTGGTTATATGTTTTTTCTAATTCTTCTTTGTTCCTAAGAGCTTTTTGGTAACTATTTCGATATTTGAATTTGATAGCCAAATAGATATTTAATATTAATTAACCAGTAAATCAATGTTTTTATATCCTGTAATATAGGACCTGTAGGATTTTTTTAAACATAGATATTAAAATGGAGTGTGAATAATTTTGAAGTCAAAAATTTAATAAAACAGTTATTTTGCCTATAACCTGACTGTTTATACTAAAAATTACTTAATAATATCTAAGATGAACTTGACTTAGGTGAGCTATTTACTAAAGTAGTTTTTGTAAAAAATTATAAATCTAGATAAAATTATTGGCAATTATCCAAGTATATATTCCACGTAAACATAATTGATTAAGAAACAACATTTTAACCGTGGGTTTTTATTCCAACAAAATAAATCAAAGAAAATTGGCATCTGTGTAAGAAAATTTCTAGGTACTTAAACTTACATCAACTAAAAACTTTTTAAGTACCTATTTTAAGCTACCTGAATCTTACAATTCCTGGAATAATACGATATTCAATCTAAAAATATCTAAATCGTACTCCTACAAATACATTCCCAATTTGTTTGGTTATAATATAAACACAGCTGAACTTAGTTGTAACTTAACCTCTTCAAATATATAGAACAAAACCTCTTATTGGACGTACATTTCATCTACGTTTGGATTGATGTATCCTTGGGATAATGCAAATTTACACCTTTTAGCACGTTATTTTCACTGTAAAAAGTCACAAAATAACACAAGCACACGAACCGAGGTTAAATTATAACGGCTTTAGAAACTTTCGTCTCCAAAGTCTACCGATGAATGAATGAAATCTGTTAGAGTGGGGATGCTACGATTGCCTACCGGGTGTTGTGTTTTGTGTTGTCTCTCTCGTACTTTTCAGATTGCAAGACTTCAGTGTAAATTATTAAGTAAACTTGTAGTAAGTAGTTTTGTAGTCCAGTTGAATTAAAATATGAAATAGATTCTTTGATTCCGAGACTCTAAACCCCACTTAACTTTTATCAAAACTAAGCAAGTCTAGTAAAGTTGTATTGACCTTTGGCAGATGCATGCAAAAATTTAATCAGTTATTATTAATTAATACTTATACTAGGATTACCGAACAGACGGAGTAACACGGCGTCAACTGATCATATGACACATGTAAATAATTTAAATTTAACATTTCAGAGGAAAAATTGTATTTTTCCTACCCATGTTCGTCATATATCTTCTTTTATGAAAAAGCTTTTCCTTTTTTTATCGATTTTGGAGAAAAAAGATGACCGCATATCATATTAATGCAAGAACTAGCTACCAAAGTCAATAATGCCCCGAATCATGAAAGATTTAAAAATTTAATATCCATTTTACAGGATATACTCAATCCAAGGTTTATTTATTTTGAAAATAATAAAAAGAGCACAAATCCTTTTTTAATTTATCTACAATATTTAATTGTTACTCACCTGAAATCCAAACCGAAATTATTGACCTACGTATCATACTTATATAGCAAATATAAGGAATTTATTTTAACTGCAAGTGATCCAAATTATATTGAATTTTGGGAAATTTATACCAACAAGCGATTTTCCAAATTTACAGGATTCGGCTGTCAGATATATAAATATACACTGCTCAACAATTGAAGTGGATATTTTAAAACTTTGTATTTTGTTTGTCAATAATTTCAAATAAAGTAAAAATTCATGTAAAATAAAAATTATTTTATTGATTCATTATTATAACCCAGAAAAAAAAAGAAAATCTTCGATGCAAAATTTAACAATTACAAGAAAACTGATAAATTGGAAAATGTAACAAAATAAAAAATGCTTGTATTGCGCAATTCACAAAATCCCTATTAAAAAAAAATCAATATCTTGTTGGACCTTCCTTTGACCGCCTTAGTGCTGTCACTTTATTTGGAAAGCTAATTATTAAATTATTGATAAATTCCTGAGATATGATTTCCCAAATTGTCTGCAACTCATTAACCAACTGTTCAAAGATTTGGGGATGCTCTTGAATCCGGTTTAATCGGCTAGACATTTCGGTCCAAACATGTTCAATACAATTCATATCCAGTGAATATGGTGGCCACTCCATTCTTGTAATTCCATGATATTGTATGCGATCTTTTATAATTCTCGCACGGTGAGGAGGGGCATTATCGTCAATGAAAACGAATCGTTCACCTATTGCAGCACAAAACGGTACAATTATCGGCTGTATAACCCTGTCGCTATATTGTATAGCAGTCATTGTCTCATAAATTAAGACCACTAAATCAGTGCGACCATCATAGCATATGCCTCCCCAGACGCAAATTGATCCACCACCAAAAAGAGTTATTGGGGCCATTAAATTTTAATTGTATCGCTGTCCTTTTCTCTCCATATTAACATTCGACCACCAGACGTATATAAACGAAATCTGGACTCGTCGGCAAAGAGGCAGTGTCTCCAATTTTGAAAAGTCCAAAGACTATGTTCTCTCGTCCACCGTTATCGGCATGCACGCTGCTCCCCCGTCAGTCTTGGGTGTGTAGCACGATGTCTAGCTCTCAAGTTACATGCATACAACCTTCTTCTGATAGTTTGACCAGAAATCACTCTTCCAGTAGCTTGTCTAAACAAGCTGTTAATTCTTGAATCCGTGAATGTTCGGTTTCTTCTTGCAGTCAGGACTATGAAGCGGTCTTGAGCATGAGTTGTAGCTCGTTCTCGTCCTCCCCCATGTGTCTACGCTGCAGACCCAGTTGCTATATACCGATTCCATGCACGACTTACGACACTTTGAAACACATTCAGCCGCATGGCGACTTCTTCTTGAGGCAAACCTTCCTCTATCCAACGCACTAATTGCTGGAGTTGCACTGTTTCTAATCGTCGTAACCGCATTTTCTTCAAGCGAATACACAAAATTATTGTTAATAGTAACAGTATTAAGTGAGTACAAGCTCTTTTGCATAACTGATACGTTAAGATTTTTAAACAACATTCCTGCAAATTTTCTTGAAAGAGATAAGAGCATCGGCAAAAAACAATAAACATGCAAAAATATTCGTTGTGAATAGTATTTATTGATAATATACGACACGTTTTTTTTAAATATTTTTAAATGTAAATTTCAGGATATTTGCAATTATCCAGTTCATTTGTTGAGCAATGTATATTTGTGCACAAATGTTTTCTTTTATGAACAAAATAACGTTTAATATTAACTGATATGCCCCAGAACATCTAATTTTCAAGATCTAATTATAATAGAAATGACTTGGTAAACAAACTGCAAAATCAAAAGACACATTAATTAAATACTGACCCTCTTTAATAATAGTTTAGTTTTTCCTTTTTTTATCGGTTTTGGAGAAAAAAAGATGACCGCATGTCATATTAATGCAAGAACTAGCTTCCAAAGTCAATAATGCACCGAATAATGAAATATTTAAAAATTTAATATCCATTTTGCAGGATTTACTGAATGCTAAGTTTAATGATTTTTAAGATAATAAAAATGGTTATCTTTTCACAAATCCTTTTTCAATTTATCTGCAAGCGTTAATTGTTACTCTCCTGTAATCCAAACCGAAATTAAAATATTTATTCGGCTATTTACTGCATTCAGTTAGAACCTGTTCTTATTACACATAGGATGATAGTTGTTACTGGTAAAGCCAGAATGAAGGATAATCCTAGGTTTAACCGATTAAACTGGGTCGAACCAATCCTTGTCGGTTAGTTTAAGTTATCTAAGGTGGTTAGTTGAGGTTAAGTTAGGTTAATTTTTAGTTAGTTTTTGCCGGCTATAGATGGAAGCTTAGGAAACGCTAAAACTAAGTAAAACCTAAACTAACCTAACCTCATCTAACTTGAACTAACCGACTGGGATTGGTTAGACCCAGAATTATTCTTCATTCAGGCTTTAACAGTAACAAGTACTATACTGTGTGTAGTAGCTGGTAGTGATAACGCGTTTTTACTAGCAAGAACTCGAAATTACGAGTGCTCTTTGATACTAAATGATAACAAAGGATTTTGGCTTTTTACGGCAACATACATACTTGGCTGAATCTTTAAAATTTATATAAAGCAAACCATGAAGTCACTCCTCCAAAAATATATGAAAGACCCAAATCGACTTTGGGCAATAATTCAGAATTTACAGAGATGTGTATTCGATGAATAGCTCATCGATTTTGTTAAGTAATGAAATCGCCACATTTATTGAAATCAATAATTATGGCAATCTGATGAATTTCCAGAATTCAACATTGCTTAATTTATTCAAGGATCTCAATTTTCGGTAAATTTATAATACTAGTATGTATATTTACAATAACAAAAATGGTATATTATAGATTTGAAAAAAAGACAAAGAAATTGTATTCTGAGAAAAAAGGTTAACTTGAGAGGTAATTAATAAGTAAACTTGTAGTAATTTTGTAGTCGAGTTTAATTAAAATATGAAATAGATTCTTTGATTCCCAGACTCCATAACAACACTGAAGTTTTATCAAGACTCAGCAAGTTTTGTGAAAATGTATTGGCCTTTGGCAGATGCATGCAAAAATTTTGTTAGTATTTATCAATTAATAAGTATACTTGGATTACCGAACCGACGGAGTAATAAAACAGCTTGATCAGTGATCCTTTACAAAATTTCACCGAATTTTCGTCACAGTGGCGGACGTTTAATTTAGTGATTTACTCATTTGTCCGTGTAACTATGTATCATTATTAACTTTTTAAATTTTGAGCATTAAAAATAAAAACATGCACAGATAACACACAAATGTCCAAATTTGTAACAATGAAATTAAATTAAAAAAATCAATAGCCATCGGCATTGATTATACTGGTAGACATCTCATTACTCGTTGGCCTTAGAGTAAGCATTCTAAATATCCTGGTGAAGAAAGACCGCTACTAGACACCAAACTTAGAGGTCTACTTCATCCTAAACAAAAAAATTATTATTATAATACAAATTACTAACGATATCCTAAAAGTACAAGTCGGTGTAATAGAATGGCCCAGTAAGTGTTGGTTTGCTATGAAAAGATGTTCAGAAACAGGACACCTTAATTTAAAAAATAGTCTCAACACCAAGGGATAATGCATACAAAACTCGCTTGCGATTAATTTCTTATTTTATTTCATGCTCGTGTGTTAATAGTTGCCATAAAAGTATGCATAATACAACATTTATATTTATTAACACATTTTTAGTTTTTATTAATTTAATCAATATGTGGATTTAGCAACACAAAATATTTCAGTTTATTTTTATTAATGTGCATCCCTTTTCTAGCATAGACCCTACAAAGATCGATAATATCGACAATATTACATCGTTATCTGAAAAAAATGACAATAAAATTGACCGTGTAATGTCTGTATTGATGTATTGATGAAAATATTGATGCGAATCCGGGTTTTCTGATTTTCGTATATCAATACTGTCAATATTTTCTTCAATAATCACTTGAAATTTTACAACAATATGGAAGGTCACGTAGAAAATAGACATATACTAATGTAAAATATTAACAATATTATTGATCGTGTAAGGTTGATAAATATTGATGTTGTATTGATGTAGTTTGACCAAAAATATTGAAGTTAAATACAGTTTGGCCAAAAGTATTGCGCACCTATGATAATTCTTAGACTTTTTGGGAAAATCGAATTGAAATGGATTGAAACTATTTTTATAGGTACATATTATAATTTATTAATGAAAAATCAATATTTTGTTGGTCCACCCTGTTCCTTAATTAGAGCAGAAATTCTTTTCGGTAGGGACCGTATAAGTTTCTCACAGTCTTCAGGACGTATAACGTTCCATTCTTGGCGCAAGCGGGTTTTTAACTCTTCTATGGTCCTTATTGTGTGGCACCTGACTCTACGTTTTAATAAACCCCATAAATGCTCTATATGATTCAGGTCCGGCGACCGGGCGGGCTAATTAAGAAGATCAACATTATTGCGTTGAAACCATGCCATTGTGCGGGCAGATTTATGACATGGCGCGTTATCCTGCTGGAATTTTTCCTCATCCATATTTGTATCACCAAAAAGTGTTGAAAATGAGGGTAACAATGCTAATTCTAACACGTTGATGTACTTCAATGAGTTCATTCGGCCCTCACACAGGTACAAATCGCCAACTCCATAATCAGTCATGCAGCCCCAGACCATTAAACTGCCCCCGCCGTTTTTTATGGTTGGTACCACACATTCTGGACTAAACTCTTCGCCGATACGGCGACGCACAAAGATCGCACCAGGTGTACCAAAAATCTGAAATATGAAAAAATATGAAGTCTTCAGAAAAATATTTTTATTTCTATAATTTTTTTTTAAATATTATTGATTGCTTTTACTTGTGCATAAAATCGAGACACAGCCACTAGAAAAGTAGAAATTAAAGAGTGGCTGAGGAAATCTAATGTTGTATATGGCAAAGATATGATAAAAGCGGAATTATTAACATTAGTTAAAGAAAATAAATAAGCTGATAAATATACAGTTGATAAGATGGCGTTAAGTTATACAAGAACAGTTTTAAGGTTCCCACCATTGAATTGATGTCAAGAGAAAAATAGTACTTTTTAAATCACTAATGTTAAAAAAACTATTTCAAAAAGCAAGTGGGATGCTTACACCCCAAAATTCAAAAATTGTTTTAGGATATGTATGAAAAGAAGAGAAAATGTTGGAGACTGATAGAGTTATATAAATTTTTGTGGAGTCTTTTATTATTAATTTAGAAAACAAATCTTACAGCTCTGACTCCGATTCATTAAGATGGCTAAAAATTTCTAAGTAGTTTATATTATTTATCATGGATTTATAAATACATGTTCAAGTAATATATTTATTAATACTATTTTCCTAATTAAATAATAAAACATAAAGCTTTCTTTGTTCAGTATTTTGTTCTTTGTTAACTCTCGTAAGTTACGGCATTGCTTAATGAAATTGGGGTTCAATGTATTTTTATTTTGAGCAAAACAGTGCAAAATAGTGGCCGTCACGTGGTCACTTTGTCTGTTCAGTAAACCTAGTATAGGAAAAAGTTATTTATGCAATAAGTGCGTAAATTGAATTGAGGATTCAAAGAGTGAAAAAATTAACTTAAAACATGAATTGAACACCGTAACAATAATTCTTAAATTTTACTATTAATGAAGATATAAACAAAATTTACTTTACGAACAATTACCTTAAACTTTCAACACATTATTTATTCACCTTATATTTAGTCTTCCTCATTTCCTTTTCCCTCCTCTCCTACTACCTAAAAGCGTTTTAGGAAATATTTCGTTTTCCATCTTTTTCATTGTGTAGATGTGTTTTTTTTTAATTTGTTGTTGTTCAACTCCATCACACGCTTCAATAGTATATGTCGGTATAGAAAAAAACTTTTTTCATCGAAAGATTTCCTTGGGTTCCAGCCCAACGTTTTTTATAGATACAGTCAAGTTTTTGAATTCATTTATTAATAATGTATACTATAGATTCTTATAGTGACTGAATTATTGGCAAAATAAATTTTGCTAATTGGTATGTAGGGGATTCCATTAAACTGGAATAGTCTTTTTGTAAAAAGTCCAGGAAAACCGAAGGTGAATAAAACCCTGCGAGATAAGTTACAAGTGGGAGAAACCTTTATTAAATAATGGCTATTGAAGAAGCACGAAAAATGTCAATTATTTGTAATAAATAAAAATAAGAGAGGATAAATTAATAAGTTGTCAAGATCTTTTGTTAATTGTATATCTGAAAAAGAAAGCGTGATTGGAAGCAACAGTACTTTCAAGTAAAAGTGACTGTGCATAAATATAAAACTTCTGAGGGGGGCGTCTATCTAAGACCCTGATCTATTTGGATTAATTACATTATGTTATACAAAAACGTATTTACATTCAAAATGTTTAAAAATTAAATATATAATTTCTACAATATGGTTTTTCTATTATCTCGTTTAGATAAAACTTATTTTCTTCAAAATGTTTTACCCATTACAACTTGGTATTGTATTGATGATTGGATAGAAACTTAATGGTATTTAAGGGAACAAATTTAATATATGTAGATGTAGATGAATAGGTTTTCATCTGACAGAAAAAAAAATAGAATATGTGGTTCGTTTCAGATATATTTCCTATAAACCATATTTTAACCTTTTAACTACGGGCAAAATTTTGCAAAGCCGAACGCTCCAGAGACAAAAAATGTTTTTGGAAAATTTTAAAAATGTTGACATAATTAGTTGAATTTTATGTAACTTTAAATAAAACATCAATAAATGTGATGGTAATAATTTGAAGATATTTATTTTTCATACAGTAGCGTACTAACATTTTTTAAGTGAGACACTAACATTTTTGAAAAAAATTGTTTTTTTCGTTTATTATAAAAACAACACCATACGGTATGTATTAAAAAAATGGCTAGAAAATTTATAAAGCTTTTTCAGAGGCGTACGGAAAATATTTGAACTGATTTTTTACAATAAGCTAGGTATCCGCAAATTTTCTGAAACGGATTATTTAGAATTAACTGAAAATGTATTGCAAAAATTTAGAAAAAACACATTTTTTTTTGTGCAGTGGCGTACCAGTTTTTTCACTGAAAATAACATTTATATTGTTCATTCATTGTTCATAAAAAAAAACTTATCTTACGAAATGCTTATGAAGTTTTTTCAGTGACGTACGAAAAATATTTGAATTGATTTTATTGCAAAAAACTGTTGAATAAATTTTTTGATATATATATATATATATATATATATATATATATATAATATAATATGGGAGAAAATAAAATTTTATTTTAGTGAAATGAAATAGAAGACTGAGTATATTAGTAGGATTAGTAGGATTTATTGTAAAAAAAAATATAAAAAATTTAAAAAAAAAGACAACATTCAAAAATGTTTTTTTGTGTGATAAACTTTGAAACAGTCTCCGATACAAAGCCCCACTGTACACTCCGAACACCACGTTGTGACTAATTTTCTTTTCTTCTCTCTTTGAGTCGTTTTCGCACACACATGGCATGTTCTTTGTCCCTTAGCCTTTCTACAAAATTCACTGCTGCTAGTCTATCCAGATGTTCCCCACTTCTACGTCCAGGTCTTACAGCAGTCAGTGTACCATGTCTGCTCAAAATTTGCGATATAAGCCGTCGCCGTATAAAATCTTTTAGTTTGAGCGAATGATTTCCAGTTTTCACTAAATACAAATTATAACAATTTAGAATTACTAAGTCAATAACATGAAAAAATAGTTTTTTGTACCACTTGATACTTTTTCGTACACATTCAACTGTAGACAACTGCATATTTGCCTTATCAATAAGTCTCATATTTTTTGTATAATCTAAAACACAATCGGGTTTTTGAATTATTTCTTGAGTGCGGTGGTTGATTTTTTCACTATTTTGTAGCTGTCCTTTGTGAAATGTCGTAATCATATGTACGTCTCGTTTGTCTTTCCACTTTAGTGCCAAAACTGTATCCTCACAATTCATCTTGTCTATCTGCCCTCGTTGCAGTCGTTGGGTAAATTTCGGAAAATGCCTTCTGCTTTTCTTTATAGTGCTACAATAACCTGTGTTCCGCTCATTGAGATATAAAGCTATTCTTGGATCCGTATACCAGTTGTCAGTATATAATAAATGGCCTTTTCCTTCATATGGTCTTAGCATTTTTTTGATTATACCTCCTGCGACCCCCAATGGATCATTTGCTGGAATGTCAATTTCCGAACCAGTATACACCAGAATATTCAAAACCATTCCTGTCTCACAATCACATGCAACAAACAATTTTATTCCAAATCTATGTCGTTTGGACGGAATATATTGCTTGAACTGAAGCCTGCCTTTGAAAAGAATTAGTGATTCATCTATGACCAACTTTTGAAATGGATAAAAAAATTCAGAAAATTTATTATTTATATATTGAAAAATACTTCTTACTTTCCAAAGCCGGTCATTTTCCAAGGGATTATTATTATCAGCAAAATGTAAATATCGTAATAGTTGAATAAATCTGTCTCTAGTCATGTATTTCGCAAAAAAATCTGTAGCTATCATGGGATCTGTGGACCAGTAATCTTGTATTTCATGTTTTTTTACGTGTGGCATCAATAATACCAATGCCAAAAATGTATACATTTCTGATACGGTGGTATCAAACCATCTTTTTCTTTTAGGAGTTGGCCGTGCTTCATCGCAAAAATAGAAATAATTGTTTGTTTCATTCACAATAACACCTAGCAGTTCATTATCAAAAAATTTTGCAAAATAGTCGTATTCTTCAGCTTCTTCGTCAAGGTCAAAATTTTCAGTTATTCCGGAATGTTCAATATCAAAATTATATATTTTAGGCTGGAAGTCATTACAGGCTCTCCAAACTAAATCACCGGCAACTATGTCATCTTCACTGTCACTGTCAGTTTCACTTGAATTTTCATTTTCATTTTCCTCTATTTCAAACAAATTCTCTTCTTCATCGCTATAGTCATCATAACTTGTGCTTTCTTCAAAACTACGTCGCCCTCCGACTGAAGAAGTTGATGGTAGATCCATAGTTTGTAAAATTGCAAAATAAATGGATTAGTTTTTACGAAAACGTTTTACACAAAATTTCAAACTATTTTAGGTCTAATCAAAACGCAAGAGAAACACTGAATGAAGATCTTATGCCTTTCACATAATTCCTAAAATTATTAGTTGTATACAAAAGCCCTAATAGTTTCAAAAAAAAAATAAATAAAAATTATTTCACTTATCACAACACTAAAATCATTTATTTTATACACAACCATAAACTAGAACAGATATTGTTTATTTTTTATGAAACCTTTTACATAGACAAACAAAATAAAATTATAAATACCCGTTACCATAAATCAGTTTCTGGCATAAAGAAATTTTGCTGATTGATAAATTAATATTGGTTTCAGAACGATTGCCGCTGTAGAGAAATAACAAAATATACCAAATCGTTTATTTACGATGACCGCGGCACAGGTTAGTTTTTACGAATCGTTTATATACGATAGCCGCAGTTAAAGGGTTAAAGAAGAAATTGTTGACTGTAACTTTAATTTTTTACAATTGATTTATTCAATAAAAAACATTCATCTATATTTGTTTCTTACACATTCAAATGTTTATTTTAAAATATGAATGTAGAAATCTGACATAACACAGAACTTTATATCCAATTGGAGCATTTATTTGGTCATTTTTTAGAAAAGAAATAAAACATTTTGTCTTAAACCTTAAAAATGTTTCTGTGGCCTAGTTTACTCATATCAATAAATCTTATATTATTGCCTATTTAGGCCATTATGTATCAGTATTTGTATAATTAATAAGAGATATAAATAAATATTTTTTGCTTATTAAAACTTTATTAAACATACAAGATTAAAATTGGATAAATAGGTTTAATAATCATAAAATAGCATATTGTTCATATAATAATTCTTTAACCTTATAATAGTCTTCAGATATACAACCTTCTAACATCATTTTCCCATTTTCCACCTAAAAAATATTAATGAATATAATTAGAATCAAACACTGAAAAATAAATAAAATGAATTGTACCCTTCTCACGGCTATAGTTCCATTAGAGCACCATAATGTGCCTCCAGAAAATTCGGAATTTATATTATTTCTTCCTAACACTTGCTTAAACTCAGCTAGTTTTAATTCGTTTATGAAGACAGGATCGTGAGGAGCAACTTCGGGTAGCGGCTCAAGTGTAAGGATTCTGGAATCTTCTTCTTCCACTATGGAAAGAATTTAGTTTATTTTTTAACCAAGTTTGAATCCGATTTATTGGTTTATAGTCACAATTCGTTTTTAGTCACCTATTATACATTTAATTTACATTTTTATAAATAAGAAAGAAACACCGAACCCCCAAAGCAGTCTGCAGTCCCAGAAATAGAATTATTTAGACAGACGGAGTGTTAACATTTGACTACTACACATATTTGTAGAAATTGCAAGTAAATTAGGAAATTAAAACAAATAATCTCTTTACATGGGCCCAATTTTTGGTTTATCTCATTTTAGTAATTAATATACATTTGGCTGGGTTTGAATGTTGCCTTTTGTAGAATCGCTTATACATCAAGGTGGATTAAATTATTAAATTTACCTTCCATTGGATCATTATCTACATATATCCTTTTGGCATCAGCCTGACTTTCCCTAAGCATAATATGAGCACTAAGCCAAGCAACTTCAGCCTCTTTGGCTTTTTGGAAACTTAACTGCGAAACTAGAGAGTCTGTTAACCTAACCTACAATAAAAATTTAAAAAAATAAAAATGTGTATGATGGAATGCTCATTATTAATATTTTACCTGATAAATGTGAGTTTCACTTGTTGCGTCAACAACCTCGCCTCTGGACGGCGTAAAAACTCGCGCTTGAATATTTTCCAAACAGTGTTTTTCAATAACAGCCGCATTTTCTGGGGTACCACGGACGACAATGACTCTCCTAGGTTTCAATTGTGATAAAATTTTCATAAGTGATTCTCCATCAGATCTACCTTCAAAATCGATGTACTGAACTTGGCAATTTACTTGAACGGTTCGCTGTAGTATGATGCACTTTGTTGGTTGTTCAGTTATTTCGGCTGAAAATAAGGAATTTACTTAGTAATGAATATTTAAAAATAAATGAAGTTATAATTATGAACCTCCATGAAAAAGGATAGGTTTTTACATATTATATTTTAATAAAAATTACTACTACCAATTAAAGATATGATTCTTTATATTCTCATTACAGTTCTAAAATACACTGTATGAAAATAGAAGTGCGGACATATACCAAATTATTTAGGAGTTGTGGAATAAACTTCTTTAATAATAAAGAACAGAGGTACTAGAACTTTTTCAAAGAAAACAAAACAACTGGATCAAGAGCGGAAAATCAGAAAAAGTGTCACTTCTTGAAATGGAAGAGCTTTTATAAGAAGTAGATGATATTAAGTAAGACAAAGACAGTACTACGAAACTGTAAAAATCCAGAAATGTTTAAAGGAGTATTTTATTAATAATTGAAAAACTAAGAATTTCCTCAAAAATTTTTAAAACTGCGCCTATTGCATTATTAGGAAACCAACCCAATACAATACAATAAATACTGTAAAGCATCGATTTTAAGAAAGTGACTAAATAAGAGAAGATACATAACGGTAGATTATTCACAGGACTCAGCTTTGCTATCACTATTTAGGGTCATTCTGCACAATGAGCGATATATAATATAGACAATAAAAAGTTCATTTGGCCATTATGGTAGAGGCAACTAGCAATGAAGAATAATAATTCTCAGTTAATAAATCCTTTAGAAAAGTAAATCCGGGATGAATAACAATTTCTTAGCAATATTTAATATTAATTAATTTTATTAATGTACTTACTAATGTCTTCCTCCTCTCTTTTTATAACGATATTCTCTTTATTATCCTCCCCTTCAGGGCACAATTCAGCTAACTTATAATCTTCTGGTTTTACGATTTCTCCATATTCATCACATTTTATCTTGTCCTCGTGGAATGGATACATTGGGTACATTTTTTTAGTCACTTTGAAGAAACCTGTTGATATTTTACCTTCTTGTTTGATCACAATGTCGTGTTTGCCTTTTGAAATAACTGACATTTCAATGTCCGAGTCTGAGTCTGAATCCAAATCTCTAAAAGTAACAGTTACTAGGTATACTAATTGCAATCAAGGATTTAAAATTTTTAGAAAAATTTTTATATATATATATATACATATATAATATACATTATAAGTCAGCAAATACAAAATATGCCTAGTACAAATGGTTAAAATGTACCTACTCATTATATATTTTGTTACTTTTGGATCTCTGTCGATGTTCAAATTCTTCAAGTTCTTGACCTTCCAATTTTACCCTTCTTTCAACTGTTAAATCAATATTTCTTCCTCCTCCATTTTCTATTAAATCTCTGGATAAAGTCCCAGGAGATGTCCTGAAATAATTTATAAATATAAAAAACAGGAAATTTATATAAAAAATCTCATTTTCATAAACTATAAAACTAACGCTATTACTCTGATAAAGTAAAAAGTGGTAGATTTTATAAAAGTTTATTTAAGTGTCCATAAATATTCCCTTTTAAATCCATAATATACAAGTTCTTAATTATTGAAATATGTTTAGCATAGGGAACATTATTATAATTACCTTGTAGTTAAAATAATACTGTTATTAGGACAAGAACACCACTGCAAGAAGAGTTCTCTTGAAAATCCAGACTCCAAATCTGGTGAACTAGCTAATACAACTTTAGGACTAGGTACTTTATTTAATTCTCCCAAGCTGTGACACAACTGCAGATGTTTAAACTGAAATGGATTGTTCCTCGCCCCTTCAAAGCTTCTCATAAGTTTGTCACTCATCCATTCAATTTGAGACTTGGCAAATTCAACTACATTATAACTTACATTATTTAAAAATGCCAATGAATAGGCAAGCAGACCAGATTCTTTGTTTCGCCACAGTTGGTCTAACATGTGTGCTAGTTCTAAAACTCTACCAGCAGTATCCACCGCGATAAGAACATTTCCATGATTACGTAGGGTTTGAAGAATATTTGCTAAAATCGGAATTCATTGTTAAGAGCGCAATTTAATAGCACTTTACATTAAGAAATACAACACTTATTCTATTTTGTAAAGCGCTTAAATTTAGCAGAAAATATTTGAAACAGTTACAAGGCACCAATTTATAGAAAAAGTTTGTCATCAGATACTTTGAATGAAAATTTAAAAGCTAATTATAGTACTTTTAAACAAAAACGTTGAAACAAATATCATCATTGCCATGCCAAATCAAAAGTAAAATACTGGAATAGAGTTTGAACAAGAACAGAATGTACTTAGCTAAAAAATTAAAAATCTTGAGATTACAATCTTTTGTAAATTGTACTGATTTATTTTTCTTGCTAGGTTTTCCTTTAAAGGATCAAAGGTTAACAAGTGCCAAACTTTCCATGCTTCTAATCTTAAAATACATCAATCTAAGATCAAAGTTGGGGTTGTAGTTATGAAAGGTGATTGTACTACAAAAAGTACGTTGCTTGGAATTGATACATGTACTATAGTCTTCAGTTTTCATTCTAAAACTGTGGGATTCACATAATAGGATTTGACTGAAGAAAACCAATTATAATTTGAAAAGACTATTCATGTATAAACCATTCAACTTCCTTTTATTTAAATAATGTCTTACTCATTAATTTTTCATCCCTAGCTCTTCTCCTCGCCTGCTGATAAGTAGCATTAAAAGCATCAGTAATAAGTAAGGATGGCCTTTGTAGCTTCTCTAATTCACACCCATTTAAATGTCGTTCCTTTTTATGATTAAAATCATTGCAGTATATTATATCTTCTTCACCTACTTTCATTATTTTCCAAATTGTGCCACCAATCATATGACCAGCTGGTAAAGGTGTTACTGTTAAGCCATATCCTTTACCTAAAAAATTGAATAAATGTTATTAGAAACACCTTTTTAAAAAACTTGAAAAATTTTGTTGTATAATTAATTCATAAAATACCTTTTAGTGATACAGTTTGGTTATATTTTAATTGAACAACTTTTTCAAATGTGGTATCTACATCATCCAAAGAAAATATACAAAATTCTTTCATATTATATTGGGACTGATAAAGATCATACATAAACATTTGACCCATTTTATAAACAGGTATTGTTGCATATATCGGGCAATTTAAGCCAAGTTTTCCAACAACATAAGGCAAAGCTCCTAAATGAAAGTTATCAGGATAAGAAAGTAGCACAGCATCTATAGTATGTATGTGTCTAAAAACATATATCCAAATATTGTATTTATTTTTATTACTAATATACTACCTTTTAATTTCTTTAATAAATTCCATATCAAATTTCTCATCCCATCCACAATCTAGTAAAATTCGTACATCGTCTACTTGGAGTAGGTAACATGGGGGAGACTCATCTTTAGCCCCAGATAAGGCTTGAAGTTTTATAATTGAAGTCATTTTGAATATAATTATATATTTTTAGAATCCTAAAATTTATTAACTAAATAAAAAAACTTCATAACTCTACTTGTTTATAAGTAATTTATAAAATTAGGTTATTCACTTCTTCTTTTTCTCAAAAGGCAACATTGTATTTTTGAATGAAACTACAAAAGCAGTTTATTGTCATTATAAACATTTTATTGGAAGCAAATCTTCACACCTTAGTTGTATTCACCTATTAATATTTTTATCTAAACAAAATGATTATTTTTGATTTTCAAATTCCAAATTAATGTAGACGGACACCCCATAAAAATAATGGCCAAAAATTTGACAATGACAATTTAAGACACAGGAAGAATTAAATGGAAAATCATAACCTCACATTTGCCGTTATTTTTGAGTAAATTAAGTTATTTGAATTAAAATTAATTTTACTTAACATTGGCAATGGCAATTAATCAATTAAAAAACCTTTTTAGGAACCTGGCGGTGTCCAATATAAGTTTAATAAATTCTAGAACATTTTTAACGACATCGCCAAGATGTAGGGATGTTGTAAATAGAAAGGAAATGCTTAAATCTCTACCTGCCCCAGATGAGGGCACTCAAGGAGAAAAATCAGTAGATATCGATGTCTCTGTTCAGAAGTAGATTTGTTCATTATTTAATTTTATATTACTATACCTTTAGGTTTTAGACATGAATTATTTCCAACCATAGATACTCCCAATAAACTATTTAATGGAGTACCATTTAAGAACTTACCAGTTTTTAATATTAAAGTTTCCAAGAATAATACTATTTTAAGTCTTACTGACGCCAAAGGTAATATATATAAATCTGGTCTACAAGAAAATTGTGTAAACTTGTTATTTCTAGGTAAACCTAAAATAATAAGATCTTGTGGAATTGAGGGATTTAAGAACGCCAAAAAGGGGACTAATATTGCTGGACAAGCCACTGCTATAACTATAGGAAGTGTAAGTATATCTTTTATAAAATAATCACATAAATGTATTTTCATACATAATAGTATCAAAACTTTAAAATAAAATTGTAATTGTGTTAGAAAGCAATGGAACATGGATATAAAACAGTTAGAGTAACAGTGCAAGGTCTAGGACCAGGTAGAATGGTATGGTTAATAGAAAACAAAATGTATTCCCTATTATAAACATATTCATTTTAGGCTGCTATAAAAGGTTTGCAAATGTCTGGGTTGAATATAGTTTCAATTACTGACAACACTAGAGTATCTTGGAATCCTCCTAGGCCCAGAAAACAAAGGAAACTTTAGAAACAATAATGTTTGCATATATATGCTTTGTATATATTTAAATATTTAATTTGGAATTGTATCAAAAAACTAATTAGTTTTAGTGAATAGCTGTAAGTTTTCAATAAAATTTGGAAACTATGTTTGTGATTTTATCCACAACTTGAAATCTATTAGTTGGACCATGGGTTTTTCTAATTTAGACTTAAGAGTTGTTTTTTTGTTAATTAAATATGCATTTTTCTTTCTGTAATTTTATTTCATACAATTACACAGCATTTATAAATACTTAAGACTTAAAAACACAGCTCATTTGATAAATGAAACAATTTGTTTTTTTTATAATGATATAAATTACTACATTAATACTACCACAATAAATACAATTTTTATTTCTATTTTCTTATGATAAAATTATGTATAAAGCTATGAAATAGAAATAAAATTGGCACAAAAGTAAGAATAATAAATACTTACGAGAATAAGATTTTCATTGAAAATATAGAGTAGTAAGAATAAGTTTATTTTTACTTGGTACCAAATAATATGTTAAAATATTTGAAATATAAAATATTATCAGTTAATGAAATTTTTCTAGTTAAACTTGAGCTGAAATATTTTTTTATAAATATTGAAATTGTTAATTGAACAAACAAGACCAGTTAAATATGTCCATATTTTTAGTAAGATCCTGTGATCTGCACTAGACTTCACGCATTTAATTAAATATTGAATTTACAAAAGCATTATTCCATTTAATAAAAACAAATGCATGATATTATTGCCCATTAGGATTTAAGTTGAATATATTACATTTAAATTTTATCCAGTTAAACTTGTTGATAAAACTTTTTTATTGGTTGAACAGTTTGTAGAACACAATTATTTAATTTGAGAATACCAATGTATGTAGAAGGAACCAATGAAAACTCAAATCGAAATGAATCATTTTAAAATTTAGATGTATCAATAACATTTTTTTATGAATTATTATATTATATGAAGTTAACATTTTCTATCAGGAGTATATACTTAAATCAGAAATAACAGAGAGCCTAATAATATAGTAGTAAGTACAAAAATCGACTTGAAATTGTATTGATCCATTCCTTTCTTTCATTATTTTAAAAATTAATAAAGATAATTCTTCGGTATTTCATTTAAGGGTTCCGTGCAGGTTCCCATGTTCTTCATAGTTACCAGTGACCTTGATCGACAATTTTCGATTTCTAAGAAACAAGTATTACTGTAGGTCATATTGTCTGTACCGCAAACGGGGTCATAGTAGGTTGGGCAGATCTTCTGACAGCCTTTAAATTGAAATCCGGCTATGCAACGTTTCATTGGCACCACATAAACGTGTTTCCTGAAAGGAAATTTACCAATATTAGTTGAACTAAAAATTAAATATTTGATTATGTTTATGAGAAAGATGCTCCATAGTTACCTACTTTACATTATGTTTCATAAACATTAATTAGACAAGCGTTATTTTATTTTATATTTCTATTTGCACATTTAAAAAAAATGATCCTTATGAAATAAGAGATATGACATATAAACAATATATTATTTTTGTGCGAATCTAATTACGGTTTATTTCTTATGTTTAATCTTAAGAATAATATAATTTTATACAAAAATATGGCTTAAGTTTCTATGCCACACATCATGATGTAATCAAGTCATACAATATGCTGAATTAAAAGAACTGGCGTCTAAGTTCGAAATATTTGTTAAGCACTAATAAACAAAGAAAGGTCGGACAGGTAATCTTACACATTATGCTTTAATAAAATTACTTTTTTATTGGCAAATATAAAATTGGCCACTTTTTATTTAATATACTATGTATTTCGCTTAAGTACAAACCGGAGATTTACTTGGATTTATGTGGTTTTCCACACAATTACGCATTAAAACCGATTTAAACAGAAATTTAAAAGCAGTAAACTCAAACAATTTTACCAGAATAAGTCACGTTTCTATTAACGGGTATCGAAACCTAAACTACTCCTTAGTATTGTGACGATGAGGGTATTCAGAAGTCTAATAGTTAACCTTTCTTACCCGCAATTATTTCGCCTCATTTCACATTCATTTTTGTATAATTTATTGTCAGATCCGCAAACGAAATTTTTGTCGTCGTTGCATTGTTCATTACAGGAAGCAGTAGTTTTGCAATGATGTAGAGGTACTTCAATGACTAGTTGCCCACAGGTTTCTTTTTTAAGATGACATGACGACCTAACAAAATAGTAATTAATGAAGAATATTGATGATATTCAAAAATCTTAATACGTACTTATAAACATTTCCATCAGATCCACACACAGGCTCATCTTCAAACTCTTCGTTGCAAATCGATGGACAAGGTTCTTGTTCCTTTAACTTGGTGCAATTTCCTACATGTGCAAATTGTACTCCCTTCAAACATGTCGCTAAGTTTAATTGACACTGATTTGTGTAAGTTCTGGCGTCAGTACCACAAACCGGATCGTAGTCGTTTGAACACTTGATTTTGATACATTTTGACACTTTCGGACGACATTTTTCGTAGTCTACTTTAACTACGCGTCTATTATTGCTGAAAATAACAGAAAAATTGACAAGGTGGTAGAACCAGGAATTCATTCTGTTTGTTATGTATGAATTCCAATATTTTGTAGAATTGTCTGCAAAATCTATTCGCATGCTAAGTATTCTCAAGCAAAATAAAAACTGAAAAATTTTACACTTACCCACAATTTAATAATTTCAATTCACACTCACTCCTGTAGATATATCCATCAGAGCCACAAGTCGGTTTTTCTATTTCATTCTTGCAACCAATTGGACACGACGAACTATGTGATGTTCGCTCTTGACTTGCACAAAAAGCCATTGGAACTTCAAATACGTGCTTACTGTAAACAAAAATCAAATAAACATCTAATAAAGATCGATTTTTTTCAGATTGTAATTGTCGAAATAATATTTTTACCGGAGTGTCTTTAGAATATAGTTATTTTAATGAATATTGAAGTGATGAAAATACCAACGCAGACTTAGCGTGAAGCTATTGGAAAATGTTTTCATGTCATATTGCTCAAGACAATTTTTTCTTTTGGATGAGTGTAGAAATCTGAACTAGACCATCTCAGCTTCCATAAAACCTAGTTAGTTGACCCTGGATGGTGGGTTGAAGTGTAACAAGAAATAAAAGAATCGGGTAGATTGAAATAAAAAATCATTCTTTCATGTATCAATAAGATTTCTTATGATTATCAAGCTAACTTACCCACAGTTTTTCGCCTTCATCCTGCAAACGTTTGCGTATATTTTTCCATCTGAGCCACAGGCTGGTTTTGCGTTTCTCCAACATGACTCTCTACAATGACGTGTGGTTTGGCAATATTTTTTATTGGTTCTAACTACTCCTTGTCTAAAACAAGCACCAAATAAATCATACCTCTCCTACATTAATTAATCAAATAATAATATTAAAAAATTGTAGAGCATACTATAAATTATACATAGAGAGATTGTTTTATCTCTTGAAGTTATAAGGCCGATACCAAAAGCAGTAGGTAATCTTCTAAACAGTATTAAATACTTTTAAGAAGTAAATCCAAATCTTACCCACAAGTTAGCAGTTTCATTTGACAGGTACTTTTATAAACATTTCCATCACTTCCACATATTGGTCCATCTAAGGGAGCTTGCTTGCAGTCCACCGGGCAATTTTCTCTATGTGCGCTAATATTGTTGCAAGGACCTAAATGGGAAAGTCCTATACCAAGTCTAAAAGGATTTAGTCAACATTTGTTCTGTATAAATTCAGTGACAATCAAAGAAATTAAATATTTCCTTTTATGACGAACATGTAGGATTTGGAATTTCTCGTGAAAAATAAATCTTTATATAAAATAATAGATCATCTTCGCATCACACCATTAAAATCAAAAGTTTTGATTGCGGTTAATGTAATCTCATTTTACCATTGCTAAATTATCTCAATTTAATGTAGGCATTTTATAATAGCAACATTATGATTTTGTATTGTAATAGCATAACGAGGTTTGTTATACTCTTATACTACCATAATTAATGGTCGTTACTAGTACGGTTCCGTTGTTAATATATGAATGCTTTATACATTAATGCTGTATTAAAAAGAGAAAGACAGAAAAAGCTTAGAGCATAAATTTCAGGTCTTTGTTCTGTACTAAGGGTAACCTTTGGCGTTTTATATTCAAAAGTATAACTACCTATTTATTGTCCATTTTTAATTTGGAGAATAACAATCTAGAAATATTTCTATGATTGTCACCTGGCATTAGTAGCCAATAATTATAATTATAATTGAATTAAGAACTTTTACCTGCATATTTCTACTTGCAGCATACACCTATTCACATATGTTCTTCCATCGGTACCACATACTAAGTCTTTTTCTCCACCACAACGGTGTTCACATTTCGATCCTGCTGATCTTACGCAAAGATTTTGATCCGTAGACAAAGAAATACCTGTAAATAAAGCGAAAGAATTTTAATGAAATATTATTAATGATTCATATTTTTTGACTATGGATATAAATTACCATTATTATAGTTATTAGAAAGATTAAGATTAAAAGTAATTTGTTATAAAATATCTGGTATTAAAACTTTAATAATAACGTACGAGAGGTTTATTTAAGTGAACATTTTCTAAGTACATATAATATTTATCATCAAAAATATTTCAGTAGTTATTTTGCCCTAGACATTAAGTAACTATATTTTTTTTTATTACTAAACTACTGTTTGTTTAAATGTAAATAAACTAACAAGTCATAGCTTTAAAACAAATCAAACGTTTTTTTAAGGCTTACAACAACGTCTTAAGCTAAGTTTATTTTTAAATTCTTCTTTTTCTTATACTTAGTTATAAACACTCATAGACAAAAAAAGCTGAAATATAAAAGTTTTGAGGTTGGTCGAAACGGCTATTACAGATTAGTTCCTACGAGATGAAGCAAACTTTAAGTAATTTGCACTTCAATACAAACTTAGCTTAAGACTTCGTTGTAAATGGCTTTAAAACAAACTTTTTATTTGCCCTAGGCTTTGACCTGTTAGAATATTTACATGCCTATAGAAAGACGGATCAATTAAAATGCAAAACACGAAGAGATATTTTCCTATGAGATGATAAAATAATTGAAATAATTGAAGAGTATTTACGTTTGTAAATAGCTAATATACATAAATATAAGTAAATTATGAAATTATACCATTACCCTGTTAGATAAGTATAATTATTAATTTGTTTTATATTCACTGTAATAATGGGTCATAATTTTTCTATTACCTTAAGGTGCAAGGCGGTACCCATTGAAAAACAGAAAAGTTCATATAAAACCAAGAATTACATAAGGTTTTATAAAAATCATAACTAACAGCTTTTAAAGATAATGTGGCGGAATATAAAACATGTTAATTTATAATCATTTTAAAAAAAAATTACGTTCTGGGCCTATTTAGAAGCTGCAATTTTAGATAATTAAATGAAAAAAACATGCTACTTAGACAAAGGAGATCGGAAGTTCATTGAAAAAAGAATAAAATAAAAATAAATTAATGTTGGGTATTACATTATTATTAAACTAGCTAAGTACCTATAATTGTTTAATAACAAAAATATAAAAATAGTAAAAGAATAAAATATATTGTTATGATTAATATAAATGTATTTATTTTTTCTATTTTTTATTTTATAGTGATTAAAAATCAGATAGCATTTCAAATTTTTTATCACTCTATATCAAATATTTTTTAATGCCATAGCATAGAACTTATAAAGTTAGGATACAAACATGTAAGCCGTTTTTATTGATTTTCAACGTTTTGGCTGCTACAAACATCTAAATTAAAAAAAATGTGATTTTCTAGTTGCTGTAGATCCCTTATTAAACATAATAGACGTCAAGTATAATACATCGTTGAAATTAGCTCGGTAAGAGGTTTTTAAAAATGTAAAAATATACGGGGTGATCCATTTAAAAAACCAAAATTTTTGTCTAGTACTGCGTTCCTGAACACACCGTATATTTGGGATTAATTTTAAGATGTGAATCTCAAGACTGCCTACACTTCTTGTAACAACTTTTTTTTCGTAACTTCAATAATAGTGAACTAATCGTACTTCGACGCACTAATACCACACCCTGTATATACAATACATATATATATATATATATATATATATATAATAAACAATTCCAGAAATATTTTATTTAACATGACAAATATACCTTGTGTTCTTCTTGTAAAGCATCGCCTTTATTTGTAATTGTTAAACAAAATTAATACAAATACAAAATTTCCTAGTTTTATTTTAAGCTTATAACAATCAGACTTACAGTCCAATGTGTCCAGTATCTCACTATACATAAAAGGGAAGATTTTTTTACAATTCCATATAAGAACATTAACAAAAAATATATTTTCTAGCTCCATTCTGTTTATTAAGGGTTAGTCTATGAATTTTCCATTGCCGTTTTTTGTTTGGTCCTACTAGAAACAAAGAGAAGATACACTAACTGAAGAAAACACATGGAAAACTCTATAGATTCTTTTTCCCTACTATACAGCCCGCTAATATACACACAGCAAAATTAATATGAAATCACCTAAATTTTGTTAGGCATAGTAGAGATGTAGAAATAAATTATTTGGTAAATAAAATTACTGTAGGTGATCATAAAATTTAGTAAATGAACCTAAAATGATACTCTAAATGTTATTACTAATAATTAAAAATCAACAGTGATGTGTTTTTGTAATATAAAAAATTAAAAATAATTTAAGTTAATTAGTAGTTAGTATTTTTACTCTTTTGAAAGCCTCAGAACGCTTCTAATTAAACTATTAATCTTTCGCATGTGGAATATTTTTCCATTATTCTAAAGGGACACGAATGAATTTAAAGGTCATTCTTGTATCACCGTGATGCTGTCTATTTCTTTTTTTTTAAGTTGTCCTATAAGACTTCTTATCGCTTGAGGTCCGGAGAACCGACATTCTGTCGTTCCTCTTACCTTATATGGAAGACCGTCCTTCTTCTTCTACTGCGTGTCCATTAATGGATGTTCGCGATCACATGTGGCCACTCTCCTTTATTTCTGATGGTGCTGAATAGGTCTCCTACTGTTCTTAGCTCTGTCCATTGTCTGACGTTTCGAAGCCATGATATCTTTCTACTGCCGACTCCCCTCTTTCTCCCAATTTTTCCTTCGATTACTAATTGTATAGGAATTGGTATCTTTCAATCCGTATTGTGTGGCTTAAATATGCAGTTTTTTCTTGATGGTGCCAAGAGTTCGTGTTGTCTTTTTTGTCTTCCGACTTGCGTGAAATTATCATGAATTTTGTATTCTTGGTGTTGATATTCAGGTCCAAGTTTTTGCTACTGTCGCCTATGACATTAAGAAGATCCTTTCTTTCATGTTATCTGCAATTAGAACTGTGTCATTTGCGTACCGTATGTTGTTGACCCACACTCAATTATTATGTATAAATACAAAGTTATCTCCTACAACTTCTTCAGATCATCATTTGTCCAGTTTAGCTTTGAGGAATAGTAATTAAGGGAGTCTATAGCACCATAATAATGTCTGCAGAAAACATCTAGCTTCCTCCTTATATCTTTGAATACATTTTGTTCTAGTAAATTCTAGTTACATCTAAAAACATCACATGTTGCCAGTCTTCAATCGTGTAATTTTTATGTCCGCTTCATCACTTCAAACGATCAATTTTATTTTGTCGGGATAACTGAGGAACTCTTAGTAGTCTTCTGCTGAACAAATTTCGTTCGCGAAGCCGTTTTCATACGGTTTCAACTGAAAAACTAACTTTTGTAGCTTCAAAAAATTATCTTCTATGTTGTAGGTGTGAAGAAGATGGATTTCTTCGAGCAAATTGAGCTAAATAACGTTCGTTTTCACCAGAAATCAGCCTTGGGACTGCTGCGGCTTTTTTTAATTTCTAGGAGTGATCAATTCTTCAAACCGTCTAAGAAGTTTTTGAAACAATACTTTGAGAGATAGATGTCTACGGTTTTAACTTTTACTTTAATTACTTGTAAACCACCAACTGAACAAAAATGCTAAAAAAATGTCTGTCTTATCATAATTTTTATATCTTTCTTCCTTCTTTTCTGAACCTAAGGAGCTACAACGTTGCCCAACTCCTCTAACCAAACCTAAAGCTTTGGAGATCTGATATAAACATTTTTTTTAAAATAGGATTGAAATAAAAAATATATTTTTGAATTTTAATGGCTTATATCTTGAAAATCAGTGACACTGAAATTCTTACAAAATATTATTCTTATCATAAAGCGTTGTCTGTATATTTTACACATCCTAAGCGTATAATTCTCTTCTACATGTTAGATTGTCCTTAATATATATTTATTAAATTAGTTAATAAACCCTGCAAAGTATATTTTTAATTCAACGATTATAAAGTAAATCACACTGTGAATGTGCCAAGATAAGACCACCATCTTTATAAATTATAATAGTTATTACAATGTTGAGACTACTCATTTCAATAATTCACCCAAGCATAGCGTAAATTGGAATTACTATCTTGAATGAAAATAACGGTAATAAATAGGTATTTAATAACATTTCTTTACAGTACATTATGACGATTAACGAATCTATATTATATTCCAAGGATTTACGATACTTTAAACTCGTAAAAATATACGTTACGGTAAGAGAAATAGAAATATTTGAAATGATGCTCGTACACATTTAACTAAACGATGAAGTAAAATAATATTAAATTTGTATTACCCTCAAACTGAAAGGTTATTTATTATACATTTATTTTTGATATGAAGAATTCTAATTCATCATTTTGAAACCATTTGAATTAGTGAGTTTTTGTTCACAAGTTTTACCACATATATACCAATTTAATAACAGGTTTCTTTTTGAAAATCTTAGAGAATTAAATACTTGTAGGATGTGCAAAAATAGTTTGACAATATGTTTTCCATATCATATATTGTAACGGTCTAAAACGAGAAATTAAACAATCTAACTTTGCCTAAAACAAAAATTGAGATGGAATTTAAGATAATCGTATAGGGTAGTATAAAGTAAACAAATAAATATAATAAGAAGTGGTTAAAACTATATAAGAACAATTTCAATGATTATAAAAGAATTGTGAACAGAGATAAAATAACTATTCCTATTATTTATTATGATTGTCCTGTATGTGTAAATGCGTAAATGTGAAACCAAAATTTATGTTTTATATGTAATATTTAAAGTGAGTTTTAAATTGTTCAAAATTGTGTCAAATTAATGGGAAATTGTTAATTAAATATTGCTCACTATTTAGAAATATGTAAGAATTAAAGTATTTTTCTGTAAGAAAATGCGCTTTGTTGTATCTGAATAATAAGCTAAATTTTAAAGTAGAAATGAAAATTATAATGTCAAGATGCAAGTTAAAACGTCATATTTTAATTATAAATAGTTAATTCTTTAGGTACTATAAAAATATGCAAAATTCATATCATTATAATCATAATTTATTTGAAATTCAAAATTATTAAGTGTAAAAACTAAAAAAAAAAAATTAAACGTAAAGAATGCTATGATTTCGAAAAACTATTTAAGCTTCGTCAGAATTTGACAGAGCTCTCTTCAGTTTGAGACCTGATAAAAAAAACACAATTGTTCGTAAGAAATGGAAAAATTATTACTTAACATCAATTTTCAATTTTTTTTTTGAAAGCAACCAAACTAAGGGTAAATGATTACCTGCTCGTTGAAAGCTTAAAGCATTCAGGTAGTGTTGTTAATTATTATTATAAAGACAATTGTATAAAAATAAACTATATAGTGTATCAATACAAGTGAATTAACCTTACATGTTGTGGATGGACTCAAATAAGAGGGTAAAAATTGGAATTTTTGGAATATTTGGAACAATTGAAGAGTTGGACTTTTACTTATTGCACAAGAAACTACAAAGTGGTAACTGTTAATGATTTAATTTTTTTTATATTCAAAAACAAAATACCATATTTTTCTTTAGAACTCAATCAGAGATTATTAGTCAATTGCATCATATACAATGTATATAAATTATACCGAGTTAAATTATTAATCATAAAAAAAGTCACATTACTATAATTTAAATTTAAGGAGCCCATTACAACATACGAGTACATTATAATTTTCTCATGTCAGTTCCTGAATGTCAAATACAGTTTAGGACCAATACTGAATCTTTTATAAACTATTTCTGCAAGTAACACTGTAGTGATTTTATTAAACTGGAATTTTCAACAATCGATTATTATATTACAAAACGCATGTGATGGAATAGTAAACTGGACTTAAAACTGGAAGATCAAGCTTAATAAGTTGAAAAAAGGCGTATTAACAAAATATTACAAACAACGATTCAATGTAAACTCGATCTCAAAAAGAATCTTAATTACAATTGCTTATGTTGAATTTTTTTTTCAAATCTTGAAAATAAAACGTTGAAAAACTAGCTAACAATGACGTTCTTTTGGGTATTCTACAATGATCATCTCGAAAATTTAGATTCCTTGTAAAAATTTTTTACCATGCGTGGTAATTGGGAAGGTTTTAATTAGTTGCTTGAATTTAATTTTCTTGAAATAATTTTCGATAATTTAGGACTTTTCAATAGGATATTTTATATTAAGAAAGTTTAACGAAAAACATAGATTTTTCAATAAAGAACCTTCAGTTAGTAACGTTTTTTATTTACGTACCTTTGCCACAAGTTTTTTTCTTCAACTCGCATATATTTGGATATATTACACCGTCAGTTCCACAAACTGGATCTCCATAAGCATTTTCTTTACATATTCTCGGACATGATGAATCTCTGAAACCTGTGGTCTCTGTAATAAAAAAGATAGAAAATTAATAACCAATATTGTCACCAATTATTCTTTATAATACTTTAAACATATGAATTTATATTTTTACATTTATTATAATATATACAAATATAAAAAAGAGGTTTTTTTAATTAAATAATAATGAATATTTTTCGTATTTGAAAGAAGTAAATGTGTGTCGTGTTTTTCCAGAAACTTTCTCCATCTTATTACTTTACGTTATGTAATAAAATAAATTTGATTTTTGAATAAATCATAAAACATCTGTTAGATGTTACATAAGAAAATCTAAAACAATTTCAAATTGATACATAAGTAAAAGGTGAACATTATATAAATATATACTCGTATTTGTATATTGTGTATAGTTATTATAACAAACACTGAAAGGTAGTGTTTTAAATGTTCATTGACCTATTTTATTTGTTTCATTATTGTACACAATTATTCTAAATGGGAAATGAATGTCAGTTTTCTTCGGAATACTTAAGTTCATTCTTGGTATACTTTTCACCAGTACAAAATTTATTAAAAAGAAATCTTTCCTCAAAACCTTTTTTTACTGGCGAAGTACTTTTCCTTATAGAGGAGTCATACCAACAGCGCAAAACGAGTATTTTTGGTAGGGAACCTCACTATTAAGAAAAATAATTCAGAAACAGTTTTTACATCTTAAAATTAGATTTCAAAAAACCCCTACAGAATTCTTTCTTTCACCCTTACCTTTATTGGACTCAATTTCAGATTCAGGTACCAAACTTTCAATTGTAGAAAAACTAAGCATTAGTTTTAATCCAATATAATTATTTTTCTCATTTGACTTCTTTCTCTCTATCTTTGGTGTATCATTTAATCGTATCCTAATATTTATTGGCGTTATGCTTTATTTATTTTCGTTAATGCCATTCTTAAAAATATATTCTTCTTTTTCCTCTTCTTACGTTTTCTTATATCAAGATTCTTTTCACTGTAATTAGCGTCTTCATTATTATCATTTTAATTTTCTTGAGATGTTCTTATTCCAGTTTCCAAAGTAAACCAGAACTGTTCTGCAGTTACGTATGATTTACTTCATACTATATTCCAGGATATGCATAGTTTCTTCTTAGGTTTGAAAATAAAAGCCTATATCAATAAAGGAAGCTGGAAATTTTTCAATATTCCAACCAATTGTTATTTCTCTGTGCTTTAGTTATTGCTAATGCTAAGAAGATCTGAGGCTTAGAGGTCGTTGATACTCTTTCTGAAGAAAAATTAGAGTTTTCCAAATTTTCTTTGATAAGATAGTCTATTTCAGATCGCTGGTTTGTTGAAGAATTTTTAGCTGGAGAGGCTAGTTAGTCTAATCGAGGACGTCTAATTCATTTGATTCATTACACAATTAATAGTTCCATTAATCTCTTTATTTTGCTAGTCATTTTCTTCAGCCCTGTCTCTTATCATCATTCTAATTCCATCTTGCCATGTTATCTGTTATTCTCCTTATTCTAGTCGTAAAATGTATGGCCTATTTTGGTCATCGGTCTTCTCCGGTTCTCATCACATCTATTCTTTTTTTGTTACTTGCTGTCATTTGCCAGCATTCTGATCCATACGTTAACATAGGCTCCTCCAGTATCCTGGCACTCCATTTCAATTCTCGCTTTCAAAATTCTACCATACAACCTACCCATTGTACTAGTGACACTAATGTCTCTGTAATTTCCGCATAATTTCCTTCATAATTTTATAAAACTATTTAATTTACTTGTGCTTTAAGCCACAAGAGCTGTCTTCTAAAACTGTAGAGTGAAAGTTTTGTCTAATTGAAGGCCCGATTAGACCTTTCTTTTAAGTTATCTAAGGGTAAGCCTAGACATCTGCTGCTCCACGAATAGATATCCCTTTCCTTGTTTTCTAGTTTTATTTATAGTTTTTTGTTCTAGAGAAATGTATATCTATAAAACAGGGATGGTAAGTCCCATAAACCTATAATACTTGGTTTGTGAGGTTCCCGAATTTGCCATTTATCATCTATTGCTATTTTTAATGACATTAACTTGCGTGTTGCTCAATCTGAATAAACTCGATTCATTATAAGTATTTAATATAATACACCGAAATGTAATATTCGTTTTTTACAAATTTATACTAGTACTAGTAGTATTGTTCAACGAATGACCTATTCTCCTACTTAAACTCGGTTTATTCATAAACTGAGAAAATGTGTTGTGCATTGTTAATATTTCGTTTTCTCTCGTTCATTTTCATTCAGCCTTTACAGACTTGCCGCAGGCTTTAAACTGACGAGACCGCAAGAGATTAGCTATTGCCTTTTTTAGACTGACGGAATTGATAGATGTTCCTTAAGAAAGTACAGCGTCGGTCTTAGATCCTTTGGTAAAAAATTGGAAAAAAGTACATGTCTATAGAGCGGTACCAAAACTCCCCCATTTGGAGATATTATCTTGCAAAGTGGAATGAATCTATGGTACATATTTTTAGTGAGAAAGGAAAATGCGACATGATATAACTGTGTTAAACTAAATAGGCTATGAGTACTCTACAACAAAATTAACACTGACATTGATAGTTGTGACGCATGTGAGCCATGGAAATCCTGCAATATGTGCATAATGATCCTAAGATTTTTTTATAGGTATTTACATGGGAAAATCATCAACTTTGTTCTAGAGTACTCATAGTCTATTTACTTCTCAACTAGTAAGAAAATATATTATTTGATATGTGTTTTACACCTCTAAATAGCCATAGGATCACAGTAATTAAAATTAAAAGAAGCTGATGAACTTGCTCGAAGAGTTTCAGTTACAGAATAAGTTAAACTGTAACTAATTTTCAGCGTTAGAAACAACGCAGTGCGAAGACAAAATTGAAAGAGAAATTAACATAATGAATAATGGAATTTCTTTATAGCGATTGGGAATACTTCTGAAATTAAGAAGACGTTAGGTGCATATTTACTGGTTTTCTTATGTGGCAATATTCAATTAAAGGTGAATTAAATAGAAGTGTCCTTGGAAAATGTTGATCCCTTTTGACAACGAATACTGCCTTATATAGGGCGTTTGGAAGATGGTTGCAAAACTTTAAGGTGAAGCTAGCAGAGACCATTTAGAACACCATTTTTTATCTAGTTTTTAAGGTGTTTGGCAAAAAATCACAAAATTTTACAGTTAATTACTGATAATGGCCAGATTGAATGATAAGTGATTTTTTTTTATATTATTAATTAAAGTAATATGTAAGTAATCTAACAAATCATGTTCTAATCGTCTGTGCCAACATGCATTTTTTTCCAGACATTTGAAGTACACAAAAATTTTCAAAAATTAAGAAAACTGTTTTTGGCCGCTTTTTTTTCAAACCTTTTTGAAAACATGCTTTCTTATTGCTATTTCTTCTGAGATATCATTTACGTGGATATCTTACAAAATACTCAAATTAGGACGTACAATCCAAATTGAGGAAGAATATATAAATTTTTAGAAAAAAAATACTTTTTATGTTCGAAATAATAGTTCAATTCTAAAATTCACTTATAATGCAAGCTTGCCATTATCATCAATTAACTGTAAAATTAGATAAAAAAATAGTCAGACTTCGTCTAAGACTACCTTAGATAAAATAGTTCTAAATGGTCTGATCAAAAACATTAGAAAATAATAATATTTATATTTCCTACTTTTAACTAAAGCATACTTCTTACGATATACTAATCTTACAAAATATAAGCAAATATTAAAAGTAAACAGTCTTGAAATCTAGATTTAAAGTACACACCTGTTTAATTTATTTACTCTAAAAATAGCTATTTAATTTAAAAATCATTGACCTTAAAATTGTAAATGGAGAGTTGAAGTAAATAAATGTAAATAGAAATAAAGATCGGAAAAGGTAAGGCAAGAGGAAAGTTATCGATTGTATTGTAAATTGTAAATAAGAGCAGACAGAAAGGTGTGTGGTACAAATTTCTATTGAAATGAAACTGTCCGTCGGTATTTTTTTAATTTTATGGTTTTTTATATTTGAATATGGGTTTCGAACGGAACTTTAATTTGATATAGGAGTACACTAAAATAATCTTCGATATTTGATTTAGGTATTATTTGTGGTATTTATAGTAAAAATATTTATTTTTAATTTTAGTGGGTCGTTTATTTAATAAATTTCGATCTTTGAATAATTTCATATAGAAACAAAAAAATAAAATATAAATAAAGATAGAGTCTTACCACATTAAATTGTTTACTACAATCTGGACATGTGTATATAATTCCAGATTAATTAATAAATCTACACTCACAGCCCGGTATTTTGTCTTACTTTATTCAAGATCGACTAAGATTGAAGTATTTTTATTTCCTTACTCTACTAAATGGAACTAGTGTGGATGTCTAGTCTTAAAATTAGGTAACAAGTTCTATGACACAATTAATATGAAGCAGATCGATTCAAGAAGGGTCTAAAAAGGTTGAGTTTAGGCTGCCTAAGTTCCCAATAAGAAGGCAGGAGGCTACCAACAACTCAGTCACATCTAGCACCAGAGGGACAGCAGTAATACGGACATTCTAAGTTACTGTCCTAAAACACTAGTTTAATTAACGGCAACCAAAATATGGATTTTTTTAGAGAATTGAAAGTACCTGTGCCATTTATCTAACTCTATACTTATTCAAATTTAGTTACGAATAATCTGAAGACATTGAATCAGAAAAATTAGAGTCAATGAGACTCTAATTCATATTGTTTTGCTTATAGTGTCTATGCTACTCTCTACCTTACGGTTCTAGAGAAAAAAATAATGAATATTTAAATCCAATGAAATACAAAATCAAAACACATCAATTTTTTATTTTTTTAAAGACAACTAGTTTCGGCCTTTTAGGGTCATCTTCAGGTCAACTAATAACAACAGTGAAAACAACAATCTTAAAAATACAACGTAAAAAGAAGACTCTCCTAATCTCTCACAAAATGAAACAACATTATTAAACTAACTAAATAACATATGCATGTGTTAAAAAACCTTAAATACATTTTTGAAATATATTTAATTGTATGTGGGTTTGAAAATCATTGTAACAGTAAACGAAAAACGAAAAAACAGGTAGTTATGTCAAAATAAAAGTATTGTGGAAATTTTTTTTAACAACTCAAGTTTGTTAATAAAAGGTATAAAAATTGGAAAATTGTAAGGGCTATTGACAGAAGTCATGCAACGAATGGAACCAGAAAACTTGTAATGAACAAATCCCATGTACAAACGTGGTAACAAACTAGCACCTTAAAAAAGAGTGCGAAATAAAAGACCCTTAAAAATGGGGAAAACATAAAGTTGGGAATCTGTAAACTAGCCAAACTGGCAATAACAAAGAGAGACTAAATAAGATCTAAAAATTACTTAATACTTCAGGTTAAGTCACACTAGGTTCAAACACATGCGGTTAAGTCAAGTTTGATTTGAATTATTGTTTTTTAAAACATGCATATGTTATTTAGTTAGTTTAATAATTTTGTTTCATTTTGTGAGAGATTAGGAGAGTCTTCTTGTATTTTTAAAATTGTTGTTTTCACTATTGTTACTAGTTGAGTTGAAGATGATCCTAAAGGGTCGAAACTAGTTGTCTTTAAAAAAATAAAAAATTGATGTGGTTTGATTTTGTATTTCATTGGATTTGAACCTTTGTACCACATTTGAGTGTTATGGATAACTTTCTGTTTTTTAATGAATATTTAGTTGAAGAGGATGCTGAATCTATAATAATTAAATCTAGTCTACTCTTCCTCAATATTTTTATGGTTGACCAGTTGATGCTTATTACCATTTGTTTTTGAAATTTGACGTAGAGAATAGATTGATTTTACAAAGATTTTTGAAATTGGAACAACAAATATTTATCTGCTTATACCTACATATTGTTCAATAATTCGAATTCTTGAAATATTTCAATGAAAATTTAAAAATGCACTAAAAGGTAAATTTACGACATTGTTTTCTCTCTATCTTGAATTTAAATCTAGTTTTATGTTCAATAAATGTTTTTTACCCAACCAACAACTAGATAAAATACCTACTGATCTAGAAACCTGAAAAAGTCCTCATTTCAACAAAGAATGAGAAACAAGTTTTAAGTTAAAGTCACGTATTTATACAAAGTTGCAAAGTAAAAAATACATTAGCATGTTGAGAATGCGTTAAAAATAAAACATACCAAATCATGCATATTTTTTACCTTCCGAGAGAAATAAAACAAAATTACCAAAATACTTAATATTTCATAATCTTTGTTTATATAGCAAGGTAACTAATAAATACAATTTATAAAATAATAATTTAATAAAAGCACAAAAATCTTTTTAATATTTAAACTCTTACAAGTAATTTTTTATTAATTTGTTACAATCATATTTTTTAGGAATAGTCATTATATTAAACTAAGGAACTAAGGGACATGTTTATGGTCGGTTTTCACCAGAATCAGAGTGCATTTCGTAGATTAAAAAAAATAATTCGTTTTTTCGCTGGTTATCTAAAAACAATAAAATTGTTTAACCATAGGAACTACGTACGATCACAGACAAAGAAGTAATGCTTAAGTAATTGATAGGTAATTACTTTTTACGATACCTCTTTTCCAACTCTTTCTTTTATTTTTAAATATACCAGTACACTGCGTAAATTTGCGCCGACCACAGTAAAAGTTGGTAACAGAAATCTATATGAAATAACTATCCGAAAGAAATATAAGATTTAATCGTAGACTAATAAAAGAGGTTTTCCCAAAAATACAAAAATAAAAGTACAGACAATATTTTATAAACATAAGGCATATATTTTACAGAGTCATATAAAAGGAATACTCAGACCTGTAAATTACTAAGGCTGGGGTTTGTACTTGGACCAAACTTAAAACTCCTGTTTATTCATGTCATGTAGAGATGATTATTGTCAAAACTGCCACATTTATTGTCAACCTACGTTATTAGCAATTTGAGTTAATCCCAAAGAAGTTTTATAAAAACTATAAACAGCAAATGATGAAATCAACAGTTGACTAAAAAAGTTTAGAATAAAACTAATTAAGTTACATATGTAGATAGACCTAAACTTTACTTAAAATAACATATTTATCTTAGAATTAACTGTTTCTTACGTTTGGAATTTATCCATAATAAATATAAACAATAAATTGTACTTATCTTCAATTTCCACAGTATTTCAAAGCTATTTTCAAAGAGAGACATAAGAATGACAGATTTTTATGAGCGTACTTGACTTCATATCATAAACATTTTAACCAATCATTATCAAGCAATATGTATAGAATGATTTCTTGCTATAAAATTTTAAAATATAATAGTATCATTCTTTTCCTAAAAAAAATTGTTAATATTATAGTTTAGTCCAAAATGTAAACTAAAATAACTGAATTTCCCTGTTTTAATTGCTCATTCAATACTATATACTATATATTTTAGATATTTCTGGATTTCAAATTCCTCCAAAATTCAAGTTCTTCTTTCTTGTCATTTATAAGAAGTTCCTCCACTGTTGTTTCCATTGTGTTGTTAATTTTAGGTTTGTGTTTAGTGTCAATGTGGTATTTTGCATAATGTGATTTATCTGGTTGTTTTAATGAAGTCAAATACGCTTATATCACTCGGCAATTTGATTTAGCGAAACTTGGCTAGAGAAAAAAATTGGAAAATACTGTGGAAATTCAAGCTAAATATAATCTTTTACGTTTATATACAGCATAATTGATGTTTTACATCCTCGATCAGTATGAGACCAAATAAAGACTAAATATGACAAAATTCTCCGATTTAGTGTGAGTGGTATAAAAGTCTCTAGAAAGACATAGCGTAGAGTAAAAAGAAATACGAACATAAGGTAACACGTAGACTTAATATTACGTGAACGAAAATTTTGGGGCAAGGTCGCGATCGGATAACAAATAAACATTTTTGTTAAAGTCATCAAAATTAATAAACATTTCAGGCCATTTAGGTTAAGACAAGATTGGATTGATATTGTTGATATCGTTGATCAAATATCATTAGTAGAATTTTTAGATTGCTATAAAACTTCTTTAAAAACGCTACAGCTAATACTTATAAATTCAAAGATAGATAGTTTTCTATTTATTTTTGTAAAGATCTGATGGTCTGAGAAAATAATTGAACGGAACGGCAGTCATTGTAATAAAAGTGTGAAAATACTTAAAAAATATTTGGAAACATGCTTTTCCAATTAAAACAATGGCCTACTATTTTTATGTATTAAGTATGCCCGTGGTATAATTTTATTAATATTCTAATAAATAATCGAAGCTTTTTTCGAAATGTTTTGCAAACCCCTTGTAATCTTATTCTTGAATCTACATAAACGGTCACAGTCCAGAGATTACAAGAAGTTCATCTACCTCGGTTACATACCACTGTTATTTGTAAAAAAAACTATTTAATATATTGGGACTTACAGTATACCACGGCTTTCTTAAGACATAACATAAACTATGATATACATATAATTATAGCTGGAGATGCCATAGTTTGATGGCAGATTAGATATCCGTTAGAAAGAACTAATTATAATTAATGAAAATATTCATATTCGAAAAATAATTTTAGGAGGGTCACAATTGAGGGGTTATGAAGTTTAGTCTCACTAAAGAAAAAAACATTACTGATTTTTCACATTTAGAAATAAGTTTCCTAATCTAAGAATGACTCCTCATTCGATTACTTAGTATTAATTTCTAATTAACATTGTTGTTCCTAAAGTAGCACACGAAAACAGTAACAAAGCCTACAGATAATTCGGGGTAATGATAATGAAGGTCGAAGACGATGACAACATGAAAAAACATCAGAACCGCAAGGATTAGTATGATAATAATAATAATGGTTTTTTTTGTATTATATAGGATATTCCAAGCGTCATATTGTTACGATAGTATGTAGAGGGATTTAGTTAAATGTTGCCTTGTACATAGAACTCATTTTTTATTTTATATTTTCTAAATTATTACATCACTGTTTATTTAATATTACGTGAGCGAAAATTTTGAGGCAAGGTCGCGATCGGATAACAAATAAACATTTTTATTAAAGTCATTAAAATTAATAAACATTATCTCGGATGATAAGGACGTTAATAGTGTCTACTCCTGCGATTAAATAGGTTAGTTATTTAAAAGATCTAAGTTGCCCTAATATTTTGTAAAACTTGTTTTTATTCATAGATGAATAAATTCTTATTGTTTCACTCAGCCTCTTTAATTTCCATTAACACAGTTACATAGTGGGTTAAACCCCCCTGAAATTAGTATTTAGATTTGTTCATATATTAATTAATAGTTGATAGTTATGTATAAGAAGAAGAATAATTTCTGTACCTTTTTACTATAGTTGCCTATAATCAAGATATTTCATTTAAATAAAAAAAAAATTGGTAAATTATCGCGATTTCAACATCTATTTGTGATGTATGTTAATCCAAATTTTTATTTTGTTTAATTATACTTTTTATATTCATTTCTGTTATATTTACATTAAATTTTTAATATTGTCTATTTATATTTTTCTTTTGCATATTTTTCGAATTTATCTTTTAGCGAAATTTTTAGTATACATGAATAGTGGATTGTATTGTTTTTCTTAGTTAACGTTTTAAATTATTTATTAAGTTTTCAAACACACTAGTTTTCTTGTTTGAGAAATAGAGAATGAGGTCCTTTTCAATGTATTTCAATATAGAGTAAATTATTAATTAAATATGATTTGCGCCTGGAAAGTGGAACATCCTGATATTTGATTTTATTTATTACTATTTCAGTATAGTACCTACTAGATCTTGAGGCCAAGTTCTAGATAGTACTCTGACACTGGGTGTTTAAAATTCACTCATTTTACACAAGTTAAAATAATATTCAACTCACATTAGTACATTCTCTAAAATAATATTATGCATGCAAATTGTCACAATTCAACTACTTCAACTAATCGACATTTCGCTAATATACGCTACAAAAATTGACCAATGAAAACTGCCCTCTGAGCTCAACATTAACCAATAAAAGGTGATCACCATTAACAGCCCTTAGTCGCGTCTACAGTTCCAGAACGAAAAAAGTCGCTAAGAAGTCACTGAGCAACGCACACACTCACTCTCCCCTCAAAAATAGATTCTCTCAAGTTGTTTGTCGTCCTTCATATAATTTAAAATATAAATTGTCGCCCCAAGTTTAAATTTAAAAGTTTAATGACTCTTCAGAACACATATGTAAATTGAGTTTAGTTTTAGTTGTGATAAGTGAATTAGTGAAAATTTTGTGTCAAAGTTGTTAGAAAATAAATCAGTTGTCAACATAAAAATACAGTCCACTGTTGTGTAAAATCCATTTATGTTATAAAGAAAATTCTACAATGGGACTATTGTTGTTGACCTGTAACTGATGGTCCTGGTTTATTACCTTGGGATTTTAACGAGAAGCAACCTTCTACGTTTCGTCAACGATGGATGGGAATTTTAGATAAATCTACAATATCGTAATGCCGATATATTAAGCAGCATCTACTAATTAATGTTATCAGTTTTTTCGATTCAAATATTTAGAGTCTGTGTAAGTCTATTTTTCAAACATTAATATAAATCACGTAGATATTTCAAATGTAGTATACAGTTTGTAAAAATTGTTATCGAAAGAGCAATGCACTATACTAGTATTAAATAATTATTTTTTTTTTCATTAACTTATGGATATTTTATTTTGGTCACGATTTCAATAAAATTCCTATTAATAACATGTCTAGAATAACAAACTTAACTAAAATAATTTGGATTAAAATCATAATAGTACCGGTTTTTTCGCCATATATTCATATTTTAACCGTTTTCTGTGTCTGGTGCCAAATTATGTTCTCACGGTGGAAACAGATTACATCTAAAAAGAATGTGACATAAAATTGGTAACATACTTGTTTAATTATGTATAACGGATGCTTTATAGTTTTTGCTACAACTAACAAGATATAACTGAAGATTATATACGTTTGCAGTTTAATTTTGATGTACGTTTTTTGTACTAGATTTGAATCTGACATTAGATTTTATATTTAATTATTTTTTATTTTTATATAAGAAAAGTATATCGAAAAATCTTCAAATATCAAGTTTCTGATATTCTTTATCCAATCATTGTCTTATTTCTTCAATATTAAAATAGTTATTTTTGTCGCTATATTGCGAAATGCCATTTTTGCATTGGAAAATGAAATAATTTGAGAATGTAAACGAATTATGCGAGTACCATACTACATTTTATGGAAAAAAATTGATATTTACATTTACCTATTTTATTTGACATATAGATATGTCATCTACAATTTGCTGCTCATATTATAATATCAAAAATTGTAAGTGGATGTAAAGTCTTCTTTATCCTGAATGTAAAAAAAACGTGGATCCAATAGACTTTTAGATCGTGTAGACTAAATTGTTATTTCTATACTCCATAAATAAATAAAGCCAAGTTTTACTAACATTTTAAAAATATATATACTTTATGTCCGCAATAATTGACTTTTTCGCCAAATTTTTTCTTGTTACCCTTAATTTATTTTATGAATTCAGTGCTTTACCACATGTAATATTTTGTCAGATCTTAAATAAATGGAGAAATGTGGTGGATGCATTCTACCATCGATTATGGTACTGTCAACTCACAAACGGAGCACATTTTGAACACTTGATTAAGTAATAATTATTTTAAAAATGTTCTAATCTTAAAATTGTTACGTTTTAATGTAGTTAAAAATAGTTTATATTAAAAAATTTATTGAAACTATTAGGTATTGCCAGACTTCTGTTAATTTATCTTGTAAACTACATAAAATCATAAATGTTATATTTGGTTGATTCCAAAAATGACTAAATATACAGGGTGATGTATTTAAAAAACGAAAGTGACTAATAATATTAAAAAAAACGGCAAATCTAGCAACATTGCAAATGTCAAATCTGGAATCTCCGTATCCCAAAATAGGCTTATCCCAAATTTTGTAGAATTCACACTAGCAATTTACGAGATAATTAGCCGTTTCCAGACTTTTGATTCACTCTGTATAACTTTTGTAACAATTTTCTCTAATTTTAATATGTTTGACTATAAATCTTAATAGAAACAATTTTAATACAAATTAATTATTTTACTCTGTTTATGTATTAAATTTGTTACTAAAAGATTGTTTGTACTAAAATGTGAAATTTGATCTTACGTGATAACATGCTTAATCTTTGAACTCTAAATTTAATCCTGTATTGCTCACTTTTCTGTTATATTCCCAAAATTAATATGTGATATGAGCTTTTTAGAAAAATAATATGAATAAATTACTTTTAGTTTTACAATTACAATAAACTTAATATTAATTCGGAAATATTCGGCCTCTTAACAAAGACTCTAAATTTGTTAAAATTTAAGTACAACTCAATCATAATTATATTGTGTTTTGTAAAATGGAACTTTCTGTCATATTTGTCGATTTAATAATAGGAAAATGGGATGTACCTATTTTCTAAAATTTGGTAAATTATGCCAAAAATCCTGTTAAAATATATGAACTTTAGCGAATAGTTTATTAGCAATGTATGCCTAGAAATAATTATCAATAATGACTAACTTTTTGCCGACAAACAATCAAAGTTTTTAAGCGAATTTCATTTAAATGATCAATTTATTCAAATGAAGTATACTGTTACGATTTGCAAACTGAAACATGTCACGATGAATTTTAAAATCTGAATCTACAAATAACCACATGTCGGTGCTTTCCATAAATTATTCTTGACCTCGCCGTCAAAACTGAAAAGTTCAGTCAAACCACGACCGTTTTTATTAAGATTTTTTTCGCGCTTTAATCGTATTTGCTTAATACGTTTCTTGACCTTTTCATAATAATACCTACAGAGTTTGATTTAAGAGATTTATGAGTCACGAGCTGGAACGATTTTGAATACTTCCATTTCTCATTTTTTTATTTTAGATTCAATTTAGAAATATTTCTAATTATCACGTGATTAATGATTGTAATTAGAATAATATTTAAAATTTAAAAAAAAACTCTTTTCTAATGTTGTACCGATTTAAACTATGCTGTATACACAGTGCTTTTTTTCAACAGCCTTAGACTTGTAAAGCACCAGTCGTATCTGGAATAGAAATGGACCAAATAATTTCATTCGTTATTTTCCTTTTCATCATTCAATTAAGATTGAAAAACACCAGCTAATTGAATCGAAATTGAAAAATTAATGTCGTTTTGGCCCTTAATTCAATTCAATAACTCAATTAACAGGTTCCGTTCCATCCACTTTCAATTGGAAGCAGCTGGTTTTTTAAATGCAACAGATAAACATTCAGGAAGTAGAGAATGGAATGAAGTATCTCAGTATTTTATAAGATCATTTTTGTCAATCGGGAAATTCATATAAAAAGTACGAATAAATCGTGGAGTAAAAACATTTCGAAAACTCGTACGGCACAAACGTTATTAGATCTAGAAAGTAGTACCTCCCGCTTCAGAACATTTCAGGTCAAACGTTTCCAGAACAAAAAAAGTTTTGCGCAAAAATTTGAAGGATGGTTGCCAAAGTACCATTCCAGGACCTGTTGCAAGTAATGGTTGGAGGTTCCTAGAAGAAGTGGTCGATCTACAAGAATTCTTACAAATATAGAGTGGAAGAACTACTAGGATTTATACTTAGTGAGTACATTAGAAAAGATAAACGGAAAACAAGATCTGAGTGCAGTTATTCCTGTATAGATAAGAATTGCAAGGATTTATATGAATATAAGAAAAAACTGTTTTAGACTATTATATTATGTGGTAGTATAAAAATAAAAACAAGAATGCGAAATATTTGTTTCCTTTAGAATCTGAAGAATGTTGTGTTGTTTCGGTGAGTTCTTTAAATGATTAAAATTTCGAAACTAAGCTGAAAATTAAATTAAAATTCGCCGCAACTATTTATAAAAAAATTAATACTTAGTAAATTGGATATAACTAAATAAATGAATAAAAAAAATCAATTTTAGAGTTTAACCCTTAAAGCGACTCTGTAGCATAGAATTTCTTAAATGTCATTTCTCTTGATAATGGTGGGATCTCGGTTAAACACTCTTCCAATTGTGATGATATCCGTCAGTCAATAAGTTCTAATAATTTGGAATACAACAAAAAAACCATATACTTTTTCAGAAGGTTCATAAGATTTGGCGACGTCGCTGTATGTATTCTAATTTTAGTCCATTTCTATTTACGTTCACTTAAATAATGTCGACTTATTTATTTAATACAATTATTAATAATGTCAATTTTTTATTTTAGGTTAGAAAACTGTGACAACTGTTGATCAATACATAGAATATGTTTCTTATATTGAATTGTTTAAGTAATTATCACTTTATATTATGATTAATGGTTAATAATTTAACTACTTTTCATATAAATTTTACTATTTATAAAAATTTTCCTCTTTTTTTAGGTTTGACACACATACGATGATGATGAACACGTTTTTAATAATTCCACAGATTTCCTATGTATTAGATGTCGCCGAAGTTTACACTAGTAAGGTTAAAATTAAAATGAATTATTATTACTAACATAGAGTACTATAGATTTTTAATTAAACCAACGAAATGTACTCTTCACATTTCAAAAATCAAGTCCCTCACTAATAATTTTGACAGTTCTTTTATAGATGTTTTTATAGATTTTTTTAAACCAAAGCCAACTAACACTGATAATTTTATCTTTTGACACATAATTTGTAATATTTTTATAAAGTATTTCTAAATATTACCTTTTCACCTAAAGATAACTTTCTAGCCATATATGTTTACACAGACATAGTTACATCTTTAGAAAACCTAAACTTTACTATAAAAACTGATAATACTATTTCCTAGTGGAAGACAACATTTGAACACAAATTCTTAGTAAATAAATCCTACGATTTACATTTTTAAATTCAAATTTTTCAAATTTGAATTTTTATCTATGACAAACTCATTTATTCATAACATCCATTAATATGTAACGAATATTTGCCATACCCACTATTTGGTTATTTTTAACTCCTCATATTTATTTAGTTTTTTATTTGTGTGTACAGATATGTCGAAAAAGAACATTTAGTTTAATCTCTAAAATCTGAAACTAAAGTTACAAGTAAAATATTGATTTTGCCTCTAGTAAATATTTTTATATTCTTCTAACAAATTAGATACACATTTTTATTTATGGTGGTAACGTTCGAAGTATTCAACATTGGAAAATTTTATTTTCTCAGTGTGTTTAATGACGGTTTCTTATTTACTAGTGCTTTTAATATATTGACACAGACTTATTTTAAGTAGCTCAAATAATCAAATTTTATGGTCAGCAAATTTTTAAATTATTATCTGGTATTCATAAGCCTAGGTACTAAAACGTATACTTTAAAAATCTAATAAGATATAAAGAAGCCGAGTTTGAGTCATAAAGTTTTGTCACTTAGGTCGTAAACTACGATATTTTGCTTGAAATCCTATACTGCCTATTACAGCGGACTTGACGGCATCCATATCTCTTGTAAGGTATCAAATTCGTACTGTAGTGTCAAAGGTTGAATTACCTTCTTAGTTAATAGCGAAATACAACGCTCTGTTTATTTTTATAATTAACATTTTTATTAGCTGTTGGTCGTAGTTAAGTCTGCTCAAATTTAAAACATGTGTTATTATTTAATAACGACAGAAAAAATCTGTACTAAAAGAATACAAAGTCTATACAGAAATTTAGAATAAAATCTTATTGATTAAAGAAAATACATTTTTCTTGTTATAGATGAGGTATTCTAAATAATAATTTCCAGGTGTTCTATGTCTAGTTTTACATTTATAAATTTAAAATTACAGAGATTTAAAGTGACGACACTGAACTACAACATAGCGGAAAACTAATATCCTAAAATTTTTCATGAAGATATACCAAAGTCACGCACGAAGTGACTATTTAGACATTCTGGTCATGAAAGATGTCTCTTGATGTCTCGGAGACATCCACCGGTTTAACAAATGCACTCGCGAGATGCTGTAATTTGAAAAATAAAAAGGTTTAAATATGAAATATACAGAGCATAAACCATAACGATATCGTAAATCATTCATGCAACTGTAAAGTAAAAGACGGTATTTCCTGTAATGAAGACATTCGACATTTACTTCGTATTTTATTTGCTTCTACATTCTACAAAGTCGATACAGATCATTTTTGTTTTTTTACCGGCATTGAACATCACATTATAATTGGTTCCAATCAACAAGCATGGAGATCGATCTGATACAAAACAGGGTATTGTTCCATTATTTATTTTTACGGTGGCGACTAAGTGTCATTTAAGATGATCAGTGATTCGCACCAGTGTTCAAACACGAATTATATTTTCATATATCCGCTTGTAACCGCCTTAGTAACTTATTGTGTGTAGCTTAAAGCAGATACACGAGGAAAATTCCGGATTATAACAGTGAAACTAGAGAGTTACATTTGGTATTAATATTATCTTTCAATTCATGAGGCCACTGGGTATTATGGATGTAATAAAAATAATTTTTATCTTTTAAATAATTTCTTAGTAGTATTTGAATTAAAACCGAAAATTTGATCAGAGATCATTTGTTTAAATTTTACTCATTTTAAATAAGTTAAAATAATATTCAACTCACATTAGTACATTTTTGAAAATAATTTTATGCATACAATTTGTAACGTCCACAATTTTTTACTTCAACCAAACAACATTTAGATAATATAAATTGACCAATGAAAACTTCCCTTTGAGCACACAATTAAACAATCAGTCGTGATCACCCCCCAGGCCACAGTCCCACCAGTTAAAAAAAAAGAATTGTTAAAAATTCACTGAGCAATGCACACACTCACTTTCCGCGCAGAAATAGACTCTCTCAAGTTGTATATCGCTATTCATATACTTTAAAATATAAATTGTCACCCCAAGTTTATGTTTAAAAGTTTAATGACTCTTCAGAGCATATATTTAAAATTAAGTTTAGTTTAAGTTGTGATCAGTGAATCAGTGGAAATTTGTGTCAACTATTATGAAACTACTCAATAATTCGCATCAAAGTTATTGTTAAAGTGTACATTTTAAACTTCGTTAGCTTCATTGAAATTATTAAAAAATAAATCAGTTTACCAGTTATTTCATTGGATGGAATTGATTTGTTTAAGAAGATAAGCACATAAGATTTATGTATAGATAATTCTTGGTATTCACTTAAAAATACAGTACATATATGTCCTTTAGAATGCGCATTCCTTTTATAAAGCTTCTACTAAAAATATATTTTCTTTTACATTATGACATTTTAATTCTTTTAGTATATTAAAATCAACCAATAAACATGCAAATTAATTAAATACTAATATTCGGCTTGTAGCTTCTTTAGCTTAATACTTTGAGCAAGATCAGGATGACAATAATCTTTGGGTATCCTTAATCGGCCGTACAGAAATGAGTATAAGTGCTAGTAAGTAAATTAATCATGAAGAATGTTTAGAACGTTTACATTATTTTTTTATTTAAAAATGTTAGTCACGGGTATTACGATTAGTACTGTTAGTATTATGCTTTAAAATATTTTCCAAAAAAACATTATTCAGCAGACAAAGTTACGAAATGACAAAAGACCAACCAAATTAAAATTCTACGGAACTCTTGATGTTACTATCAAAAGGGATGAGTTTAAAAAAATGGAAAGAGCTTTATATCAATTATTTACATTGATAAAATTTGGGATTTTCAAAATAGTACTATGGACCCTTCTTGCAAGATTCGGATAAAATAACTGGAAAAACCACAAAAACTAATAAAACTAATAAAATAAAAAAAGCAGAACAGCGTCGGGTTTGTGTATTATTATAAATTTTTAAATTTCGGTCTTTAAAATGTATGAGCACAAGAATGAACCAATTCCTGCATCGCCTAAAAAAAAAGAACGAAAAATCATTTATTGGTTTACGAAAAAAATGCAATAGTAAATATTCACAAAATCGATCAAATGGAATATTTCGACTCTTAATAAACAGACAACATAAATTTCACTTCAACTGGTTTGAGTTAGGAACTGAAAAAATTTAAAATAAATATTCTCATATTTATTATAAAGTTAATAATATAAAAAAAGGTATTAATTGTAAAATACGTTCTTATATGTATATTATAAAGCAAATCATGATGTTACTCCTCCAAAAATGTATTATACAGTGTGATCAATCTAAATTGGAAACACCACCTTAGTATTTCAAGTTATTAACCGATTTCAACATTTTTTTTTTAAATATTGTGCCTCAAAAATTTTATTTGGAGACAAGGTTTCAAAGAGTTATTCCTATTTTTAGACACATTAAGATATTTTTTTCAGTCAAAAATCCAGTAATCTTATTAGGGATTTTTTTATCAAAAAAATGAGTACGCCACTTGATTTATATCGCATTCAATAGACGTAACGTGACTTTTATTAAAATATGTTTATTAATAAAAAAGTTAATTTTAAGTTGAAATTTTGTGAACTATTATTCTGAAAATTTAACTATCCATAATTTTTTAATTAATAACATATTTTAATAAATTGACATTTTGTAAAATTTTATCTGATATATTTGTGAAATTTACCATCGCATAACTTTTTTATTAATAAACATATTTTAATAAAAGTTGGGGCTCATCTATTGAAGGAGCCATCTAAATCCAGTGGCGTGCGTACTCATTTTTTGATGAGAAAATCTCTAATAACATTTCTGGATTTGGCTATGAAAAAATATCGTAGTGTTCGCTCCAAATAAAGTTTTTGATTTACAATATTTTTTAAAAAAAATATTGAAATCGGTTTATGACTTCAAATACTGTGGTGGTGTTTCCAATTTAACTGGGTCACACTGTATATATCTACCCATAAAATTTTTGAATATTTTAGAAAATCGAAAGATGTGTATTTAATGAAGATATGCCCAAATTTCAGAAATCAACATTACATAAATCATTGAAGGTGCTGAATTTTCGTTAACTTTTAATTTTAGTATAATTACATTGAAAATTATATGGAAACAGTTTTCTGCAAGAAAAAGATGAAATTATTACTTGGAGACGAAGGTATTTAAGGACAATTAAACAGGTTAGAGAAGAAGGTTCAGAAATTTATTACCTGAATGAAACTTGGGTAAATAAAATTTGGATAGTTAAGAACGTGACAAATCAAAGACAAGAATTTATTAAAGGTTTATCAACAGAATTAAAAAACCCCGTAGAGTTTCACATTGACTGTGGACAACTTTTATATACAAAAAAATTTTGTTATGTATATACACGCATGTATGTATATTATGATGGTTTACGATGGTATAACATAAAACAGGAAATAACCAAACCGAAAATAAAACCAAATGCATTAGCAAAATAAAAACGAATTTAAAAAAAATATTAAATAGTATGGAATAACTTAGCATAGTAAGTATACCATTGATTAAAAATCCCAATCCGGTATTTAAAAAGTTAATATTTTTTCAATTTTAACGCTCTTCATTTGCTTTAAAAACATATTTTTTAAACCTTTCCCTTATTTTTAAAAAAGTATTTTTATTTTTAATAAAGTCTGAGGCTAAAACACCAATATCCTTGCAAACTTTGGTTTTACTTCTAATTTCCGTTATTCTTTTATTTTAAAACTAGTTGTTGGACTAAATTAGGTATAAAACTGTGGAGCTTTTGATCATACAGTCAAAATATGCCATATACTGAAAATACAAACAATTGAACCAAAGAGATTTTTTACGTTTAAAATTTTTGTAGATTTTGCGATGGCTTATATGATGGCTTACTGCTAACTTGTCTTTTATTAAAATAAATAGTAATCTTTTTTTGAATACCATATTTGTACTTGAGAAAGTTTTGACGAATTTGTATCTAAGGACGTTTTAGGGAAATTAAAAAACGTTGACATAAAATTTTTGGTAACGTGCTATCGATTAAATATTTATAGGATGATTACATTTAAAAACAAAACTTCTTTGCTGTGAAGGGGCGTATAATAGATTTTTTGTTTGACGATTTTCTTACATTCTAAATTCCTTCTTTTATTTAAACAAATTAAAATTAAAATTTGACCAATTTCGTTTACGTCTGATTATGAGTTCGCCGTCAGTTATTTTGTCCTCATTGTATCTAGGCTACTCAGAAAGATGAAAAGTATTTAAAATTCTACACATATAGTTTAATGATAGTTCATAAATAACTTATACCGTTAATTTTACCACTCTCACCGAGATGAACTTGTTAATTAATAATAAACCACAAATCGATAGCCCGCAACTACTGCATTTAGTATACCAGGCGGGTTCATAGAAAGTGTGTCCGATATTTTTTATTTCGAAGTGTCCCACATAAACTGTTTTTCCGAAATTAATTATTTACATAGGTTCATTTGAAAGCCAATCAATAAAATGATTTAGGTTAATACTGTTTCTCAAAGCCTATGTTTATGTCGACTTCCAGTTCTCGTTAACTTTTTTTTTACAGTTTAATATTGTGTTACGACAGGTAAAAGTGTGGTTAGCAAAAAGTATTGTTTTATATTTTCCTTCAATTTTACCTGCATTTCGTTTTTTGGTTTTAAATTCGAATACTTATTTCCTCTGTAGTGCTTTTTATTGATCTATTGCTATTTCCATTTTTTGGTTTTGATTGTAGTTTGTTGCCAATTTATATCCTTACTTAATCATAATTATTTTTTATAAAATTTATAATCTTTGTTTTTTATTTTGTCTTTGATAAACATTTAGTTCTACTATAGATTTTTTCTATACTTTTGTAGAAATATATCAGATAGCGGTTGCTTTCTATTTTTTACTCTATTTCTGTACCCCTCTACTAAATATTTAGTAGGTAATTCTTCCAGCGTATCTTTACCTATGCGTATTGATTGCATAAGAATTAAGTTGAAAAATTCTTAGTTTTTAAGTATCTCTCTCGAACCAGGTTTGAAATACTTTGAAATACTGTAGAAATCCAAGATAAGTATAGTTTATCTTTTTTATACTTGTTCTGGATAAAATCCACAGAGTAAGGTTTGAAACAATTAATTTAATGTATTGAGATGATATAAACGGGTACAAAAATCCATAATGAACACCAACGATGATTTGTTTTTATTTTGGTTACTCGATATTTTTGTTAATAAATTTATTTTGCTACATCTGTCATAAATTGATAATATTAAATCTAAGGAATTTCTAGTTCTATTAATTTTATAAAAGTCCAGAAATTATAATTGATTAAAATAAAAGGACCGTTATGTTAAATTTTCATTAAACTTTTGTAATTACGGTTTCTTTATGATAGATATGTGAGTGTTGATGTTAAGAGACAATACTTAATTGAAAATAAGTGGTTTTAGAAGTAATGTAAAATGAACAGAAACATTCAGTAAAATTTTGGAATGATTCTTGTCATATAAAATACCGTTCAAGATACGTTTGAATTCGCCTAGTAGAAATCAAGGAAAATGGAATGGTACAACAAGAACTTGGACATAAATAATGAATGGTGTCTAGGACAACAAGGACTTTGAGATAGGAAAATAAACAAATACATTGAGTTCAGTTATTGATAGACCTTCGAACAGTAAAGATCTATTTCTCCTACACAAGTAAGATTCATTTTTCCCACAATTTTTTTAAATCAAAGAATTAAAGCTAATTTGCCATCAAAGAGGGACGAGCGGTGGTTCCCGCAACATCATTTTCATTTAAATTTAATTAAAATAATTTGTTTAATACATTTTTAAGGGCGGATCGCATCACTTGCTGTACATACATCTCCGATCTACGAGCTTTCCCGGCTTTCCAGTTTGGGTTCTCAGTGTACGAGGGCATATTCAATTTCTAAGGAGACGTTTGATCCAATGGAAGTTAGAATGTTCACGTACTAGTGAAAAAGAACGGTATTTATAAAAAAGTCATAAATTTCCTAAACGCATTTAGAACTTTCTATATTTAGACAATAGACAATCTATTTTAATTAAAAATTACTTAATAAAAAGAAAAAACACACACATAAACACATAAAAAGTTTAGTTCTAACCATTAAGATACATTAATAATTTCGTAATTAGAAGTTAAAATATTGATTCTTATGTAAAAACGGGGCTCACCTCATGTTATTGTTTTAATTAATTCTATTTTAAATAATTGAATATAAATTCTGGACTCTAAATTCCTGTTGTTATTTGAAAATTGAGTTAATAATACATCAAAATCAATTATGAAATGACAGATGTGATTTGATGTTTTTACGTTTATAAATTTTAGTCCATAAAAAATAAGCAAATATCTTTTTAATGTTATTACTTTATTATATAGGATATTCAAACTGTACCAATTGCTGATGGTAGATGCAAATATTCCGGTTGTGCACAACTGTAGGGAACGATATTTACCGGCTCTTTGCAATATTTAAACACTCGGAAAACACCTGATATACAATATTACAAAATTGAACTGATAAAAGTAACAACCAAGATGATAACGATACAAAAAGTACTTGGAACTTAAAAATGGAGAATCCGCCTCTATCAGAGTCTATGCTTTGTATAGTTATTTGTTTTCAGTATCAGTCATCATTAGAACAACATACTTGCCTGCTAAAACGATAAATTTCAATTAATTTTGTCGTCTATGATTTGAAGAAAATTATACTTCATAAAGTTTATGTGTTTTATATTATCCAGATAAAGATCCACTAGTCGAAATAATTCATTGATGTTGTTTCTATCTTTTTCTAAAGCATTAAGTTAGGAGATAATAAATAATGAAATAATTAGATATAGATTTTTGAACCACGCCCTGCCTATATTATTTTGACATAACAATTTCAGCTGACGACACTTTAATGGATTTCTAGATGAAGATAAATTTTGAACTTATTTTTGTTTTAAGGCCATAAACACAACATGGCCCTTCGTATAATGACTGAACGAATTTGTGAAATGAAAATGCAAAAAGCTTGATGATTTATCTTGCCCAAAACAAATTTTTGTGGTTCTGAATCGTTAGCGATTTTTTAATGTTTTATTTAATGTTGTTCTCCATTAAAGTTGCTTTCATTTTGGTGGTCCCAAATCAAATTACAAAAACTCATTTCTCGGTTCAGTAATGAGTTTAAAATTCCACTCCAAAGAGTAAAAAGAAAATAAAAAGTCTGTCTTTGGATTTAAAATGATGTTTGGTGCACACAGCGTGAATAAATTGTAAATTATTCAATAACGTTTTTTGAAACTGTTTCTTCATAGCGTGTATTTGTATACAGAGTTAAGAAAATGGTAGGAAAATCATTTTTTGCCACAAAATTTATATATATATATATATTTTTTTTATATAGGCATAGCTTGGTATATATATATATATATATATATATAATTAGAAAATCCTGTATATTTTGAAATAGTTTTAGTATCTGAATTAAAAGCAATATTGTGGTAAAAATTACTAAAAAAATATTTAAAAAATGTACAATGTCTATGGAAAAATAATTTACATGTTTTTATCTTCAATTTTGAGTAATTTTTTTCGATATTGAATAAATTTGCTTACATGGTGGTCTAATATTTTGACTTGTTGATCAAGAAAATAATTAAAAAATGAAGACAGGGACATGTAATTGGTTTTTTTATAGCACATACTATACGAAATGGATCTAAAGTTTTTTTTGACGAGTACGTCCAATAGAATCTTTCTGTTGATAAAATTAATGTAAGCCTTGTAGTTTGGTTCATTATATAGACACAATATATTAACTTTTAAAATACATAAAGATCTGTTAACGGAGACATTATTATGATATTTGAAGCAACTGTGGTTTCTCTTGTATTAAATTGTGAACTGTTATATCGGTAAAAACAATTAGTATCTATATAAAGTCTGGTGGTAACAATTACAATTTAAACATAATTTAATTGCTATAATAATTTTTATAACCATCTATTTATCGCTAGACGGAATAACGTTATTTCGTAGAAAAGACTATGACAGTTACTTGTTACTTTATTATAAATATTTAGGAAACAAGATCAAAATATTTAAAAATTTTATAAAATAATTCAGATTGAGAAGCTCGTATTTTTTTTTAGGCCATTCTCAGTATATATATTTCCTAACTTGAACAATAGAATTTTTATAAAAAGCTGAGAGCTCAGTATTCCAATAAAATGCATGTTCTTGAAACCACTACAATTTTCTAAACTTAATTTTATATACCTAATACTTTTCTGAAGTCGGTATTATAATTAGAAGGTGTAGGTTTATAATTTCTTAAGGCAATCAAAATCTGATTTAAAAATGTTTTGTTTGTAGGTATTTTTAAGCGGTTTTCACAATATCCAAATAGCGATCCCTTCTTCTAGGAACTATTATGTCAATAATTTCCTTAAAATTACATAATTCGTCTGGTTTTTATTTTTTTAAATATTACTTAACAAATGCAGTCAAGCGCAATAAATCATCAGAATAAAATATTTTCAAGAGAGTTATTAGTACTGGTTTAGTTTAATTATTAACGCTTAAAATTAGCATCCTCTTTTAAAGTATTTGTTTATTTATTCTATAAGTTATTGTATTAACGTTTTTCTTGTTAAATTTTAACTGTTACCAATCCCTATTTTTATGGTATCAATTTTTTGCTCACTTGACTACTTTTGACAATAATTATTGATTTTTCCTATAAAATCTCCAATTTACGAAATACTGAATATATTCCTTTCATTTGGACCATTGTGTGTCTATTGAACAATTTTTTTATACATAAAGAGTTTTTCAGTATTAATATTTATTAAATAAAGTCTCTTACAGGCCGTTTTTTTTAAAAAGATCATTTATAAGTAATGCCCTGTATATTTAATACTAAGTGCAAGATGAAATCTTCTATACAAAAATATATACATTTACTTAACAAATGAATTATAACTTATAAACTTATATATTTAAATTCAATTTATTCTTAAATTCATTTACTAAATACTTTAGTACATATAAGAATAAAGTTATTTAAATTATCTCCTTATAAGATTTAATTACACTAGAAAATTTTTGAAAAGGAATTGGAGAAATAGTCTTTTATTATCGGAGATTAACTATACTAGATTAATATAAGGAAGTTTCCAACAATCAGGTTATAATGTCAGATCAGAAGGTTAACTAATACAAAAAAGTTGTCAAAACTAAACGACTTAACAATTATCTCTTTAATGTAACTAAAATTCTAATTCCTATTAGACCAGCAATAACGTAGTTTCTAAAGAAATAATAATATGGACGTTTATGTTTTTGCAAACTGAGAATTGGAAATTTGGAATAGGATGGCATCATCATATATTTATTCTCTTTTTTCTTCAACTGAATGGTGCTTTTACCATTACTTTTTTCTCAAACTTTTAGAAATAAGTGTATTAGGAAAACCAGATCAGTCAATTGATCCGCTATTGCACCATAACCAGCTTTCAAGATTTCAATATTTTTGTGAGGGTTAATCAATGATAGATGTGAGTACTATCACAGAAAATATAAAATTTTCGGCGCATATGGTATTCTTTATAAATATACAATTTATTGCAGATAGCAAACATTGAATGCTCCAATGCTAAATTGTTTAGCAAACTCCATATACCCAAAATAACACCTTTCATTGTGCATTTTTGTCTATCTTGCAAAATCATTTGATATAGTTATCCATTCAAAACTATTAATATTTAATATTTGAAGATATTCAGTGATCCCAAAATAATTAAATATGGTGTACCGCATTGGACAGCCTTCTAGCCATAGTTTTGTAACATATATGATATTATTGAATATAAAGTTATTAGTTTCGCCCAGAACACCTTAATATTTAACAAACAATACTTGGGAATACTGAAACATTCCGAAGATTCTTTCTGAGTCTGTCACTAGATCAAAACATAATATTATGCACTCATAGAACCTCATTTAATCTGTGAATGAATCCATACAATTGCTTTACTTAGACCATAAGTATAATTGGTTCTTTGTTTTTGTGTTGTTCATTTATTATTTCTTGTATCAATTGTCTCTTTATTTTATAGATTTCAAATTTTTAGGAAAGTGTTGTGGACAATATAAATGAAACTTACCCATGCTGAGGATTCTTCTTTTGTGGATTTCCTATTTATTATTATTATTTTGCTAAAATTTACCCATCGAAGTAAGATTATTAATAACTTTGTAGATGAACTGGATGAACTGGAAGTTCAAATGCGTATAATTATTATGGTGTGTATGTTGAAACAATTGATTAAATAGATTTAGATACTTAAGAAGAGTCACTCACTAGTGTATATAAAAATTTGCCAAATTGTTAGAGCAATAATATATTGGAAAATTTGAACCTAATCTCTTTATTATTTCATTTAAAATTAATTTTCTTTTCTCCGACCCATTTTTCAGCTACCTTTCTATTTTTCTCTTTCGTTTTTATATCTTTTTGCTACTTTACTTTTCACGTCATCATTTTTATTATTTCTTAATGAATCAATAAAAATCTTGGAACATCAGAATAATTTTAAACTTTTTTCAACAGTCATATTTTTTTATTCCTTCTTCTTGTGTGTACTTGTTAAAAGCTAATAAATTATAATAATATCACATATAACATTCTTATCGATACTTATCCCATAAAATTTATATTTTATTACAGACGCCAGGTAGTTGGAGACATTTTTGAGATTATTAGGGCTTTTTACCAAACAGGAGATGTTAACTGACCTAGCCACATAAATCGGAGATTGAGTCTGGTTTTAATCTTGGTTGGTATTACAATAATAAAAGAAAAGGTTGACAGGGGCACACAACTGTAGACTTCTACCAGAATTATACATTTATCAGATCCGGTACACATAATTTTACCTACGTTAAAGATTCAGTTCAAAAAGTTATTTATCGTAGTAGTACACAAGGTGCTATGCAAAAATCCAGGAACGTAAATAGTACTCGCGAAGAAATCATGATACTGTCAGATACCAAAAGGACATTACATTTATTTTTCCAAGTTAATATGTTTAATAGTTCATGGACTTATTTATATTTGAAAGAGCGCTATACTCTACGCGTGAACTATGTGAGGTTAATTTTCATTATTTAATTTAAATACGGGACGAAAGGGGTTAAGTGGTTTTCTTCGGGGGTTCAAGCGGTCTCCAACTGTGAGGAAGAGATCAGCGTCCCCCCGATTGTGTGGGAAGTTTACTTAGTGTTTAAATGCCATAAGGCGCCATGGGTCCCCTCGAGAACATCCCTTGGTAAGAACTCCCTTGATATGAATAATAATGTATTTAAGATATTTTATACTCCCAAAATTTTAAAAATTGGCTTTATTCTCTTTAGTTTGAAATTTTTTTTTATTATTATATATGAATTGTCTTCGATGATATCACGTCGAATCAAAGTTTTATTTTATTAAATGGACCACCCTCTAATGAACTACATTTTTAAATCCTCCTCAGTGGGGTGATGGCAACATTTTTCTTACGCGCGGTAAAATAATAATGCCAAGAAGTTGAGTATTAAAATAACAAAAAGAAAGGTTGAATAGGGTGCCGACATTATTACGGAATTTTTAAACTGTCGTCTTGAAATAAGATTAACTTGCACAAAGGAATTTATTCTTTGAAATTATATTGAATACAGTGTCTGTATAGGCTTCAGGACCGGTAAGAAATTTTTTATTGTTAAATGTAAATAGCTTAAAAGATATGGAATTTTAATATTTGTGTGGGAGTATACAAAAAAATCTGTTGCCAATTATTTAGTACAAAAAATGTGGAAATAACTAACGAGACAACAAACTTTGTTTTAATAGAGGACAGTTTCTTTATTCATCTGTCATTAGACAACGATATGCCCACATAAAACAAAGAACCGGTAGTAATAATAAAGCTATCTCTTTTTTGTTATGTACCGTTTTACTTATCATGGCATTAGATAGAAATGAATAAGTAGTTTTTGTATTTGTGCTGGCTACCGGCATTCCAAATAAGAGCCTTGTACGAGTACATCAAATCAGATTATATTGTCAACTTTGGAATACCAGTTGTCACAAATGTAGTAAGGATCCGATTTATATCGTTTAGATATACCGGGTGTAAACGAGTTATGGGCCACCTCTATAATATTGAACATTCTGACATGTTCTTTTAAAATTTGGGTTGGTATCATTATGTTTTTAATATCATCCTTTAAACCTAGTGGTCATATGAAAGAATGAAGCAGAGTTACCTAGAACTTTTAATTTTCCAAAACAAGTATTTGTGAAAAATTTCCTTAGTATCAGTAATTATTAATTTTCTAATTTCTAATAACAAAATATGCCGATACTGTTGACATAATGAATTTTTACGATGATTCAAATTGTTTCTAATATAACAAACACAAAACATCCGTCAGGGCCTTGAAAAGTTAATAAAGTTAATAAAGAAAAGTTTATACAGAGTGTACCGATTTTCTTAGCGATTTTTGTGATTATTTCAAGTTGAAGTCAAATGATTTAGGAAAATTAAGTATGCGAGTTTATGATATATATAAAAATAATAATAGGTACATAACGATTTTTTTGTACACATGAAAAAATGAATTGCATTTGTGAATGAATGAATTTGGTATAATATTTTCACAATTTGAAACTAATAAAATGAAAAAAAATTGACACAAAGCTTTCATAAAAATATATTTCCAGTGTGAAAATTGGAGATTTATATCTTGATTTTATTTAGTATACATAATCGTTGACTCGATTAAATAAGTTCAAAGAAAATAAACGTGGTCCTTAACTTTCACCTACTATAGTAGAGCTAATTGAAAATTAAATTAACGTAGAATTATTTAAGTACGGATTAACAGATATTTTTTTAACATTAAACTACTCCTAATATTAAAATTAATTTTATTTGAACAGATTATGAGAATCTTCAAGATTAAATAAGGTAATGGTTTATCGTTCTACAGAATGAAATATTGTGGAACAACACTGTATCATCATCTTCTTTAGTTAGGTATAAGTGATACACAATTAAATAAATTTTCAATAGAACATTAGTTCACATATGTGTTAGAATACAGACATGAGAAACCAGCTTCAATAAAACCCTTAATTGAAGTCAATTTTATTATTTTCCATTCTCACTTTCAAGCTCCGAAATATGGTTCCCAGTAAATGTGATGGAAATAACTGATATCCTTTTTTAAGCAGATCAACAAAACGCTTCAGTGAAAATAAAAATCCTGATGAAAGCAGGAATTTGTGTTTTATCGAACAATAAACATTATGATAGTAGTGGCTAAGTATTGTAATCCAGATGTCCTTTAATACAAGATGAATTTTGAAAAAAAACCATAGTACAATGAAGAGGGTTCAAAGTTATATAAGTTTGAAATGTTATGTCAACAAATACATTTGATCTGAAGGCCCTTTATAGTACAAATTTGTTAAAGAATATATATTAAAGAAGATGAAATATATTACACAAACAGAACAGAATTTATAGTCGTTTCTCAAAGGAATTTTTAATATTTCCGCATAGGGATACTCAAAGCTTTCTCGATTGCTTCAATTTATAAATGATAATTTTATTCTCCTCAGATAAGGGAGATTTGAGGAGATAACCAATGTGGAAGCATTGCAAAATATTAGTTTGCTGCTTTTTGTAGGGTTGTATTTTAAATAATATATACTACGTTTTTAGAGTTTTCAAAATAACCGTGAAAAAGGTGGAAAATTCACTTTCAAAATTATTTTAGTTTCGGGGACCAATGGGCAATTTTTGGGATGGTATTGGGATTCAAAGACAATTATTTCAAAATGAATGGTTTTGACATTAGTTTGAATTTCAAATCGAAGTGAGATATTGGTAGTAACATTTTGTTGTTTTAGATATAATTAAAATTAACGTTTAAAACAAACTAAGAGATCTCCACGAAAATGAAATAGATATAAAAAAGTCGAAAAATATTTTCAGGTAAATCCAGTGGTTAAAATTGATTCATATAAATATAAAATCAAACAAACCTTTGCCGACTATTTTTTTTAAATGTGAAGTACAAGTTTAGTCCTTATGATGGTCAAATAACTGGTCCAATTCTTAGAAATCTGGTATTTGATATTCTAAATATTTTGCTCTTAGTAACAATTTTAATTTGATTAATAATGTAATCTGCAAATCCTCAAGGAAATAGGAAGAAACTTTTTGTAATAATTAAGATTTTCGAATTGCAAAAACCAACAGCTCCCTACAGAAAAACATTTCTATTTTTTTATATTTTGTCTCATTTTTGACAGAAAAAAGTTTTTAGTCCAAAAACATTAATACAATTATTTACATTATCGTGAAGAGATTTGATGGTGGTGACTAACTTACCTTTGATCATAAACACCCCGGCTAGGCAAATGCCGAAGAAAATCCTTCCGTCACACAGTAGTCTCATAGTAGCCACTGTCCAACCGCGAACTGAAGAGATACCAGAAGGGAAAGGTTTTGAAAATAGAGTTTAAAAAATAGAGTATCGCGAATACCTCACGACTGCGGCAGAGATGTGAGGACCCAGCGTTTACTTTGCCCGCACACTGAATACGGAATAACAGAACTGAAGTGAATCGAAGGCGACTGGGCGATTTTCTGGCCTATATGATCCACCTCTTCTGTAAATTGTGAAAAGAAGAAGGCAACTTTAAGAGTATAATCTTGCTATCTGTGCATTTGTCTTTGTATCCAGCTAATTGCAGATTTGCACTGATAGCTTTTTTGTTTATTACGCATCTTACTTTCTCGCGAATCGTCTTCTTTTCTTTGTCTACTACGTACGAACAAGAAATTCTTATTAATTTGTAGAAGTTAATTATCTATTTTTATTTACTTCATTAAGGAGACAAATCTAATAGGCGTTTATTATCAGTACAAAAGGCATTTATAAATTCCTTTGATTTTGTGTTGTTCTTGCCTTTTTTTACTATAGGATTGGAAATTAAGAGATTTTTTTACCTGAAAATATAAATTTATTTCATTAGGTATTGTCTGTTTTGATCAATGTCATAATTTCATGTTCACAAAACTTCTAATTTTTGCCAGCAGAAATTGAATTAAATGAACTTTTACTTCATCAGCAACAATTTAAGAGCCAACGATACTGCAAGTCGTAAATTCCAAATATTTCGAAAACGAATTGAGATAATAAGATGATTCAAAAACTGAGAGATTAAAAGTTTTGCACCAAAGTGGGGAGGTATCTTCTTTTTTAAAATATTTTTAAATACCGGAGAAAATGACAAAAAACTATCAAAACAAAAAAAGAAATTCGTCCGCCGCTCTTCCCGCAGATACATTTTTTTAAATTTTAACAGCAGTAAAATAACATTTCAAATACTGAAAAAAGTCACACAGTAGATTGCAAGAAATATACAAATCTATAATCTGGCAACAATGTTTCTCAACTGACGTTTACTTTAGCATAGTACAAGTTTTCGGTAAAATTGGAGTTGCTATTTGCACAGTACCGTTTGCGAAAATTGTAAACGACTTGAATCGTACTTGAGTTATTATGGACCGTATTTGCACCGAGAATGCTAAAAGTTACAAAAGACTTTTGTCGAATAAACGAGTGAGTACTCAGAAAAGGGTATGAAATGCCATTAATAATATATAAGTGCTTGTTATGTAATGGTTGCTAAAAAGTAAGATGCAGTTTTAATTAAAGCAGTTTTTTATTGTTAATTTGGTTATATTTAGTGAGAATTTAAAGTTGTTCAGTATATAAATTTTTGGGTTGCTGTATATTATCGAAAGTTTTATTTTGCTAAATCAATTTTTTATTTGTTATCCTTAAATAAGTTCTAAAATATGTATCAATAAAAAAATATTCGGATTGTAAGATATAGTTACGTTTTAGGAGAAACTTCAAAGGAAAAGTTTTATAAATGAACAATATTTTTTTCATTTATGATAAATGTTTTCTATTTTTGTATATTTATTATTTTATTCTCTCATGTTTCACGTTCTGTATTTTTCAGAAACTTGTGCAACTGGTATAAGGGAGATATTGTTCACGTAACAAAAATCAAATTCTTGTCTTTTTTGACAAAAACCCACAATTGTTCGTTTTTAAAAATGTTTGTTCTTTTGTCGGTTTTTTCGGCAAATATTTGTAATATCAGTTAAATTTTTATTACCATTGACGTTGTGATTATTGATCCATTCTTGGAATCTTTCTCTTTAAATCATTTTCAATGCACTACTTCTCTATAAATTTAACCCACTACAAACATATTTTATACCCCGTACATTCGTATGTGCGACAAAAAAATGTAATTACTTTCTATTTTAAACGAGTCTATGCAGGGTTCTAGTCGATGTTTATATCACAAAGTAGTTTTGGTTGAGATCGTACTCGTTTCTCTCTTTGTTTCATGAAATCAAATCGGAAGAAAGGAGACGTGTTTACAGTTTGTAGGTCTATATTGGTCTATAAGAAAGCAAATGTTATTAGTCGAAAAAAGTCACGTAATGATGTTGGCTCTTAAGGAATTCTGCATAGAACGAAATAATTGGAAGTCTGAAGGCGCGAGGTCGGGCTATACGGTGGATGTGACAACACCTTCCAACCTAGCAAAAATAATTTTTGGCGTGTGACGAAAGAAATATGAGAGATTATGCTTTATCATATTGAAATAAAAGGACATCCTTACGATTTGCTAATTCTGGCCCCTACTTTTGAACTGCATCACAGAGATTGGTCAGTTCTGGAACGTAGACGTTTGAATTAACCGTTTGGATACTCCATAAAAGTTTAAAGTGCCAAATTTCTTTGTAATCCCACTAGTCTGACAGTAAAATATTTTGTTGGCGAATGTTAGCTTTTGATGTTGTCTGGATTGGCTCATCTTGCTTCACCCACCATCATTTTCGATTAACGTTGTTACAAACTATCGCATTTCGGAGCCTGTAATCAGACATTTTAAAAATGAATCAAATTCGATGCATTTCAGAAGCGAATCGCAGATAATAATACGTTGCGCCAAATGAACTTCCTTAATGTGACGAGGGACCCATAAATCGACATTCTTAACATTACCAAGCTGCTTCAACTTGGCCTTGAATTGGCTCTCATCAAATTTAACTGGACAATCAAATCGTTGCGAGTTTTTGAATGAAAAATCACCAGAATGAATTTGGCAAACCAATTTTGATACTGCTTTTCTTTCAAGGTTAGATTTCCATATACGGCTCATAACTTTTTGTATGTTTGCGATATGTTCCTGCCTTTTCAATCATATGTTTTATGTTTTCGGATCCGAACCTACTTTCTCCTTTCTTTCCCAAATATTTGTATAATAACATATATTTTGTTTTATTTTCTTTCATATTGATTCCATAAATTTTCTCCTTCTCTTCTATATCACAAAAAGCTATTTCTATTTCTTTTTCTAATTTGCAATTATCTGTTGTATATATTTGTATACGTATATTATCAATCCCGTTAAGCAGAAAATGAAATAAATTTTTGATGCAAAAAAGCTTTAGTAAAAATTTACGTAGAAATATGATTAGTATCAATAGAAATAATAAAAAGAATAATAACAAATTTTCTCACAGAGACAAAGAACTAATACAAAATTATCCGTTTTGGTGATTGCACCTGCAGGTCATTAAGTGAGCTATCTCTTAGCAATTTGGTAGGAAAGGGTTTCTTTGATCTTCTGGTGTTTTTCTGAAAACCAAAAAAATATTTTCAAAAAGAAGACTCCCAGTTAATCGAACTGGAAATCAAATAAGGAATGTCCTATAGAAGTGAAAAAACTAAGCTTCTAGGCTTTTATATGTGTATATTATACAGTGAGTACGCAAAATTGGGAGCAAACACGTTTATAGCTTTATTTAGACAATGAGGAAAAAAGCTTGGATACGTCTATTTTATTTTTGATGTTAGAGTTATGACGTCAACGTTATTTTTTTGATTGGATATAGCCTATTATGTTAGTATCTTTAAAAAGAAGGCATTTTTTTGCCTATAGAGTCAGATATTATCTTATGTTACGTGACAATATTTTCAAGAAATAAACGTTTATGGTTCATATAAATACCTAAAAAAAAATAAACAATAATGAAAAAAATTGCAAATTATTAAATTAAATGTTCCAATTACATGCTCTAGCGGCTAGAGTCTAGCCTCTTGGACTAACCCTATTGGATTTTTGTGCCTGTCTAACTTAAGTACAAAGTTTACGTTAAAAGACTCAATACCACTGATGAATTATAAAACAAAATAAGAACCGAAATTAATCTAATTAACCCTGTTAACTCCACCAATATTTTGGAAAAGTTTCAAAATCAACTTGTATATTACCAGGAGCCATGCAATTTGAACATTTCATTTCATAGTTTGTAATTTTTTTCACTATTGTTTAATTTTTTTTGAGATTACTTTGAAAATATTGTTAAGTAACATAAAATATTATCTGACGTACATATGAAAAAAAATTCGTTCTTTTTAATGGTTCTAACATTTGTTATTTAAAAAAAGTGACGTTGACGTTATAACTCGAATTATGATGACGTCATAAAAAAATGTGTTTACACCAAAAAAATGGGTATCTCAAAAAGAACATCGACGTGTCCGAACTTTTTTCAAATAAAGTTTTAAACGAATTTGTTCCAACCTTTACGTGCTCGCTGTATATGTGATGCTTTGTGGCTCAGGTTATGTGCAATATTTTTTCAACCTACATAGATAGAAAAAATTAAAAAAATATACAGTAATTTACTACTTACTATAAATCATTATCACAGCCACTCATTTTTGATCTGTAAGCGAAAAAAAAACTAATATTATTGTCCTAATATGGTGACAGAAGCATTAGAAATATGAGCACAGAATAATGTACTCGTAAATAAAAGCAATTAAGTTGGACAACATTTCGTTCAAATATTTGAATTTCTACAGTGTTTAAATTAATTAGGTCGGTGCATTAGATGGTACATGCTAAATTTTACAGTAATTGAAAAATATTATACAGTATCATGTGCCAATACTTCCAAAATCTTAAAGTATAACAGATCCAAAGACGTTTTAATGAGGAAAATTTTTTACTATTTTGATTAGTATTTTTTTCAAAACCGGGTGTACTAAGAGACATATTTCTAGATTCCGTAAAATTTTCTATAACGAGTAACACATAAAAAGGACGGCTTCATTATACACAAAGTTTATTTTTTCTAATTCCATATTTTTGATTTAAACATGACCAGTTCATCAAATTCCATTTTTTTAATTATTTTTAAAATAAAGTTTTATATGCTTTTTTTCAATATATTGTTACGACTAGGAGTTCATGATTTAATATTTTAATAGTTTATCCATATTTGTAATAAAAAACACAAGTTTCTGTTTACGAAAATTAATGTTCTGACTATTCCAAAGATTTAATAACACTTTGTTGTTGCAAATTTCTTATCAAATACATTTTTCATATTCCATATTTTTATCCATATATTTTTTATCCACAAAATAATAAATTAATAAATGCGGTATTTTGCATAACTCGAGAATAGTAAAATTTACTTTTTTTTCCAATACTATTGCGGCCACTTTTTTTCATTTATTCGTCTTTGTTTCTGTCATAGTTTAGGATATAGCAATGTTGGCACAGCAATAAAGTTATTTTTTTTTGTTTATGATATTGTAAAACTCGTAGAGTTATCAAATTTTATTTACAGAAAAAATGACAACTGATACCATTAAACAAACTAAAACTTGAATTATAGTTTATCGTGAATTCAATACATACGACTTTGATTCGTTTTTACTTTGCTTCTCGAATATTCCAGATAATCCTTAATATTTACGAGAATATTCGGGGGAAACTGTAATAGGTGTGGCCTTGTTTTAGAACATCATTAGAAATGTTGACTTATCCAAATATTTAAATTATTTTAATTACACTATTTTTTCACGACATTTTTTTGTGAATTTCATATATAATTTTGCTCTAAATCAAAAATATCTTCTTTTCCAACATTTCCGACAAATTTTTTATTTATATATGAACAATATTAATTGTATCGAAGACAACTAATTATTTGAAGAAACTACAAACTTAAAAGTTAGTAAACGTGTTCTCATAATGTAAATTTACAGCAATTAGAAAATAGTATTTCTTGATTAGCCAATCAAAGAAAATCTGTTAAATAAATCTCAGATATATCTAACTAGATTTTTATTTTCATAATATGTAAAGACGACTATTAAACGTCGAAGTTAGTTTACACAAAGTCTATTTGTTCATTAATTTCAGCAACGCAATTTTTTTGTAATAAGTAAAAGCAGCTTTCCTGGCAAGTGAATTCGAGGTAGGTATGAAAGTTTTTCAAGTCAATTATTCAAACACCAAGAATGTGTTAATAGCACATTCACATTCCGCTTGAAAAGTGTGTTTATGCAGATCACTTTAATAACCAGAACTTCACCTTTCTTCAGTTTCTTTAGTACTTTATGCTTGCAAACAGCTGTTATAGCATACCACGTTAATAAGATAACGAGTCTTTACCGAATCGTTGGAAAATTAAAAAAGTACAAAAACCTACGATTTGTATTTTACTTTTATTTGATATTATTGAGCCTTTGGGGTTAATTTCATTGTGTTTGTAAATTAATAGAAGTTATTATCATAATTCCGACTAATTTATTTATTTTAGTGTTTGTAGTATTTATAATTTGCTACAGTTAAATTTCTAAAATTATTCTATCGATTTGATCATCGATAAAATATTCGGTTAATAATCAAATTTTGTATGCATATGACATCTGTCAATTCAGAATTAATTTCTATGTATTATTTCCAATGAGAAGAAATCAAAAGTAATCAATCCAGTGTCCAAAATTTATATTCAATTATTTAACATTAAAATAATAATATCAGGTGAGTTGCGTTATGGTTTTTTACAAAAAAGGAATCAATATTACAACCTCTAATTACGAAATTATTAATGTCTCTTATAAGTTAGAACTAAACTTTTTATGTGTTATCCTATTAAATATGGTTAAACAATTTTCAATATCATTATTTAAAATAGTTGCATATAAAATTTTATCCAATATGTAATTATAATATGAACATTTTAATGACGATAAACTGTTTATTGTCTAAAGGTGAATGTTCTAAATGTTTTTAGGAAATATATAGTTTTCATAAATATCGTTCTTTTTTACCAGTACAGACTTAGCAGATTCTCGTAGATCGGAGTTGTATGCAATCCGCCCTTAGTAATGTATTAAACAAACGGTTTTAATGAAATGAAAATGATGTTGCAGGAACCACAGCTTTTCCTTTTTTGATGGCAAATAATTTTTTTCTTTGATAAAAAATTTGTGGTAAAATGAGTCTTTTTTTTGTATAATGGAAACAGCTCTTCCCTCTTCAAAGTTCCATCAATAACACATCTTTGATAAAAGAAAATTAGGGGAAAAATCAATCTTACTACTGTTGGATAGTAAAACAGCTCCTCTTCGAAGGATTTTGAATAACTGAACTTAATAAATTTGTTTATTTTGTATCTCCAAGTTCTCGTTGTCTTAGATACCACTCCATTATTCCTTGATTTATACGGGCGAATTCAAATGGTTCTTGAATGAATTTTATATAACAAGAGTCATACCATAATTTAACTGTGCTAATATTTACACTGATTTAATTATTAGAAAGAAAAACTAACTACAAAAGTTTAATTCAAATTTATCATAACGGTCCTTTTATTTTAATGAATTATAATTTCTGGACTTTTATATAATTAACAGGACTAGAAATACTTTTGATTTAATATCAATTTATGACAGATGTTGAACTTGAATATATTAATAATTATATTTCGAATAACCAAATTAAAAGTAAATTATCGTTGCTATTCATTACGGATTTTTGTGTCCATTTTTATATCATCTCAATATATTAACATAAAGTGTGTCGATAACATTATACATTCTTTTTTGTATCAAATATGTTTATAATTTAATTTCAATTTAAAACTTTTATAAAGGGCGTTCTCTCTTAACTTCAATAAACTTTAATTATTACACAGGTTTACAAAAAATGGGGACTAATGCGATAGAATTAATAAGAGGCCTTTAAAAATATTTTGGGCAAGCAGGAATCATTTAAAGAGTTAGAGTTTATAAATTATTAATATTGCAAAAATGATATACAATTGACACACAATTTAAATTGTTGGTTATGTTCAAACCATCTTGAAGAGGTCTCGTTAGAAAAAAGTGGCATAAATTATTAAGCAGAAGCTGTAAGCCAGTTGTCGTGAATAACTTGGGATCACGCTTCTGATACCATCGCTACACATTCTTAACAAGGTTTATTTGAATATACAGGAAATATCGAAGTCAGATTCGCAATTGAAAACCTTTTCACATTTTGTATCACTATAGAAAGTATTCTAGATTGATTAATTGTGTCCAGTAGAAATTTATCTCTTTGTAGATCTTGACACGAGTCAATGTTGATTAAGAAGCGAGTAAAAAAGGTTAGTTTAGTGTCACAATTCATATGAATTCAGATTCATTATCATTCATTGAGTTTACGTCCGATACAAATGGAATTATGGAAATGAGACATTCCTGGAATAAGATAGAGGTAGATTATAGTTAATCAGTTTATTTAAAGAAAAATATCGAAATTACTTTTATATGTACTAAATGAGTTTAATATAAGAACATGTGTTTGTTATAGACACATAAAAATTAAACGGAAAATTTTTGATAAAAAATAAAAGTTAATATAAAAAATATGATGAGGTCTAAAGAAAGCACTTAGTATTTTTTTAAATAAATAACTTTATTAATTAATAATTACTTCTTTGCAAATTTTTCTTTTATATGGTGAGGTTTTTATTAGTGTGTTCCATAATGTAATGGTCGTTTTATGGCACATGTGCATACTCTACAGTGAACGACTAAATTATGAAATAAGATCATTATTTCGAAACAGATCGATTTTTGTTGTAAAATACCCATGTTATAATTTACATAAAGTGGGGATGACGTCATCGGTGTTGGTGTAGTGACGTAATCGTTAATTTTTTTAAATAGAAATCGATGTCATGTGATACCTCATTTGAAAGGCATTTCAATTTTCTATTTAACGACATTACATTTTTAACTAAATTATTTTGTACAGGGTGGGAATTTTAAATTCAACCAAATTACAATTAAAGCTTAAATCCATGACTTTCTGAAGTAAATACTCAAAAAAGCAAAAATAAGTAAAAAGAATAATGGACACAAAAAAGTGCTCTCAAAAACACTGAATAAGTTTTTTGTCAAATTATCAAGCAAAGGATAGTTGCGCCCTTAGTTTAATATCTATTGTCGTAAATGTAAAAAATCAGGTATTTACAAAGTAAATTGTCTGGATTTTAATGCTATGTATATTGGCCAGACCTTTAGAAATTTTGAAATAAGGCACAGTGAACACTTACAATCTTATACATTAAAACAACCAAGTATGTCGCGTTACGCAAAGCATCTCATTGACACTAAACACACACTACACTTAACAACACAATTGAAACAACAGTGGACGTACTTCTTATGGAAGACATTTTTTTGGAGGCATATGAAATCAAGAAATATCCTCAGTAAATAGTATTGAATGAACAATTAAACTTTGGGAAGTTCAATTATTTGTTTGTCTTTCGGACTAAATATCTATATAATATTAACCAATTTTTTAAGGAGAAGAAGAATATTATTAATTTTTAAAACCTGTACAGCAAGAAATCATACTGAACATATTGTTTGATAATAATTGGTTGAAATGTTTATGATATGAAGTCAAGTACGCTTATAAGAAATCTGTAAATCTTATCACTCTTTTAAAATGCGATTTAGCGAAACCTGGTTAGAGAAAGATATTTAGAAAACTTTTATATTTTTTATAAATAAATTCCACAATTAATTTATATTTTGTTTATTTTATATATCTAGATTCTAAAATCTCATTTTTGGAGACGAAGAACATATCTATAAGAAATTAATAAACCTAGTTCATTAACTATGTTACTTTATAAATCAATAGTAAAATGTGATTATTTTATATCTTTCTATTAGAGTCACACCCATTTCAAATGAATACGCAGTAATCATTAAAATGTATAGACCCTGAATGATTTTTCTGTATATCCACTAAATTTTTCACTTTATATTGTAGGCTTGTCTAGTGTATAATTTATTCCGCTTTAAAGTATCCTTTTGCTTAATTAACTTTAACAGTTGTTGATTTAAGTTTTTTCAAGAACTATACATTTTTTATTGCATTTTAAATACTTTCCCATGTAAGAAAAACATTCATCAGAGTAAGTACACACATTTTATGTTTATTGTATACAAGAAGTGTGTTAATAAATTAGTAGCTAATATAGGTTTATTATATTGTGTAGTTAGAAATTTCATTTATTATTCTATCGACGAGGTCTCATTTTAGATGAGAACCGTGTCATTTGACACTTTTAGGAAATTTAATTATTTTTTTTCGCTATTCGTTTTGAGAACTAATCTTGTAAGTAACGTTTTAATTGTTTATTAAAAGTAATCATTTTTTAAAAGTTATTAGTACATTGATTATTTTAGTACTAAGTATCAGGTAACCATCGTTAATCCCCTTTTAAAGAGGTTAAGAGGTAAATATATAGTGTATAAACTACGTTTTACTTGAGTAATACCGATTCAAATGATCTAAGAAATCATCACTATTGCTGTCTGTCAAGTCAACCTCTTATTTCTTTTTGGACGTTTACATTTATTGGATAAGGCATTTAAAACAATTCCGCTTTTATTAAGGTAATTTTGTTTGGATTTTTTCTTTAATTCTCTTGTAAATTTACAACACCCACCATAATAAATATAAAAGAAAAATCATACATATTTTGAATTTCCACAGTCTTCCAAAGAGATTTTCTCAATATCTTTCTCTAACCAGGTTTTGCTAAATTGCATTTTAAAAGAGTGACAGAGGAGTGGCGATTTCTTATAATGCGTTCTTTACTTCATATCATAATCATTTCAACCAATCATTATCAATATGTACTGGGTGTCTCAATAAGAATGGCATCCGGCTATATCTTGGAAACCGTGTATAGTACAATTCGGGAAAAAATTTATAATGAAAGTGGCTTTGAGAAAAACCTGGAAATTATTTTCATGTTTACATGTCCAACCCTAGAGGGCGTAGTTCAATACCAAAAATTAAAAAATATATATTTCACAAATTTTGCCTAATTAAGAGGCATTGAAAATACGATCATCGTATTCTTCCAAAAATTCTGCGTTTATTTGATTTCACAAGTTTTAGTCTTTTCAATTAAGTGGGAATCTTATTATGGAAAAACGCCTGTAACTCCGGTTCTGCTTAACCGATTTTTTCAAACTTAGTCTTGTCAATTTTAAGGAGTTCAAAATTGTTAAATGACTTTTAGTAAAACCATAGTAATCTATATTCAAAGGAAAATGCTTACAATTTACATATATTTTAAGATATCTCGAGGTAGGAAAGCAGTTTTCGCCATTTTGTTGCCAATCTGGTCTACTTTTATAGTCTATTGTTAAAACTACATGCTTCCATTTAATATTTTCCAAAGATAACGAGACGTAAAAAAAATTAAATAGCATCTTCTAGCGTGCATGTTACTTATTAGGTTGTGTCGAAATTATTACTCTTACATTGGTGGAAAAGAGCTGTTTTCAACAAGACTAAGTTTGCAAAGATCGGCATTCTTATAAGGACACCCAGTACAATATGATTTCCTACCATAACATTTTTATAATTTATAAATTAATACAATCAGGTATTTACAAACTAAATTATCCGGCTTGTAACGCCATCTATTTTTGCCAGATCCATAGAAATTTTAACATAAGGTACTGTGAACACTTTTGAGCTTATAGATTAAAACAACCAGATAAATCACCTCAGGCAAAATACCTTATTGATATTAAACATAAACCTACACTTATCAAAACAATTGAAATAACAAAGGAGGTACATCATATAAGTGACAAAAAAGAAGATTTTTTGGAGGAATTTAAAATTAAGAAATATCTAAAATATCCTTAGTATACAGTATTGAATGAAAAATTATACCTGGGAATTCCAATTATTTTAGATTATCTTTTAGGCTAACTACTTACATTTAAAATATTATCCAAATGTTTTAGAAAAATTTTATAGCAAAAAATCATACTGTACATAGTGCTTAATAATGATTCATTGAAATATTTATGATATGAAGACAAGTACGCTTATAAGAAATCTGTAAATCTTATGTTACTCTTTGACAATGCGGTTTAGCAAAACCTGGTTAGAGAAAGATATTGAAATAGCTTTGAAAAACTGTGAAGATTCAAGATAAGCATAATTTATCTTTTTTATTTACTATCGTCATTTTATTTTCTTATGTGAGTTTCCTCTTCATTGTCGACTTCCCTTTCGATGCATTCATTGATGTCCGCGTATACATGTGCTTGAAATAAGATCAAGTTAGGTTTTCGTGCTCCTTTTTTGTTAATTACTTGTAACGTTTTGACATTTTCTTAATGGATCTATTGAATAATTGTTTTGGCAGTGCAAAAGTCATTAAATATTTCCTTCCACGGAATAATTGTTTTTGTATGCATTTTAATTCTATTACTATTTTCATATAACACGGGAGCTCATTTTTTCCTTTGGCTACTTCTTTCAATTTTCATCCAGTTGAAGTCCAAAGGGGATAAGTTGAACGTGTCATCAAATAGTTGACTGTATTAGGAGTACAGGAGCGGCACTAGCCTAAGATGTGAAAAAAAAATCTAGTTGTGATTTTTTTTTCATTCTTTGGATCTTGTGAGGTTGGTCATTGTTAGTTATTATTACTATTATTATTGGTAAAATGTGAGTTACGCCCATGGTTTGCAAGAGGAAGTCACAGTGACCTTGATCGAGGTTAGTGCAATCACCTGGAGGTGCATTTCGCCTACTTATCGACTTCTACTGACATATATGTTACTCATATACGAGATAGAGGCAAAGTTGTTGGACACACGGGCCGAGTGATCTTCAGAGGCGCTACACAATGGGTCAAATTTAATTTCTCCTGCAAAAAATATCACTAAAACTAGAATCATATGACAAATAATAATAATAATATACTGTTGTCCAAAGTATTAATCTCGTTTAGAGCAAGAAATAGTAAATTCTAAATATGTATATATCGAAAACGGATTGAGATAATGAGATGATTCAAAAACTGTAAACTGTAAATTTTCAGCAAAAATTTTGACGTACCTATAGTTACAAAGGTAACTAACTACCTTTGAATTTTAGGGGATATAAAAAAAATATTTTTTTTTCTGCAAAAATTTTGACGTACCTATAGTTACAAAGGTAACCACCTTTGAATTTTAGGGAATTTTAGGACAATCGATGACACGAGTACGAAAATGATAAAAATGTAGGTGTGACATGTTAAGGACTAAATGACAAATTTGTAACACCAAACAAGAAGTTTATATTAGCCCCAAAATTACTATCGCTGTATGGGACAAAGCGTTTATTATACATAAGAAAATTTGGAGTCAATGAAACTCTTTTAATATGATGATTTTTTCACGCGCCATTTATTTTGTTTGGATATTAGCCTAAAAAAGTTTACTTTAAATTGGTAAAATAATGGGATAGTGTAAAATGCATGTCATGATACAGTTAAAATTGTAGACTATTTTAAGCTTTTTAAAATTAATTAGAAATTAGTCACAGAGTTTATATATTTGTATATTTACATTTAAAAATATTTACGTGTAATAAAAACAAATTAAAGTTTTAGTAGTTGGATTACGCTGATTTTTTTTTAAATAAACTTTGATTTGATTTAGTACCGCCATATGGTCAACTAGGGATGGACGCTAACTAGCTCAATTATTATAAAAAATGTATAAAAACAGGTTCAATTTGTAAACAATTTCTTTTGACGGTGAAAAAAGTTCATCTTTGACACAAAGTTCCTGAACGCGATACAAAACTTGAATTGTGGAACTTAAAAAGGTTTTTCTAGTGTTCTATCATTTACAGAAAGCAGTTATTTGAAATATACTTTGTATGTGTTAATAAACTTCTTATAGTATGGTGTACACACAACAAAAAACATGAGAAAAAATTAAAATTTAAAAATAATATTCCGGACGTTCCGTGCGTCATAACACAACTGTCATTTGGTCATATATTATTTATAAAACACTCTGTGAAGTAGTAATTTTAATTTTCTTAATGTTATCCAAAAGACTTAGTGATACTAAGATACTTAATAAATTGCAAATACTTTAGTATAGTTACATTTGTTTACAGGATACTGTTTTTTTTTAGATCTCAAAGTGAATTATTTATTATTTAGTATTTAGTAGTATCACTATTTGAAAATAAATTAGTTGATAAATGAACTAGTTATACTTTTAGGAACAATAAATAACTGGTATTGCTTATGTGCGCCATTGAGAGGTATAAATATTCAGTAATCTTTTATACTGATTGTCAATATTGTATACTATTATAGATGTATTAAAAAAATCAGTATACCAATTTAACTATTGCAACTAATTTATGTTTGCTGAGGATAGGTCTTTACAAAATACGGCAGAGAGATAGGTTTTTAAGACTAATGACAGTATATTCATTCAACAATTCATGTTAGTATATTAATTAAAAAAGAATCAAATATATAAATAATTTAAAAAAAGTTATTATAGTTCTTTAAAAATAACATTTAAATCCAAATATAGCTGATCTAAATGGCCTCGCCAAAAAATACCCTATATATGAATTGGTAGTTACTATCTGTATTCTTATTAGAACTGATACTTTAATGTTTATTAAAAATATAAATATAAAAAAACTATTTTTTTAAATACTTTTACCCATTTGAAAGAAAATATTATGACATTGGCTAAACATTAATAAAATTATTTAAAAATATTAAAAAAAGTGAGAGAAATAAATTTAACGTTGACAAAGTACGAGTATGAACCACAGACGTTATTTAGGGCATACAATTTTCTATTGATTTTTTGTCTAGTAATTCTATATAACAAACATATTCTATGTATTGATCAAATATTTTATTTAATAGAACAATAATAAGTTTTCTAACTTACAATAAAAATGGACATTGTTTAAAATTGTGTTAAATAAATAAATCGATATTAATTAAGTGAACGTAAATAAAAATGGGCTAAAATATACATAACTTATGAATCTTTTGAAAAAGTATATGATTTTTCTGTTGTATTCCAAGTTATTACAAATTATTCACTGAAGTATCATACGCACAAACACACACATGCATTCTGACCCGGGTCTCCTATCTTCCATATCGGGTTTACTCCAGACAGGTCCTCTCGCATTCATTCTCTGAAACATTCGTCCACATTTTTCCCTCAAAATATCACACCAGGGGCTAAGTGGGGTGATACAACCTGTCCTACCTTTTGTTGTCTTGGGGTAGCGGCCAGCGCTTTTCTCCCTTGGTCTTCCCTCGTTGTCACTTCGCGTATTTTTTCTTCTTTTGGTTGTATCCTCTTCTTAGCCGTGTGTGTTGGTTTCTCGTGTTTTGTCCTCTTGGTTGGGTATACTTACCTCTTATTTTTTATTTTATTTATTTATTTTATATATTTAATTTATTTATTTAGTTGTCTCCAATTTACTTAGTATTAATTTTTTTTTATAAATATTTGCGCCCAATTTTAAATTAATTTTCAACTTTGTTAAATTTAATTTTTGAACCCTCACATGCGATTAATTGAGTTTCTAATTTAAATTTTTTTTATAATAAACACTATTACGTTAATTCAAAATTTTAATCATATAAAAAACTCGCAAAACCGGAACAACACATTATTATAGGTAGTGATGACAATTACAGCGCTTTTTAGAATGTAGTTTTCTGCATGTCTCAACTAGTGCAAGGGGTAGTTCTATTAAATTGTTTTTGTTTCGTTTTGTGTCAAATTCCATGCGTAAATAAACGACTAATTAACCAATCAAAATCAACCGAAAAGAAAATAAAGATTTCCAATCAGTACAATCCAAGCAGGTGAATGTTACTATAAATGATTAATGACTCTCTATTAACTTTAACTTGAAACTCTAGTTGCGTACCTTTATAAAGGACGTATCCCGCAAGAGTTGTTAGCGGGATACCTTAATTTTCTTAAATTGCACATTCCCATCTTTCTAATATTCATCGAAATATGTAGTTGGTTTTGTGGTTAAACATTGCCTTGTAAGCGAAAGGTCCCTGGATTACTATATCTACTATTTATCTACTATAATATGTAATAAGATAAGGAATGTCCTTTCTTTATAATCCTAAGGTTCGTTTTACGCTCTGCTGTTGAAATGGTTGATAAATTACGGTTGGATAAGCTATAAACATACCTTTTTCTATTTGTTAATGATTGTGATCAACTCAATTACACCGTGTGCAACTTTTTATACCCTTTGTTTTTAAATTAATTATAAATTTATACAGGGTGTTTGAAAGTGCAAAACTTTAAGGGGAAGCTAGCGTATACCATTTAGAACCATTTTAGCTATGGTTGTCTTAGACGAAGACCGACTATTTTTTTAAATTTAAAGTATCAAGTGCTACACGTTGTACTTTAAGTAACTTACTAAAATTTATAAATACACATTTAAGTTTTTAATTTTCAAATATTCATATGTTATTACTTTACAATGTGTTTTACAGTGTTTATAAATGATAGTAATTTTATAGGGGCTGAAGATAAAATATTTGATAAATTAGGAAGTGTTACTTAAAAGTTCCAGGGATATTTAAGAACCACAGAAGTGTTCACTTTTAATGAAAAATTTAATTTTATTTTTCAAAGTAGTCACCACCTTGCGTCTACTTAAATCTGCCAGCGATTATTTTATGAGTTGAAACACTCCTCGAAGTGAGTTGATGTCAATGTTTTTATGACCTCCTACCATTAGGATTTTGCTTAAATTTTTCATAAATAATTTCGCAGTGTGGATCGATCTGTTCATTCCAAAGCTATTTTACTTGTCTTTAATGAATGTACTGAGTAATTTAATGATTTCATAAAACGGTCTCTAGTTACAGATGCTTCGGCACCAGTATCTGGAGTTACAGTATAATTTATTATATTATTTAGATTTAAATCAGATTTTACTTGAATTTGGCGAATTTATATATTTTTTATTTTATTTCTAAAGAAGATATTCTTAAATATTATTACATTTTTACATTTTTGGCATATATTTTTGCTTGATGAACATTCTTTAAAATTGCGATGCCAACTAATTCCTCGTCGTAGGGTGGAAATAAGTATTTTTATAGCCTTTGGAAGCAGAAATTCATTTCTTGTAAACTGCTCTTGTTATCTCAAATGTGTAGCAAGTGAATTGAATCCAAATATCCTTATACAGGATGTTTGAAACATTTGAAACATACATATTGAATGATTATGTTCTAAGTACGGCACTATAGCCACACTTACCAGTGGTCTGTATTTAAAAAAATACAAACTCAATTCAATCAATTTAAGCAAATTTTATTTCAGCAAAAAAATTAACAAAAATATCTCTGATGTCATTTTGTAACCCCCAAAATGCTCATAAATTATACTTTGAATGTAGTACAATTGTCAGCGGAAAAATAAAAAGTAGATAAGTAAATTCAGTTTTTTCTGCTTTTTCGAATTAGCAATTTAAAAAAATCGATACACGAATCGATAACGAATTTTTAAATGTTTCGGTAAGACGTTCTTAGATTTTCTTTGGTACTTTGGTAGATTTTTCAGATAATTGTTATTATGCATAACAAATATAGAAATAATATACAGATTATTTCGTAAGTTATGAGGTCCTAAAGAAATACGCCTAATTGATAAAACACCCTATATCTCGGTTATAAAGGGTGGAAGACCCATTAAATATAGGTTATTTGGAACTACCAAAGTGACTTCCATCTAGAGTCAAAGTTAGGCTCTTTCCCAATGAAACACCCTGTATTAGAGAAGTATATTTTGTTCTCTTTTCTGTATCGCAGAGAATTATCTACAGACCAGTTTTATATATTCTTTAAATATATCATATTAACATTAAGATCAGTAATGAAAAGTAAAATTCTGGTATTCTTCATGTTTCTACACCAATGCCCATCTCGATGGAGTGTTTGGAGAAGAATAAGAGATTCTCTGAAGGCGGTCGACACGACCGACGTGCGAAACCAACTTTCTTCTTCTTTCTTGCTGCCTTATCATCAATCACGAACCAGATCAGAAGTGCATTGGATACGCATCGAATAAATATATACAGGGTATGTCTGACCTTTACACTTTTGAACTAAAAATTCAGTCGTGAACCTGTATCGCGGAAAGCAGACACAATTGCGTAACTGTACTTGGAATGAGTTGTATTTCTACATTTAATTAAATCGGTCGATATCATTAAGACAACAAAGTATTTTTAAATTAAGCATATCTGAATTATTTTTCTTACAAAAATAGGCATATACAAACACGAGCTCCTTCAAATGCTAGTCCCGTTTCTGATAGCAATGTGATAATATTAAAGATAATTGGCATAAAGGATAGTTCTGGAATTTCCTTTATATCTAAAATATCTTAAAACTAATAACAGTTGATTATTTTTAATTTTTTTTTATTCTTAAAAAAAAGATATTTTACCAAAGCAACACAAAACTTGACGATAAGTATTAATCCATTTAATATCAAGGGTAAATAATGATATAATATACAGGGTGTTTGGTAGACGGGTGGAAAGCTTTAAAACGAAGCTAGCGTAGACCATTTAGAACTATACTAAGTGACATTAAAACCCTAACATACAGTGAAAATGATTTTATTTCAGTAAATATTAGGAAGGTCGTAGTAAGTAAATAATTAAAATTTCAATCCAATCTCTTAATGATAGACTAAGTTTATGCGGATTTTGTTTAATATTGTATTAATGTGCCATGTCTTATACATTCATTAATGCGTCTAAGCATACTTCTAATTAGGTGATCAATATCCTCCTGGGGTATCTCATTCCAGGCTACCTCAACCTTGTGTCGGAGCAATGGCACCCACACCATAATCCCAACAATGCGATTAACATGCTTCTCAACAAAAAATTGTGGATCACGACGTTCTCTTACTTACCTCTGCCTTACCGTCGTGCATGGCTAACCAAAATCGCTAAAGACTGTGGTCTATTCCTGGTCCCACGCTAATCGTTCTCTACTCAAGTCGATTGTTTCGATGCTCTCGGGTTAAAGGTAAGACCCAGTGAGGACGATAAACTATTCGCAATCCAATTCACCTTTCACTTTCTGCAAACCACTGGTTTGCAATTACCCTGGTTGTAGAAAAACGATCTCGCAAAGCTGTCAACCTTAGGCGACGGTCTTGAAGCGGTGTTGTTCTGCGAACTCATCCTGTGCCCCTGGGTCTTTATGTACGGCCTTCTTGAAGCTATGCCTCATAACATTTCATCACAGTATCTATCTAAACTTCTTTGCACTCTAGCAACATTATCCCGGTATCAAACTCAAGATTCCCTTGAATTCGTCCCCGTTCAAACTGGCTTAATTGGCATAATTTGCATTTCTTCGCACTCTAGGCATTATTAGCACTGGCTCACAATTTCTCTAAGGGAGGAGTGGGAGAGCGGCAAGGCTGAGATCCCCACCAGGAGTATGGTATGCTACACAGATGGCTCTAGGACAGGGGGGAAGTAGGGAGCAAGAATACTGATAGATATGCATATGCATTTGCTGCGACAGTCAGGCAGCTCTAAGGGCCGTCTATCATCCCAGAAGCAGAATGCCTCTGGTTCCGGAGTGTGTAAAAGCCTAGGCAAGTTAAGCAATAACAGGGAGGTAACACTACTATGGGTCCCGGGCCATAGAGGGATTGTGGGGAACGATCGGATGGATGAGCTAGTAAAACTCGGAGCCGGCAACGAGCCCTGTGAACCAATAATAGGAATAAGTAAAGCGCAAACCTCTTCATTATTTGAAGAGTTGACGCAAAAAGAGTTAAGAAGGCCTGGGAAGGAAGTCGAGGATGTATACAAGCCAAGCAGGCAATCGCCGGACTAGATCCAACAAGGACCAGGTGGCTGCTGGAAAGAACCAGACAGCAACTATGGTTGATCGTTGGAGTCCTTACTGGGCATTGCAGGCTCCGAAAACACCTGTCCTTGTTTTGGGGCAGTGGAGGACCCAGACTACCAGAAATGTGGAGGAGAGGAGGAAACCAACCTCCACTATCTGTGCAACTGTGAGATCTACCGGCATCTGAGGAAAGAAGTCTTTGGTGTCGAACAGATAGAAGTGGAAGATCTGCATGCCCTCTCGTGAGGAAGAAAGAAGGGGGAAGATTGGGGATGGTAAAAAGGGCCTAAACAGGGCTACTTGCCAGGCATCAGCATCCCCGCCCTTATACCATTACCATTAGCACTGGCAAACAACGTTTACTAACACGATCATTGACAATCCTGATCATACTGCTCTTTCAAACTTCATTTATTAGCTATCACATGTTGGAAAAAAAGAAAGGCGAAGGTTACATTTTTTATCACGTATTGGTTTTGTGATGATAAACTTGTACCCAAAAAGTTAATGAAAACAATTTATTTTTACTTTCAATGTCACTTAGTAAATTTTAGCTATGGTTGTCTTAGACGAAGTCTGACTATTTTTTTTATCTAATTTTTAAGGTTTTTAGCAAAAAGTCCTAAAATTTTACAGTTAATTGCTGATAATGGCCAGTTTACATAATAAGTGAGTTTTGTAATTGAACTCGGTTATTACTTAGAGCATAAAAAGTAATTTTTTGAGCAAAAATATTTTTTTGTTAGTCTGCCTAAAAATTTAAATATTCTCCTTCAATTTGATTTGTAGGTCCTAATTTCAACAGAGGTATCCGCGTAAATTATACATCAAAAGAAATAGCAATAACCAATCATTTTTTCAAAAAGGTCTGAACAAAAACAGCACCCTTCGCTTGTTTAAAAAAACGCCGTGAAAAAACGATTCTCTCAAATTTTTTAAAATTTTCGTGAATTTCAAATGTCTGTAAAAAAATGGATGATGACACAAATGATTAGAATATGATTGCTTACTCATTAATTCAATAAAATAAGAAAAATCACTTATCATTCAAGCTGGCCATTATTAGCAATTAATCGTAAAATTTTGGGATTTTTTGCAAAAACTTTAAAAAGTAGATAAAAAAAAATAGTTAGATGACCGTAACTAAAATGGTTCTAAATGGTCTATACTAGCTTCGCCTTAAAGCTTTGCACCAATCTTCCAAACACCCTATATACTTTATATTATATAACTTCACAAGGATTGTAAATAGAAATATATTTTTGTGACAAATATTTGATAAAATGAGAAAAAATTATAATTAGATCATCATCATTACACTATTTCGTTTTATACCTATAGTTTATGATATATGTATATAAATATTAATCTTTAACTTCCTCTGTTCTTCAATTATGTAATCAATTGGTGTGACTAATGTGATTTACAATTGCCTCGAGATAAATTCAAAAGCTACTTAATATGATTAATAATAACGTATACTATATATAACACTGTCAATTTTGTATGAATGATTCTTTTTATCTTTTTGCAAAATACCGTTATGCTTTTTATTTTACTCTAGATTTTTTTAAATGTTTAGGTCAAGATGTTGTTTGTGTTTTTGTCTATTATATTTAAAGAATAGTGTACCGTTTTGAGATATTCTCTGAGAGTAAGAGGCCTTCAGAAAGTTTACAAAATAGATCATAAAAACCTCTCTCTATAGATATGAAATTGATTGATTATATCCACTAATAGTATAAAAGCATAGGGTACATTGGCTGATCTAAATCATTGAACTGACAGGTGTATACTTACAATAAGACGTAATATTGATTTATATCACATCTCCATGTCTTCAAGAACAAAAGTAACAAAACGAATTATTTCTAACCAATCATGCATAAAATCTAATTAAAGGAGAATGCTTGGATACCTAGAGAAAAAAAAACATTGACGATACAAATATAATATGATTATGATAATAAATAAACGCAAGTGAAATAATTTACATGTTTTCCAATTATACACGCATTTTCGCTATTTTGTTATTAGAGCCTATTTTAAATTTTAAACACTAAAATAATTTTCAAATCGACATGTTTTTAATTGTGTCTCTTTTACGAAAAGTCTAAATCTACATGACAAACGATGGTTAGTTTTATTTACATTTTTTGCGTAAATTATTAGTTAGTTTTACTGGTGCAAAAAATGTTTTTGGGAGAAATAGGAAAGAAATTCAAGCCGGTATTATCCTATTTAAAACACTATATCTTTAATTGTTGCAAATAGTACTTTAATTAGGGGAAGGATATAAATGATTAAAATAATTGGCAGTTTCATTACATTCGCTCATATCTAATATTCTACTGCACCCGTTGAAGAAAAAATGATAAATGCCACTAATCATATTATCATCATTGCATACTTGAAGCAAGATGATTGATTGAAAATTTCTCTGATAATAATTGTGCAAGAACTCTACCACTAACAACTTTCAGTTTTTGTCCAATAGTCAAGAAACGAAAAATGGTTTTAAGAGTGCTTGATGATTGAGTATTTACATCCTTCATTCTAATAGTGGTAGTGATATATTTAATAAATAGTAATGTATCTTTGATTTCTGGGGATTTCTAGTTCTTTTTATTATTATTAAGAAAGCTGAACATCGGATGTGAAAACATGCAGCGAGTAGAAATAATAGAATGTGCTTTCGCAGACGATTTAGTAATATTTGCAGGAACAGAAGAATATCTATAATACAATTTAAATATCTGGAACAACTACCTAGAAACCGAAAATATGAAGATCAACGTGGATAAAAGTAAGATAATGGCCGTAACAAAGAAAGACGAAAATTCAAACATAAATATTAACGGATACCATTAAAATAAGCCAATGAATTTAAATATTTATGAACTACATTAAATGCAAGAGAAAGACAAGACACCGATATAATTGAAAGAATTAACGCAGCTGCAAAATTATATTATGCCCTAAGTAAAAATTTCTTACCAAGAAGTGAAAACACGAGAGAGAAAAATTAAAATATATAACTCAGTATTTTTACCAGTACTCTTATGAGGGCCAGAATCTTGGATTTTAACTAAAAAATTAAAAAGTCGCGTACAAGCAATAGAAATGAAATTTCTAAGAAGAATCAAAGGGTGACTAGAATGAATAGGATCAGAAATCAAGGAATAAGAAATAAACTAGAAATAGAACCCGTATAAAACTAATGGTTTGGAAGAAGACAGCAGGTGAAAAAAGTTTGGGAAGCAAGAATTACCTAAAAGATCTAGAGGACTTTATTTTTCAACTTTTTATATTATCATATTATAATTACTTCTTGCATATAAACATAAATGAACATAAAATATATCAATAATTTTCAATATTATATTTTAATAATTTTTTTTTCCAGCTTTCTTAAACTCTCCCTATGTACATTCCTAGCAAAAATATGTAGAGGTTTAGTTCAACTGATAATAAAACAATTCATTTCCTGTACACTAGAGACTAAAAAAGTTTATTAAACAGCGTTGGAAAATATTTACACTTAAGCGGTTGTCAAAGTGATATTTCGTGTTAATTGCTTATATTGAGCCTAATTAATTACTTATTTTATATAATTTTTTTTTATATAAAACGCCTACTCATTTTTCGTATCGCTTGCACTAATTGCACGAAGAGAAAGAAAAGAAATGGTTATATAGGCATACAATAAAATTGCGGAGAACAGTTGGGTGACCCAGTTACCTACCCAAGTAGGTGAAAAAAAGTAATAGCATTGAAAGCAAATCGTTTTACTTCGGCAAACAGTAATTTGTACAGCATACACCATCAAATCTCTTGAGTCTGGGTAAAAATATAAGATTGGTGCACGTATTCATTTACCTCTATTCACATTTTATGTATGAAAGGGAGCTGGAGTTTATTAGAAGATCAATGACGAAATAAAATAATTAAAAACTGAATTGCTACATTACACTTCAAACAGTAGGTATTTAAAACTAAGAAACACCGTTTAGTTAATTATTTGCCTTATCTAAACTTTTATTTAGTACTCTAATAATACTTTGTTTTAATCAGATTTTTAAGGAAAAATTAAAAATTAAAAAAATACTGCTTGGCTGACACAAACTGTTTTTCGTTCTAGTATGAAGTTCTTAAAAATAGATTTTGATCATTTTGCATAACCCTTTTTTTATTTTTTATAACTAATATAAAGCAAAAATTATACTAATAATAATGAATAACTCTGTAAGCACATTTAATTCGCAAATCCATTACGCGGACTTGAGAATCTACGTGACGGTTCTGTAGCTTTAAAAAATTATCATTCATTGAATTCTGATTGACGAGACAATTTATTAGCCCCCTGGGTAAACGATACCAAGAATAATTTTATATATTATTTATTAATTGAGCTAGGCTTCAAGCTTTCAATCTTCAATTAAGAATTAAGTGTCATAAAGATTATTGACATACTTCTTTTGTGATTGATGTTTATGGATTATTTTAATAATATTTCTGGTGTGCCTAGGTCTATTAATAAGAGTATTACAGCCTATAATGATTATACAGAGTGCACTTAAAAAATTTCGTTTCACTATTCTTAGTAAGTAAAAAAGAAACGTTGTTATCAGAATAAGATACTTTGATTTTAATAATATTTTGGCGATTATAATGAAGAGTATTTTGTTGATGTAAACGTAAAAATTAATTGCTCTTACATTATAAATCTTTATTAATTTGTTGTACAATTTACGAAGTGTTAGGCCCAATTATTTTCCTTTAGCAAAGGTTTGTTTTCTCCATTCTCTTGCTGATGTAATTAATAACCATTTATCATGTGAAATATAGAATTTGGCCCTAGCACACTACCTTGAGGAACTCTAGATTTAATGGGATGAGTTGATTGTTAGTCGATATGCTTTAATAGAAAGTGGCTGTCTTGGAGAAGAAATAGTTTAATAGTAAAATTATTTTGAATTTATGCTGCAAACGGATACCTTTTCTAGATTTTTTGGTGTATTTGTTCAATAGTAGGACCATCTTGTCTAAAACCGAACTAAGGGTTTTGATATTTCGACTCTCTAAAGATGGACTTAGACTGACTTTAATTACTTTTGAGTAAGTCGCAACATATAATTTTCATTCTAAGAGACGATAAATGCCCTGCAATCTATGTTACCATCATAAAAGTTCCGCAATTATCATAAGTCAAATCTCTAGAATTGCAACTAGATGTTAAATTCCGCTGGTGAATGAAGTAACTTAAACAAATTGATCTTACAATGAGAGAATCTTATCGAAAATGTTAATAGAAAATAAAACTTTATTGCATAAGACTATTTTCTAATCAATCTGGACTTATTTCATGGAATTGTGAGACTGTGCTAGCAAATCCAGTCTTGTTGTTTTACAAAAAGCACATCCAAGATTCTTCAATCAATTCTCGACGCTCCCTAGTGCGTCTAAAACTAGATGATACACCAAAACCTTTTAATCAAAGTTCATTTTAAAATATTTCGTTGACTTACCATCTCGTTGGAGAGTCCTATTAGTTAATCTTGTAAATTCATCATTTTAAAGTAAAGAACAACAGGGTCATACTTGAATGTCTGCCAGGAATTTAGTGACTAGTGATGTTCAAGCAATACAATTATTAAGGGTTTAAATACAATCCTGTACTAATTAGCTTGGATTAACGACCACTTACCCAGGGATTTACTAATAGTTATATGAATGCAAGTGACAGGTCAACGAAATATCTTGAATTGAACTTTATCAAAGGCTGCAATCAAATATTAATCCTCTACTCCAACCATTGTTGAATAGAAAAGACGACAGAAGATTAAAGAGAAACTGAACTCAAACCAACAAAATAACCTATAGATTCTGATTGTTAATAAATAAACATAAAACAAGCACTTTTGATAGAGTTGGAAATATTGGTGGTGGGTTACTTGGTTTTGAAATCTAAAAGTTACTTCATTGAATTAAGTGCTTTTAATGGTAACTCAAAAAAAATATAATAATAGTGATGAATTTAAAACAAAGGAACTTTTTTGGAGTTGACGCATTTATTGGATTTGCAAACAAAACAAAATTGTTTCCAGATTTCTATTAAATATAATTTGAAGTTCTTTTTAGTTCTTGAGTGGTTTATTAAGATTTTTTTATCTATTGTTCTTTGTAATATTTTGTATACTCTTTAGTTGTGTACCTTTCTTTATTTAAAGTGGGCACAGGCTTTATTAAGTGAAATAAAGAAAACTATTGAGTACATTCACAGCAAAAATTTATTTTACAAATTCGACTTACACAGTAAATTATATAAATTTACAAATTTCAAAATTCCAAAATTCCAAATTGTGCACCATAGGTTGGGTAATATACGACTAATATCGTGATTGTAGTTTTTTCAAGAATGTTAAAATAGGGGGAACTGAGAAAAGCATCTATTTTAACGCTAAATTACCAGACAACAAATTAGAGAACTTGTTTGTAAAATAAGAATTTTCTCATTCTATTCACAAATGATATTTTTGACGGGACCTATATTTTTCCGCAAATACTCAAAGTGTGCCTAAAAACCTATTATAATATAAATACATAAAAAATTAAGAAACTAATTATTGGAATAATAATAATATATCTATTATAGGTATTAATTTTTGATTGAATATTGCTTATTTGCCTAAATATATAATTGGAGAAAGAATTAGTATTATAGATATACCTTTAGAGAGACAATTATAAAACCATATGGTCACTAAGTTTGCGTAGAAAATCTGTTAGATAATTTTTGTATTCCTGGATAGTAAAACTAAATTATTAATTGCATTTAGATGATAATTATTATTTAACTGTACACAACCATTGTATACCTACGCATAAAACTGCAAATGATCAAACATTAAAAAAACATTCCAGTTGTTTTTAATTTTAAAATACAATACAAATAAATGAAAAGAGACAAAGATAATGCACATTCTTGTTTTAGTTATTTTGTTTACACACATTTTCTTTAATGCCTCTTTAATAATAACTTCAAGGCCTTACACCTTTTCTTAGAAATTTAAGTTCGCATTTTCTACTTCCCCAATTTCTTACATTTTTATTATTTTAATTATTTCATTAAATAAAACGAAATTTTTCATTTTGCACATGATTATACAATAGTAAATATTATATTTTATATATCTTTTATAATTAATAAATATAAAAAATTCGCTTACAGACAAAGAAATGTATGTATAGGATTTTTAGTACAAATACCGTTGCACGTCAGGAGTGACGTACCTCTTTCGTCATAGTACTGCCAACTAATTAAAATTTCCGTAACTAAGATAAATCATACGAAACATCACGAAAATTCACGAGGACTCATGAACGTAGTCACAGTACTAAAAAACCGAAAAAGTAATCGTAATTATTTTGATAATTTTAGAATTATTTCAATTATATTGGCTTATATACGTCTTATTCTTTATAATATAAAGTTTATAAATCATTATTATATGTTTAGTACTCAAAAAACCATAATTTACATTAAATAATTTTGAAATTTTCTACGCCCATGAGACTCGTATTTATGATGAAGAAATGACATTGTAGCGATTGGCATGCCTTGATGCGACGTTGTCGAGTATTTAGATTGAAATATTTCAACGATTTCTGACGTCCGGCCGTCAACCAGTTGTGTGTTTTCACCACGTTTTCGGTAATTTTATAATATTGTCTTTATTTTTTTGCTTTGCTAGATAGTTAACTTATAAAAAAACTGTTTTTTTCAAAACAAACATAGTGTGAATAAGCTGATTATTGACGTTTATTTCTACAAAATGCCAAAAAAACTAAATAGTCGTTGTAAAGAGCTTGTATATTCATTAATACAGTACTTTGAACGGGAGCGTGATAATAATGGGCCACTATTACCCTTAACTGCCGTCAGAGAGGTAAGTTAAAGATTATACAAATATCTAGAAATATGAAATTGTTTTCTTGTCTATTTTAGCGTGTTGCAGGTGCCCTAAACTTAAATATTTCTACGGTTAGTACTATAAATGATTACAATGGAGAAATGAATAAAGACAATTTTTTACATTGGTTTGAAAACCAATTACTGAAGAACCTTAACGAACCTTCTCTAATTGTTATGGATAATGCTTCATACCATAGCATGTTATTGCACAAAACACCCAATACAGGCTCAACCAAAGCTGAAATACAAGAGTGGCTAGCAAATAGAAATATTGATTTTTCTGTTAATATGTTTAAATATGAACTTCAGCAAAAAGTTGAACAATTACTCCTGAAGTATGGAAAAATTCTATTAAACATACAGAAAAAGAAATACAAAAATGGTATGAAAGAGAGAGAGTTTTTGATAGACTAGAAATTAATCCCATTATTATTAATCCTAACAGCGATGACAGTGATTCAAGTGATTCAGATTTGAATTAGGAGAAAGGATTTACCTTTTGTAGGAATTCGAATATTGTAGTTGAATTGTTTCTTATAAGAAAAATATATATTTTTTTAAACAAAACATTGTCTTATTTTAATAACAATAAATAGTTTGCTATCTTTTTTATATGTCTCTATTTTATTTATTTAATAAAAATATAGTACAAATAAACAACATAATATAACGATTTTTATAACAGATTATTGAATATTAAAAGTAGATAATACAGCAAGAAGAAGAAGAATATCACAGTTGTAGATTGCTAATGAATCAACTGAGAAAAACATTTTTCGAATGTACTTTAAAACTGGCAGGATGAAGTGTCTTGAGTGTGAGGATCATATATTGTTCATATACGCTTCAATAAATTAATTTTTCATAATAATAAAGCTAAACAACATAACCTAACCTTACATTTTTGAAACTTCCTACATTCCTCGACAATTTAGACAAGCCGACAACACTGCAGGGTCGTGATCTCATAATTGATATATGACGTGCAACGGGATTTGTATTAAAAATCCTATATTCCATATTGTTTTAAAACACACATTATTTTATTCAAATATTAAAAAACTCTGTAAATGAATTCCTTTATGCAAACAACAAACACATATGTTTTGGTTTATTTTTAATACCACTTAGTAAGTTTTAAGGATATTAAATAATTCTGACAAGTAACTTTCTTGCATCTTCCTATATTTGGGAATAGTTCTAAGCACTATTTCATTATTTAGCATGATTTGTTGAGACCCCTGCCAATTTTCTTATATTTCTATGTACCGTTTTAGAAATATTAATTTTGACACGTAAATTTTTACCGGCATTTCCCGGTATGGTCGCTTCAAATCACCATAACATGCCTGTTGAGAACTCCATAAAATATTTTAATCTCTTATATTTCGTTTTATAATGATAAACGATAGCAAAAAATATTTTATTCTCTTGCTCGCCGCCACTATTGTACGCCCGTGAACTAGTTCGTAGATTGCATCCCCAAATTTGGTAATCTCGTTACGTACTAATGCATTATTATGCACTTTCTGATCTAATACGTTAACTTAAATTAAATGCCTGAACTTTCATATTTTTATGTAAAATACGGAATTTGTTTTAAGTTTGGGAGATGATCATTGAAAACGTTAAAAAAAATACATTCTTTGACATTTTTCTTGAATACAAAATTTACCAAAAAAATAAGAATCAATAGATTATTTTGACAGTGTTTTAATGAACCCGCATAAGAATCCAATATTTAATAACAAATTAAAATATGTAATCTGGAAATTGATTTAAAGCCTTTAAGGCCGCAGTAGCAGACAACAGTTTTCATAACTGTAACTTAATTTGGTAGATATTATATTAATTAACACTTTTACTCAACATGTTAGTATAGAATCTAATAAATATTACCGTTGAATTTGCAGATTTAATTTTTTTGTGAAACTGTATATTCAAAAAATTTAAAAACTCCATTTGAATGTACAATCTAGTTTCGAATAACTTAGTGTTTATTGAATCAATAAAGGTACATCTTAGACAGGAGAGTTTTATAAGTAAAAATTATGCAAATAAACGTGAATAAACTGAAAATCCTGAAATTAAATATTTTTCTCCTATTGCTAGCTTTGTACCCGAATATCCGAACAGCAGGTTTTAACTCAATACTAGGAAAAACAAACGCAACTTTCTCTTGTTACTTAAAATTGTAAAATTGATACATTTATTTTAACTTTTCAGTATTTATTAAGTTCTATGTGTATTTGTATTATTTTATGAAAAAAATGGCGTTGGCCTTAATTATTAATTATTGTTTATTTAAAAATGCTTTGTTACATGGAAAATGTAGTCTGTGATATTTCTTGTTTGTGTCTGTTTTTTTTAGCACTGAATTTTCAAAAACTAAAGCTAACTGAAAAATAAACATACAACATTTAATACATCATCAGAGTGATAATGAAATATTTGATAAAATATTGGCACCGAAACAGTAATTATATTCTTAGAAGCTAAACACATATGAACAATTGTTTAAATATTCTATAGAATTTTGGAAGATACAGGGAACATTAAGAAATATTTTAAAATTACTTACAATTTTGTTTATTTTTTGGCAATGATTTACAATTTTAAAAATAATACTTTTATACTCCAAGACAATGGATATTATTTTATTTCACTTTTAAGATTATGAATAACTCTATAAAATAAAGTCCGCTGGATATTATCTCAAAAATTGTAATCATTTATACCGTGTATCCCATATAAAAAAAATTAAACCAATGATATGTATCGAAATATTTATAATCATTATAATTCTTAGACAGATACATTTTTTAAATTAGTATAGATACTAACTAAAAAAAGAATGAATATTCCATTACATACTTATTTTCATATTGAATAAAACAAAAATTGCTGAAAATACTCTACAAGTGAATTTTTGTTTATATCATTAAAAGTATTTTAAATGGGACACGGGTAGGAATACTTACGCATTATTTCTGCGCATACTGTACAAGTAACATACAGATGTTTGGATTAAAATCTCAATATTTGTTTCTTTTTCAGTCCATTTCTAATTCTACAAATTATTTTCTGTTTATTCTTCTTATTCAAATTTTTACGCCTCCTCTACAAAGGCACGACACAAATTGGTCAAATCGCCTAATTTTAAGTTTGATTAATCTTTACGAAATCTATGTTTTATATGAAAGAACTAACTTATGTCTGATTGATATATAGGACGTTTTCGTAAGTAGAGGTATGGATTAAATCATATAAACACTAAAGCTCATGTAAAACACATTATAAACAGATTTAAAAATGACCTTTTTTTAAAATTTCATCTGAAAAAAATGCTGGAAAATATTTAAATTAATTTTTCATGTATGAAGTGTTAAAATAAGAAATGATAACTAATACTAGTAGAAGATATTTTAGAAAGGTATATCAAAACCAAATAAAATATATTTATATGAATTTTTAAACAAAAATTTATTTGTCATCAAAATCTGTTTCTAAATTTGAATCTCACATATTTTAAAGCTAAACCTTGCCTTCCATTTTAGTATATTTATATGTATAATATCCGAAAACATCTAGATTTATAATAAAATGTATTTACTATGATACTTTAAAATCTATGGTCTATGCAATTTCTACAATACATAACAACAAGGTGGACCCGAATTGATTTAATGTACTTTGTCTAATGTCCAGCACCGCATGACAATGGTGAAAAGTTTACCTGACAAAGTTAGTCATAGAAAACTTTAAAGTCACGGTAAAGCGTTTATTGCATTTATACACGTTTTCCTATATAGCAGACATTGTGGAATTTTCCATTCCACCCTGTAAGCATTAGTAAAAGTTTTGGGAACATCGAATTTATCTATTTTTTTATATGAAATAGGTGTGGAGCGATTAAATTATCGTCAATGTGTATTTCATTCACTGTTACTCGATTTAAAAATCCCATGAACGTACTTACTAAACAGGATGTCTGTGAAAATAGTGCGTATTTTTAAAAGGCAAGTAGAATGTGACATTTACAACAAAATATTCCTATAACATTTTTTTCTATCATTAGTTTACTCAAAAATTTATACGTGGCAACACCTCACACTTTTAATAAAAATATGTGTCATGTAACCAAGGAATATCTACCTGATGAAACATAAAATTATGTTAGTTTCCAGATGCTGCTGTTTCTTTCACTTATCAGTTCCTAGAAGCAGAGTTTTGTTACTGACGTTTTTATTTATTTATTTAGTGAAAAATTTATAATATTTTGTGTTTCTTACTCAATACTGCTGTAATGAGAAACACAATTTTTTTAATTGAAAGAAACAGATTTTATAAAATTGGCAGGTATATAATAGTGTTAAAAAATTCTCTACAATAAAACTTGATGTGTACATTCATAAGTTTTTTGAAAACAACTTATATAATGTGAAATACGGAAAAAATAAACATATACGGGACAAGTATTATATAAGTAAGTTAAGATTTATTTCGTACAAATAATTACCAGACAAATTTACATATATATTTCGCAAAAATATTCTGTCGTACAGTGAATTTTAGAATGATTTAGTGGATAACAATGTTAACACCTTTTATTGACAATTAAAATATTAAACAGCTTATGAGGTACATTTAGAGTAATATTAAGTATTGTTCCAAATTATAATTTTACGTTCAGATAAAAATAATATTATAACAATAATAGATCTAACACCTACAAGTTGGAAAACAAAATATATATTTGTTAATAAATCAGCCACTTTTCTAGATACCGGCCTAAAAATTAAGAAAGGGCAATTTTTTGTAATGAAAAATTGGAATAAGGTATAAGATTTCAGTTACTTCGGAAATTTTACCACAGATGCCTTATTGGACACAAGAATCAGCCATAAATTTTTTAAATTAATTTTATTTTGAGATAAATTGTATTTATTGGATGTAACGCCCAAATTTTATTGCATTCGGTTGTTTAAATAGAAGAAGTTTAGATCCTGAAAGGACTACGGAAGAAACAAATTTATTGAATGAATACCATCTCTTTATAGTAGTTAATATCTTGTGATTTTTTTCAAATAACGTAGTTTGCACAGTTTTAGAATAGTAAATATCTGCATTATTGTAAGTTGCAAAAATACTTCAAATCTCAAATAGGGCTATTTACAAAATATAAGGTGATTCAAGAAATTCGTTATATTTGTACATTTTTGACTACATTTTTTTAAATTGATTTCAAAATCGTACTATATTTGGCATCAAATATAAAGATTTAGGCATATATATTTTCAGTATCCAAATATTTTAAAGAAATTATAGGATAAAAAAATTAACTATTTTTTCTTGCCTTGCATATACATACATACAAATATCTCTTGTACGTCAAAATAAGAAAATTAAAAATATATAATATTAGAAAGCCCTTTCCAGCGCATAAGATCTGCAGAACTTGTGATGACCCTTTTATGTATTACAGTGAGACTATTATCACTATTATTATTGTTGTAATCTTATATCTTGAAAGAACACTTGTTATGAATTGAATTTTAATTGTACCTATAAGTGAACAACAAGAAAAACACAACATCTTCATTGGAATGATTTCTTAGGGATACATTAAAAATTATTTAAAATCCAATTGTGATGCGATACTGGACAAAGAAGAAACAAAGAAAATTACAATTTTTTTACAATAATCTAGAGGGATAATTATTGGTGTTTCAGATCATATGGACCCGGACATATGTGTTAAAATTGACCCTTATTTTGCCAGTAAAGGTTTTATGCTGCTTCACAAATTAGTCTATAATTTAAGTCCGTTTCAATTCCTTGGATATCGATAAATACAAAGGGATATGTTTAAGGGGACTAAATATACAATAGGGATGGTATGGTACAATTTTGTGAAGCACGTACAATGTTAGTATGCTTTGAGACCTGTTAAAATCAAGATAATCATTGTAATCTATAAAAGTGTAATTTATTCAAAAAAGTAAAAACAACACTTATACTAGGTGTGGTATAATTAAAATAAGTATAAAAAACAATTGCATCCATTTTTTATATAAAATGTTGCCCTAAATTGAAACTAATCACAATAAAATTGTACTATTTTAAGCTCAATTTATAATGTCATTATTTAATAGAGGAATTATAATATTTACGATAGGTGTTATTGTCTGAAATAAGTAATTCAATTAGAAAGTTGAGATACGAACTTTATGGATTTTAAGAATACGGTTTAGGTCGATATTATTTGGAAAATTATAAGTGAAATATTGAATACATCAATTTTGAATGTCTCAGTTGAAATTTTGCAATTTAAAAATGACACAAATTTAGATTTGTAAATAACTATTTCTATTGAAGAAAAAGGCGTGATTGTTTTAAATTTCACACCCTATATATTCGATAAATACTTTTACTTCATCGTCCATCCCTTGAAAGTTTAAAATTTCCAAAATAAAATAGTTATTTTTTAGGCCTAAACAATTTATAAGCGCAAATATATTCAGAAAGCATATATTATTGCTATTCAGTATCTAAATAATTTCTAAACAAAATCGATAGTTTCTCATCTCAAATTTCAGTGCGAATTAGATAATTCTAATTTTCTAAATTAAATATCAATATATCCTCTATACTTAATTCCTTTGATGGTATTGCCTATAGGGTACCAAAGATATTTAAAAAAAATAAAAACAAACAATTTTAACAACCTCTGGGTACTGGCTTTCTTATTGTAAGTAAAACTATCTATTATGGCACTATCATTTACGAAAACATAAATTTTCATACACAATTAGCTCTTAAATGAGAAATCCTTACGTTATTATTGGTCCTTTAAGTTCAAAATGACGCTCTAGAAGCGGCATTTCACAATATGTAACCACTTTTCAAATAAACGAGTACTTTGATAACCTAAACGCTTAAACAGTAGGTTTTTAAACCTCTAAACGCTTGGAAAGTTGATTCATATTATTATAACATTTAAAAGTAAATATTTCCCATTTATTATTCATTTTCATGCACCTCTATCCGAAATAACTAAATAAATAAATATCACATTTCTTTACAATACATGCAAATTTTCGCAAGATTTTGACTTGCTGTCTCTGGCCCAGACCTTTCCCAAAAGATTTCTTACTTTCAAACTGGCTGAAGTTCTTGATCCCCTGTATTTTTTTGGTGAATTTTGAGCACTACCTGTTGGCGTCCCCGCTCCAGACGCTGGGCTTTTGTTCCTAAAACAATATTCGAATAATTCATGAATTTTCATTAAGGCTGGAATTTAATTATGCTAACAACGATTGGCAACAATGAATAACTTTCAAATTTATGTGATTTTGGTGCACTAAAATGTCTACGGAGATTACGAATTGTATGAAAAAAATGGTCCTTAACGTCGCCTTTGTCCCTTAAGAGCACAACAGGATGAATAACGAGACTGCAGCAATAATTCTATAGAATATTTGAAATTTTCTGTAGTGTAATTTAATCAATCAAATCTTATTCTTACAATCGAAGTGAAATGAATGTATGAAATTTTATTGAATACCTGGAGAGGACTTCTTTTTATATTACATAGATACTCAGTATTTTCTAATATATTTGTTGAAATGACGCAGTAAAATATAGATGTATATAATTATATTACTAGAATAACGATGTTATAGAAATAATAAATGTTTCATTTCTTCACCATTACAACAATTAAAATTGCGGAAATTATAAATATATAATAGTGGACTATTGTTTTAATACAGTGTTTTTGACTGATTGGTAAGTTAGAGTAGTTTATGTTTAATATTTAAAAATGAAGACCATAGGAAAACTTTAGTGTGTTTAATTATTTTTTCTGATCAAATATTTCTAGGCTGAGTCTGATCTAATTCAAACTGGACATACAGTGGACATATTTTATTGTGGCAAACGACGCTCTGAACTGGCGTAGACAGAGACCACATGAAAGTAAAGGACAGAGCTAGTGTACACTACGCGAAGCAAGTTTTGTACTAAATTTAAATGCTTATTACTAAGAATTAATGGCTTTTTAATTTACGATTGTCGAAAATACTTCTTACAAATATAATACTAAATTCGAGAAATAACAAGCTCTTTCAAAATCTGCAAAAATATATAGGATATAGGGTGTCTCATTTAAATTAAAAAAAGTTGAGGGTATTTCCGGTTAAACCGGAAGTATATTATTAACAAAAAAATGTACATCAGCTGCATTTTGCCTCATTGGAAAATTTCATAAATATCGTTTTAAAGATATTTACTTGGTTCCATACTTTATCCCAACCCTGTATCTACCCTTATTAATTTGTTGTTAGATGGTTAGTCTTTGAGTTAAGGTTGACAGATCACGTTTTTTTACGTATTTTAAAAAATTGGCTTAAAGATGCCAACTTCAAAGAGCTTCCCTTTCATTATAATATTTTGTTTTATTCTGTGTTTAGATTTTATTACACAAAATAGTTTCTTGCTTGTGATGAAAAATTATTGCCTCTAACAACAGGAGCACTTTATGCATAGTTTAGTTTTCTAAAAATTGGTCTTGGGTAATGATGATTTTTATTTTTTTTTATTGTTTTTATTTAAATCGGTCTAGTTCTGTGACCAGGGCTGATTACCGACGCCGGGAGCACGCTACCCCTAACCGGAAATTTTGCCGAATCATGATGATTTTTAGTGATGTATTTTTTATATATATTTCATCATGCAAAAGTATGTTTAAAATTATTTCATTTTCTTGTACAAACTAGACGGAGCCAATTTCATTAAGTAATAATATGTTTGGTAACATAATTACGAAAAATGTCTAAACTTTTCAACTAAAAAAATAAAATATTTCATTCATTAATAAAAACTAAACGTCAATTATAATTATCCACTATGCCCGTGGATCTTCTTCGTTTCTTGGATTTTTATGCGATTTTTGAGGTTATTGTAATTAAGAATAGAAATACTACACATAGATATTATTTACCTGTTCAAGTTCTTCTTGGATGAACTACGTTTTCGGAATATGTCACGCGTCCTCTCGGGGTTTTCTAGTTTTAACCTGATCTGCGTGAGGATACCTACTAGCAGTTCATCTACGTTATGATTGATGCCAACAGATGTCTCTATATACTTGCAATCGTACGAAGTAGCCATTAACTTACCCTCTGAAATTAAATCAATTATCGAATTACAATAAAAAAAATTCAATTATAAAAAGATATATTGACTATTTTAAAAACCTTTCCATTTTTTAATTACTTCTTACATTTTGCTTTTTATTTGATGATATAGCCAATATAGCGGATGATGGTGTGAAAATACAATTTTTAACGAAAATATTAATATTTTTTAGTAAAACTTTTTATTGTAGTACATTGGTTAAATAAGTACCTATGAGGGATAGTTGGATAGATTCGGAAATCTGTCAACCATATTTATGTGAACCAGCGACGCCTGAGCGGCGATACCTGATGGTTGTATGTCCAAAATGTGTCAGTTTTTTCCGATTGTTAAAATCTTTGTCCTTTTGATCAATGCGTGGTTAGAAAAATTTACGAAGTATATTAAAAATATAATTAACGCTAGAAAACGTGCGTGCTTTCATTAATTATGATTTTCGTTCGATTTAACACAACACTGTATAGAACGTTTAATTTTTGCATTTGGTGAAGAAGCTCTGTCAAAAACAACGGTGTATCCCTGGTTTCGAAAATCTAAATTTAGTCTTGTTTTGCTTAAGGTACAACCAAGGGAAGGACGTCTCTCAATATCAGTTGTTAATTAACAAACTGACGTTCTAGGTCGAATGATCGAAGAAGATCATAATTTGACATTTTTTGAACTTCTATACATTTGACTTTGCATGCCCATTAGACGTTATGAAACTTTGTTCTCGATGAAAACCATATAATCTGTCTACAACTCAAAAACAAGAACATGTCAACTGGTTCACAGGCTGAACAAATTAAACAACCAAACTTCCACACATATCTATAATATATTACCTATGTCGAAACGTGGATCTACTTCTACGAACCAGACACTAAGCAAAAATCGATAGTCTGACTGTTCCAAGCAAAAAAATTATGCGGTCAAGAAGCACTTCGAAGAAAATGAAAAATGAAAATGTTTTGTAACCAAAGCTGGTCACGTGGTTATAATTACTTTAGAATATGGTCGAGCAGTAAATTCGAAGTATGTAGAAATAAAACGCGAGCATATCATTTTGTGTGAGTGAACCGAGTTTAATTTACTAATAATTGGAAAAAACAAAGACCAAAACATTCTTGCTACCCACCGCCCACATCTGTTTCACCTAATTATTTTCTCTGCATGATTTATTGAATAGTAATTTAAACAACTTAACAAGTGTTTGTGATATTACATAGTCGTTGAATATACTCAATCAATCATCCAACAATTTGTTTCTTTACCACGGAGAGGACTAGTATTCTTATACAAAATTTCTCCTAGACCACATCAACATTATTAACAATTAGTCGAGTTATTCTATAGTGTTCTTCTCGGACAATGATGATGATCTTCGCTAGGTTAAAAGGCTTCCAAAAGTATACAGATGACATCTCAGTTTTGAGACTAAATCCAATTTACATATCACACCTTTGTAATAATTTACATATATATTAATTTTCTAATTTAAGAGTGCAATAATAAATATCTTGTTTCATTTAGTTTTGTGGGTTATTTTTACGATTTTTTAGTACAAACTAATTGATTCATTTTTGGTAATATTATAGTAGTTTTAAATCTATTTAATTAAAACTCATAAATATTAAAAAAAAATATTTGTACATGGAAAACATCAATAAAATATTCTACATCATATTTTGCACAATTTTTTTGGTTCTTTAGGAATAAACGCTCTTAGATTATGAAACCGCCTCTCCAAACCGAAGTTGTATGGGTCCTCAATTTGGTTGTTATCGATTCTAATTAAAGTCGGGGTAGTTAGAAGCCAGATACCAAAACCAATCCCGTGTAATTTTCGCCGCTTTGTGGCTACAGACTCCGAAAATGCGGAGTAAGAATGAAAAATTATGGCAATGCGAAACAAATTATAAATTTTTAATGAATGTGAATGACGCAGTTTGTCAAAAGCTCTGGAATTGGAGGAATCGTTTTAATAATTTTGTTGAAAAGTTTACGGGCTAATAAATATACAGTGTGTCCATGGATGGGGTCCTCAAGGGGGAAAAAATCTTTATTATTCATTTTACGACCAAAAGTCATTCTTTATAAAAAGTTCTGCTTGTTGAGAAAATGGAGTTGCCTTATAAAAATTTTAGATTAAATGTACAGGGTATTAATAAATTAGGAAAATATGAAAATGCTTCAAGAGGGAAGTACCATTATTTATTATTTTTAACAAAAATTTTATAAAACAAAGTTGTTTATAAACTAGCATAGAGACTAAATACAAATTTTTAAATAAAAATTCCAATATTTTAAAATAGAATATTTATAATTATTACTTTCATGTAATAATTTGCATTTTACAAAAAAAATCAAGATAGCCGATTTTGTATACGTTCATGTTATGTCAGCATTTTATTTACATCTGTCAGTATTTTTGAAAATGTTAACCAAAGAAGAGCGTATTTATTTAATACAATGTTACGGTATTGGAAATGTGTCTTATCAATACGCTCTAGATGTTTTTCATGGAAAATTTCCTAATACGCCCGTGTCAAAAAAAGCATTGCGAAAATTATTTAAAAAATTTAATGAAACTGGATCGGTGATGAATGTAAAGAAATCAAAGAAAAAATACGACGAAAATGACGCAGCTACATTATTAGCAATAGGGTCAGTTTTAGATAACCCGAAATTATCTTTAAGGAAGCGTGCACAAACATTGGATTTAAGCAAAAGTCAATTACACGTAATTTTTAAGGAAAACAAAATTATTCCGTTTAAGCCAAAGATTCGGCATACACTTGAACCTGGAGATGAAGAGAGACGTTTAGAGTTTTGTTTATGGATAGGTGAAAAGTTCCTTGAAAACCGAAGATTTCATAGATTTATTTTTTTTACCGATGAATCTACATTTTACACAAATGGGCACGTATCTTCACAAAATAGTCGTCATTGGGCTTACGAGAATCCTAATTATGTGATAAACAAACGAAGTCAACGTTACAAAAAAGTTAATGTATGGTGTGGAATTTTTTTGGATCGGATCATTGGTCCATATTTTATAGAGGAAAATTTAAACCAACACGTGTATTTGAACATTTTGGAAAATTTTGTCTTACCATTTCTTAATACTTTAGATCCAGAAGTTCGTAGTAATATGTTTTGGCAACAAGACGGCTGTCCTGCTCATTGCACAGCCTTGGTCAGACAATGGTTAAATGATCATTTTGGCGCAAGGTGAATAGGGAGGTTCGGCCCAATTAATTATCCAGCTAGGTCGCCTGATCTTTCATTACTAGATTTCTTTTTGTGGGGTGCATTAAAACAAAAGGTTTACTCAAATAATCTCCACATGATAGAGAAATATTAAAAGAGCGCATAGAAGAAGCAATCCATGAACTGAATGTGCCGCAAATCATTCGTAAAGTGTACGGTAAATTTATTAAGTTAGCGGAAAAATGTGTCGAGGTGGGAGGTAGTTATGTAGAATAATTTTAAAATATTGGAATTTTTATTTAAAAATTTGTATTTAGTCTCTATGCTAGTTTATAAACAACTTTGTTTTATAAAATTTTTGTTAAAAATAATAAATAATGGTACTTCCCTCTTGAAGCAATTTCATATTTTCCTAATTTATTAACACCCTGTACATTTAATCTAAAATTTTTATAAGGCAACTCCATTTTCTCAACAAGCAGAACTTTTTATAAAGAATGACTTTTGGTCGTAAAATGAATAATAAAGATTTTTTCCCCCTTGGGGACCCCATCCATGGACACACTGTATATGACTCTATACATAAGAGTAAACGGCTGTTTGAAAGGGAAGGAAAAAAGTTTGTATCGTCTAATTTATTTTATTTTATTTCTTTTTAATGCTGTAATACTGTTTCGTATTTTCGAAAGTGTACTCTTAGTTTTCCCTTACATTTTATACTTTTTTTTTTATTAATTAAACCGTAATCTTTGGTTTTCTGTTTTTCTTTCTTGAGCGTTAGCACCAATTTTTTATTTATTTTTACTGAGCAATATGTCATCAACGTCTTTAAAACATGGATGTCTCATAAATTAAACCATGTTTAATGGTTGTTTATTACTTATCACAAGGACCTCCACCTGCTTTAGATATATGTGTGCACCTTAAAAATAACTACGTGACTTCTCTATTATAAAATAATATAATAAAATATATGTATTTTAATTTTTAATTATGAAAACATTGCATTTATATCTCTTTCTATTTCAACTCAACATTATCTTCTACTTCTCTTTCATTATGAATTCGATGATGTTATTCTTGATTATCATTTTTGTAGGTTTTCTTTATGTTATATTATCTTGATCATTTAGGTCTTTGAGTATTTTATGTATCTGATAATATTTTATCAATACTTTTTCAAATTTTTTTGTCATTTAGCTCTCTTTTTATGTTGTTTTGATTAGTTTTAAAATTGTAAAATCCATAATGAATGAATACATATATGTAAATATAAACACATAAACTCTTCACATATCTAATAATACCAAAATCAATAATAGCAACATTAAATAATATCTACGCATTTAACTCAATATACTGATACATAATAATAATAATAAATAATAATTTCCATAACACTCTTATATTATTTATTTTAATCAAATTAATTTTAGTCATTTATTCATTATATGTATATTTATGAAATATTCCTCTTATTTTTTCTGTTCCAACTTGTTAATTCATAACTATTTAGCCCATTATAGACCTATTTTTTGTATTTTCCCATCGAACTTGTAGAACCTTGACTTCCACATCCAGATATTACTAATCTTTCTCTTCCTCTTATCTCTATTTCCCCTTTTCAAATTTTCTTCTAATTCCGTTCTTTGTTCAATCTCCTCCGTAATTTGTTTATTATTTATAACGCTGTTCTTAGTTTTCTATTTTTATTTGTTTGTCATCTTCTACTCTTGATTTCTCATTTTTCAATTTTATTTTATTTTCTTCAAAATTTTCATGGACACTTATCCTATCTTTTAATATTTATTAGTTCATTTTGTGTATTTTTAATTTATGCGTGAAAATTTGTTTCACCTTTTCACTCATTTTTTTTAATTCCTTTTTATTGTCCTTTAAGTTGTTCTTCATCAGAAATCTGGATATCTTGAGGTTCATCTAATTTACGATTAACCAATTTTATATAATATTATTTTAACACGTCAATATGTATAGTACACAAATTAAAATTTTACTTATGCAACTGTTATACAATATTAGAATAAACGAATATCAGTTATACTATTCTTTCACCCCCTGTTATCTGTGAAATTTAAAAGAATTTGTAACAGAAGTAATAACTATGCCTTGCTTTGTTTTACCTCACGTTGGGCGTCATTTTGTTATGTCATTGAGATTTATTATTTATAAAGTTATAATGAAAATAGCTCAGGCTAATTTTAAAACCAAATTTTTAAAACTACCTAAACCAAGTTAATTTTCAATTCTGCTGCTTAATTTTACCTTTTTAAAGTCCATTAATGTTATTTTTATAATTTTTAACATTTTCTTAATCATCTGTATCTTCAATTTTTCTTCAGTTAGTTTATTTTTTTCTTTTTTATGTTGCTTCTCTTTCATATTTTGCCAACTTCTTATAATATATATTCTATCCATCTTCAATTGCTACTCTTTTTCGTTCATATTCTCCTTGCATCCTAATTGTTTTAATGTTCCACTGAACAATTTTTTTGTTTTGTTGTGTGTGGCATCAACCGCTAGGGTTATTAACCTTCGTGTTCTGTGTAGGCTTTGTTACCGTTTCCTGGCGCCACTTTAGGAGCAGCACTATTAATTTGAAGCCAATAGTGAATGCTGGAGTGAAATCATCTTTAGGGATGAGAACCGACTTTCCAATTTGTAGTCAAATTAGGAAATTATGAACAAATTTTGATTCTCCATAAAAATGTGATTAATATTTTTTCCATATTTCATCTCTTATTTTTTCATTATGAATTTTAATTTTACCAACATCTTTGATTTTATTAATAGTTTTGTTTTTAAATAATCTATTATTTCTATCATAATCTTGATTTCTTCTTAACATCTATACGTTTGCTTATTCTGTCTTTCGTTTTCTGTTTAATTGCTACTTGTAAGTAATTAAACGATGTTAATTAGATTTATGTGATTATGTTTGTAAGTGGGTTCATTTTTTTTGTTTTTTTCTCGTACTCTCATATATTTAATTGTTTTTGGATATTATAGTTTCTATTTAAATAACTTTTTTGCTTATTTCCTACTAAAACTAAAAAAAATCAGATAATATATGACTGGCAGTTAGGATATGATATATTAATTTATATATTCTGTGATTAGTATCTATTATCTATTATCTCAGGTTTAGCATAATTTAAATTAAGATTATAATCAGAGCGAAATTACTATAATTAACAGACTGAATTCTTTATGATTATTTTTTATTTAATTAGCTCAAATATCGTATTTAAACTCTTGGAATTACTAGCTCATTTATAACATTTTTCTTTTACAACTTTCTACGACAGATTTCAAAATGTCTGTATGCCATTTTTAAGTAAAAAAAAATTCAGATTTTATCTCAAATATATTTGAGGATATAACACTTACAAGAAGCATATATTTATTTTCCTGGAACTTTTAGTTTTTTTACTTTACACAATTTTGTGAAACAAAACCAAACGTTCCAATTTATATAAATGGATATCTATTTTTCGGAGTTCGGTAACAATAAATCTGCGTCACTAAAATTTCCTTTAACCCGTCGTTACCTACTACCCTATAAATTAGGGGTCATCAACCTTGTACTCTCTCAACGCGGCGCAGCAAAGTAGACACGGATTCGAAATCGGGAACTGCAGCCAATTCTTACATTTTCGTTTTAATCGGAATGACGGTCTTTTATGAAAAGAATTCCAAATAATATAAAATTATTGATTAGTCTAATACCAGACGATTCAGAAATGTGCAAGAAAATTTCTAATAAACTTCATGTTTATTTGAAAAAAAAGTACTGTACTAGTTCCTTTTCATTAAATTTTTCATACATCACCATTATAAATAATAAAACAAATAAATACAGATTATTACATTAAAACGTATGTAAAAATAGTATTATTGTTAAAGACAGAATGTTCAGATTTATTAATAATTTAATAGGAATACGAGAGGTTTTTCTTTAATCGATTTTTTAAAAATGCTGAATGAGCAATTGATGCGGAGTGGGATGATAAAAATTGCACCTATCTTTTATACTATTATCACAAGAAGACTTTTTTCTTTTAAAAATATTTGAGCAATTTAGGTGTCATGTTTAGAAGTGAAAAATATCATGGATTTGCCAATTTGAATAGGAAAGTGGTAGAATAATATTCATTATATTTCAGAGCTGTAAGTAAAACGGAAGACAGGAAAAAGAAATCAATGAAATGATAACTTAGACAGAAACAGAGCAACTTTTTAGTGTAAAGAACAAGAATATAAATTTCCAATGATATTAACAAAATCAATACAATTACTTTTATTATTGGAACACATAACACACGCATAACACTTTCCACATTGATAGTCTATAATAGACCACTATTGCTCGATTATTACTCACACTAGTAATCAACACATCAATATTTCATTGCTGGGAGAGAATTCACCAGTTTATCTTTTTGTAAACCATAACGCGATTATAGCACTAGCTTAATTAACAACTTTAAATTTGATTCAAATAGTATTAAAAATCGGGAAATGAGTTTACAATATCAGAAAGAAATGATAACTTTTATCACTATTGTGAGGAGTGAGGAGACTTTTGTGAGGCACGTAATAACTGTGTGTGAAGAGCGTGACTGACTAGTCTAGAGGTGCGAAGGTAAAAGAAGAGGAATGATGGAGTGGCCTCATAGGTCACCGGATTTATCACCCCTAGACTTTTTAATGGATTAGTTGACAACAAATATTTATAATATCCAATGAAAATCTCTAGAAGATACAATAAAAAATTGGGAATGAATACTGCCAATTCAATTTTATTTTAAGTGAAAGTTCTGTAATAAAGAAACTAATCACTCTAAACAAATGTTTTATACATTTTTTTAAATCAATTGAATGAGAAAAATCTAGAAATGGATAAAAAATTGAATAAATTTAAAAAAATGGAGGGCTGAGAGCAGGGGAAGAAGTGACTTTTCCAGCAAACCAAAATATGACATAATAATCTCCTTCTTAGAATGTTAATTTACATTTTTTTTAAATTAATCTGCATAATAATTGTAAAAAACTTTTTGATTTGATAGAATATTTAATAACGTACAGAAATATTGATCTTGTCCCTGTAATTTTCTTATTATATATAATTTTTCAATCAAAAACAAGGACACTTGACAAATACCTTTGAAAGCATCCCCTAAATAACCGAAATAAGATGGAAGGGCAAGTAAGATTTTATAAAGGTTAAGTGCTTTTAAGTCTGCTAAAGATAATTGATATACTGTATTAAATTTTTGAGACTCGCAAATCCTATATAAATGTGGGTAATAGCTTTTGCTTAAAGATAAAATGGCAAGTAATATTTTACAGCAATTAATCGACGTTTCAGAATATACTAACAACGCTGCGAATAATTTTCTGATATCCAATAAATAAAAAAGTTTTTAAAAGTTTGATAAAAGAGAATAATTTGTTCTACAGCAACGCGACAACATTAAGTAAAAAGAGTAAAAGAAAGTGATGAATAAATAGCCTTTTTCTTTAGTAAATTTTATGCATTATTTTTGCCGCCAATTAAATTATTAGATTTTAAAGGGCTAAAAAATCAATTTTGACTTTTCTATATAAAAATTGCTTATTTCTTGAAGACAGTGAAGTTCAGCATAGGCAAACATTATGTTTTCCCATAATTAGATTTCCACTCTCCCCCGCAACTTAATTGAAAAGACTAAAACTTGTGAAATCAAATAAACGCAGAATTTTTGGAAGAACTCGATGGTCGTATTTTCAATGCCTCTTAATTAGACATATATCGTGAAATATCTATTTTATAATTTTTGGAATTAAACTACGCCTTCTAGGGGTTGACTTGTAAACTTGAACATAATTTCCAGGTTTTTCTCAAGGCCACAAATCTGGAAAGCTAGTAATTTTTATTTTTCTAGGAATATTTCAATAAAAATACTTAAAGTTCTGTCCAAATGTACAAATTCAATAGTTAAAATACTTACCGGCCTGAATATCCTAAATCTTTTAAATAAAAGGGTTTTCAAGGGCTCTTTCGGGAAAAATATATAAAGAATTTCAAAATCAAGTAACGGATGTTAAATTTAATTTTTATATTTTTCTATCTTTTTGAGTTGACGCTTCAAATGACATTCACAGATGAGTTTTTTGATTGTAGTGTCGAAATAATGGGCTTAGTTCAGGAAGCCTGAAATTACAGCTGAAAGGTTTTTGGGTTTTTTCCTTTCGTATATGTATTTTAGAAATGTTACCCAATAATTCTCCGAACTGAGGTATATGGTGAGTTCTGTAAAAGCCGAATTCCTTAATAAACCGAAAGTCATAAAAAGTCATGTGAGAACCAAAAAGTAAAGTTCAGTTTAGAAATCTAGACGATTTCGGGAGGCAGGTGTAGTATAGCCTTCGCCTCGAAAAGTACTCTCGTGATAAGTGTCTTCAGTCTTATCAAATCTTGTAAGTTATAATTTGTCGGTACATTTCTAAATTAGTAATATGGTCAAACGGTTTATTAAAGAACTCGGCGAGGTTTAGTAATTACTTAAAACATTAATTGAACTTGGTTGTATTGTAAAACCACTCGTTGCTTATCGTCTAATTTTTATTTGTAATTTTAACCATTTTCTCGCCCAATAAATAAGTTACAAAAGTTAGTTTCATTGTGATTGAGTGACCTATATACTGGGCGTCCCCCAGAATTTGAGCCCTAGGACTGAAGGCCTAAGAAACTGATAAGTACCAATTTTCTCGTATTACTATAGTATGACTATCGATTAATTAATCCAACCTGTTACATTAACGAATCTATTGTAAGAACCCGGTTTTTGCTTCGCTTGGCAAACAAAACATGATTTTGCTACGTTTTTTAACTAGTATCAATCATTACCATTATCGACAAACCATTTGGGACCTTTTTTTATTTTTCGGTTAAGATAGAAATTTATTAAAATTATTAAAACAAATGTAAAAATTGATCAATTTCCTCCTTCCTGTTCTATGCAAACTGGTACTTTTTTTAAATTTGGTATTTATTAACTGCAACACTTTTAACATTAAGTTATTCACATACCATTAATAATTTTCAGTACTTTATTCAATTTTCGATAAATTATACCAACAGAAATGTTAATTGGTAATGGATGAGATTATGTTTGTGGATTTATAAAAATAGGGCACAATTTTAGAGAAGTGAATATATTTCACTCAGTCGAAAAGCAAAACTTTAATAATTTAAATATACGGTATAATTATTAAACCACCTTTGCAAAGTTAAACTGAAAATCTATAAATTCTGAAATAAATAGTCTCATTTATTATTTTGATTTGTTACTGACCTTCTGTCGACACGACTTTCGATCTCACTAAATCAGCCTTGTTCGCTACTAGAATGACGGCTTTGGTACTGATTGTGTCTAATGTCCATAAATTTTGGAGAATTTTTTCAGCTGTTTCAAGGCTCGATCTGTCGGTACTGCTGAAGACTACACAATACGCGTGAGGATCCACATATTTATTGATACATCCTTCAGGCTGAAATATAAAAAAAAACACTAATACAGAATATAGTTTATTAAGAGCAGAAAGAGATACTTGATGAAAATGATTTGGTCGAAAGCGGAAAAGAACTTTTGAATCGTATGTACAACTAATTGAGAAAAACATAAAATTACCCTTTCCAAATTTCACCTCAATATTGCTGCTATGCTTATCGACTATTATTATTATTATTATTATTCATTGTAAATTGAATTGGGTCAAAGCCAAAATTATTTTACTGCTTTAGAGGGCATATAATGTCAAATTATGGCCTTTGAAAGGTGATGGTAACAAAAATGTAAAAACATTAAAATTCATTTAAGAAAAAATGTGTTAAGAAAGTTGGAGTGGGATAGTCAGGATCAAAGGTATTTTGAATTTGTTTTGAAAAATAGTTTTAAATAATTAATTATTTGGATCAGAGATCATATATTGAGATATTGTAAATATATAGTATGTATCCAGAAACTGAATTGAGTTTGACTCTTAAAATTCTTTAATTTAATGATTTAGGAATAAGTTAAATTTATACTCACATGGTTCATTTTAGTTAATTATAATATTTAAAAATGTAATGTAATGATGAAATTTCAAACATAATATGTTTTAATAAATTAAATAAAAAACTTCATTTCCTAATTCGAACAAGGAAATGTATATTACTGAATTTACTTAAGATTATTTCACTAATGACACTAAGACAAAATTAAGCTGGGGTTTCTTTTTCTAATGGGAATCTGCCTGGCGAAAGTCTCTTCCCCTACAAAATGGAATCTACGAACCACCACTTTCCCTTGACTTAAATCACCCCCAAAAATTTTTTTTAAGCACTTAACAAACGACTTGCGACAGGATAAGGATTTACAATTACGTTGTTAAATACTGCTTCAACGCTTAGATTAAAAAAAAATCAAAAGACTCAAAAGAAAAACCCGAGAAGATTCAACCACGACGAGCCGACGCTGTCAGGTTAGTTTCAAGAACACCGAGAGCGGACCGAAAGATTCTTAAAAAAATTAAAATTAATGAAATTTCAACTTAGAAACTGGATAAAAAAAAATACTTTAACGCCGCGGACGACTCGGTTTGAGTCCTCTTATCGACGACTTCATATCGACTGAATAACTTTTTTCATTCGAATAAAACTCGTAGTTTCTAAAACATTCTATGACCTTATTACAAAATTGCAAAAATGCAACGTAAAAAACTATTGTCCTTCTCTACACGTGCTTGGACATCAGCGACTTATTTTAATAATCGAGGTTTTGTAAACATTTATTTTTAATACTCAGCAGTGGTATATTTTTTTATTTCGCACGCAGGTATGAAATTACGAAATAAAATTTATGTGAACCTCGATATTATTTTTTTTGCATAGTATGTTTGTCAAATAACCCCTGAGTAGAACCTTAAGTATTTTAACAAACGTTCTAAAATCCTTTGAATTCGATTACATTGATTTATGTTCAAGTTCAATGGCTAATAAAAGTAAAACTGTAATTTAAATATATATAAAAATTATTTTGATTAATATTTTCCATATACGTGGAGGAATTTAATGAAAGCAAATTGGTTTCGACCAGTTGAATTAAAATCATTAATTAAACGAATTATCAAAGTAAATACATTTACAGATCAACATCACACAGGTACATAAATGTTGCAGGCAGTTGGCGCGGTATTTGCTAGTTATTAAAAATACAGTTTTTTTAACAAATATTTAAAATAAACATGCACTTTAATCAAATTAAATATTTTTTCTGAACATCACGAAAAATCCTGAAACAAGCTACAAAGAAAAAATTTAATTCCTATATTGAACCCTCTTCGAATGAAAGTTAAAAATTTAAGGGTTGTAACTCATTGTATAATGTTAAAATAAATTTAAAGATTTAGTTTTTTGTGTCATGAGATTATTAAATCTATATTGTATTTTAATTTTGGAACAAGCAGAATTTTAACAACCAATTTAATGAATAATTAATTACTTACATATTAGAGCTGCTTCTTATTAGTAGTTATAACTAAATATATTAAAATTAGAAAAAAAAAGTTACATAACTGTACAACACGACTCTTATAAAACGGTGAAATTGTGAATAATTTAAATAAATAGGAAAATTTGCTAGATACAGATGTATAAAGAAAGTTTAAATTTTAATAATACATAATTATTTGATGTAATGTATAAAATTTTTTTAAGATTCATAGAGTGTACTGAACTCTAAAAATTTAGAGATAAACAAAAAGTACCACGAAAATATCTCAATAATGTTTGTTTCTTTTTTGATAATATTTTCAACAAGATTTTCTATATCTTCAATATTTTCTATACAAGGGATATTAAGATATTCGTCATAAGTTTCTGGAGTATATTCAGAGTTATCCAATATCTGCTTCTGAGAATTCTAGTCCATCGTCATTAATTTTGCTCAAGTTGTTTTGCAGTGTGTTTGTGTAAATATTTTCAATTTGCCATAATTACATTTATTAAACAAACTATAAGTATTTTTTATATTATAAGTAAGTGTATTAGAGCATTATGTAGTAAAAAAAGAACGAACTGTATAATGTTGTACTTCTATAATATACATTGTGTCCACGAATAGGGTTCACAAGAAGAGAAACATTTTTCGAACTTAGTGCATATGATTTCATAGAAAATTGTCTATAAAATGAAGCAGGTAGGATAAAACATAATTGTTTTACATTTAATAGGGCTTTAGAACAAGCAAAGCTTTTTTTTTTTACATTATTCAATAAAACTAAAAATATGATTTTTTCTCCTCTTGTAAACCGTATCAATGGACACACTATACAGGGTATTCAACTTGTACTCCGTTTTCTTGAGAAATAGGAATGAATATTTTAAATAAAAGTTATAGATCCCATCTAATTTTTAACCACTCTGTATCAAATATTTTTTATGCCATAGTATAGAACTTGAAAAGTCAGCATAGGGACATATTAATCATTTTTATTAATTTTCAAAAGTTTGGTTGCTACATTCATCTAAATTCAAAAAAATGAGATTTTTAAGTGCTGTAGATCCTATATTAAACATATTAAATTAGCTCGGCAAGAGGTTTATAAAAATGTAAAAATATACGGGGTATTCCATTAAAAAAGACATAACTTTGATATGCTGTGATCTTATGAGACATATATCACGAAATAATTTTAAAATGTGAAGCAGGACTCTATCTATAACTTTTATTTAAAACATTCTTTCCTATTTTTCAAGATAATAGAGATATCAAACATTGGAGTATAAGTTGATCACCCTGTATATGTTTTATTACACCATGAACTAAAATAACAAAACATAGAGTTTCTATCTCATAAAACATTATTTACTCACCCGATATTGATTGAAATTTACTAAGAATTGAAAAACGCATGAATACACGAAATTAACTATTGAATGTGATATTATTTTCTAGACCATTTATTTGAATGCGAGCAAAATACATTTTGATTGTAACATAGACGAGTTTATGAAGCACAAGAGTATAATGGCAATATTATAGGAATATCTGACTATTCATTAAATGGTTTTTATTTTAAAGATACTACTAATAAGAGGCTTAATTCGCAATTTTGTATTTCTGCGACGATACGAATTAAATTATTAATTATTAGCAATATAATTGAAAGAGTTAAAATTATACTTTGTGAACTGCTTTTAGTTCGTGATAAATTATAAGACAGATATCAAAATTTAAGATGCTTGGAAAATATTGAATTTAATATTATTATGGCATTAAGGCAACTTTATGATTGTATAGTAAAACTTGACATTTTATAGTTATCAAACTTTATTATTAGCTCTAACAACTCTTTCAAACAACTAGTAAATAAAGGTTTTAGTAACTTGTCAGCATAAAATAGACTTTTTAATGCAGGGAAATCAAAATAAATTTTCAGGTGAAAATAAAATAAACTTGTAGAAAGTCTTTATTGTAATCTAATTAAAAGAATATAATACATGATTGTGTAAACTACTAATAAAAACGAGTATTAATGACCAATTTAAACTAAACTTTTAAACTATCTTAACTACACAATTATCTTTTGAAATAGTAATAATGCAATAAATAATAATTACTACAGTTTAGAATAAAGTTTCCCTAAAATTATATTTAATAATATTATATTCTTAATTAAAATATTAAATTTTCAATTTAAAATAATTATTGCAAGAAAATATATACAAGTGAGTTTATACTAGTGTATACTACTATAATTTTATAAAATTAGCATATAAATTCGTATTTCTCAATAATAGTATGTCTACAATTATTGCAATATTAGTTAAAAATTAATTTTTGAACGAAATGTTCGAGTAGAAATTTATGTAGATTACATCAATTCAAATTTTTGCGCTTAAAATTAGTCCTGAAATATTTTAACGTAGGATTTGTGAAATACTCTGTATGTAAACAAAATCACAATTTTTCCAGTTACATATTACATGTTCCTATCCTAACTTTTCCAGTTCTATACTATTAAAAAATATTTGATACAGAGTGATCAAAAATTTGAAATCTCATTTGATTTTGGCTGCTACAGACATTTAAATTCAAAAAAATGTTATTTTCAGATGGCTGCAGATCCTTTATTAAACATAATAGACATACAGTGTGATACATCGTTGAAATTAGCTCGGCAAGAGGTTTATAAAAATGTAAAAACAATTTTTTGTTTGACACTGCTTTCCTGAACACACTGTATATGTGGTACTAATTTTAAAATGTGAATCTAAAGACTGCCTACACTTTTTGTAAAAACTTTTTTTGATATCTTCTTTAATAACGGATATATGCCGCACCCTATATATTTACTAAATTCAGTTTACAGTTGTGGAATACTCTCGCCAAAATTTCAAATTGTTGCAAAAATTGGTGAAAGGGCGATGGTGGGAAATTCAACATAAAATAAAATGACAGCGAAAATATATACTTCGTCGATAATATGAATGTATTAGAAATTTCGGTTAATCCAAGTATTTTATGAAACTTTACTTTACACTGTAAAAACCAAACAGTGATAACGAAGTTTTTCTTGATATTCACAAACACTACCAACACTGTTTTCAAGTTTCAACACTGGAAGCTTTCACAGTTACAGCATATACGAAACGTCCCATTTTCGCTTTGATAAAAAACCCTTCATCAAATTATATTAGATGGTAGAAGAACTCTTGATCTTAGAAGCAGCCTACAAAACCCAATTTTCTCACATTTCAGGCTTACCACTTTCGTTAATGTTTTAGACGGAAAACTCGGCAAGCTTTGCATTTTAATTTTGAATACATTCAGATTAAGTGCATACTTCACGATAAAACCATTGATTTATAAAGCTTCAACACCCACAGCAAAGCTCGTTCTCGCAATTTCGTTAAGAACCTCAAAGTTCAAGTGTATATTTAGTTGACATTTGAGCGAAAAGGAAAAAAAATTCTATGTACACTCTAACAGCGATTAATGCCACAATAAAAACTCAGAAGTATTTTAGAAAATATGTTATTTTTAGGAAAGTAGTAATGATATGATTTCATATTTAATTTCATTAATTAGATGAATATCGCTAACTTTTCAACTAATTCCGACTTCCTTCATATGATTCACATTTTTAGTGTTTTAAAATTTCTAAATCTCTTGTGAGACATATCCAATTGTAGATTTATACTTATTAAAACGAAATGAAAGTTTTTTAAATAAATCCTCTTGTATCTCTTTCATTTTTAAGGTAAATTTATTTTCGGCAAATAACAATTTGCTAGTTAGATCCAATTTTTTGACCAAAAGATGGCTTTTTAAGCCGAAATTAGTCACCATTTATGTATTTAACCTTATGAAATTAAAAAACAATTTTTGTGGTAAAGATATTGAAGTTTTGATTGTTTTTAATCCCCAATACCCACATTTGAGAAAATGGATAATCTTTATCATTCAAATAACAATTTGTTAGAAATGCCCCTGTTAGGACAATACAAATTCAATTTGCACGTGCTCATGGATTAAAATTAGTTACAACCTGAAAGCTTAACTTACCTGTGTATATAATTAACCCAAAAATACAAACAAAATTAATTTAAATTTAAAATATCTGGGTTAAATGGTTTAGGGGTTTTTATACTTTTATTTTTATATTATTTAAATTATGTTAAATTATGTATTTATTTTAAGAGCCTTGAATTTCATAACTAACTATATTTGCGAAGGGAAGTATTAAATAGGGTGCCTAAAGTAGTTGTTTAATTGCAAAATTAGATATATTTTGTTTATTATTCTTTCTAAAATTACATTTTCTTCTTGATTAGTTAGAATAAAATTTGATTAAAACCTAAATGAGAAACTCTCTCTTAAAATTAGAAAAATATTTATAAAATTATCGAACTCTTTTGGTTAAGATTTTTTTTATAAATGATTTCCTTCGGTATAAGTTTTCTGCTAATAATTCGTTTTTTATATGCCTGCTTTATCTTGTCGTTCTATTAAATATCAATCTGCAAAGCATCTGATACCACGCGAAGAAAACACTTATTTTTTTCAGCACTGCTCATTTTTCTCGAATTCAGAAAGAAAAATGATAATAAAGAAAAACAAATAAGGCGCTTCAAAAATGCCTGATAGACAGTTCGTAAAAATTTCGTAAATCCAGTCAGTGGCGTAGTCATCAAGATTTTTATAAAATTAGAGATTTATCATTAATTACTATTATTCACTCATTTCCACAAGTTTGTTAATTACTGAGACATTTTTTTTTGTTTAAGCGCAAAACATTCTTTGGAAGGTATTTTTGAAACTAAATTGGTGATCAACTATTCATTGTGCTTTGATATATTTTAACCAGGAAAACCCACTGTTTGCTACCCACATGTTCATAATATGACGTTTTGCCGATATTTGGCTCATATGTTGTGCTTGGGAAGTCAGTGTGCCAAACGACGCAGTGCAGACACATAGAGCTTAGTACAAGAATAAACACATCTTCATATTTAAGTAACTTTAATAAAAATAAATGTATTTCATATGAAAACTTCAAAAGAACTATTTTAAACTATTTCGCTTCGTTTTTATAACGGTTGGCACTAATTTTTCACAATTCATCACTTAACAATAAAAATATTCTTACATATTGTGTTTCCTGAAAAGTTATTAAAATTATTTACTTGATCATTTACTATTTTCAATCAGAGGTGAAGGCGAAATAAAATACTGGAGCAGCCTGTGTTGTCTTGTGTTGAGTACGAATAACTGATTTTGCGAGCTTAAACTGGAGTGATTTGGACATAATTACAATTGGTTGAAAGCGATTCAAAATTGGTTAGTGTTAACCCTTATCTTGGGGCATTGCTTATTGGTTTAAACAAAAATTGGGTATATGACAAAAGTTGACATAAAAATTGCGTACATGACAAATGTCTTGTAAACGAATCATCGAGTTTTCTAGAACATGTATAGAATGTACCGAAGAGATTTGTATGTTCTTTTTACTTGTTTAAAATAAGGGAATTTTAAACAGCAACTGAAGCCTATCAAATAAATGTTAGTTCGTGCTTTCGGTGATACAGCTTTAAATAAATCAAGGCTTTTAGAGTGGTTTAAACGTTTTAAAAAGAGTCACGAAACTAATGAATACGAAGAGCATTCGGGTAAGCCTTCATATTAGGATAAGGTCAAATAATAGTTCAGTACTGAAGGCAAGTCATGGACGAAATGGCTAAAACTGTAGGAAGGAATGTCCTAAAGGATCTACCAGAGTATTTTGTTTGTCTGTTTGTTCCTTGACTCCTTTTGGGATGTCAGAATGACCAATGGGAAAACATTTGCATACAACTTCTGCAAACGGGCATAACAATGCATCCGAACTGGCAGAGTGCGACTTTTTCGTGTTTCCTAGAATTACCTAAGAATGACATTATTTTCTACTGTATTACTGATTAATATAAAAAATGATACGCCACTGACTTATGACTCATAAATTTACAAAGTTTATGACTTTGTTCGAGAACTCATCAATAGGATAAATACAGGGCATTCTTAAGTCGAATGTAATAAAATTAGCAAGTCAATTTGGAAGGTTATTTGGTATTTTTTGTGTTAAATGGAAATGTAATTTGTTACTGGAGGTTCTACAGATATAGTTTATCATTTTTCCGATTCAGTAAACAATTTAATTTAACAACGCCAAAACAGCGAAAATTTGTATTTTTTTTTGGAGTGTCGGAAACAAACACAATGATCTGTTTCATTGATCTGATGTTCGTTGCCATTAACTTTCGCCAATTAAATGGTCAAAAATAAGTTTCATCTTCCAGGATTTCTTGTATCATTTTTGGTTTTTTGTTAAAATTGAATTTAATTCATTGAAAGTAAAATAGAGATTTAGAATTTTGAAAAAGTCTACCGGAAATTCTAGAGGAAACAAATGCCAATCATACAGAAAATGCTTTGCATGTCTATTTTCTATAAAAAGCGAATCATGAAAATATTTAATTGTTTCAACTCTTACTTTGTGGAAACTATCCATAATAAATATGATATATAAATTATAAATATGAAAAAGATAAATTATACTTATCTGTATAATTTATATTTATAATTGTAGTTTACTAAGAAATATGCTTTAATTAGATTTTTTCTAAATGTTATTTATACGGTAATGCTAGAAATTATAAAATAAGGACGAAAGGTATTTTCCGTTTCTTGGGAAGAAAAAGTAGTACTCAAATAAGGGTGGAAAGTAGGCAATTTCTGTAGCAGTAGGAGAAAAAAATACCTGTGGTATATAAGTTAAAAACTTTCGAAATAAGAACCGTGATAGAATATAAACGAGATTTGCTTAACAAAAAAAAGACCCAAATTAATATTCCCGTTGGAACAAGTTGCGTCAGGGCGATTAATCCAAAAACCCATGCATTATATGTAACCAATATAATTTTGAGATTTATTAAATAACGAAAAACAGTATATCATTTCAATCTAAAAAATTTATCCGAGGGGCTAGTTTCTTCTTATGAAGTTATCTTAAGACTTGTACAAAAATTGAAATTAGAATTTATACAGGGCGTTTCATTAATAATTGGAAATATTTTAACTGGATAATATTGAGTTTAAAATATTAAGATTTAACCAAAATCGTTTACATAAAATGTAGATCCTTACTGAGTTTTATATAAAAATTAATTGCGTCCAAAATAAACCTTAAAAATATTTGACGTATCATATTTGACAGGAAGTGTAATTTGTATACAACCTACTAAATTGTGTTAAATAAACGTTTCTGGCCACTACGTACGACAGGAACAAGTGAGATGTTGTCCCATCCTAAATTCTACGCTACTAGTGGAATTGTCATTTTAGCACAATTTTTGGATTCGTCAATATTTGTAATACACTTTTACTTCGTAACGATAAAATAACTATTTTTCGAGATTTTACTAATAAGTAATTATCAAAAAGCCTTTTTCACGTTTTTTTTTAAGATAATTGAGTATAGTGTATAGTAACTAATTCCTGCCAAATATGATAGATATGCATCAAATATTTACTGTACTGGACACAAATCATTTGTAAGTTAGTAAGAAGCCACATGTTATTTAAGCGATTTGGGTTAAACATTAATATTTTAAACTCAGGATTCTCCAGTTAAAATATTTCCAATTATTAATGAAACACTCTGTGTAAGAATCCAAATTTATGTTGGTTTTAAATGTCTAATTTAGAAAAATCTTGTGAAATTTTTATAAATTAATTTGATACAACTAATATTACTACATACTTTCTTATATGATAAATTACTACATTTGGTTTCTTCTTTATTCTTCTGTAACTTATTGATAAACTAATGTTTTAAACTTTCAACAATTTAATGTGTTCAAGAACAAGGAAGAAAAAAGCTTGCTTTTATTTTTGTATAGAGGTTTAAAGGATTATTCTATCAGTGAAAGCGTTTTAATTTGAATATAAGTTCCTGTTTGTAATTAGGAACGAGCTAATTATTTTTAAAATGTACAATACTTTGAAATTGTACTCAATATGGTGCATACTTTTTAAATCAATTGAAAAATAAGGTGTTCCTATAGTTAAAAAAACCGACTCTTTATTTCACCGATTTAAAAAAATAAAGAATAAAGCGTCAAGAGATTTAAGCTTTACACTTTAATAGTTTAAAAAAATAAACAATAAACTATTTTTAATGACAATCTACTACCTTTATAATAACATTTCAAAAATATTATTTGCGATTATATCGCTTTTGAAAACCACCTTCCTCCTCATACATATTTAATAACACCAAAAATATACTCAATAAAAATAAAAATATTAAAATTCTTCTTTAAATAAATTATTTTCTAAAGATTAAAATGCTTATTTTTTATGTTATTAAATAAAAATTACTAAACGCTATTTTGAAAATAAATTGGCACTTCACTTTCAATGAAAGTACATGAGTGATGCAGAGGTGGGATGATGCTCAAAGGGATGTAAAAGCAAATGAAGTTTTTTAAATGTCATTAAAAATCGTTAGAAATGTTCGCACTTTGTATCAACTGTGAAAGAGCAGTTTCACAGCACTTTTAAATTCTTTGGCCTTTATACTCACCGACAAATCCGCCGTTGCAAAATCTATAAAACACAGCTCTGATTCCTCTCCTGCTAATAGTACTGAAACGGATTTTTCTCCGCTGTCATCGTCTGAAAAAAAGGATAACCTAAGAGAAATTGGAAATTGAATTTTGCTTTGGAGTTTTCATTAGAGTTGTAAGTTCAGTTTAATAGATTTTTCGTTTCATTTTTCTTTTCTGTCTGTAGATGACTATTGGAGATGAAACTGAAAAGTGATGTATGTGGTTCTTTTATTACTGAAATAAATTTGGAATCATGTACATTTCGTCCATAATATCTCATAATACAAAACACATACCCTTTACGTAATTTCTTTTTTAAAATTTCCTTTTAGTTCTTCAAAATGGTTATTGTAAACGCATGTATCATGTATTAGCAATTTATATTTATTTATTATTTCTATATTTACTCGTATAAATGTAATATTATGTCAAGCTACATTTACAATATATTTTTAATATTTATACATTTGACGCAGAAGAGTAAGACGAAGGTATGTCATTGAATGTTTCAAAATAGACTTATTTCATTTATATCTTAATTATAACGCAGGAGTAAAGATCTGCTGGAAGACCTATTATATAATTGTACCAAGAAAATTTCCAATGCGCATCATCGATGGCAAATTCTAATGAATTAAATTGATTCGACAATAATTGTTAAAGAAAACCAGTCTTACAATTGCAATTTGGAAAATAATTTTTTTCTTATTCCCTGTTAAAAGGGTAGTCCGAACAGGCTTGAATGTGTAATACGCATAAATGTCGCTACCAGTATCGTTTGCAAAATATTTCATTAAGCCACGCCTCGAGAGTTTGTTTAAAATGTGTATTTTTTCTGGTTCAATAGCGCAGTTTAAATAAGGTCAAAAATATATTTTATTTAAACTAATCCGCGTGTACAAATAATAATTATACATTTATGGTTTTTTTTACATTATTATCTAAAAAATAGCATATATCTGGCAACTGTGCTCGATTGGATCTTGCCAAAAGAGGGATAACAGCGCTAACGGAAAAAGCTTGAATTAAAAGAAGAATATGCTAATTAATGCCCGGGAATTTTAAAATCACTAATTTGAGAAATTTTGACGGAACCTCACAATTTCGCAATTTAAAAAATAATACAAATCCTTTTTGAAAGTTAAGAAATGTACGCGTGTCGATGGGCATAATATTTTCTTAAATTTGAAGAATTAAATAGCGAAAAGTGTGCACGCATGCTGTAGCTTACCTTCCAAATTAAAGAACGAAATGAAAATAGTCCGTTGACAGGTTTTTAATCTTTATCTATAAGTCTTGAAAATTCCAACCAAATTGCTTTAGTATTTTTCTCAAAAATTGCGAAATACTAGACTTATGTTTTATACGTTTTTGAAACGTTCGAACTCTCGTCTTAAAGTTAAATCTATTATTTTTTCTTAATATAGAGTATTTCACTAGAAAACGGTCATATGGTAGGTGTAAAAAGTAGTGACCATGCTAATAAACCATCTTCCTGAGTAAAACCAAAAAAATGGATTTATTGTTTGCTATGTTTTTTTATTATTAAAAATCAACAAATTTTTTAACTTTTTCTTATTTTTTTGAGTACAGGCCTGTACATCTTTTAAAATGGCTCTTAAAATAGTGTAAAAAAATAAAATACATATTCTAAAAAGCAAAATATTAAGATAAATATAGTATATATTTTTATTCAAAAATTAAGAATTTAAATTAAACTCTGTACTAGCATTTTCTTTCGTTTTTAGTTTTTGTCAAGAGCTCTTTTGACCATTCCTTTAAATTGGATTCCAAGAGAGGGCTATATTCACTCTACGCTTACCCAATAATTGGAGCTCGGTCAAAAACGCCATAAAACATGTGCCACCCCCGACAAATGCGCCCCAACAAAAATTTACCTTTGCTCGATTATTTGTTTTTGTGTTTGAACATTTAATATTTTCTGGGTGGTTTTGCTATATTTTTTAATAATTTGAATAAGGTCCCGACCACTAGATTTAAAAATTAATTTTTAAAAGAAATAGGAAAAAAAAACTAAATCTCAAGTAACATTTGATAGTTGATTAGCTTGTATTTGAACTTATAGAATCTAAATATGTAAAATTGTACAAGGTGTTCCATTTAAATTTTGAGCTTATAGGCTTATAGGTAAAATCTTCAAAATTAATAGAGTTGGCCCATAATGCATGTACACCCGGTATAACAATTATCAAAACTATTAATTAGATTCTATTAATTTTCAAGTCAATAATGCTGTCAACAATATAATTGTAAAAAGACGAACTATAAAAAAATTGCATTACATTTTGTTTACATTTTTTTAATAAAATTCCTTAAAGCAGAAAAATTCAAAGAAATGGAAAGAATTAAAATCATCAATATAACCTTTTTTAAGTATTAAAATAAAAATTTTTCTTTAGCAAGTTTTACATTCATTTCATTCAGTGTAAACATTTGAAAATTATGTTACTATCTGTTTTATTTTAAAGTTAAATTTTGATAAATATTTCCAGCTCGTCCTGGCCAGATCGTTCTCCCTGAACCGGCATTTTGTAAAGGCATTCATTCGTCTATCCGTGCTCTAAATAACAATAGATCCCGAATCAATTCTCTTGCTTTGTTATTTTCCTCAATTGTAACAAAGCTGTGTAAACAATAAGTATTTGTTTCCTCGATATTGTTGATTTTGAAATATTTGCAAAGCAGGTATCATACCTACTCCAATTTCAACTTCTACCACATTGACTTTAAAATATATCTGAATGAGATCTCGATAATATAGTCGCTTTTGATTTTGTCAAAATAACTGTTGGTTTCTAATGAAATAACTTACTTTGTTCAGATAAAATAAAATATGTAAATATATAGTTGACATTATTCAAAGTCTTACTACATTTAACGTTTTTGTTTGTTGTTAAAAATGGCTACTATGCGGAAATAAAAAAGAAAAGTAAAATTTATATGAAATTATTAAAAAAATAGAGAAATAAATAAGCTTATAAATTGATTGAGTGAAAAATTAAATAATAAAGTTAATTTTCCGTAAATAGTCAACTTAATTTTGCATAAATATAATACCATACACTACTTTTACCCAATACTTTTAGACATCTTTTAGTAAATATTAAAGATAAAGTCTCCTTTTTAAAAAAATCTGGTCTATAAATTATTTTGTTTTTTTTGAAATAGTATTTATATTGGTCAATGTGGTAGACGTCCAGAAACTAGAACTGGTGAACATTTAGAGATATCGAGAATTTTCTTGCTGTTTTACTTTACGCATTAGTGCTCTAAAGTCGAACTATAAAGTTTGCGTAAGTGCTGCTATTTTACTCACCAAAAGTACAAGTACGAAATACATTTAAAGTAACAATCTGTGAGAATATAAATACCAACAAAGTACATAACTAATTGAATATCTGACGATAAGTGCTCAAAGCTCTTTGACTGTCGAAACAGCTTTATTGGTCTCTGTAATTAATAATGTTATTAACAGTAATCTAATAAAATGTATGTTCTGTCTAGGGGTCCACGAGGAAGTAGCATGAGTAATTAGATTGAAGCTTCCCTCAGTTTATCTTATAAACCCGAGGTGTCAGCCCTTTGTGACGAAATTAACGTTGTTGCTGTAGATCTCTGATTGGTAAAAGTAAACACCAACAATACACAGAATGTGTGTGGAATTAAACAGTCGCCTTTTGACAAACTCGACAAAATGGAAAATAATAATAAAAAATGTAATCTACTTTTGTCAAATATCGTTGATTTATAGATTAATTTAAAACATTTTGATTTCAGTTTGTTGTGAATTTTAAATTAAGTTATAAGAAGATTCAACTTACGTTAGTACACCCACTATATTCTCCAAAATAATTTTGTGCGTGTAATTTGTCCCGTCCGCAATTTTTACTTCATCCAATCAACATTTCGCTGATATACGCTACTAAAATTGACCAATGAAAACTGCCCTCTGAATACATATTTGACCAATCAGTCGTAATCATCTCCAACGTCACTGTCACAGTCACTCCAGTTCCAGAATGAAAAAGTCGCTAAGAAGTCACTAAGCAATGCACACACATTCACTCTCCGCTTAAAAATAGATTTTCTCAAGTTGTTTATCGCCTTTTACTAAATTATAAATTATATTGTCCGGCTAAAAGTTTCAGTTTAAAGTTTTAATGGTTCTTCAGACCACATATCTAAATTTAAGTTAGTTTAAGTTTAAGTGCTAACTATTATGTAAACCACTCAAAGGACTCGCATCAAAACACTTTGAAATATTATAATAGGGATATCCCATAACATAACTTTGGTGGTCCACACTTAATTGACAAGCTGTATACTGTATTTAGTTTAGCCACAATTCAATTATTATTGCTTTAAACAATTGCTTAAACAAACTTTGAAAAATCTACCGTTTCGACTTAAGGGGCTGACCCGTTAAAGGTGAAGTACCCTGTATGTATATACGTACATATATTATTCAATAGTCAATTTTATCAAAAGGTTTTAGACTTTAATTTAAATTATTTAAAACTGTTGGATTTATTTTCGGAGTTATTTAATAACTGTAACTGTTTTAATAATTTTTTCTCAAATCTTTGGGAACACTTTCTCTGAAGGGCAACATAAAATTTTTATAGACTTTTATAGACAATTAAAGACTAATTACTTCATACGTCGTTTAATGGTTGTTGTCTTAAATTTAGTAACATCTACTATTTTAAGCATATTAATAATTAAAGCTTTGGGGAGTTGGTAAATTTCTCTCAAAAGTCAAACTGTTTCTAACTATAAAAGGGTGGAAACCTCCTTGATACACGTAAAATGTATCTGTATTCCTCCATGAATGGATACATTGCTGGCAGCTTTAAATTCAAATTCACCCGAAATTCTAAACCAACCCTAGGACTTCTCAGTAGCGTATTACATCAGGCATGTTCTTCAAATATATAATGTTTCAGATACAAAATATCATAACCATATAACGTATACTTGTTACATAATACGAAAAACCTACTGACTAGTGAGATTCATATTACGTAAGCGATTTTAGTAGAGCTGATAAATAATAGTATATTCTGTAAAAAGGTTCGAATAAAAAAAAATCGATACGAGCGGTACAAACAGAAGGCGAGCGCTAGCGAACGTGGAGGAACCACGAATATCTAATTTCCTTATTCTAAAGTAACAAACTATATTTTCTCCACGACCACAGATGTACTCGATTTTTCACTCAATATTTTATTTCAATTACATTTTTTTTACGACGCTGTCATTTACATCTGCCATTGACAGTTGTGACATCCATGGCTGTCGATATTGTTTAGAACAATTATGTAACATTCATTCCATCACTTGTTATGGAAAGAAAATACATGCAAAACACATAAGAAGCAACTGTTTAGGAATAACTATTCTCACTCAAGAGTTACAATAAAATATTAAAAATTATTTTGGAATTAGCACATTCCACTAATGGTCGTGGAGAATATGGATTTATATTTAAATAATAAGAAAAAGGTTAGCAGTGGACCAAAATTACTTTCAGCGATACCGAAAGATACAGTCCGAACAAACTATTTTTATTAAAAATGTAGACTAGTTCTGTTAATCACAGACACTAATGTATTGGAAAATGTCCATAGGAGAGATGGGCCGATGACAAAGAATGCAAATACAGTAAAACGATGTTTGTTTAGAATTAAAATGTCTAATATACACAAGATGTAATTATAAACTAATAAAGACCTTACTCTAAATGAAAACCAATGTAATTCGCTTACTGGAAGATTATCTAAATAATTCTGTACTACTCTTTGCAAAAGATTTTAAAAATATCTTACAAAACTCAAAAAGATTTTAATAAAGGTTAATTAATATTATTTATTATTAATATTTAGATTGACAAGGGGAGAACCTTTATCTTCCAAGGACATATAGAGAGTTATTTGCTCATGCAAAAAAGTCTACATTGGAGAAACTACATGAGTATACCAGCACTAGACGAGCCACTAGATTCTATTCCGTAACATAGCGGTAAGTAACTAACGAGAGATGGATATTATATATTTTTTAATTGGCACTTCAGCACATTTCTCATTTCAGCCAGCTACAAAGATTACTACATTTAAATATACAAACTGGGACATTCACACACGTCCATATACATGCCCTGATTCGAACCTTGGACCTCGGTATTGAATGTCGGTTCTCCACTCATACGACCACCGAGGTCGATGATATTATATTTCTCCCATTTGAAATACAATCATTTCACCCTAACTTCACGCTATACCCAACTCTAAACCCATTGATGATATCATTATATAAATTCGTCTCTACTCATTTTTTAATTTATATGTCTCGTCTCTGGCTACGTTTATTAGTTGAGTTGCCGTATACATCTTAACTTATGAGGGAGCCGCTTGTAATAGACCGAGAAATATTGAGAAGTATCTCAAAAATTAGGCGGAAGTGATATTGCTTATCTGTGAAATCCCTACGAGATTCCTTAATGCAATGTATGTAATACGAGGAATCTTCTTTTTCCGCTGTGCCTACTTTAGTAGGTGATGATGCTATTTTTGCAACAAATTTGGTCTGACATTACAATCTAGTTGTTTATAATTTTAGTTCATGACGTTGTCAAATATACCTGATTGTTTGTAAGTTACATAAGTTTAATGTAATCCTTTCGTCAATAAGTGATAGAAACGAACAAGGAGCATTATCGGGCTGTGATTTTTTACAGTTTCAAGCGTGACTTAAACCACAAACAATTGAAAGTCCGTAATATTTGTTCTCGGTGTATTCCCCACAATTTGACATCAGCTCAAAATGAAGATAGTGTGGTATGGTGCAGATCCACACTAGATCTTTTTGACCGCGGATCTTCTACTTTGGTGTACTTCATGATGAAACATTGGTACACTATTTCGGAAAAAAGCAATAATCGTCAGTTTGAGAATGAACCGGCTCTAAAAAAAGTTGTTCGTGAAAAAAGCCGGAACAAAAAGATGCTAGCCTCTCTTGTGGAATTACTTGCCATGTTTCTACTGTAGCACTAGAGGATAGACGAACTGTTAATTCAGAATTTCATAATGGCACACTTCAGCTTATTTGTCCTAAATTCTCCAAAAGGTTCGCCAAAAACGTCCAAGAGAAAGAATCATCTTGCATCAATATAACACTCGTGCTCACACTGCTGCTCGAACAAATGAATATTTAAATGCCCAAGACATAGAAATAATGGGTCATTCGCCATATAGGCCAGACCTAGCACCTAATGACTTCGGCGGTTGATGTTTTTAAAAGTGAAATAAATAAACTACGACCAGAAGATTGTGGACAATGTTTTCAAGAATAGTTTTCAAAGATGCAAGAATGCATTGACTGTGGAGGAGAATACTTTGATAAATTATAAATAAATACTTTGTGTAAATAAACTGTGTTTTAATTTAGGAGACTCAGCGGAAATAGAACAACCCCTCTATTAAAACTATAAAATAAAATAAATTAATAATGTTGCTCATTTTGTCAATTACTTGTCACATAATATGGATTCATTGTGAAACGTTTCAAGATAAACCAAACGATAAATAAATATTAAGAAATTCTAAACTACTACAGTCCACACATACCTACAGTAGTTGGAAACATTATTTGGATGTATAATAAAAACATTGCGAACATTATAATTCTGTTGAAAAGTAAAACATATATATATTTCTGAACACACGGCACTGCATATATTGATTCTGGTATTAGCTGACTATACAAGTTGTATAAATCCCATTTAGCATTTGGTTTTCGTTATTCGTTCAGTAATTTCTGAGTCTGGATTTCTGAGAACCATTTTGTGAAGCTAGTATTGTAAATCATTGCGACAAAATTCAATTCCTGGAGAAGTAAGAACTTAATCTATTTCACGAAAAATCAGATCATACATTAGAGAACTTTATATATACATGGATGTCTACTTGAAAACATAAATCGAAGAAAAATTAATATTAAAATCTTAAAAAGCGTGAAGAATGCGTCTTACTAAATTTTCAATAAACTTTATCTTACAAAAAACTTTTTATTTCTATATGGAAATTTGACTCGATTCTAAAGTGCATATCGTATGACTCGGAAAATACGGATTCTTAAATTTACTCATTTCGTCTTTAATTACGTATTAATTCTAGGGAATTCAGAAGAAAAACGGAGTAATTCCTTGAATCAGAAAAAATATAATTGTCAAATGCGTTTGTAAATTCTTAATCTTAATAGTTAAAATTTCTTAAGAAGGGTCATTAATAAAATTGTTTTAGATTAAAATGTGGTTTTTCGTAATATTGATTCATATTTGTTTAATATAGATAGAGAAAGAATGAATGTTGTTGGCTAAATCATATGAACCTGAATTTTTTTAAACTTACCTATACTAGTATCATAAGCATGTAAATATTCCGACGTCATAAACTGCAACACCAGAGACGATTTTCCAACTGCAGGTCCCCCCAACATGAGTACTTTGTATGGCGTTGGCCCAGGAGCACTTGTGGAAGACTCTCTAGATGAAGCTAGACTGCAAGACGCCGAAGTTCGGGCCGAACCCGCCCCTGATACTGCTGTTGGTAGCTGTTCCGTACTGAAAAAAATACAATTTTTGTTATTGATATTCGTAAATACAAGATCCAGATAAAGATAATGTCAAATAAATTAGAAGATTCAATGGCTCCTTATTTTTTTAAATATTTGTTTGGAGATATGGTTTTGTTGATCAATAAAAAGGAAGAAAAGGTTACTGTTAACCTCATATTTTTGAAACAACATAAAGATCATACAGAAATATTACATATTTTGGAGATATTTAAAAAAGAATATTAAAAATTATATCTCCTACAATATATTCTACAATCACTTTTAAAGTAAAAAATAATGAAGGTTCATTTTGGTTAAACGTAAAACCTAAAATTAATCATTAAAAAAATCAGGTGTTTATAATTAAATTGTCCGGATTGTAACGCCATCTATCTCGGCCAGACCCTTAGAAATTTTAACATTAGGTACTGTGAACACTTACGAGCTTATAGATTAAAACAACCAGATAAGTCACATTACACAAAACACCTCATTGACACCAAACACAATTGTAACAAAAGTATAGGTATTTCATATAAGTGGTAAAAAATAAGAACTTAATTTGTTGGAGAAATTTGTAATTAAGCAATATCTAAAATGTGCTCAGTATATAGTACGAAATAATCAAATAAATTTGAGAAGTTCAAATATTATTTAAAACTGTTATACTAAGAAATCATACTGTATATATTGCTTGATAATTATTGGTTTAAATGTTTATGATATGAAGTTAAGAGTACATATAAAACATCTGTCAATCGTCTGTCACTGTTTGAAAATGCGACTAGCGAAACCCGAATCATAGAAAGAATTTGATAAAAGAACTTTGGAATACTGTGGAATTTAAAGATAAGTATAATTTATTTTTCATATTTAATATATTATGGATAGATTCCACAAAGTAAGGGTTGAAACAAATAATTTAATTTTGTTTTGTAATTTAATAGAATAAGTATACCTATCTAAAAATATCTCCAAATAATTCCAATTACTTTGTTCGCCATTTTGCTGTAGTACAAATAGAAGCAGAAAATTGTTGTTATAATCAATATTTTATAAAATAAAATAAAATAAAACTATCCAATGCTTCGATAAACAAAAGTTTGTAGAAATGCTCCAAGCACAATATCAATAAGTGTAGGTAGAATCCGTTTCACTTGTAAAGGGTACACCTGAAGCTTTAACCGTTATTAGGAGTACACATGCAGATGTTCTAAACAAAAATCAATAGTTTGTACGATATTTAAGAGGAATCTTAACTGAAATAATAATGTCAAAACCAATGTACATTATTATGATTTTAAAAACAAAGTACCAACGCCTCTGCAACAAACCACCAAAAACTTTTATAATGTAATCAAATCTACTGACGAAACGAAGTATATTCAGCTGAGATATGAAGATTAAAACAGATTATAATTCAGACTGAACATTTTACAAACAAATTTTGAATATGCCAGAATCAGACGAATAACTAATTGCTTGAATAATTTTAATGTCTTGTATTTAACAAAATTTGCTCAGCTTACGTTGTGACAAAATGGAATATAACTAGAGACAAATCTGATGTTTATAAAAATAAGAATGTGAAGCGAGGCCTAGTGGTAATGTTGTTTTACAAAAAAAGACAGTTTTTATGAAAAATTATTGGAGAAAAAATGTACGATTGAACTAATTTGTTAATATAGTGAAAAGGGACAGAAAAATAATTGTTTACTTTACCTCGCTAGGTGAGCCTGTATACACGCCAGTGGTATAGCACGGTCACAAAATATGGCTGTAGCGGAATCGGTCTTAAAATTCTTCTGCAATACGAAATTCAACATTTTCACTTAGTTTCCACTCTATATTTGGAATCCCTAACGCCTCTTTTGCAATTAAAATCAAAATTAAACGAAAACGCCTGACGTTTTAAGCGGTTTAGACTAGGGCAACATCAACATTGAGAATGTGAGTGGAATAGAAATTTCCTACGGAGGAATCAATACCGAGTGTTTGTGGAAACCTGTGTCTAAATTTGTGGAACTAATTTGACATCCGGATCTATAAATAGGATAAAAGCCGGTTGATCTGTATTACTTCCACTAGTAGGGTTTGTTATATCGGTCGGAAGATATAATTTATTTTTAGTATTCACCTGGAATTAATTTTAAAGAAAAGATGTTTGTTATTTAAATTCTACTGAATAATGGGAAAAAGTTTCCAATAAATATTTACTTATAAATTGATTTTACCAGCATATATCTATACCTTTGGAGAGTAAAGAAATGTGTAGTAGCGTTTTGACGGGCCTTTTCATGTTCTTCGGATTTCTATTGCCTTATGACTACATGCCTTTGATGTCAACTTGAGAATCCTTTTGCGCATATATTAAGTACTGGATGATTAATTGCTTTTCCGAAACACAGTAACTACCTTTGCGGTTACTTATTCAATACCAAACAGCGCTGTTTAATGCTATTTATTTGGTTAGCTGACTACATTATATCCATGAACACAGTTTGCTTTGTTTAAACTAACTTGTTAGAAATAAAAACAATTAATGCATAGTCTCTGAGGTTCTAGGTATGAATAAACGTACAATTGAAATCTAGTGAACAATATATAAATAAAAGAGGTAACAAAATCTTGGGCGAGAGTAAAGTCCCTTACCCTCACTTTAATTTGACAAAACTGATTCGATTGCATATAGCGTTAAATAGAATCAAATTTCTAATAGTATCAAAGGACAAATAACGATCTTAAACTTAATGTGGCCCTAACTTTTATAGATCTTGATAAATTGTTTAAGTTCTTTATTTTATTTTCCTAATCCTATTCCAGCCTACCCATCAAATGATCATCATACTTTCGCCCACTATTTTTCTTTGTATTATTTGTTGCCAATACTAAGCATTGCGAAAAAAAAGACAAGACTATTTAAGATTATCTTTATTATGTCTACAAACTTATAGTAGTAGAAGAAAAATTTGTGACCTCTATCAACAGAGTAGAACCATTGCCACCCGTTATAAATCTACATAAAACTTGGTGATTGCAATAGAATGAAAATCTTTGGTTATACAGTCGTTCAAGATATAAGTGCGAGAGACTGGCAAAAACCGACGCTGTAAATTAAAACTTACGAATCTGTAACAATAATTTATATGATAAAAAAGGTTCTCCATTTGGCTCGAATGTGGTTACTTGGAATGATCAAAGGAAACTCAAAATCATACCACAACAATTTTTATTCCTTTTAAGGAGCTTATCCTCACACATCCACATCACGATTAACAGTTCGTCTTGTCTCAAGCCTTGAAGACTATGCTTGGCGGATCACTTTTGACATCTATTATCATCATATCTATCATCCTTTAATATTGGATGTTCAGGTGAGTGGAATGCATTGGTTGGCTGATGTTATTGATTTTATCCTCAATCTTCCTGTTGCCTATCTGTCCCTTTTTTGGGAGCAGGTGTTGGTAACTTTCTTTAGTAGTTACCTTTTTTCACCAATCTTTCTATTATTTAGTTCATTAACAAATCATATTTCCTAGTTCTGATCGTACGCGATTAGACTCACTTCGTGACAGGTTTTTGTTTTAATTCAAGTATTTTCTAATTTAAATTTATTTGATGTTCTTATATTTAGTTATTAATTGAGTTTAATTTTATTACAAGATAATATTATTATTTCATCGCCACATGCAATTTATCTTTGTTTTCACATACTTCTTGATTTTCAATCCTGTTATTTAAGTTTTAGGTAACTTTGTTTGACTTTGGTCAACAATATTAATGCATTTTATTTTACATGATATGTTAATAATTCAAACCTGAAGATGACTCTATAGAGTCGAAACTATTTGTCTAATTCAAATAAAATGATTTTGAGTTTACTTTGATCCATAATTTATATGTAAAATATGATAAAAATATTGTCATGAAACCAGGTGTTTTCTCCCGTGAAGCTACTTGAAAGAATATGCCTCTAGGGTTGATATATCTTTGTTACCTATAGAATGAAGTGCTGTAAATTCTCCGGTATTCATTTTAATAATTTACTATCGTGTAACAGTAAGAAGCAATAAACTTCAATTTCCGAACGGAATTTACCTACGTTCTACCGGAAAAGCTTCTGCCAAGAACATTTTCTCAACGTTAAAATTGTGAAGCCGTAATTGATTTCTAATTAAAGTACTAAATTTCCTTGAAAGTTTCATAAACTCATCTATGTCTCAAGTTTGTTCGAGAAAATGAGTCAAGGGGAAAACTTACTAATAATTTTTTATTAATTAAGTAATTGATTTCGCAATCCTTAACTTTCAGAAGGTCTTAAAAATATCCTTATTTAAAAACTTGAATTTTACCAAGTATTCACTCCTTCCGAGTTTACAGTTTCTAAGTATGAACATTCATTTTTTTAACCCTTTTTAAACCAAGTTTTCCACTGTATTTTGAGCGATTCAGTATTCATTGAAAAGGATTATCTCGATAAATCACTAAGGATAATCTACTTCGAAATGAAAGGAAATGTTACAAAATGTGTTTATGGGATTGTAGGAAACATTTATAGTAATCTCCTTTTTAGCTTTATTTTTATTTACTAATATTTTTACTCTAATTTGAATTATATTTTTTTACTATGTATGTCACAGAAAAAAGAAAGAATCAAACAAGAATAAATCTGTTCGGTACCTTTTATACCAAAAGTTTGGCTGCAGATGAGGAAAACGATTATTCGTTATCGAAATCGACCAAAAAAATAAAAAGACATATAATACCAATTTTTACGTAAAAAACTTCGGTATTGGGTTAGAGAAAACAAATGGAACCTTCCACTTGAATAGGAAAAGTCATTAAATAATTTATGATACACTCTTATGTCACTGTTACCCATTTTTTCTGAACTTTTGAAGAAACTACTTCTACAAAGATTAACGCTATTAATATAAAATAACTTGATATCTGACTATTCAACGAAATCTTAAATGTAACTAGATATTTCTTAAACTTTTATTTTTACATATCCAACAGATTATTAAGAATAAAAGTACAATATGAATATTCTGAGATAAAAAAAAAAGTACCTCAGGCAAGTGTATTAACCCGATACTGTCCTGATAATAGAGTTTATTATAGTATCTAGAATCTAAATCTAAAGAGACATTTACTACTACAACCTAATTATTGCCTATGTGTTTAATTTCTTAAAAAGCTTTTTCCAGAGCATTTAAGTAAAATGTGTGCTGAGAAGAAGAACAAAGATTATTAAACCTTTTTATGTTGGGTTCTAAACAAGATGATGATGAACTACGAGCCTCATATAATATTTTATTGTAAAAAGCAAAAGCAGGAAAACCACACACAATTGGCAAGGAATTAATTTATTCGACAGTCAAAATAAAAACTGTTCTTAATCATAAAAATATATCAGATAAAAAAAAATCCCACTAATAATTTAGTGCAAGGAAGAATGGATTAAACGGTAAAATATGTCGACGAATTAGCTCTACCAAATAACAAAACGCTACTCTTATTATACAGGGTGTCCAGAAGCTCACTTCACATAAAAAACCTACAAAATCTAGAGCTCATTTTATGTCGAATAACTTCAAAATGATTCTTGTTGAATGATATTATTTTGTACATTTATTACTTAAAATGTACCCAATCAAATTTCCTGAATATGGTTTTTTAATTGTAGGCATAGGCATAGTCGCTGCAGGCTGTACGGGCATACGGCATAATATAGAACACTGGTCTAAAAAATAGCGTATAAAATTTAATGAAGATAAATCAGTCCATATTAACTTTACTAACAAAAGAATAAATTATCTTCCAATTAATATAAATAACAGTATTGTTCCTAATATAAATAACAGTATTGTTCCTAATAAGAAAACAGCAAAATACCTGGGTTAAACTTGTATATCAAACTTAAGTGGAAGGAACATGTTAAAAAGAAAACTGAACAGATGAAGATTAAGTATAAAAACATGTATTGGTTGATAGGAAGGTACTCCCAGCTTTCCATTCAGAATAAACTACTGATTTACAAACAGGTTTTGAAACCGTTGTGGACTTATGGCCTCCAACTATGGGGTTGTACCAAACAAAGCAATTTTAGATGCCTAGAAACGTTACAAAACCGAATACTGAGGAATATAGTAGGTGCTCCTTGGTTTGTTCGGAACTACGATTTACATAGAGACCTCCAAGTCGAATCTATTACAGATTAAATCAAGAAAGTCGCCAGGAGACATGAAGAGAGGCTCCACAAACATCCCAACCTTGAAGTGCTCCAGCTTCTAGACAACTAACCCCAGAGGCGAAGGCTCAAAAGAACTAAACCGTTTGAGCTTGTGTAAGTGTTAAGTAAGTAAGTCCAAGCAGAGTCAGTGCTGTGCTGTGTAGCCACAACAAAAAAGTGAGCAAATTGCGGTAAAAACTAGGATGGACCATAGGTGACATCTAGTCTACAAACTCTTAGGAATTTAGGTTAAAACAAAAATGTTGATTAATCTTTTAGATTAGATGCATTCCCATTATTAAATAATAATAAAAAAAAAATCACAGGCGTATCCACTATAGAGCTGGGCCCTTGCCCCATTTTATTATTAAATTTCGACACTTTTTACAGCCGTCTATGACAATTTAAAAATTTATTTGTTAATCAATGAAAACGTATGTATGGAGACATGAAAAATTTAAATCGATTTTTCTCGAAAACGGTTCATCGTAGAGACTTCAGATAACATTATTGTTTTTTATAAAAAGTAAAAATTTATTAAATATAATGTCGTAATATCCATGTTTTGAGAGAGAAAAAAATATGAATAAAAATATCTAATACCCCACCCAAACGAGCCGCTTATAACTACAGTAAAAAAAATCGTATTTTCGTCATTACTTGAGTATAACACAAAAAATAAATATGCCGAATATTGTAATTTAAAACAAAATCGTTATTTGAATTAAACCGATATTAGAGTGATATTTTTAAAGAGCTCTAGCTCTCTTAGGAAGCATTTTTTGATTATTTGCATGAAATCGACATAAAATGAGCTCCGGTCTTTTACAGGTTTTTCTACGAAGTGAGTTTCAATTCATAAAAGAAAAATTCATCTAGAGAAAAAGTTGAAAACTCTTACAAAAGTTGTTAATAAATGCGGTAAATGATACTTCTCCGAATTTCCACAGTCTTCCAAAGCGTTTTAAAAATGTAGTTTAATCTGACCCAGGTTTCGGTATCGACATACCATTTTCCAAGATTGTCAAAAAGTTTGACAGATCTTTTAAACGTAAATAATTTCATGTCATAGACATCACAACCAATTATTATTAAGCAATATTCTTCTTTTTCTAAAAATATATTTTGTTAGTATTATATCTAAGATAATTGAACTTCCCAGGTTTAGTTGTTCATTCAATACTGTATATTGAGGATATTTTAGGTGTTTATTTATTTCATATTCCTCCAAAAAAATCAAGCTCTTCTTTCTTGTCACTTATATGAACTATTTCCATTGTGTTATTAAGTGTAGGTTCGTGTTTGGTGTCAATGAGGTGATTTGGGTAATGTAACTTATCTGGTTGTTTTAATCTATAAGCTCGTAAGTGTTCACCGTAGCGTATGTTAAAATTTCTTAAAGTCTAGCCAACATAGATGGCGCTATAATCAGGACAATTTAGTTTGTAAATACCCGATCTTTAATTTATTAATTTTAGGTTTTACATTTAAAAAAAATAAACCTACATTATTTTTTACTTTAAACCATGTTGTAGAATTTGTAAGAGATATAATTTTTGAATGTTGTTTGAAATATCTCCAAAATATTTAATTGTTCAATATTTGTTACCATGCAGAAATTTTTTCGAGCGAAAGAAATTCCTATCGCAATTTTTTGTTAGCTACTACTGAAAGCGACATAAGGTTTTTGTGGCGCATTTGAAACAAGCAATATAAAATGTATTCGCCGTACATTGTATTGTTCATTCTCAATTTTCTTTGTCAAAAACTTTGAGTCAACGTCTGCCTACGTCGCTCCATTACGTTATTAGAGCAATCAATAAGATTAGAAACAATCCATTGAATGAGCGGTTATTTGGTTAGTTTTGTAGTGAAAATGATTACAATCGCTTGCTTCGCTATACTACAATCCTGCCTTTTAGATAGTGTATTTTATCATGTAGTCGAATTCGAGCTTCTATTATCAGTATTATCACATTCATACTTGTACCCAAAGTTTATAGATTTTTTGGATATATATTTTCAGACAAATAAATAGTAGAGACTTATTTTTGAAGCCAGATGTTCTTGGCGTTTCTGCCTTAGATATTTTTTAAGATAAAATGATCGTTAGTGAATTTAATTATTAATTTAATTAAAAGAAAATCGAGATTCATCCAGAAGTACGTAAAGGTGTTTGACTGGATCGTTTTTTCAATCTATTTTAATTTTAATTTATTGAAATTGAGTAAATACTTGATTGTGTCAAAAATGAAGGTGATAAGTTGGATTTAATTACAATCAAATACGTCATACTTATTTTTTCGAAACCATTCTATTCAAAATCTAAGTAAAGGTGACTGCAAGCACTTTCCTACATTATTAGTAGTTTCTGCCAAACACGAAGATATACTTCCTTAAAGCCAATACTGGAATATTTTTAATATTTGATTTTATCGAGCGTTTCAAAATATAAATATACCGGGTTGAATTTTCTTAAATGCAAATTCTGAAGAATCATCAAATTTAGAAAAAGGATTTGTAGAACTCACACTAACGAACAACTCAATATAAAATTCAAACATGGATATTAAAAATTTCAGCTTCAAAAACTACAACCAAACCTTGTGGGCAATAGTACAAAAGTTTTTAATCGCATTTCTTTCTATATGGGAAAACGTGCATTCGTTGTAGTAGCTTATTTACTGTTAAAGAAAAATAGACTACGCACCACTGAACACACATCACATGGCGATCTGCAATTGATTTTGGGGATGTGCCAGTAAGTCGAATACTGCCATTCTTCAAAGGGTCCAATCCAAGATACTGAGAGCAATCACAGACGCACCATGGTATGTGTCAAATGACACAATTCATAAGGATCTTGGAATACCATTCATCGAAGAGGTCATCAGAGAACGAGGCGGGAAACATTACCAAAGACTAAATGAACACTCCAACCCACTCCTACAACCACTTACACAGCAACTGGATACCTTCTTCTTTGAGTGCCGTGCAGTTTACTGCGTAGGCGTCCTCCAAACTTTATATATATCTGTTATTCGCAGCGTCTCTAAGCGCACCAAAGTCGTGAATTCCAGTCCATTGCCGGATGTTGCGTAACCAAGATAATCTCTTACGGCCAATGCCTCTTTTACCTTCCACTTTTCCCTCCAATATCAGACGCTGAAACTCATACCGGTCACCTCTCATGATGTGTCCAAAATACGAGATCTTTCTCTTCTTGATGATCTCGAGCAGTTCCCTATCTTTTAGTTTTGCTCTTCTTACTGGATACCAGAAGACTAAAAAGAAAAATGCCAATCGACTTCAAGTGAAGTTCAGGAGGGCCCTTCAGTGGAAGAGTCCTAATCACGACATTTTATGGACTAATACCCTCACCTTAGTCCATTGTTAGCAAATTAGCTAATATGATTGTATTCTGATTGCTGATTAAATGTAATAATAAAAAAAAAAATTGATTTTAACGAAATTGGAACTTGACATTAACATTTATTAAAACTCCAACCAGTCACAATCATCTCATAATTTTTTTTATTTATCATTAGTTTTTTTTATTTCTTATTATTTTTGTGTTTATTTTATGATTTTAATAAATAGTTTTATTGTACATTTAGTTAACATTTAACTAATTTTTACTATTGTTACGTATTGGGTTATTTTTATTTCAATAAATAGATTAAAAAATCTAATTACTATTTTGAAAGGAGTTTTATCCCATTACGTAACTTGGTTATTGGAAAATAAAGAGGCTGAGTGAAACAATAACAATTTGTTTATCTATGAATAAAAGCAAGTCTTACAAAATATTAAGTTAACTTACACCTTTAAACAAATAATATATTTAATCGCAGGGGTAGGCACTATCCACTTGCCGATCATCCAATGTCTTTCTATTTTCCCAACCAAGTAGACCCCAAATATTTATTAATTTTGATGACTCTAACAAAAATATTTATTTGTTATCCGATCGCGATCTTGTGCCAAAACTTTCGCTCGTATAATATTAAATAAACAGTGAAGTTTTATGTACAGGACGTTATTTAATGTACTTACTATCGTAACACTATAAAATTTCAATAAATAAATAAACACAATTAAGTAAAGTTAATATTTTATTATTTTATATAAAATAAACAATTTGGATTTTTTCTTTTAATAGAGGCGCTGGTCCAAAAATGGTTGAGAACCCCTGATCTAATCTATGTTTATAATAAATATTAAATATTGTTACGATAGTATGTACAGAGATTTAGTTAAATATCGCCCTGCACATAATTATTTTTTTATTTTCTAAATTATAATATTTACTATTTATTTAACATTATGTAAGCGAGACTTATGGGACAAAGCTGCCAATGAATGTTAAATAAATATTTTTAGTAGAGTCATCAAAATTAATAAACATTAGGGTGTTCTTGGTGAGTAAAATAAAAGAAGATGGGGAGTCAAGTTTGGGTTCTCGGATGATCGAGAAGTTGATAGAGCCTATCCCTGCTATTAAGTGTATTAGTCGTTTAATGTGTAAGTTGCCCTTATAATTTAGTTGTTTTCGTTAGATAAATAAATTGTTATTGTTTTAACTCAACCTTTTTAATTTCCATTAACTAAGTTAAGTAAAGGGTTAAAACCTCCTTAAGTTAATAATTAGATTCTTTTTGTACATTTGTTATTCGAAAACAAAGCATAGTGTTGGATGATACCATCTGCAACACTGCATTATGCTATGTATGAAAAATGAATTTTGCATTTTAATGTCTTATATTAATTCTAGTAAATACAATAATTTTACAGAAAAAAATGAACAAATATAATGACTAGCAAACAAATGAGTCCGATATTACGAACAATGTTTATTTGTTAATAAGATCAAAACCGAAAAGTAATGTAAAAGTTTAGCGTATATAGATCTATTGTAAAATGGTACTTTTAAATCTTTTTAAAACAAATAAATAATAAGGCTTTATGTGGAATGTTGGAATGGGTTTTCGATTTCCATTCAAATAACCCCAGGGTCTCGTAATAAACTTCCTTTGCAAACGGAACAAACAAAACGGAAAAAAGTAATAGAAAGCAAAAGGCCCGTGCTATATTTTCTGTCTCCAATTTAATTCTAGAAAATTAGCGAAACGTTTACTCTCATATTAAATACTTTTATTTCTGGGTCATTTTATTTTAAATTTTACGAAATAACAAAATGAAAAAAATTGACTTCTGTTCATTTTATTTTTAATCCTTAGCCTTTTTCCCGGAGGTGTAAGTCAGGTTTCAGTAGGATCATGTCATGTATTTACTTTATTACTTACTTATTTCATTCTTTTCATGTTTCCCTAATCTATTCCTTTTATTGTGCTCCTGCGTTAACACATGTTTTTCTTGGCCTTCCTATGTAATTTTTTCCTGTTAACTTTGTCTTATATACTCAATTTGCTTGCTCTGTCCTAAAACATATGATGTCCAAACAATTGAGATGTGCTTATATTATTTTATTACTAATTGGCTTGACATTTAGGTTTTCTCTGTATATTTCATTTCGTCGACTATCTTTCCTTTCTTTATATTGGCTTCGATTTTCCTCAAGAATCTAATTTTCATCGCGTTTATCCGGCCTATTTGTTTTTTATTTAATGTCCATGTTTCATAGTATTGTAAGCTGATTTTCTTCGCAGTGATTCATCTCTTAGTTGGATTAAGCGTTACGATGTTCGGATGGTAAGTGGTAACAAATTCCAGTGGCGTATAAGTTTTACATTAATATTATCTAATTATGATGTCTAGATCCATTTATAGTATTAACTTATATTTCTAGTTTCTATTTTTATGTAATCAAATATATAAATAGATTAATAATGGAAATAAAATGTCTGACAGCAATTGCATTTTCGTCACACAAGAAGTGATGGTGAAATTTTAATTTATGTAAAATGGTACAAATTGCTTTGCGAATATAAACTATGTAATGTAAATTATACAATACCTACCTAATGAAAAATGTCACGTCTGAATTATGTTTATGTACATTTTTAGTCTTAAGAAGCTGAGTCAGGATCTGAATTATTTAATTATACTAGATATTTTCTATAAACATGATCAATATTTGCTCATCATATCATGCTGATATCTCTTTAATAGAAAATCAATTTAAAGCATTGCCAAGCGAATTTAAAATATTAAAACTAGATGTGAATTGTTAGAAAGGTAAGATACAAAATGTATGAGGTTCAACATAAATAGCGCCTTTGGGAATAGATACATTGCATAAAGCAAGCTTTGAATATAAATTTCTCAATTGTTTTAATGGAAAAGGTAGGGAACAGCAGCGGCGCTAGCGTCTGCAGACTGCTATAAGAAATAGTGAAATATAGAACGAATATGAAATAGCACGCTTACATATATCTGATTTTCATAAGAGAATTCAAGATTAACTCTGAAATGCAATGCAATGAACTTTCCTATCTTATTAGTTCCCACCTCACTCAGTACATTTACTTATTACTATAGATTTTTATTGAGTTGTAAATGTCCAATAAGTACATATGAAAATTAAGTCTCCATCTATCTAAAGTTGTATAGTAGATAAAAATCGTCGAATGTGTAAGATAGTAATATTAAAAATCCTTCTACTTCAGTTTCATAAGGTAATACACGAAAGTGATATTGTTTTAACTGTATTAAATGAATCAGTATATTTAATAACTCTCACTAGGCACTACAACAAAATAAATATAATGTGAAAAATGTTTGTAAATAATGAACTGTGTCTAATCACTTGTTAATACGAGGGTTGCTATTTATGTATTGAGAACTGTCAACACCTGTGTTGCCAGGTGAAATCTGTCATTGCCATCTTAAAGTTTGACATTTTTGACAGCATAAATACTCAGAACGTTTTGACGTGCGAGTACTATTTGTGTTGTTTACAGTAAGTTGAAAATCTCATCTCGGCCAAAAAAGAGAATTAACTCGTGAACATTTTCAAGAAGAGTGCATGAATCAACTTGATTCAACTTTTGGCGATGAAGCACCATCCAAAGACAGTGTATTTCGCTGGTACACTGAATTCAAACATGGCCGTAGTTCGCTCACGGACGAAGGTAAAGAAGGTCGTTCAAAATCGGTCATTGTGCCGGAAAACATCGATGCTATGAGAAAACTAATTGAAGAAGATCGTCATGTGACATACCATGAAATCGAGCATTAGTATGACCAGCATACATCATATTTTGCACGAATATTTGGGTGTTCCGAAGCTGTCTGCACGTTGGATTCCACATTTGTTGACACATGCTCAAAAAAAGGTTTGTGTCGATTGGTGCTGTAAAATAATTAAAAAATACAACTCTGGTGCATATAATGCCGTAAACAGCATCGTCACAGGTGACGAGTCGTGGATTTATGCATATGAGCCAGAAAGAAAAGGCCACTCGGCAGTTTGGGTGTTTCAATGTGAAGAAAAGCCAACTAAGAAGCAAATGGTGGCGTGTTTCTTCATGAAAACTGGTCATGTAGCAACTGTGGCTCTCGAAAATCAAACGACTAATCATTTTAATGCGAGCTCACACACATCAAGTCAAACAAGCGAGTATTTGGACACACAAAAGTTCAAATTGATGAGTCATCCACCTTACAGCCCCGACTTGGCACCTAATGACTTCTTCTTGTTCCCACAAATTAAAGATAACCTGCGTGGACAACGATTTTCATCGCCCGAAGAAGCGGTTGAGGCCTTCAAAAACCATATTTTACAGCCATCATCTTTTGACTGAACAAAGTACTTTGAAGGTTGGTTCAATCGCATGCAAGCTTAAAGGCAAATATTTTGAAAAGCAATAAATATATTTTTGATAAAATCAATTTGTTTGTTCATTCTATTCTCAATTCATAAATAGCAACCCTCGTATCAAAAACATCAAATTCTACGTCCCGTTTTAACGTAGTCCGTGGATCAATTGCATCAAAAAGCTGTATCGTTTGTTTTATGAAGCAAATAATTCGAGGACATTATTTGAGTGCTATAAAATTTAATCGATTAAATTTTATTGACTCGAAATCAAACCACAAATATTTATTGCCTGAAAAAAGTAGCTTTATAAGGGGTCTCGTGTTTTATGTCCGGTTCTGTCCAACTCAATCTAGATTATGCTAAGTTCACGAACTGGATGATTGGAAACCTCGCCTGGACGAGCTTTATTGCTGATGAATATTTTGAGTTGGGGTTAGAAGAAAGGAACATTTAGTTGAATGATTATTCTAGGATGGTACATTTTAGCAAATATAAGAAAGAAAATTGATTTTGACATATTTTTTAAACAGAAAATGTATAACTTATCGACACACACTTTGTATAGAAAGTTGAAAACAAAGGAGAGGGTTTAAGGTTCAAAACTCAAATTGTTAATATTGTTTTAGAAAACAAAAATAATAAATAACAAAATATATTTTCCCAACGCGTGCAACTTAACGACGAAAAAGTTGGGCAAAAAATGATATATTGTAAAATTATTATCATTATCAAAATGGGACGAAAAATAAAAAAAAATAAGTCTTATCGTGGGACTCGGGATATTTTGAAATTCGGACCACTTTGGGCGAAATTTAGTTTTTCTTTTAGTATTTTTTTTATTAACCTCAGTAAAGTTTAAAATAGTTAATTTTTCAATATTCAAATTTTATTTGTTCTTTCGCGGTTAAAAAATTAGTGTTTGTATAGTATGTTTTTCTTTGACGATGGTTGTAGTAATAGACACCCTCGCTGGAAGTCATCTTGCACAGGTGCACAGAGGCACAGAGGCACAGAGGCGGTGTTAGTCAGTTTTCCCAACAATGTTTATCTTTGCAGTTTTTTCAATAAGAAGGAGGGAATTAACGTTTTAGTTGTTCTTTATCGAGAGTAAGGATTCATGTCAAATTTTGTGTCATTGGCTATTTTGATTTTTGGTAAGTAAACCTTTAGGGTACAACTTAGGGGCATTACTATTTTGCTGAAAATTTTGTATCAGTCCTCACTAATTGGGGGAATAATTCATGGCTCTATATAGTTACAAGTAATTCTGGTTTCTTTAAATCTCCTTGTCAATTTATTTGGATCAATGAACAATCAGTCGTGTGGAAATGTATCTGTGCTAAAGTCAAAATGATCCAAACTTTTCAGAATAATTTTGTAAGAAATACGGAAATAATCTGGACTCTTGTCAATTCAAAACTTTAGTGCTAACCATGAATATGTATTTTTTATGGATCCCCATATTAAAGTTTTAGAGCACCTCACTAACGTTAGCCTGAATCGTCTGCTGGCAAAAACGAAGCTACTACTATTTTGAGTTATATTTTGGATTCATTAATTTTATTTAAAAAAAAATACAAAACGCAATGAATATTAATGAAGGGTTAACCGCAACAATATTTTCTGCGTATATACTGCAAGTGGTTTGACAAAATAAACACGGTAAATATCCTTGTATTAAATTAGTCAAAATAATTAATCCTGTCATGAATTTCAGTTCGAAAATTCAATATGTAATGTATAAATTGGAGTAAAATTGCAATTCGTGTGGAAACGACAGGTGATGGTGCCATTGTGAAGTGATAAACTGATAGGCGTCAAATTAAATTCTGACCAATTCGTTTCGAAATGTTCAATTTGATAAATTTTCCTAAACGAATATCTGAGAAATTTTGGAAAAATGGAATTTATTTAGGCATATGAAAATTTGTGTAATTATACAAAAAGAAAATGATATTATATATATTATTATAGATGTAGATAATTAAAAATATATACAGAATATTTCTTTACAAGAAATAAAATAAATTTTTAAATCAATCAAAATATGCTGAAATAAATTATAAGATTTACTGTAGTAATAAGAAATTTTCAAGCATATTTGGTCGGTATTTGAACCCAGGCGAACTAAAAATGTTATATTTTATTAGATTCAAATAAATGTTTAAATCTTTTTTTTAGGTTTCTGTGTATTTTAACGTGTCTCCTACTAATTAGAAAATATTTTTGTCATATTAGTTAACACATGTTGTTATAAAATACAAATTTATGTAACTGAACGTATAATGGAAATCGATATGGAGATGGAATTCAAACATTACATTTCGGTACTGGAAACTGATTTAATTTACTTTTAATAAAATTATTTTTGTACTATGGCGCAGATTAGAAAAAACCATTTGTAATATTCGAGAGAAGCAGAATTCTGCATATAAGATTTCACTGTCGTATCAATTTTATTACATGCGCAATCTTATAATCCTCCAAGATTACTCGTTTTAGTAAATATTGCCACCACTGTATCAGCAAAAATGTAAAGGCCCATTAATCTGCCTTCAGAGTGTGTTTTTATTTGTCTTGTTTTTTTTTGTAAACAATCCACTCGAATTCCCGTAAAGGTCGCAGTTTTTTTAAACGTATATCTCGAATCTTTTAATCCCTTACAATAATTTCTATATATCAAATTTCAATTTTGGGTAAATAATAATAATTCGGTTTAAATGCTTAATTGATAACTAGTTATAGCATAATTTAGAGGTAGATGTTTATCTAGAAATTAAAAATACGTAAATTTTGAAAATGTGTTAAATTAATGAAAAATGTTTTTTTTAAACCTACCCAAACTTAAACTAACTTAGCCAATTATAATTCTGTGTTTTATTAATAAGAGTGATTTTTAAAGTAAGAGCCGTTTGCACATTGTATCCGCGAAGGTTTTTACATATCATTTAAAAATATGCATTATTTCAACCAGACACCCTGTATGATAATAAAATATTGCTTGGATCTGTATATCATGGCTTTTGTTTTATGTGAATAGCGTTTTCTCTTTTGTTATTATTATTATTCCATTACATTGTAGTATCATTGTAGTCGGCAGGATAGCATAAATCTGGACGAACGGTCGCTTTACAAATAAATAATTCTTTCCATTTTTAAAATCATGCATCTATATTAAAAAATTAGTCACTATGGAAAGAGTTATTGCTCATGTTTCTCATTAATTATAATAAATAATAAATACTATTTTAAAACATGCACGAATACATTTGTAACATTGGTGAATTGCCAGCCAGCATTTTCAATATAAACCAATTGGAGTGCCTGAAGGATTGCGTATGCATCCGGTTTAAAGACAAAGCAAACAATTGTAACCCGAAATTCGTACGGTCTAGTGGATTAATTTATTTTATTCACAATTCCAGTTTCGTTTTATATTTTGGAGGGTCATTATTGATGGATTTAAAACGACTGGTTTTAATACATCCCGTTAGAGAGTTACAGGCTTAATCTAACGAAAGACGTAATTGGACTATCGAAAAGAATCTAATAAAATTGGATTATTGCTCTTTTTATTCTATTTTCAGATATTTTGCATATTGAGACTTAGAATAAATAATACAAAATTAAATTTTTAGAAAACCACATTTAAAAAAATGTTACCGCATTATCAACTACAAAGAAATTACTTTTGTTGGAAGAGCCATTTCCGAGGTAATGGATATAATTATTTAGTATCATATTGGTGTAGAATATTGAATAATCTTAAATAGCATGTAGCATAAATGTTTCTAATTTTGCAATCTCGTAATTCTTAGACACTATTTTTTTATTTACCTTGAATTACTTGAAGCTACAGAGTTATTTGATCTAGACCTTCTGCTTTTTAAACTGTCTCCTCTATTTACCACTCCCTTTCCGGTTATGGAAAAGTGTCTTAATCTATAATATTCCTCTTCTACTCCCGTATTTGGCATCGACGCCACTCGCGACCTCTGCTGTGGAAGGCACAAATAATTTGGTCTTCCGGAAGCTCTGCCTGGAGTTTTTACTGATTGCGATCTGTTGTGGTGAGGACTGCCGTACCTGAAACAAGCGAATTCAATTAATCACTCAGATTTACAAGGCTCGTTTAAACTACTCGGTGGGTCAATCCGATAGAAACAGTTTTTATGCGTACGTAACTATTTTTGATGATAGTATACAGAGTGTCCATTAACTCACTTTACAGAAAACTCCTGTAAAATGTAGAGCTTTTTTTGTGTAGATTTGATGCAAATTACATTATTAAAAAATGCTTCCTAAGGGAGCTGGAGCATTTTAAAGTTAGAAACTTTTTTCTGTGAAGTGAGTGTCTGGACACCCTGTATATATAAATATTTATATAATTACTTATTATCAGCAACAATAATTTTTTCGTGCAATATTTATGTGCCATGTATTAAATATAATTTATCTAAAAATGTATTTTATTAATTAGTAAAATCCACTTTTTAATTATCACACTCTTTTTTATATATATTATTGTAATTATTTGTAATAAATTATATAAATTGTAATTTACTGTCACCCATACTTTTCTAAAAAAATAATTATATTTTGTATTTTGTCAAGTAAACAGAAAAAATGTAACAAAAGAAAATCTCGTGCTTGGTAGAAAGATTTACGGCTTTTTATTAGAAAATCCTTTTGAATGAAACACGTCGTGTGTGTGCATGTTCTTGCTCAAAAGGTATTTTTTTGCAAAAGTAGTAAACGTAAAAGTAGTTGGAAAAGGTTAGGTTTTTAAAAATTGCCCGGGAATTTTAATATTGCACATTGTTCATACTTCAGGGCTGCTGTGAGAACATTTTATCAAAAGAAATTTGTCTGTGCAAATTATAGGCAACTATCAAATATTCAAAGTTAACAATTTCATTTATGAATCATGACCTACTAAATCTTGTTTTTACAGTGACATTTCAATTAAAATTTCTATATGTATATTTATACAATTTCATTTTTCCTAACATGCCTGTTAAGTTTTGAATGTTACTATGTATAATTTTCAAGATTTTTTTAACAAAAGATCACATTTGGTTGTTAAAGAAAAACAACCTGTTTTGTTTATACGAAGTATCCCTCGGTAAGCATTCGAAAAATTTAACCATCGGTTAGTTAACCCGTTGTAGTTTATTCTTCTTAACTGAAAATAGTGTAAGCGACAATTTCCATTTTCAAAACCTTTATTATATACAATATGTCCCCTTAAGTTGGAATCATATGGAAAACTTTTTTATTATTAATTTTAGGAAAAAAAATTATTCTTCATAAAAAGTTCTGCATTATCTAAAACCTAGAATACAGTCATCAAATATCACTTGCATATTTAAACGTAATTTTTAATTCTGATCAACTTTTTTTAGTAACAATTTTCGATATTGTCAAATTTAAAGGTACTTTACTCTTGAGTAAACCTCATATTTTTTGACAAACCTCGTATACCACTGAAAAAATTTGATATTTGATGACTGTACTCTAGGTTTTAGATAATGCAAAACTTTTTATGAAGAATAACTTTTTTTCCTAAAATTAATAATAAAAAAGTTTTCCATATGATTCCAACTTAGGGGGACATATTTTATATACTGGTAATATTTTAAGTTAACGTTAAGTACATTTATTTGTTTGTTTTATTTTTATAATTTGAAAAACTTTAAGAACATACTTTTAAACTCCCATAATCATCAACCCTTTATATTGTTTTTTATAACTTATATTTTTAATGCAATGTTGAATTCGAATGAAATAGATTTTAGGTACGAAAAGGGTTACTTTACAATATACCAAGAACCTATATAATGCATGTTCGTTTGCAATTTAAACTACTTCCCAATAGTACAAAATTGAGCGATATATCAGAATAACGGAAACCATCCATATGAGAAGCCCTTCGAATCTCAACAATATATATCCACACATAGTAAAGTAAAACAAATAGAAAAGTGTTAAATTTTTGTAAAGGTTATTAATTTTAGATGGGAATACAGCACGAACCTGCAAATATTCCCTAAGCACTGCACTTACTCTTAGCTTGAAGAATATATTTTTTTAATTGAAATTATCTCATGTTGGAAAAATCCTATTCTTAGTAATTCATAAATATTTTAATCTTACTGAAAACAACACGTTCGCGTTTTAAGTTTCAATATATTTTCCAAGAAGAAGCCTTTTTTAATTTTATTTATTTACCTCGTTATTTTTATTTAGTTTCTTCACGAATTTTAAAATTAAACAGACAAGCCCTGATATAGGAAATAACCCAGACGAGGGTAATATCTCATTGTTATTGAACCATGCCCCGTTTTTTAACGTATTTACACTGAATCTTAGCCACATTTTATTCGAAATTGTTACTAGTCCCAATTGATAGCATCTAATAAAGGCAAATGAAATTAATAATAATAATAATAATGATAATAATAATATGTCTTTATTTAACAAGTGTGCTCTTACAACACTTGCACCAGGAAGGCGAAGATTAGCTTAGAGCTATTCTTTAACTCTTAACTTTGAAATTCAATTTAACTTCATGAAATATTTAACACAAAAGGTAATAACTATGAATGCTATATTTATGCTGAGTACATATGGAGAGTAACTATATTTTACTAAATTAAACAATTTCCATTAGAGCAGGTTAACTAAATACGAACAATTACAACAGGGTCGTCCGTACTTTATGCTTCAGAGGATACAATCGTTATAGAGTTCGCTTCATACTGTTTAAAACATTGCTTTGAAAATATTTTAGTGTTAAACAGAAAATGTACATATTTTACCCTTTTGTCATCTTGTTAAACTACCTCTAGGGATGAAGTGTGGCAGCTTATTGTATCACCTTGCACTTCATACATTTTCTTCCCCGCATTTTACTGCTAAGGCCGGCATGATCAGTGGTTTGCATAGATATTGAATGAATACCTTCCTTTAATGAGTCACTCAAGTATAGAAGACGTGTAGCAATAAATCATGAAGTTACATAATTGTATTTGATATTAATCTCCAATTTTTAATAAAATTTCTCGTAACATCCGGTCGATTTAATATATAAACTTGATCTATTAGGTTAGTTTCAGGACTACTATTAATGTTAGAAAGTGAAGCACTGATTCCCAAATGAGAAACAATTGAAGTCACAGTGGATTGCGCTAGCAAATCAGTGAAAACCGCCGGGTTGACGGTATTTTCAGTTAACAATAAGAAAGACCGTGACTATTCCATATTCCATAGTTTAAAGTTTCAAAACTTGTTTTGATCCACTTCTCAGATATATCAGGTGCTACCCAAAAGTTACAGGAATTATTAAGGAACTAGTGAAGTACTTTCTTTTAATGAAATATTTAATTATCTCCTTCAAAGTTGTCCCTCTTAAACAGAGTTGCTACCAGCGTTTTTACCATAAACAAAAACACTCCTCGAAGTGGGAGGAAGTCTTTAGATTCACCTATATTCTGCTTAAATTTCCTTAATGTTATTAAATCCACTTCCTTTAAGAGAGAAGTCCTTCAAAAACATGTCAAAACATAAATCAGTATTTCGCAATTTTTGAGAAAAATACTAAAGCAAAACTTCTTAACTTTCAAAAATGAGCAAAAATATCTTTTTGTGACTTGTATTTGTTCAAAAAACTACGAAATAGTGATTTTGAAATTCCAGGGCATTAATTAGCATATCCGCCTTCTTTCAGTTCAAGCTTTTTCCGTTAGCGCTGTTAGCCCTCTTTTGATGAGATCCAATCGAGCACAGTTGCCAGGTTATGTGATATTTCTTTAGATATGTATAAAACCATATACACAATTGTATAATTCTTATTAGTACACGTGGAATGATTTAAATAAAATATCTTTTTGACCTTATTTAAACTGCGCAATCGAACAACAGAATAACACCCAATAAATAAGGACATTATTGCTATTTTATTTGAATTATAATTTTTATTTAGTAAATAATTATCTCTTCCTATTTATTCAAAAGTGAATTTAATACTTTTATTTTCAGATTCCATAGGTATTACTACGTAGAGTCATATAGGCATAAGGCTAGAGACCATTCAGAAATACAGAGAAATAAATAAAAAAGAGTACTCAGGTTAAGATATTTTAAAGCTTTTCAAATCAATAAACCCCTCTGCTTTTTCTAATGAAATTATATATTTTTTTGTTTGATATTTGTTTTTTTGTAAATGTAGGTAATTACTGGACTGGAATTCCTTCCGTATTTTTTATTTGAGAACTATTTATTTACTTTATTTTTTTCCTTCATTGGGCTAAGGCAGCGTTTCTCAACCTTTGAGTATTCGGGGGGCCCAATTTTCAATAACAATTTTTATGGCGCTCCCCTATATTCATAAAATAATAAAATACGACGTATATTATACGTTGAAAATTGACCGTAATCTAGGGCCTAGACTCTAGGCGCCCCCCACGTAGAGTTGTTGCGCCCTAATCTCGTTGGGTACATTCTATAGATAAAAAAACTATCAAACCAAATCGATAATTTCAATTACATATATTAAACAAATATTTGGATGACAGGTCTCTCGAGGCATGGGCAAATTAAATAATTCGTAAACGATACTGGTAGCGACATCTAAGCGGGCAACACGTTCAAGCCCGTTCGGACTACCTTTTTAAGTTTGGATTTTATCCTTAGAAATATGAAAGAGTCGTACAGTGCTAGGTTAGGTGAGTCAGATGGATGGGACAAAAAATGTATTGTTAGTATCGCAGTGTAGACTAGTGCATTGTTATGATAAACGAACCAATCTTTGTTTCTGCTCATTTCCAGACATTTATGTCTCGGCTGGGATTTCTCTAAAAATTTAGGTTTGAACAACTATACCTGCTCATTCTCAAAACGTAGATTCATTCGTCTAGTAAAGAGATTTTGTAGCACTTTCTTTCATAGAATGAAAATGAAAATGAAGTTATTTTTGTTTCAAGGTTATCAGAAATTATTCAAGTCGTAACTTCGTTTTACACTGAATCCGTTCTTGGATCAATATTTTCTGCATACATCATTAAGATGACGTCGACTATATTCATTTAAGTTTTTGATGAATATTAATATTCACGTAATTTATTCTTTTATGTCTGGACATGAATATTAATAAAGATATGCATACGTTTACTGTTTTTCATATGAATGGATACTTATATCTTCGTGTACATTTTTAACCGATGGGGAGTTGAAGATATAAGTTGCTTCTTTCATCAAACCAGCTAGTACAGAACTTTATATTTCTATTAAATTGATTTGTTTTAACACATTAATTCAATTAAAAACGTTTAATTACACGTACATATTTTACATACAGCTCATCTAGTAGATCCTTATCCGTGCAAATTTACTAGTGTAAGTAAAATAATGCAGTTTATAAGATAAATCCGGTTCTGGGAGCACTAAGGACATATTGTTTAAATATTCAGACACGGCTGCAAGAAATGTTTGCAAATGTTCACCATGAAGTATTGGACAATCCTGAATGATTATCAGTCTATGGGTAGTGTAAAACGGCTTTCAAAATGTTTAACAAAGTGTTACAAAGACGTATTTTCACAAAATTCATAACATATTTTTTTAAGAGTACTGTTATGCGATTCAGAATGACCTGGTGGATAAAACGTCTTCTAACGTAATTCATTTTAAAATGTTGTCATCTAGTGATTCATTCGTCTGTTTATTTTTTATTTATTAATTGTAAGCTTAATCCCAGTAATACTTACAATATTATCTTTATATTCCGTCACTTACAACAGTTTATTAAATTAAATTTGTCTTAATAGTTCACTTAGCAATTTATTGCCAGTCCTATCTGATCTGTTATGTTAATTATTTATACCTAAATGAAAATTTAGAAAATAATAAATCAAACTGGAATCATTTAAGTTTTTCTACAAAATAAAAACGCATTTATGGCGTGATAACATAAAAACTACCAAACTATAATAACTAGGTCGTTTGAAAAGAATGAATGGAGATGGACCAATAAAAAGAACATTGGATGACACTAATGTCTTATTAGGGGATTATGGCTTAGGATTAAATTAAAGGAATCACACGGTGAAAGTGTCATAATAAACGAAGTGTTATTTTTTATAGCTGATAAAACAACGTTGAAAAAAAGTGGTTTAAATGAAATTATAGGAAAAATTAAATGTTACTTTTGTAAATTGTTGATGTTTTGAATTAATCTTTATTTATGCTTCAAATATTATTATAAGAAGCATATAAAAAGTACTATATCTCCTAAAGAATATAATAATTAATGTGATCCAAACTTAAGATCAGAAAATTCAAAAAAAAATGTCGATAATTGGCTACTCAAATAAACAATTTTAACTGCCTACTGGGAAATATTTGAACTAACTACATTATTATCAAGAATGTAATTATTCTTATTCTGTTTATTCTCTTTGGACTTAATAACCTTACGAATGTCATGGGTAACAATTCAACCTAAATGCCGAAATTCGGTCTTGTCAGGAGAGATACTTCAAAGCACACACACCATTAATCTAACTAAACCATTCTAAACCACAATTTCTGTACAAAATAGGAGTATTTAGTTATTCACCCGTCTCTGAATTTCACTCTGTTTTGTTTGGTTATCCGAACCTTCTGATAATTCTACTCCTTCAAAAATCCTAAACCCACGTTTGCACATTTGCGTAGGAGAATGCGACAATGGATTTTAATATTTGTTCCGAGGATCTTCATGTATGTGCGAAGTTTATCACACTAAATTTTTTAATCGATAAAATCTTAACGTACTTTCTTACTAAGAAATTCCTTAAGAAAAAGTTTTTATATTCACTGTGAAGAAGCTTTGTTAAGTATATAGAAAAATATATCGTCTTGTAACACGTACAAAATATATTATTTCTAGAAAATATTTTTGAAATTGCAGGTTACGAACACTTTAATCTAAATGGAAGGGGTGAATAAATGTAAAAAAAACATAAAAGGAGAAGAGAAAATTATGTAACTCTCTTGAAAATTTGCCTAAACGTTAAATATTAATATAGTTATAATAACTCGGGCATAGTAAAGTTCAAGGTTATTTTTTTCCGCCAGAAACATATACAGTTCAGAATATGTTACCTCAATATCTTTATACATAAATTTTGTGCATTCCAACTTGTTAAAAATCTAACGCATTTTAATTTATTGTTTTGGTACCCTTAGTACTAATTAATTGCAAAATTCAGCAAAACTTTTAGAATAAAAGTTATTTGACGATGAGACCGGTCATCTAATAAGAAATTTAATTTCAAGTTTTAGGTTCACCTAAGTGGAAATTGATGGTCCCATCTAAAGGTGAACTATATGAAGAACTAACTTATATATCAACAAAACCCTTGATCCCTTTTGGTATTCAGAAGATCAGAAACAGCCCTCCAAAAATATATTTTTGAAGAAAAATAATTACCTAGCCTATTTTTTTTAATGCTAATCTTAATGTACAGAAATAACATATTTTTGTAAATAAGAAGTTGCCATTGAAAACGTCAATGAAACTTAAGTTTTTAGAGAAAGAGACTTGTTATTTAAAAAAAATGTTATGTATTTTATTTTCTTACAGAAAATTTTGAATTATTAATACCTTTCTGGACTGTTTATAATAATATTGTATTATTTGTTTAAATTCTAATAAAATATTTACAATCGATGTTTAAAAATTCCGTGATTTATTAATTTTGAAAATTCTAACATTTAAATCATTTTATGCAGTTATAATTTCATGTTGAATATTAATTGTAAATTATCCGCCCATTATCATTATTATCATTGTATATATCAGAAATGTTTCAAATAAATATTACACGATTAATATTTTCTAAAAACGAATTTCTTGTACACTATTAAATTTTTGTAAAAACCGATATTGCACTTAAAATTAAATACAGGGGTGTTTTATTCAAAATTAGTCTGTTTTAAATAATTTCAGTGATTCCTGCTAAGTTTTAGATTATTTCTGGTCTAGCTGAAGTTTCTGATTAATGAATAATAAATATTTATTAATTAAAGTTGACATATAATTTTAACTTCAAAAACTTTTATTCAAAATAATAAAATGAATAAAATATATTATTGTTTCATGCTATTACTCTATCTCTATACTATTTATATTAACATTGGGATATCAGAAATGGTAGGAGATATAAGTAGCCAGTCCTGCATTTTTTTAATTTGATTTTTATTGCGCCTATAGAGTTTATTGTCATGAAATCGGTTTTAATAATAAACTATTTTTGGGTTGATAAAGAAAAAACTTTGTACTCCTATTCAGAAATGTTGGTATATTTAAAGTAAAATTTGTTGCTCATCTCTAATAAAATCTATCCAACAAGATTGTAGGTTTAATGGCGTATGCTACTTTATCCGAAAACAAATAACAAAACGGGCAGCCCTGTAAGAATGGTAAATTTTACCCTATATAAATTCAACAACTTATAATGTATAAGGAGATTGTGTGATAATTATAGTTTAGATTTAGTGTGATTCCTATTGGCTATATTGCCAATTGTTTTAAATAGAATAAGTTATAACAAAAATATTTTATTAAATTAAAACAGGTTTATTTACTATATTCATTTTATTACTTCACTTTGAATATATATGTGCATCGGTAAGGGCGATTATGCTTTTTGGGGGTTTCGTCAAAAATGACATCAAAGTATTTTTAAAGCAGTGAGTTCAGGTTTGCGGTTTGTGAACTTAATTATTGTGGTTTTATAAATATATTTACTTTGTAGGAAAATTGATAGTTTATCACCATATGGTATGGATTGGGAGCTTTTGATTGTTAGGTGATTTAGGTTATCCATACAGTGACATCACATGTATCCTGGAGTAAAATTTGTTTACATTGACTTAAAAAAAGGAAAACTGTAACGAAGACCCTATGTATTTTTTATTTCGAAAAATATCACAAACAGTTGTAATTATTTTCCTCAGTATAACATGTGCAGTCATTTCATATAAAATTATTTTTTCATTGCAAAAAAATATTGAATATTTCTGTCGACATATATTGACAAAAAAAACACTGTTTAATCACAATTCCGATATATGCGTGTAAAATACATAAACAAAGATATAAGTCAAGACAGATCTTGCAATGATGGTGTTTTATTTTTGAGATTGTTAGTCTAAAATTAACCGATGCGTTACAAGCAAAATTTAGATCTGATATAAATACATCTTGTCTTATTTATAAGTTTCAAAGGTATAAATAAACACTACTTGAAATTTGTTTCATGTTATGACTAAAAGGATAGATCACGTTTTTATCGAAATATGATAGGAAATTAATTATTGAAATTGGAATATTGTCAAAATCTACTTACGACGGTTTAAAAAATAACATCAGGTTGGAGGCTGGCATTGTGTTTTCATAAAAATACACAACATTTAGGGCCTTGACCCTCTTTTTTATACAACAAATATGTGAAAAATTTTGTTTACGGGAATGAAGGTTTCTTTATTATATATTTGTGACATTTTCAAACTACAACAAGTGTTCCTAATCTTAATGGATAACATAGTTCATTTATTCATCAAAACATTCTATTTCATTTACTAGGTTAGCTATATATATGATATATATGATAATTTAATTTATCGTATCGATTTCAAAACATTGTTATTACTAACATAATCGGTGTCTGTAGTAAGTTAATTTAAAAATTAATGTCCATTGCTTTATTAATTGGTAAAATGCACTTAACAAATTAGTTCATTCTGAAATACCAATATTAAGGAGTATAATTATTTGATACTAGGGAAACATTTTCCTTTGCCACTTGAGAAATATTCATCTGATGATCAAATTTTAAACTACTCTTAACACAAATTGTTTAAAGAAATCGAAGATAGGGACATATGTACACAGTTATTAATTTATTATGTATTAGCAAAAATGATCGAAAATCAGCGTTTAAATAGTGCAAATAAATCTGAAAAACGGCGTCCAACGACCAAATGTTATTTTCACAGATTCTATATATGCGACTTATTACTCGCAACTCCTGGTACATCATGTACAAGCAATACAATACACAAGCTTTAATATATTACTTTAAAACATAGAAAAGGGTAATTTTAGTGTTACTTGTTTTCTGAAATCTAATTACTTTATAAGTAATATTGAATGAAACACCAATAAAATGTTATATTTAAAGGACGTTGAGAAAGTTTTTGAAAGGAAATGGGGTGATATGAAACTCAATCATATAAGTCTAATAAATACTTATACTTAGTTCAAATGAATGAAAAATACCTACTGCACGACTCACGATATTTTGTATTCGTTTATTGTACAATCTAACTTTATAAAAAACAATCATTACATTTGAGTAATCCAACGATTTAAATAATTAAATTAAAAAAGTTGCATGAGCAAGAAATATTTAATTAAGTATCTTTTGACTATTAATTATATAGTAACTAACTGACTATCTACGAAGAATTAAGTTATTTTATACATATTTGGCCTAAATATAAAAGGGCATACATGAATCCAGGCGAGTGAAAGAGAACGCATTATGAAAGAGAGAAAATATTACTAATATCTTGAAGTAGGGATATCTCGAGGTGGGAACAACATTCAATTTGCTAGTGACTCTTTCTCGGTCTTTTGGGTAGATACATATATTTCGTATCTTTTACTCCTTAAGATTTCGACTATGTCTTTTTAAATACTTTTTAAACCTGTTTACAGTGAATACGAGGAAGAAAACCAGGATACCAGAAGTAACACACACTTAAAATATAAATACCTATATTTAATATATAGTTCTAGTACGATAAGTTTTCTGGTACTTTTTATTTAGTGTGCTTGGTATTTTTATAAAGTTTTATTTTTCACTTTCTGAACCATTTGGTAATATTTTCGAGATTAGTCTGGAAACACCGGCTAGCGGTGGTAGAATCTTGATAAACTGAATAAAAATTAGTGCAGTACCGGGTCAAAGACTCTACCTTGAGGAACTACTGATATTATGGGATGTAGACCAGTTATATCTTTTTAGACCAGTTATATCTTTTTCGTATCTTACTTGAAATTATCTCTCATTCAAGTAGAAATAAGAATTGAATACATTTCATTCGGAATGTATTTTTTTCGTTTGTATAGCCAACACTGATGTCAAAATTTGTCAAAAGTTTATGTGTACTATACATTTTTTTCCTTAAATGTAACCTCTATTAACTACATAACATGGTGCACAAATTCAAAAGTGGAGTGGCTTTTTCTGATACCGATGTTCCGGAACTAGATTTTTCTCAGATATAATATAATTTTATATATATAATTTTTCCATTGTTTTGGCAAATATCAATGATAACCTCATAGCCCTGTATATTCTAGTTTATTTGGCGATTTACTTCGTTTATGAAAATTGCCGCCCCAACGTTTTTTTCTTTGCCATGAGCTGTAAATCTAGACTCTTAGCCGGTATATTTGGAGTTGTTATGGTGCTAGAAATCTATTTTTTAATTCGTTGGAATAATTTACAAATACTTGATTATGACTGCATAATTTGGAAGACAGTAAGTATTTTAAATAGTAAATTCAAAGTCTTCAAAACAATGCTTGCCGCCTGGAGTCCTGGTTGCTCTGTGTTAATTAGTTAATGATGTATAAGGCAATAATTATTTTATCATTTGATATTTTAAAAGTAATCTGGGATGTCGAGTGCGATTCCGATAATTAATTAATTAATAATATCTCAATTTTGATTGGAGCAATAAATATTTCTAACTTCTGGGATGTTCTGGGGATTTGATAATTTGTTCTTGTTTGTTGATTTTAATTAATCGTAATTAATTAATTAATTAAAATCAACAATTAATTAATTAACTAATTAACAATTTCAAGGTACACTTTACATCCTTTAAAGTTAGCTTGATGAGTCCAATCACAGAAAGCATGTTTTGCAGGATTTTCGTCCTCTTTTGTTTTAGTTCTGATATCTTTTCTACTGCAATGTGATTTGCTTTTTGATAAAGTAATGGTAACTTCTGATAGGGATACCACCAAAGTCGGTGAAGTAGTTAATTTTCAAAATCCTTTTGGATTACATATCATGATATACATATTTTTTCATCTTGTATGCTCATTAATTTGTTTTTAAATATAATTTGTTAACTATTTATCGAGAAACCTGTGAAACTGCCGGTGTATTTACCAGAGATCTTTGTATACAAAGTAATTTCTATTGTAAATAAAAGTGATTTAATAAAAGGAAGTGCATTTCGATCATGTTTGTGTTTTTAATAAACGAAAGCACACAAGATTTATATTTTTCTTTATATTTACCGACGAAGCAACCCTCAATTTTCTCATAAATATTTCACTATTTTTCCTTTTGAATTTTTAGCGACAAACTTCCTTTGAAGTAAAAATAGAACACCAGTCAATTTGTCAAAGCTTTCAGAAGTCATTAACAATTTCATAGAATTAATAATTGTTCCGGTTAATAAATTTGGGACATGAAAATCTTACCGGTTTAAGGAAATGAACTCCAATTTAATGTCAATGACTTTCTTAAGAAAGAACTGTTTATTTTTAAATATGTTCATTGTTAACGAATCTACTAATTTCATTTTCTCTGAACAATCTCCAGATTATAAAACGGACGTATGGATATTTCTAATTAGTGTAAAATTACTATTTATCGAGTTCTATATCATTCATATTTTTACTTGTACATAGGGAAGTATCAGACATGAATCTAATTAATTCCAATATAGAAAATGTAAGTATATTTGTGGGAGGCATTTATATTTAACAATGTGACTTATAAATAATCATCAAAAAGATGACATTAGTCCTAAAAACACCACAAATCTTATTTTCTTTAGTCCTACGTGGAAAATTATCTCTCATGTAATTTCATAACCTTGACAAAGAACAAGAAACCTCTAAGGTAATTCTGTTAGGATTTAACTTCATCTGAACAAAGGGTATATATATATATATATATGTATATATATTTCAGTAGCGTAGACAAAATCATAAACACATAAATATGTAATAAATAGATCAAGTATATAAGAATTCCATGACTTTTTTCCAAAGATCTTTTATTAATTATTTGTAAGACAAAATTTTTAAAGTATTAATTTGTAAATTGGTACCACATCAAATTCTTTAAAAAATCTTTTTATATTGAAATTCTTATTATCTGTATTTCAGGATTAAAGTAAAATGATCCTAGAAACGATATTGAAAAAAAATATATATAAAATTTATATATTAGGAACTAGGGCAAATATAAAGAGGAATATATAAAAAATATTTTATTTAGATAGATTGAATCGAACAATTAATATTTGTCTGCATTACACATAAAAAATATACTAAACAACGTCAATTTGAAGAAATCATGATCCAAAAAAGCGGGTGGGGAACTTCAGGCTAATAAAAATAAATAGACAGAATAAGTAATCAGGAAAGAAAGTATTCTATACAATAAAAAAGTTGGATAGTAAACTAAACAGGAAAACCTACAAAAATGAAAAAAAAAATAAGTTATTTGAATATTCCCAAAAACAAAATGGAAGATATTTGCTTTTCAGAAGTACACATAAGCGTTTCATCCACCGGTTATTTTAAGTAAATTTCGAAAATCTTTCTCTTTATGAAGAAAACCAAACTAATAAATTTTTTTAATTTGTGAGATTTTCAGATGTCTAAAACGAATTACAAATAGATTGGAGAAATATATTAAAGAATGGATAATCTCAGTGATTGCAGAATATGAAAAGCACGAAATAAATTGGAAACTCAAAAAACACAAATAAACAAAAATACAGTATAATATTTCCAGAATCTGACAGTTTTTTCTGATTGTCAAAATCTTTGTCCATTTGTACATTGTGTGGTCATAAATTATCACGAGAAAACGAGCATGCTATGATTTAATATGATTTTCGTTGTGGCTCAACACAACAACAATTTATGGAATGTTTAATTTTTGAATCTGGTGATAAAACTTCAAAAACGACGAGGTATCGCTGGTTTTAAAAATTTAAATTTGGTCGCGTTCCGCTTGAGGATTAATCAGTCCCTCAAAATCAGTTGTTGCTCAAACTAATAGTGCTATTCGTCGAATGATTTAAGGATATCATCATAAAATTCAAGCATTTTTGTATATTTCTTGAACCTTGATATATTCCATTTTGCATACTCAGGGTAAGTTTCTTTTACTTAAAAAATAATCTCTTTGCATATAAATGTTTATAAATGTATAAATGTGCTAGATTTAATCATTACATTGTATTTCAGTTATAATTTATGTATCTGAATCCTTAGAGGCACTTCAATGCTCATATATCTCTAATGTACAAGCGGAAAACTCACATTTCCGAAAATAGAAGCAATGCGCAGAATGACCAAGGATACTTTAAGTATGTACTTTTAATGGAACAGAAAGGACAAAAGCATCTTTGTCTATTTTAACCATAAGAGAATTAAATATCTATTTATGTACCTTAACGAGCAAGGACATGAAAAGTTTAATTTTAAACTCAATGTATTCCAATTAGACTAAGACACTTGCTACACGTATGTACAAGTTTTAAACAAATTCATTAAAAAGAATCCTTTCTATTTGTGATGAAGCCGACGACAATAAAAAAATAGAAACAAATGTGATTTATACAGAGTGGGTCACTCTGAAATTTGGAAGTAGTCATTAGATGTTAAGAAAATGCTGAAACACGTTGATTTTTATCCCATTTTTACGAAGCAAACTTCTGTCATATGTCGAATCCCTCTCTTCCACGTTTCCAACCCCTTAATTTCAAATAGGGAGTATACCATATGTGGCATATCATTAGAAAGGTATTGCGATAGACCGATCAGCCATATGATCACGCATGACTTTCATATTAACTCCATATTGGTAAAAAAGTTTTAATTTAATTAAATTCAAATACCTCTTAAAAATTAAGCGCGTATGTTTGGCTAATATGCAAATAAATCAAAAATAACTATTAGATTAACTAGCACCACTGGTTAACGGTACCAAATGTCTTAGTAACTACTTAGTAAATCTTTGCAAAGTTTGTTATTTTTGACGAGATGAAAAAACGTGACAGATTAGCCAAACATAGGCGTTGCATTAAATTTTTAAGAGATATTAGACTTTAATTAAATTAAGATTTTTTTTTACAAACATAGAGTTAATAGTATGGTCTGCATAACCTCAATCGTAATCAATTTGACTTAATATTGGTAGTAACTAATAACACATTTTGTCGTGTCCTTTTTTACCCCAGTCTGAATGATGATCTTATAATTTCACGATGCTTTGTTGTATCTTACGTTTCCGCACTCCTGATAAATTTACGATTTTCTAAACCAATTTTGTAATATACTGGATTATTCAAAAATAAATTGAGAATCTTTGCCTGTCCTAAAAGAATGAAAATTCTTAATATTTTAATTTTGATACAAGTGACCTTATCTTCAAAAACTGGGTAAGTATTTTTCAAATACTGGGTAAGTATTTGAAAAATACTTTTAAAATTAATATCCTATACCTGGATCGTATATTTTTTGTTTACCCATTCAAACGCTGAAACGTTGTGACATTTTGTAGGTCAATGTACGCAAACATCTGGCAGCTTTTACAATAAATTTTATTTGTTTAGCCTCAATTTAAATCAGGTTATATCACAACCGCTTAAAAATACATTTCGCGTGAAAATCACGACATCTAAAAATCTTAAAAAACTTTTTAATTTGCTTAATGTTTTCCTGGAAGTTCAGTTAAAAGAAAGATACTTCCGAAAAAAATTAGGTATGAAGTAAAAATAACTTGTTACGTAAATTAAAAAAATATAATGAATAGCCGACGAGACTAATCGGAGACGGACTTGGTTTTATGTGAAAAAACTTACACGTACTAAAACCTGAAAGATTAATATTAGATATGGGAAAAGTTAATTTCTATATTTCTACAAATTTCTAAAAAAATCATAATCTTTTTCCATTTAATACCGTATTTTCAAAACGGTATCAAATTTTGTGTTTAGAACAAAATACAATGGTATAAGTTCTAAACGAAACGGTTCTTGGCGTACACCAAAATAAAATAACAATATAGACATTAGATAATAGATAATGAGAAAAGATAAAGGAGTTTTCTTATTTGAAGATATATAATTATTAAATTAGATATGATATATGCATCAGAGACATTAAAAACTGCAAGAAAAAACGAAGAAAACTTAAGAAAAAGATAACAAGAAAAAGCAATGTTAATAAATGAGTCTAATAATAAATTTAAAACAATAGGAGAAGAAAATGAAAAAAACAAACAGCAAAAGTATTATTTACTTCAAAAGGTGATAATTGAAGTAAACAATACTAACGAAATATATTTTTAGAAAAAGAAGAACATTGCTTAATAATAATTGAATGTCAGCTTTATGACATGAAATTAATTTACGTTTTTAAAAAAGATCTGTTAAACTTCTATCTGTGGTATATTATGGTATATTGTCAGATACCGAAACCTAGGCAGACCAGAATACCTACATATTAAAACGCTTTGCAAGACTGCGAAAATTCAAGATAAGTTTGATTTACCTTTCCATATTTATTAGGAATATTTTCTATAAAGCAAGAGTTGAAATAATTAATTTTAAACAATTTTTAAACAAATAAATGATAGAAATAGAATAATGAAGTTATTTAAATCTAACAAACCCATAAAATTTAATTTTTTTCAGAACCAATAAACACATTCGTTGTGATTACGACTACCGTTTATTTTCACAGACCATTTCAATTATCGTTGCTTGTTTATAATTATCTTCGGCAATAAATTATAAATATGCAGACCAAAACCGATAAACACTTCTATTATCAACAAAAGATAAAAGCCTAGGCGAGCAGGCTATTTCATTTGCTAAATTATTGACTTTTATCTGCCAATTGACGCAATTTCTACAACTCTTTCAGGATTAAAAGTTTATTTAGATTTCAGTTCAAATACATAACTTTGAAGGACGAGGTTGCTGCAATGTCAATCTCAACGTCTGAATTGGAAAATTATTATTTTAGGTGTACTGAATGGTTACAAATATATTTAAGGATATATATAACTTATCGGAAATATAGTGAAATGAGACTTTTAAAAGCAATAATTACTCATTTTTATGTTCCCACAGTTTCAGGTTACTTTTAAGATTTCATAAAATAAATGGAGAGTTCTTAAACTAAATTTAAAATAAGTATCTTTTCTTGAACATATATTTTAAAAATCCATTACTTTACTCTAACAAAGAAATTACTAGATTGTGGCCTAGTTTAGAGTGGACACAAAGAAAACGAGGAGATACTCCATAAATCTTACTTAAAAACTTATTGTCTTAGAAACAATTTATACAATGTATCCTCTTCGTTAATATGAACTTTAACTGTTGACGAAGCCGTGTAAATATTTTAAGAAAGGTAATGTAGATTCTTTTGGGAACTGGTAGCACCGCAGATTGCTGACTTTATGATTCTGTCTACGATAAGATGGGTGTTAAATTTTCAAGGACCAAATTGAGTTTTTCGATAATTATGAAGTGAACTATAATTGGAGTATATCCATTAAATAATTTGTAATTGTACGAAGCTGATACATACTTAATTTTAGTAACGCTTCCTTTTGCACTCGTATCACTTATAAAAGTTTCGTTTAATGGTTCTGTGGAGCTTCAGTTCGGTTTTCGTCCATTTTTATATGCATCCTCCGAGTGTGGTCTCTCAGTATTATTTTTGATCGAATATATTTTGTTTTCAAAAAAGTCGTCAGCTTTTTCATTGCCAGAAATACATCTTTTTGCCTTGCAATCTGTATTAACTTTAAGTTACAATAGTTGCTATAATATGATCAACTTGGTCGTTGCTTAGTGCCACAAGGCCTTCATAACTATCAATTTTAATAAATATTATTCAAACTTTTATGATCATAAAGTAAAAGTTAAAAATTTAAAAATACTAACTCGTTAATAAATAGGGTGCCCGCGAAAAGAATGCCCAGTTTTAAATAGTATGTAGAACCTGTTATTTGCAACAAAATATTCGAATAAAAATCATTAATTTATAAAAAAAAACATTTCAAATATTTATTCGAAAATATATATGTGGCAACACCTCACACTTTTAATTAAACTATGTGTCATGTAACCAAGAAATATCTACCTGATGAATCATAAAATTGTGTTAGTTTGTAGATGATTCGGATCGTTTAATCACATTAAGTTTATCGTTTGGTAAAGTAGTTTCAATTATTCAGTGAAAAATGGCATTTTATTCAAATCAAGAACATCACGTGATGTTAATTAATCTAATCCGCGATGTTTTGTATCAGTGTCCCAAAGACTGTTGGAAAAGTGTAGTGTATTACCTAAAAAAAGTAGTGGTAGAAATCGTTCGGATGTGTAATAATTTTCACTCTTCTACATCCCCTTAATACCTTAAATTCTTAAAAATATCATAATGTGTCCACCTGCCTTAAGAAATATGATACCTCCACCCAAAAATTCGGAGACAAATTGCAAATCATCAAAAACTAGGATTGATACACAAAATAATGTAATGATAGTTCAATTTTAAACAACAAAAAATCTGACTTATTTTAGTCTTTCAATTATAGCAATTTTGTTATCCATCGCCTTACATATGATAAGAAAAATAAAATATTTACTCTGTATTTGACTGCTCCCGTATATTATTAACTGACATATTGACATAAACAACTTATAAATACTAGATCTACCTAGAATACTTCACACTTTTTTGACGGACTAATTGCTACTCTATTTTGTTATTCATAAATATGTAAATGTGTACTAAATACATTTCCTATGCAAGAAACATAATAACTATTTACTTAACATAAACTGATTTTGTCTAACCCTATAGGGTAAACACTTTTTGTCATTCCTTAAGTGTGTTTTTGTGTACTTCAACTTGTGTCGAGAGGGTTTTACATCTGTTCTGGATAATATTTAGGACCAGGGTTGAGTTCGCAAAGGGCCTTTGAAACAACTTTATTCGTGCGATTTAGTCCAGAATTATGACACTTGAATGATTTTCTGTTTAATGTTTTGTGTTTCTGCGTAAAGTCCTTTCGTATACCAACCTCAAATTGTGGATGGCATGAAAGGATTAACATTGAAAAGCAACCACACGTAGATTTGCAGCACGTTTTTTAAAATTAAAAATATAATGGAAACATAAAGTTTGCATTTATAGAAGCGACGTTTTTGTATATGTTTGTTTTCGATTTTCTCCTGCGGCATGAATTAGTCACTTTTCACTTCCATCCGCAGAATGTGATTATTTGCTAAAATGGAAAAATTTTGATATAAAGTATGGCAATTTTTTTTTTTTTTTTTATTTTAAATCACAAGAAGAGTGAAATTGAAGAAGTCTTGTCTTTTTATTGTCAATTTATTTCTTTGTTATTTTCAAGTCAAAACCAGACTTAAATGAAGGTCTTGTCGAGATGCAAAATCTCAAAATGGTTTCTGATACTTATTCGGAAAATAATTATATTTTCCATACCCACCTCTCAATAATATTTCAAATTATTTCCATTCACTTAAAGATATCCTTATTTTAAAATTAAAAGATGACACTAAATTTCTTTAATGTAGCAAAAAGAAACCAACAGAAAGGAAATAATAAAGATCCTGAAATTGAACATCAAAACGATCAAAAATGTCAAATAAATAACAAAATAAAATGATTTATAAAAAATCTTAAATAAATACTGCTCCTCAGCCCAAGTTTTAGAAAGTGTCTTGTTAAAAATGTAGTTAGTTCAATAAATAAAAATGGACAAAATTAATTTATTATAGAATTCGAGCGAGAAATTAATTTTTCCAAAAATAAGTACGATAAAAAAATATTTTTTTTGAAAAACGATTGTCTCTATCTTCTTCTGAAACCTGTTGCAAGTTTATTACAATTACGTGATATTAGCATCACTCTGATCACCATATTTCAAAAGTAAAATCTCTTAAATATTTTATTAAATGCAACTTATAGTAACAAACAACTTACTTCATTTCGAAATCATGCATCTCCTCCAGAGTCAAATTGTGCGCCACATCCAGCAGCTGCTTCATGTTTTCTTCTCTCCTCAACCTCCCCTTAGCACTATCTTGCACGTTCGACACAAAATCACTCCCGTTCTTCAGAAGAATTGTCGATACATTCGTGTGATCCAAACTAACCGAAGGCTGCTGAACGACTATCGTCGCCTGAGGAGTTTTCCTGGTGTTATTGCCACTACCACCCACGAAATGCACCGGGTCCAGAGGATTCGTGGTCACGTTGATGGGAGAAGTGCAAGTTTGTTCAAATTGGGCTCCCACCTGTCGAGAATGAAATTACAGTGAGTCAAAGTACTTGGAGTTGTGTTATTTTGGGAGTGTATATTAATTTTGTGGACGGATATTTTGTCACCAAACGAAAATTTATAGTCTTTGTATGTGGACTGTCTTTTTGTTTTTGAAAAATAGTGTTGTATATTAAAGGGACATTAAAATTTCATGATCTATTAGGAAATTAAATTATAGTAAACATGAGAAAAAGTTATTTTTTTCCAAATAAATTATGGAAGACTAATTAAAAAGTAATAAGATGCTCCAAAATATTGATCGTACTAATTATAATAATTAATATAAGTAAAGCAAAAATACCTTACTTTTAATACACCAAATTTATCACTCTTCTATTGAATTAAAAGTTAAAAGAGCCAACGCTAAAAGTCTAGTATACACTACTGTTTTCAAATTATTTTTGTAATTTTGCGTACGGGTGTGTCAGTCTAAATGCGTGTATATACGCCAGTAATCACAAATCTCTGACCCAGCAATCGTGAATTAAATATCAAGAATTTCCTCAGGGAATTTCGTGAAAGGATTTTGTCAAAAGTCAACAACCATGAGACTTTATCCCAATTAAGTATTTTATACTGACAACTAATACATTAACGAGCTAAAGGATGTTTCTAATCCGATAACAAGACACTGAGTTTTGGAATTTTGGGCCCATCGTAACCTACGGTGTTGCCGCAACTTCTATTTTTGAATGAAGATAACACTTAAAATGTCCCTGGAAACGTTTCAGAATCTCATTTTGAAAACATTTGACAAATTAGAAGAGTTTCAAATAAACGTTGAAGAAGATGAACGAATACGTTATATATTTTTTATGTAGTTGAAATAGATATGTTCTTATAAAGAAAACACATTAACCAAATTTCAGCTAATGAAATTATAAACCTATTTAATTTATGTATAAATCAAAATTACTTCCAAAATCACCATTTTTGGCAAACATTTTTATGGATAAAAAGGAACAAAAAATTTTCAATTCAAATATCTCCAGGAATGTGTTGTTTTAGTATATATATTTTGATGCTGTGTTGGATGGTTTTACAGATAGTGATAGACAATGTACATCCAAAAATAAAATTTACTGTTGAAATTGAAGATAACAGTTCTATAAATTTTTTAGATATAACTATCAAAAGAGTAAACTGTAACTTCAATATTCAATTTATCATATCATACAAACATAACAATCCTTTATACCTCAAATCACCCTATGTCACATAAATTAGCAGCTAATAATTCGGTGATACATAGAACCTTTTCAATACCAATGAGTAAGGATAATTTTAGAGAGGAAATTAATATAATAAAACAAATTGCTAGGTCTAATAATTATCTATTACACCTAATAATTAGGTTGATTAATAAAAAGGAAGAAAATGTTGCCGTTAACCTGATCTTTCCGAAACAACTTAAAGATGACAGAACATACAGAACAAATACATATTTCTACAATATCTTTTATAGTAAGAAATAATGTAGGTTCATTTTTATTAAATGCAAATCCTAAAATTAATATATTTTAAAAATCGGGTATTTACAAACTAAATTATCCTGAGCCATCTATTTTGGCCAGATATTAAGAAATTTTAATATACGCTACTGTGAGCACTTAAGAATTTATAGATTAAAACAACCAGATTTGTCATATTATGCAAAACACCTCATTGACACCAAACACAAACCTACACTTAACAACCCAATTGAAACAATAGTGGAAATACTTCATATAAGTAACAAGAAAGAAGAACTTGCTTTTTTGGAGGAAAATGAAAGAAAAAAATACCTAAAATATCCTCAATATACAGTATTGAATCAACAATTTAACCTGGGAAGTTCAATTATCTTAGGTCACCTTTTGAACTAAATAATACTAACCTAATATATTTATAGAAAAAGAAGAATATTGCTTAATAATGATTGATTGTCAGGTTTATGACATGAAATTTATTTACGTGTTTAAAAAAGATCTGTCAAACTTCTATCTGTCTTGGAAAATGGTGTTGTCAGATACCGAAATCCAGGCAGACCAGAATAGATATTAAAACGCTTTGAAAGACTGTGGAAATTCAAGATAAATATTATTTACCTTTCCATCTTTATAATGAATAATTTCCATAAAGTAAGAGTTGAAACAATTAATTTAATTTTCATTAATTGTTTTGTGAATTCCTCGATGAGTTTAGGTTAGTTTTGATTTATTATGGTTCTCGTTGAATCCTTAAAAAAATACAAATAAAATATGTAACGAAACAAATAAACACAATAATTCAATGTTAAATGTTTATTTATTAACCAAGGTTGCAGGTACCTTGGCGATTCCAATTTATTCGTAGTCAGTTTATAAAATCAACCCATTTTACTTTACCAAAATCACCAAAATTAAAATCATAACCAAGAATTACACTTAAAAACTTATCTAAAAAATACATTTAATAGATTAGGAAAAAGTATAAAAAAGTGAACTTATTTGACAGTTCTAATTTTCCCTTACATTTTTACCCTAGAACTAAATTCAAGATTTTACCTGATGGTAGCTTTCTAATACCTACTTATAAAAATATAAGGAAGAGAATTTAGAAACGAATTTTACAATGTCCACCATTGGCTTGAATCCTCTAAATGTTTGATTTTAAATACCTCTACAAGAAACAATTAAAATTAAAATTTGGCGATTGGCAAAGTTCTCCCGACTCTGGTTAATGTAGGTACATTTACCTTTGAATCGCCTTGTATATGCAATTATTCTTCTTCTAGTTTTATTGATAACATTTATGAAGCAAACTAGGACGATTAAAAATATGACAAATAAAAAGAGGTAGTTGAAATTTACATCGTGATGCATGCAAAATTATTAATATAGTAGCCCAGAGCTACAAATAAGACGCAAAAGTAATTAAGCTCCAATTCTAGATTTGAATATTGAACCTACTGCCATTATTTATCTTCATACAATGGAACGCCGGGTCTGCCTGAAATAAAATAATACAAAGACCTTTACTAGTAGTTTGTACACGCGGTAAAATATTTCAAAAGTTATATAAAGTCCTGAAGACGATTTAACTTCTGGAAAAAGCCCTGAACAATTCGGTTCCACAAAATAATAGTTCCTATCGATTATGGTCGAAATATTGGAAATAATTTTGTACATTTTTAGAAGATTAATAAAAAAGGCTTAATTAGTGAAAAAACGTTTAATTAGTAGAAACATATTTGCGCAGGTAATAAATTCAATTTAATTAAATTAATTGTTTCAACTCTTACTTTAATGAAATTATTCATAATAAATATGGAATGATAAATAATACATATCTTGAATTTTCAGTCTTCTAAGGCGTTTTAATATGTACTAAGGTCTTCTTAGGTTTCGGTATCTGACAATATACCATTTTCCAAGCGAGATAGAGGTTTGACAGAAACTTTTTAAAAACATAAATACATTTCATGTCACATGGAAGACTGTAGAAATTCAAGATGAGTATTGTTTATCTTTCCATATTTAATTCAACTTAAAGTCATCATTTGTTTTCATAAATTCAAGCCACTCATAAATTAGCGCAAATCAAATCTCGAACGTAAATCACTGCTCGGCTGTTGGTTGCTAAAATCAATGCTTAGTTGTACTCATTTTTTATGAGTATTGTTTACATACGTAAATCAAAGCTTTAGGCGATAATTTTGTTTAGGTACAATGGAAATATTTGGCTCACTGTAATGTGGTGTATCAATACTTAAATTTTTAAAAGTAGTAAGTGTTCAAAATTCAATCATTTGTTAAAATAATACTCAACTCACATTAATTCACCTTGTACATTATGCAAAATAATTTTATTTATGTAATTTGTCACGTCTGCAATTTTTGCTTCATCCAATCAACATTTCGCTAATATACTCTACAAAAATTGCCCTCTCTGAGCTCACACTTAACCAATCGTAATCGTAATCGCCCCCAAAGTCTCCAAAACAGACCACACTCACCCTGTTTAACAGTCGTCAAGAGATCACAAAACCGTGCACACTTTATCCGCTAAAAAGAGATTCACCCAAATTTTAAGATCAATTTTAGTTAAAATGGGAATCAGTGAAAATTCGTGTAAACCATTATGAACAATACTCAAAAAACTCGCATCTGTTATTATTAGAGTTTAAATGTTTCAAAATAGTTGTCTTCGTTAAAGTTGTTGAAGAATAAAGCAGTCTATCAGTTATTTATTGGATGGAATAGATTTGTTTACAAAACTAAGCACATAAGTTTTATGCATATATGATTCTATGCCAGTATCTACAGTCCACTGTTAAGTAACAATCGATTATGCTGTGAATAAAATTCTACACTAAGTATAGTATTTTAGTATCTCTGTCCCTCAATAACAAAAGATGTATTCAGCAGATTAAGTCACTAATATCGTTCAACTATATGACATTTATGTTATTTTAACATTAGATAGTACTTCATCAACTACGCAATACAAGTAAATACACCAGAAAAAGTACAATGAAATAAAAATAGATCGAAAGCCTTAATAGCAAAAAAGGAATAAAACAGTGAAACAGCTTAAGTTCCTATATCTTCATAATAGCCATGAATAGGTTCTTAAAAATACGAGAGAAATTATGGCAAATATACTTACAAAGCTCATGGAATATAGAAATACGATATTAATAAAAATTTACATTTTCCTCCAAAAAACGCCTTAGTACAAAATATTTGCAATATACAACTAAAATTTAAGTTGATATTTTTCACTTTAATTCTCTCAATGTATCTCTCTTCTTATTCAACGCTGAATTAAGATATTTTTATCCAAAGAATCTATATTTTCACCACGTACTCTTGTTTTTCGCTTATTCCGTATAACCCAATAGTGTGTTTCCAATTATTTATTCTTGATCGAGGTGAAACTTGCACAATACAGCAAAAGTATAAAATAAAAAAATCCCTCCATCGGAGTCAAATTCTTTACCACGTATGATGTTTTATTACAAATTTATTAGACGATTAATTTCGACTTCTAGGAGTCATCTTCAATACTAGAAATTGTACAATATAGCCAAATCATATAAGAAACAAGATAAAAACTTACCTAAAGTACAATTAATGTTCTTAAAAAATATAAAATATTATGAAATCAAATGTGGTATTAAATAAACAACTTGTACAAGATACTATTAAAAATTACAACGGAATAAATGAATAAAAAGCAAACTTAACATCAAAATTAAAAATTAATTAAAATTATAAACTGATAAACTAAGCGGGGTGTCAAAACCAATTGTTAGTATATAAGACTGGGAAAGCCCAGGCTGATAATCAACAATAAATTGAAAGTAAGTGGGAAAACGCTTCCACAATAAAGAAAAAAAGATTAAGGACAAGAGCCAAAATTAAAATTCTAAAACATAATGGGAGATAACAGGAAGAAGAGAGGAGAACCGAGTTATTAAAGTCAGCCAAGTGAAACCAATATGAAAGGAGGAGGCAAGTTCAGTAGAAACCAAAAGGCAACCGTTAATGAATATTAAGCAGAATGGTGTGGTGTTTCCAAAATGAAATTTCCTCAATTTCCTGAGTTCCTGCCAATTTGGCTGGGTTTTTCGATTTAGAACTAGATGTTATGTATAATTGCCCCACTGTTAGTGGGGTACTTCTAAGGTTTACTCTTTTTGGAGAGCTTGAACTCAAGTTCCTCTTCCATAGGTTTGGTCATTTATTAACGGCCTTTCGGTTTCTACTGAACTTGCCTCATCCTTTAATATTGGATATCGGTTTCCATTCCTGTTATTTTCCCCTATGTTTTGGAATTTTAATTTTGGCTCTTGTCCTTAATCCTCTTTTTCCTTATTATGGAAGCGTTTTTCCACTTACTTTCAATTTATTGTTGATTATCAACCTAGCGTTTCCCAGTCTCATATACTCACTTTTTTTGATAAACCGCTTAGTTTATCAATTTATATTAAATAATGTTAAATTTGTTTTTTGTTCATATAATCCTTTGTAATTTCTAATAGTATCTTCTATAAAAAGTTTATTTAATACCACATTTGATTTCAACTTTTTTACATTTGTTAATTACTTTAATGGTACTTTAGGTAAGTTTTTTCTTATTTCTCATGTAATTTGGCTATATTGTATCATTTCTAGACCTGAAGGTGACTTCTGGGAGTCGAAAGTAATTGTCTAATAAATTTGTAATAGAACATCTTTTGTGGTAAATATTTAAGGGTTCATTTGGTTAAAAGTATAAGAGTACGTTGATCCGCAAATGCAGAAATCAGGGGAAAATTAGAACAAGAATCAATAATACATCAAATTAATGCAAAACAACTTTAATAGTACGGATATTTACAAACATTAGAAAAAAATCATAATTAAAACATATCAGAATTCGGAAAATCAAGAAAGAATACAATAGAAGAAATGAATAGAATGAGGATTGGCAAGAAAACATGGAAAGAGTGGGTCAAAGAAGCGGCATCGTGAGGTTATTAGAATTTTAGAGAAAGAAGACATTTTTGAGTCGCACAAGACATAAAATCCAATAGCGCATGCAGAGCAAGCACATACCATTGCTGATATGAAGAAAAACATTCACGGAATTATAAAGGAGTGTATTCTATAAGCTCAGTACTTTTGTAGGATATAATTAACATTTCCAATGTAAATCAGTGGATTTGGTACAAAAATTGAAATTTCTTCACGAAAAGTTGAGATATCGGGCGATTTGTAAAATTTTTTGATTACGTTGTGTTTCCACATGCGTTTTTGTTCTTGTCCAATACTCTCTGGTCAATAGATGAAGATGAAAAGAAGTCGAATCTTATTTGTTTTGTTTTATGTAAAGTTGGCTACATTTAGTTTATTTGTCAGAATTTTCTTGACCAATAAGATTCCGAATATAATTTTATAAAACTAATTTCTTAAATGTAAATATTTTAATTGACTTAGTTTGTATATTTTTTAAATTAAATAAAAATAATCTAACTCTAAATTATCATAATCAGTTCAACTAAAAGGTGAAAATTTTTTGAAATTAAGTGTATTATAGGTTGCCTGCTAATAAGACATTAGGTTAGTCCATTGCTTGTTAAAGTTTGATTCAAAGTTAAATTTTAGTTTTAATCGGGTAAATGCAGTGGACAAGAACGAATAGAAAACTAATAAAGAACTAACTAGAATCCTAGGCAAACCTAATAGTGTGAAGTGAGAATGAAACTTATCGAGTAATTGATAATCGAAAAAGAAATTCTATTATCATCTGAAAAGAGAAATTGCTTATCCAGACCTACCCAAGAAAAATTTTAATGCCATAATAAAATAAAAGACGATCATTATATGTTAATAAAGCATTTAACATTCCTAAATGCAATCATAATTTAAAAATCGAGAGAAAACCTTAAATTGCATTAGATACAAAATAGTGATAACGTCACCAATATTTCTAATGTATAATAACTACATTTTAACACGATTATATACAATGAGGTCCATTTGTATGGAATAAATTCATTTTAACGTTATTATGAACTTTTGGAGGAAAATTTGAAACAAGTCGATTTTAATTCATAATTTTACAAGCTATGGTATAAAAATATTACCCCTCCTTTCACCTCCTCTGAATTATGACAACACCCCTGTTAAAAGGGATCGTCTGATACTTCGTTTGAAAGGGATTTTAATTCTCTGTTCTGAAATATACAGTTTCTATATATATAACTGAGAAAATTGATTTTAAAAATGTAAAATTTTGATAATGTCTCCACTTCAAAAGTATAAGTAGAATGAACCATAGAATCTTAGAAATTTAATATGTATTTTCTAATTTATTTTACAGTTATAATTAGTTTTTAAAGTGACATGCATTTACTTCTTCATAATATGCGATCTTGCAATTCTCGTAGAACATTTTATACAAATATAGGGCTCAATTTTCTTAGTTAAAAATGCACCAAATTTAAAAACCTGTATATTCCTAAACAGGGAATTAAAATCTCTTTCAAAAGAGGTATCACACGACCCTTTTTCTTATTTAAAATTTTTGGGGGGGTTTACAAATTGTAAAATTAAGAATTAAGAATAAGAAATTAGTTAGGCTATATCACTGCTTAATTAGCTTGCAAAAGTTTTCAGGGACGAATTATACTTTTTTTTATTTTGATCACACACACAAGAGTATGTTACATGGTCTTTGATTAAATGAAAAACATTCCTTAGTCTCAAATCGATATGCGAATTTTCACGTCTCTTTGAATAGTGAAATGTGTAAAATTTTAGCCAGAAATTAAGACATTGAAATATTAAGTGCAGCTGTTTTAGTGACACATTCATGAAGATTGTTCTACCACCACGGTGGTTAAATTCATAATGAAAGAGTTAAATATAGGTTTTTTTGGCCGAATTCCTTTTAGTCTGACGTTTTATAAAAATGAAAGTGACAAAAGCACGCTGACGTTATTGCCAAAAGAACTTTCGTTTTTATCATGAAATCTAAGACTTATAGATGTTATTTTTTTTTGTCTTTTCATTTATTACAAATCATAAAATTTCGGTGAGTTTCGGATTACAGGGATCAAATGAAGCTGTCTCGATAATTAAAATTTAAATGATTCGATTATTACCTTTCACAATTTATGAAGGCATTCCCTTTTTCAGTTAGTTATCGTGTTTTAATTATGTACAGAAAATATTTTTTTAAATTTATCTTTCAATACATAAATGAGTAAAAAAATAAATACATTTAATTTCTGAGTTTATTATAACACTAAGAATTTCGTAAAGTTGGAAGTCCGGAAATAAAAATCTGTTTTGCTTTTTACATATTTTTTATTAATATTGAGTCGGTAGTATAAAAGTTACAGAGAAAACAATTTGTTAAATACGATGGTTTTCAAATTATCCTAACAAGTCAACCGTAAAATAGTCCGAATTTCAATGGGGAAGTGTTGTGTTTTTCCAATTATTTTATTAATGAGACCATATTTACTTCTAAGAAAGTAAATATTGCTCAAACCACAGGTTATAGACCTATTGATATAAATAAACTAGTATATCTGAAAAAAAAAGAACAACTAGGCTAGGCAGAAATTAAATACATGCGACATGTATTTAGTTTCTATTATTAGATATTAGCAGTAATGAAACTTAATATAGAAAAAAAGTGTAGTTTTCTTTCAATAACTAGATTAGAACTATTTGCGAATCAGATCTCTAGAAGAGGAAATTGAAAACTTTTTTATGTACTTTTATTGATATTGTATCAAATTATAATAAAGAAAAAAACTTTGTTTTCATTTTCATAAAGTAAGAGTTGAAACAATTAATTTAAATTAACGAAAGATTAGGATATATGCCTGTCACCCTAAACAAACTAAAGGAAGGGAAGTATCTAGAACCATGATAAAATTAAAGAAAAATGTTGGTTTTCAAGTCTTCAAACACCAAAGTGTTCTTATAAGTTGGATAGTAGCGGAGATAGTCCTATATCTTTATTGCAGTAATCTAAATTGTTTGTGAAACTGCTTTGTTTACAATTCACTCATTTTAAACAATTTAAAATAATATTCAACTCACATTAGTGCACCCTGTACATTCTCCAAAATAATTTCATTAATGCAATTTGTCACGTCCGCAATTTTTACTTCAACCAATCAACATTTCGCTAATATACGCTTCTAAAATTGACCAATGAAAACTGCCCTATGAGCACACAATTAACCAATCAGTTGTGATCACCCCAGTGCCATGGTTACAGTCACACCAGATCCAAAAAAAAAGAATCGCTAAGAAGTCACTAAGCGATGCACACACTCACTCTCCGCTCAAAAATAGATTCTAACAAGTTGTTTATCGCCCTTCACATAATTTAGAATACAAATTGCCACCAAGTTAAAATTTAAAAGTTTAATGACTTTTCAGACCGCATATTTAAAATTAAGTTGAGTTTAAGGGAATCAGTGGAAATCAATTATGCTAATCATAAAATTCTAAATCCCACTTCTTACAAAAAAGTCTGTATAACCGTATTTCTTAAAGTTGAATATTATTGGATAAAATTTGTGAGACTGGTTCTTTTGCAACTTGAAACTTCACCCTTTTGGAGCTAGAAAACGACATCTGAGGACGAGGTAGGTTTTTACCTGGATAGAATTCGCAGTTGGTGACTTGTTCGATTGCGTTATATTAGACAATTTAAGTTATTTAAAAAGACTCTTGCAGTGTTTTTGATATTCGACGCCAACCTTTCGTATCTAGTCTTGTTTTATTGTAATGAAACCTAACCAACCCTTACCGAAAATTGGAATAGAATCTCTAGTTCCGACGTTTTCTACCTGCAAAGTCCCCAGTTGTGAAGTATTGAAATGGGAAGATACCTATGGGGCTAATCCATAACTTAAACAACTACCCCTGATGCAATTTGCAGAAATTCTAAACTCCTACATATGTAGATTCTTTAGGTTATTCCTGATCCCTGGGAATGTGGAATATATTGTCCACGTTTTCTAAATAATTCATAATAGTCTAATAACTGTGAATTATAAAAATACTCCCCTTTAATAAAACACTCCCAGTGAGTAATAAAACAGTTATGTAGATGATCTTACCTCTCGTAGACACTTATTCAGGCAGACGCTACCACGTTTCTCGTTAGACGCCAGCCCGCCGCCCGAAGACACAGCCAGCGTGTATAACGTTGGCGTCGCGGCGCCGTTCAAAAGACCCGACGAAGATTTGTGCCAGGCATCGTACGTTTCGTTGAAAAAGTCCACCCTCAGGTCAGGCAGTGGCGGGGTACGGCGAGACGATGTCGATGACACGGAGGATCTCGTGCGGTATTTCGAGACTTGGCGTTCATCGTAAGAGAATTTTTCCGAAGATTGGTATTTATTCGGGGAGCGTGTACGACGGCTGGATTTTTTGTGTCTAAAATGAAAAAAAAAAACAATTATTGTGGTTAATAAATAAATCTAGATTTGTTCTGTTGTTTATATGTAGTTATTTGTATTTGTAGTACCATATATTTAGGTGCATATATTTATTTGAAATAGACAAATCAAATAATTATAATTTTCCAGTTTGTACAGTGTGACTCATCTAAATTGGAAATACCACCTTAGTATTTGATGTTATTAACAATTTTTTGTATTAAATATTGTGTATCAAAAACTTTAATTAGAAAGAAGGTTTCAAAGTGTTATTTCTATTTTTAAGGCACACTACGCCATTTTTTCATAATCAAAAATCCATAAATCTTAGGAACTTTTTTTAACCAAAAATTGAGTGCTCCACTGAATTTATATGGCTTCCAAATAGATGCGACTTAACTTTTATTAAAATATGTTTATTAATAAAAAAGTTATGGAATGATACATTTTAAAAATATACCAAGTTAAAATTTGCGAAATGTCAATCAGACATTTTATATAAAAAAAAACGAGTACGCCACTGTATTTAGATTGCACCCAAATAGATGTGACCCAACTTTTCTTAAAACATGTTTATTAATAAATAAGTTATGGGATGGTAGATTTCAAGAATATACAAAATTAACCAGCGATTTTTTTATCAAAGAACGAGTACGTCGCTGGATTTAGATCGCACCCATTAAATGAAATATGAGTTTTATTAAAATATGTTTATTAATAAAAAATGACAATTTTGTAAACTATTACCTTATGTATTCTAAAAATTTAACTATCCATAACTTTTTTATTAATCAACATATTTTAGTAAAAGTTGGGTCACATCTATTTGGGAGCCGTCTAAATCCAGTGGAGTACACAATTTTCCCTAATAAGATTTCTCAATTTTGACTATGGAAAAATATCATAGAGTGCCTTAAATATAGGAATAACTCTTTGAAAGTTTGTCTCCAAATAACATTTTTAATGCACAACATTTAAAAAAATATATTAAAATAGCTTCAAATACTATGGTGGTGTTTCCAATTTAGATGGGTCACACTGTATATATCATATAATATGCATATGTATAACCCTCGCAGAAACCTGAAGCAGAACATATACATGCATTATAATATCTACATTAAATATCAATATCAGGAGTTATGTGATATACGAACTTGTCTGTAGTTATACACTCCTGGGCGAAGAGGCTATCGAGTTGGTGAATGTCCGACATTCTAAACACCAGACAAGTTTATGCTTGAGGCACAACATACGACTACAGTAGAGACATGTCATTAATTACTTATACAGATTGAGGATTAATGGAAATTAGGGATGATTAAGTTTGAATAAGGAAGAAAAGTTTTTGGAACATTAGAAAATTTATATTTCTTGATTGTTAGTTGAGTTTTTAGAGAGACAAAAAACGTTCTAGAAATGTTATATGTTATATGTGTTGGTAATATCAATCTCGAAATAATCGCTATGCTATGCTAAGTATAACAAAAAATACACCTTTTAGAATTACAATGGAAAATATATCTAAAAAATAATTTTAAGACAATTATCTACATTGTGCCACAAAAAACGAACTTCCAATTCCAATAACCAATATGTCGCCAATATCTGTATGTAGAGGTTTGAAGAAGATGCATTATGTTTATCCAAGACCAACAACAAAACCTTGTTTTTCACACTGGCGATACTTTTGTCATAGCCCTAATTAAACAATAAGAACATCAAGAATAGATATAATTTTTAAATGTAATATTGAAGAAATAGTATAGAATATACAGATTTGGCCCAAATAAATAAAAACATACACGAATCTATGCGAGTGATAAAGAACGCGTTATGGAAGAGAGAGAACGTATTACTAGTATCTTGAAGTAGGGATATATCGAGTTGGGAACATCATTCCAGTCAATTCGATAGTAACGTACCTCCAGTCGCTGTCGTACCTCTAGTTCAGTTAAAAGGGGACACATTATTGTGCTCTCTCTCGGTCATTCGGTTATATACACATATTTAGCGTCCCTTTACCCCTTAAGATTTCGCCTATGTCTTTTAAATAATTTCTATACATGTATATCCAAAACAATTTAAGGGAAAGTTACTAACACCAAACAATACTTAGAATTGTACTTATCCAATTATTTAATTTCCACGAAGAACATAGTAAGAAAACTGGCAGAAGGACCTAGAGGAATCGACAGCGAAGAATAATTAATAAAAGGAGAATTGAAAACTGTGTCAGAAGATCCGCATACAGAAAACGATCTGTAGAAGCAAGGGTTAAAAACATAGCCCTAATATAAAACATCCAAGTCTGGAATAGCAAATCAAAAGAAAAGATCATTTAGAAAGAAGGACACTCATTTAACACGAAGTTCGGGAAAACTTTAAAATCCTGATTAAGGGCTTCACTCACCCGTGCATAGAAATTCAAAGGACATCTTCTGGATTTCTTTAGTCAGTATTCATGTGAAGACGATCGGAGATACACGACCGAATTTAGAAATTGTGAAAACCAAAAAAGATAACATCCTAAATTATAGTAGCACAATTTTTTGCTACCGTCAAGTATTTTAGTCACGTTGTACTGTTAATTAATCAATTAATGCTAGAGAAAGAGGATCTAGTATTTTTAGGAACTTTTCTTCAATTACAAATAATTACAGTAATATTTTCAGACAGATGAGAGGTAAGTATAATGTTAATAATACTTTCACAATAATTCTCCCTGTTACAACAAAACCATATAATCTCAGGTAGATCGCTTATTTTATGAAATAATTATTAGCTTTTTATGTCTGCTTTGTTATTCTAGCCCATTTCATTTGTAGACAGGTACATTTCTTATGAAAGAAAAAATGACTACATTTCTTTTTTCTTTTTGGCAATACAAACATTCCATTTCACTCTTGATCTGCATCCAAAGAAAACATTTTAATGAAACCTAATCGCTTTTCTTAAAAGCATTTTATTGCAAATACTGTTACCGATGTTTTTCTAATACAAAAAAAAGGAATTTTTTCAGCAAAAACACGGATCACTTAACATAAATTGACACACATGTGAAAATGGCAAAACAAAAAGCAGGGTTATTCCAGACAGGAATACATTACTAAAATGTAACGAGCAAGAAAAGGAACATCTGTGGTAAAAATACGGTCTTTTACAGTCGACAACCATAAGCAATACAAAAAAACAGAAAAAATCTTTCTAAATAGACTGAAAAATTTATATTTAAATCTGTCTAAATATATATTCCCTTAGACAATAAACAAAATATTTGTTGATGAACGACAAATATTCAATGGTACCATAAATACTGATTTGTGTTAGATATAAGGAATTAAAGGCTGATATACAGAGAGGAATTTTTTTCCAATCCAATAGAGAAATTTTTGTATTTTTTTAATGTAACAACTGTGCTTGATCAAAATATTACGAAAATTATAAGTAAAGGTACACCTAATGTTGAATTTCTTATACAAGAATCTTAAATTAAACAGTGTCAAAATTATAGAATATATGTTACGGTCAAAGTCAGAATGAAAGTTAATCCTAGGTTTAACCGGTTAAAGCTGAGTCTAACCAATGGTAGTTGTTTAGTTAAGGTTAGCTTAGGTTAGTTGAGGTTAGGTTAGGCTAAGTTAGATTAGGTTTTAGTTAGTTTTAGCGTTCCTAACGTTTCCATTTTTAACCGGCTAGAACTAACCAAAACCTAACCTAACCTCAACTAACCTAAGCTAATCTAAACTAACCAACTAGGATGGGTTAGACCCATCTTTAGCCAACTAAAGGTGAAAACACTGAAACTTTTCGAGCTTTTAACCGACTACGATTGGTTAGACCCAGATTTGACCCATTAAACTTAGGATTTCCAGTTATTCTTGCTTTAGCCCTAACATACATACAATTTTTATTAAAAGAGCGAATATCGAGCTAAAACCATATCCGTAAAAAAACTCAATTAAAGTAGAGATGGAAGCAATTTCCGGCCAAAACAAACTTTTTAACTCAACCTTGTAAAAAATTATATAACATAAATTACTTAGTTACCTCTTTACGATTAAATTTTGCTTAACAATATCGCTCGGAAAATGGAAAATCATGCTTCAGCAGATTCTTCTAATAAGAAAAGACTTTTTATTTTAGCATTTGTAAGAAATCTTTTGTACACAATTACAAGTAACGATTAGGAAAGACCAGCTTCTGTGTAGTGGAAAGATTACTGGTCAATTCAATGTTGTGTAAGAAAATATTGTTAGTTAGTCTGAAGTAAAATCTAATTTTGAGTGGGATTCTTTGTTGTACAAAAATTACATTTATCCTTTTAAAATGGAAGTCGCAATTAAAAGATGCAACCTTTGTTCAGATTATTATCTTTGATAATGCAATTCAAACGAAAACTTGTCAGAGACAGATATTTAAAAATAGCTTTGAAATACTGTGGTTTTGAGATAAGTATAATTTATCTTTTTTATATTTATTATGGATAAATTCCACAAAGTAAGGGTTGAAATAATTAATTTTGTTCAGATTGTTGTTGAAACTCAGTACGTCAATCGATGCTATAATTTGACCACATAACATTAATTTGAAGAACTTGTAGAAAACTATTCTCATAAAATAAATCTGTCAGTGTGCTGTTGAAGTTTAATATTAGATAAATACAAAAGTTACCTATGTTTTGGTCTTGGCGAATCAGTCTCCTCTGGAGAAGAATTTACGTTCCTTTCAGCTCTTCTCTTTGGTGAAGTTTTATCAGCTTTCTGCTTATCAACATCCAGTCTTTTTTTAAAACTCTTTCGATGCTCCTTACTATTAGTTACGTTAAAACAACTATCGCTCATAACTTCAATCTCATCCAGATTTTGCGCAGCGTGTTTGTAACTGTTTCGCCTCCTGGCATCTATTCTCAGTGCTTCTATTTGTTCTCGCATAAGAGTATCTACAGTTTTAATGTCGGATTTTTGAGCAGTGTCAAACTGAAACCTGGTTTCTTCTACGATAACTTTTGGTGTTTGATCATCACGAAGCGTGTTAGATGTAGCTTCGTTTATCTCAAAAGTAAATATAGTTTGATTTTTAGCTGTAGGTGGTGTTGGTTCTTTAGCCGTAGCCGGCGTTTTCGGACTTAAAGGCGCTGGTTGTAGAATAGCATTGGTTAGTTTGGAATTTTCTGAAGTAATATCGGAAGAAAATATATCCATTGGTTCTGAATAGTCTAAGCTTTCATCCGTACCGTCTGTAGCTGTGACTGTCGTTACTATTGTGTTTGAACTTTCTGTACTGGTATTAATTGTTGTTTCCGAAGCAGTACTGCTACCCATTACTATTACTTTGGGTACTGACTGGTTCTGAAAAATGAAAAATAAACTATTTAGAAGGTTATCCAAATACATATTCAGGGTGTTTCACGAAAACAGGTCTATTATATCGATTTATTTTTATCAGGGTGTGTAAAATAAGTTACGTAATTAATATTTTTTTATATAGGTCTAAAGTAATTAATTTGAAGGGCTCAGAGAATTTTTGGAGATGTGGAAAACTATTCAAAATAAGGAAAAATCTTTTTTATGTATCTATCTAAAATTTTAAAACAATTTCTCTTGTCGTTGAGTAAATGTTTCTAGGCACAGGGTGGTCTAATTCACATAACGCGGCTAACGAAAAAACCTTATTTTCCTTCATATGAGTATTACAAGTTTGAGCAGTACATAATTCTTAATAAAAACGAACCTTTTAAAAGAACAACTTTTTTTAGAAAAACTAGTAATAAAATGTTTTCATTTGTCGCCAACTAACTAAACATTTGTTTTGCATTTTCATTTAGATAATCGAGAACACATATAAGGATCAGCTCATAACAAAAAGTACCTGTTTGGTGGTAGAATTTTTTGTAGCGTTTCTTCCTGTTTTGAAATGAAAGCGCCTCAGGGCTGAGGTAGCAGTGGAGATGAGGTCGTCGGGAGGTCGGGATGACTTGGGGGAGCCCGACTGCGAGTTCACGGTCATCTTGGGGCGCGGGCTGGAGGGTGCAGGAGGGCAGTGACTGTTCGATGGTGCTGATGATGATGACAAGGGATCGCTGTCGAAACGTGACTGGTGATTATACTGATTCTGCAAAGAAAGAAGACCAGACTCAGTCTTGTGGTTGGGTGAACAGTTTACATTTATACTTTTTATGTGTATCTTTAATTTTTAAATAGTTTCCTTTCACGTTAAAGAAATTTGTATATAAGGTGGTACAATTTTGTTTCTAGACATTTTATAAATATTTTTTATGGAGTTGCTTTTAACTTTTCGACAGGTATTATATTTTTATAAAATAAAAAGTTGTTGTTAATAAGTACTGTATTTTTATGGAAAATTGTCTTGTAATATTGAATTTTCATTAGTAGTTAGAGGTACATAGATTATTCATTATATCAGCAGAAATAACTACTAACGCGATACTCATCAAATCCTATAATGAGCAGTGTAAATTAGTTTTTATGAAGATTACATGTTTTTATATTTAAATTAGACTTAACGACCAATTTCCATTCCTACATTAAGTGAAACAAAGTTTTGTTGTTTAGACACGAGATGATAATACTGTCTATTTAAAAGGATTTCTCTATTTCGAGCTTAGTTTCTGAAGAAATCGCAATTGACGTTCATGAAATTTCCCAGATTGAAATCTTTCTTAGAAGTGCTATGAGCTAAAGTGTTATTTTTGATAATCCCTGTAAAATAAACTTACTTCTCGTTACATACTTTTATTTAAATTGTGTTTATAAATAATATAAATAAAATTACATTCACTGATGTATTTTTAATTTTAATTTAAATAGAGAACATAAAATCCTGCATTTTGGGATTTTTTCCTTCTGAGGATTAAATATCTGTCACATTCGAAAGATTTTTTTTAAATAAACTATGAATCCAATATATTTTTAAGCAATTAAAGGAAAGTCGACTTATTTGTCTTTAAAAGAATCGAAAAGTAAAGGTTTATTTCCGGATATGGAGAGATCTGCAAACAATAAGTTTTTTTATGGTAGTAGAAATACTAAATTGGCTCCATAACCTATAATTGATTTAAGTTAGATATCGAGTCGCAACTGTTGTTTGAGTTAACAAATTTGGGAAACACGTATCACTTTGAAAAGTTTGCCAGTTTAGGTGTACTAAAATATAGAAGTAAAACGAAAAAAAGTTTTTTCTTCGGTTATCAAGTACCAATTAGGGGTTGCATTTTACAGTAGTTAACTAATTTATATTAACAGTCTGCTCAATCTTATTTTATTACGAATATTGAGTTTCTATCGTCTTTTCTCACAGTGTCATCGACTATAATTTCAATCCCATGTTGACCTTTAATATTCTGTTCTACTGGAAATCATTTAATATTTTTTGAGGCTATATTTGTCATATCAGGCTTAGTTATATTATACAGGTTCAGAAATAATATATCAGTACAGATACGAATTCATGCGAGCATAATAGAACGCATTATGAGGAAGTGAGAATTCATTATAATTCCTTCTATAATATCTTAGTTGAGTTAGTTTAGTTAGGTTGTTTACAATAACAACCTACAATATTAATGTGTTGATTTATTTAACTAATTATTTCGAGTCATTATTTTAGCAATATTATAATAATGGTATTTTAAGTTTATAATATCAACAAACAAGCCAAAGAATGTGATTAAAAGTGATTATACAATATTCAGGAATTTTATTATTCACGGTTATGAATTTCAAGTATATAATTATCTGAAAGGGAACCAGACTTGTAATTTTTCAAACTGTCTGCAAAAAGTAGTTCATTATGAATATTTTTTTTGCTGTAATTTTCAAAGCTGTTATTAAAAATCAAGCAGTAAATACGAATTTCACTTGACTTCTGTTGTGGTTTACAAATAAAAAACTAGGAAAATTCTACTCTTGAAATAATTTCTATTACAGTTTGTTTGTATTGTGTCCCATTCTTTTTCTATAGCAAGTGAGGATATTTCTCAGTAGGTGTAGTAAAGCCTGAACTCCTATTTCCTGGAAAATTTTAGGATACTGGATGAATCCAATTTAAGTAATTTATCTCTCTTCGATTTGATATGAATCATTAGATGTAGCGGTAAGATCTGCAAGGTAAAACATTACAAAATTATGTGTATTTTGCGTCTTTTTGTTAAGGTCCTTTCAGTTAAATAGAATCTGGATTTCTTTTGGTATGGACGTTTTTCGTAAAAATAAATGTATGAAAACCACCGGGCAATGATTTAAATTATTATTTGTCCGGCAATGTAGAATGTCAAAACCACATTCGAAACATAATCTAGTGTCATAATACTAAAAATTTACATGTTTACCTCTTGGTATTTCAGTTTACTATATCGATGAACACCTGGTCTGGCTGTAAGCCAGCATGTGCCAGACTAGATAAATTGTGGATTTTTCCGAGATTTCGACTATTATTAAATTCTAGTGTCTTAAATTTTATAACTCATTTACTGCGAACTATTTATTGTTGTGTTAATCACAATATAAGTTTAGTTCGGCTTCTTTTTAGAATACGGGGAAACTTTTTTGACATATTTATTTCAGGATCAGACAGAAATTAGCTAGGTTTACATGAGTAAACCATTTTATTAGTAATATTTGATGTTATAGTAGTACATTTAGAAAAGACCTAGATCAGTTCATTAAGTAACGATTATATGTACGGTATGATCATAAAGTTTTGAACTAAGCTTTTAACTCAACTATGCAACGTGTTGAAGAAAAATCATCGGACAGGTCAATTTCATTTTTTTAAATGACATTATGTAAAAAAAAACGATGAAAATGCAAATCTAATGTAATATACTTTATAAATAATTACATAAATCCAACTTAAGTATAAGTTGTGTATTTAAGATATTTTTTTTTTCAAAAGGTGTATTGTAGGTATAGAGTAGACTTTAATTTATTCCTCTACAATTTTTTTTCGATTTCTATTTATTTTCTGTTGTTTTCTTACGTCCTTCTTATTATACACATTCTTTCTACTAATTAATTTGCTTCATTTTTAGTATTAGTTTTATTTGAAAATTTGTGTCTATATGTGTCTTTCGATGGTATTATTTTGATTGGTATTTCTCCCTAAAATGTGGTTCTCATCATAATATTATACCAGTTTAGTTCCAAAATATTTTTTGATAGCCAAATTTCTTTTCAAACACTTGTCAATAACCATGTTTTTCGGAGTATGTTTAAACTAGCTACTAAACATTAAGTACAACCAGACATAATAATTTGTTCGCGTGAATACATTGAGTTAAAGAGTGAAAAATAGCAAATGCTAGTTTTTTTAACTGATCGTAAGAGTCAGGAATACTCTTCCTGGTTTTGAAAATTAGCATGTCTTCCTTCTTTAGGTCTTTCAAAGCAGACCACTTTTGCTGTGAACTGGGATCATATTTGTGTTTACAGAGTTATTTTCTTGGCGATTTTTCAGTAGGCTTGGAAAATGAATTAATGTTTCTGTTTCAAAATTTTGAGCAAAAATGGATGTAACATCTACCACGAAATAAACTTTTTGGATTCACTGATCGTTCATTAGTTCAGGATAGTCAACATTTAAAACGTTTCCCTTAAAAGCCAAAGTATCTTATTATGGAGCAGAAGATCTGTGTATTCACTACCCATCTAAAAATTCTTTAAATTGATGATGATAAATACATTTAGCTACAATTAACAATAGTATTGCAATTTTTTCTGGAAATATCTATGAACTATTTTGTCCTTCAAAATAGACACGAAACCTTTTCATACTCCTGTCATACTTTTTGGCCCATCGGTGTATGATGTTTCTCCATGCATTCAATAACAGTATTTGCAATATCTTTATCACGTATTTGACTTTTTAGTGGAAAAAACCCTAAAAGTTCTTCCTTAGGATCGGTAGACGAAATAAATTGAACTAAAAGTGAAACTCGTGCTGTATTATTTATGTCACAAGATTAGTCAACAGCTATTGATAAAGCTAAAATCAGTTTAAGGTCTTCGATTTGCTGATTGGTTATATTCGAAGACATTTACTCTAATCCAACCAAAACCAATTTGTGGCCTAGGTTAACAGTTGACAGCTATTACAATTTTCCGAATATTTTCTTTAAATTGGACAGACTGAAGACAAGTTTCAGGCTTGCTTCACTCGAATGCATTTATTTCCTATCAGAGCAGATTCTTGAATGGGATAATTACGATCTTTATATTCTGACTGTTCTGCTTCCGAAATACTGCCGACCTCAGTTTTACAAAAAGAAGATACGACTCAACTAAAAGACGAACTATGAAGTTTGCATTTCTAGAGAAGAATTTGATTTGAACCTTAGGCAACTAAGCACTTCAACTAACGAAATGGATTGAGTAAAAGTGGAAGCGGGGTTGTTGTACTGACCTACAACCTTTCGCGGATTTTAGTTTTCAGTGTAGAATCCATTTGAGACATTAGAAAACCTTTTAAAATAAACTACAAGCCAACGATTAAAATATGTATCAAGACGAAAATAGAAAACTCTAATTGTATAATTATGTTGAATGAAAAAAATGGAAATAAATTTTGTGTATTTCTGTAATTAATTAAGTTTTTATAAACATTCATTCATAATTTAATAGTTGTAGATGAATATTGAGCATAGCTCATATTAGAGGCTGTTATAATTTAATGTTTTTGATATAAAAATGAAAACATTTAATTTCGTCCATTTCTCTCTGCCAGTTTTGTGAACAATAATTCTCTTTAAAAACACATATTCATTAAGATATATTCATAATTAATTTATTGTTTACATTTTTAATTTGCTCATTGGGAATAATGTTATCAGTAAAAAATAAAATAACTTGAACGTTTCATTTTATCAAATATTTGCGTTAGAACATTATAAATACATGATTAAGTTTTTTTTCATTTTTTTAAATTCTTTCAACAGAATGGGTGTACTCTTTTTCCTATTTTTATTAATTTCTTCAGGAAGCGTCACTCCAGGTAAGTCAAATAAATTGTAGAAAATTTGCAAAAATAATACGTTTTTAGTTGCACTAGATCTGGATGTCGGTATCAACCTTCCCGATTTTTCAGATCTCATATTCCAAGATGATGACGTAAAAATGTACTTTAGAAGTCGAGATAACCGTAATAATGTGACGCCTTTATATGTTAACAATATATCAGCTTTGGTGAATGATCTCGGATATTTTTCAAATAAAGTATGTGAACTCACAATCATTAAAGATAAAGTATTAAATATTAATAGTAGTGTACAAGAAAGCTCCTTAAAGTTACTGATTCAATAAACAAATTCTAAATATCTAGAACTTGTTAAGATTTAAAGTACAATCCTATAATTTATTTTTCTGTCCACATATTTAGTGCCTCCAGATTTTCCGTAGGTTAATACTGATCAATCTGATGATATATATGAAAGGAAATATAGTTTAGAAACAATGAATTTCTATAATTTTTTTACGTATTAAATTCGTAAAATTTAATTGTCCTCTGAAAGTCATTTTTTCCTTTTTAAGAATTGTTGAATATTCGATGAACATCTAGTTTCTTGTTTTCTGCTATTTATTTTTTACATTGAGGTTTCTTTGAATTTCTTGCCTTCGGTGGGTTGGGATAATTCTTGTTGAATAAAGCACAAACCTCTTAGTGTGTTTTTGTTTTTTCTTCACAACCAATTATTATCAAAATTTCAATTCTTTACTTTTAATAAGCTTTATTTTGATACAATGACTTTTTAATATAATATATTCGACTATTATTACCAGTTACATTTTATTAGTCAAATAAGATTAGATGTATCAGTTTAAATAAGAACTACATTTTTTGGAAAAAAAAAGTGAAACAAAAGAAACTTTTTTTTCCAGTGACGGCTTTTACTAAATTTACTTTTAGGTATTTACAGAGATTCGAGAGTAAATTAATTTATTGGAATCTATTTTTTGATAGTTTACAAACCTGAATTACTTGTAATAGGTATGGGCGGATAGATAATTAAGAGAATTTTCAAATGAGGTATATGAACCACAGAGCAGCCCCAATCATCTGATCTAACAAATAAAAAAAATCTGATAGAATTTCGCGATTGTAATTAACATTCGACGGGTTTCAGGATTCTTCCCTAAAGTCACGAGTTACAAAATAATAAATTTTATTTGTATCATACTATATATATTTTCAACATAAAGTGTTAAACAGTTCCAATTTATTTAAAAAAATACTTGACTATACTTTATTTTATGTATTTGCTTTTGTGTTATTAGTGTATTAAATTTAGTCGACTTTTTTAAAACACTCTCATATGAATGATCTTAGCAATTTTTAACAGTGTTGCTAAGCAAGGTATGACTTGCAGTAATAGCTTTTATTTTTCTCCCGAAAATTACGCAGTTGAACAATAAAAATATTTTTTCTAATTTTGTATATACTTAGTTCATTTTCTTGTAGAATGTGCCTATTTAGGTTTCATCTAGTCATATCAATGGCCTTTTAACAATATGAGGCTTGCACAAAACTTGTTTCAGGTAGAGTTATTAACGTTTGTGGTAAATAGAAAGCGTTGGTGGTAATTTTTCAAATTTAACCAATAATTCGTCAGTCGCTTTTATCTGGATTGGTTTCCCCTTTAAAATCCCACTTTAAATTTTTTAAACAACGTTAATAATAAATGTTTATTTATTGATTTTTCATGTAACCATTCAGTAATTTACTGTCGCATTTTTCAGTTTTAGTCTATTATTTCAGTTTTTCCATCAATATTATATTTCATTAATATTGTATTAGAAATGTAAAAGATAATGGATAAGTTCCATAATGTAGAGGTAGATTCAATCATTTAAAATATTACATTATATTATTATAAGTAATTACGATAGTAAATAGATTCATTATCAATTTCCATGAATATGGGAAATATCAAAATTTTACTACATATATAGGAACAGGGTGTCCTAGAAGAATTGGGAGTTACTTAATATATGTGGGGTTTCACCTCCTCGTCTTTCTCTAAATCTGAACGGAGTTTGGAATGTTGAACTTATAATTATTAAATGATTCTTTAATATTTTATATAATGAGTGCCCAAGTAGTGTGTAAAAGTCCAACAGTTCCTTTATTAGATTGGAACCATAAAATGTTGCATAGAAAAATTGTCGGAGGCATTAAGCTTTGCAACCTAAAATTATTTTGATTTATACAGAGTGTTCCGTAGCTGCTAAAATATAATAGTACATTTTTAATTACTTGTTTGAATTCTGTTGACTTTTTAAAGTCTCCGAATACAGGATCTGTCAAATATATACTAGAGGTATCAAAAGTTATTACCACTTTTATATCAAAATCGTTGTATATTGGCCTGCCTGTATATAAACAGGATCAATTGTTTTCTATTTTTCCTATTCTTAGTAGTTTAGGTATGCGCTCTGCTTTCATTTAATTCTTAGTTTCAAATTATTTAAATAGAACACATGCAATAATTAGATAGACCTTAAATAACTCTTTCAGTGTTGTGAGCGATTCCCTATACCTCTCTGTAAGTAAAAAATGTACCATCGTACTTAACAAAATGGATGTTTAGGGTAGCCTCTAGCTACGGAACACTCTGTATAAGTGAAAATGATTTTAGGTTGTAAAGCTTAATGCTCCCGATACATTTGCTATGGAAAATTTTTTGGCTCCAATCTAATAAAGAAACTTTTACACACTATTGGGTATATACTGTGTGTATGGTAATTTAGAGAAGATTTTAAGAATTAATTTTGTTTTTTATCCACACACTTTTAGGATACAGTGTTTATCATTCACGGATGGCAGAACGACTATACTTCTCCGATATGTACAAAAGTCTCGGAAGCAATTCTGAACGTTAAAGATGTCAACGTTTTTCTTGTCGATTGGAGTAATATCTCTCACAAACTTTACACAATTAGCACATCAGAGGCTCATAACATTGCGACCATTATTAGTAAAATGATATCATGTTTAATACTAAATAATAATTTGGATTTGAACAGAACCTCTTTAGTTGGCCACTCACTCGGTGCTCACATTGGTGGGTTTACTGGAGCTGGACATGGTGGCAAAATGAATAATATTGTGGGTTAGTATAATGGATAGATAAGAATTTATTTTTTTCAGAAGATGTTTCAAAATTAATACAGGTTTGGGATAAAGTATGGAACCAAGTAAATATCTTCAAAACGAAACCGACGATATTTATGAAATTTTGTAGGTGAGTGCAATGGGCCAAAATGCATCTGATGTACATTTTTTTGTTAATAATATACGGTTTAACCGGATATACCTTCAAATTTTTTAATTTGAATAGGACCCCCTGTATATTTTTGCAGATTTTGAAAGAGCTTGTTATTTCACGAATTTGAATACTGGATTTAGTGGAAAAAATAAAGCGAGAAATAACTCACTTTTAGTTGTAGAATAAGTAAATTTATTTACTTTAGAATAATAATTTAAACAAAATTAATTCAAATGTTCAAAATGCTCTCCGTTCACCTCCTGACAATATTCCAACCTATTAAAAAATTCTTGAGTCACTCTTTCCAAAAACTTCTTCTCGTATTAGTTCATATTCATTAATAATTATTTGTCTCAATTGCTGTAAGCTTGTTGGTCATTTAACGTAAACACGTGATTTTAGATAACCCCAAAGAAAAAAATCTAATGGGCTTAGATCCGGAGAACGAGCAGGCCACTCTATGAAACGATCACCATAACCGATCATCCTTAATATTTCACGTACTTTTTCACTTAAATGAACTATTCTTAATCGTACATTTTGGTCCATTGCACTTACCTCCAAAATTTCGTTTTAAAGATATTTACTTGGATCCATACTTTATCCCAACCATGTATATGAATTATTAATACGAAAGACATAAAAATATAGGTTTTCCTTAAATTATTTTTTTCTGGCGGTATTTTCTTTTATGTAATTACTTCTTTTTTTAATAAAAATGGGGCTACTCATTGTGTGTACTATAGATTTCTTAAATATAAATATTTTAAGATTTTAGGTAAACAGATTATACCTCGAACATTACTTCTAATGAAATAGAGAGCTGTATGCTCATGGATCAATAAAATAAACGTTACTAAGAAAAATTATTATTTTACTATTTGTGATTCACCTTTTCAGGTGTTTTCAAGCTATAATCGTGTGTATGTACTCATAAATACAGTAAAATAAAAAATGTACTGAAAGGTCCTGTAAATTATATATACTTTTTAAATGAATTACTTTTATTTGTTGCAAATTTGTAGTACATTTAATGCTTGCTTGAAATTTGTGCATAACGAATTTGAATATTTGTGTATTGATGAACAGTTTCACGGGACTATATTCATAAAAATAGAGGGTATCGGCGAAAATAATGCACATAATTATGTATGAAGTATAAAAGGGTACAATAACATATGCAGAATAAAAATGTCTTATAATTTTTTTTTCTAAAGTCAGCTCTTTTCAAAGAAATAAAAATTAGTATTTGTATTTTAGATCTATCCAAATATTAATTATCGAAAAGCAACCAAAACCAACAACTCGGTTAAATATAAACAATGGTTTTTTAAACGTTCTAAAAATAAATTTTTATTTTAGTACTCCTAGATATTTAGAATATCTACGATTACAGAGCGTGTAGAAGAGTAAAAAATGTATTCTCAGCAATTATTACACGATCAGAACGAATTCCACCACTACTTTTTGTAGGTAATACACTACACGTTTCCAACAATCTTTGGGACACTGATACAAAACATCGCGGGTTAGATTAATTAACTTGTTGTGATATGCTTGATTTGCATAAAATACCATTTTTCACAGAATTATTGTAACTACTTTACCAAACGATTAAACGATCCTAATCGTCTGCAAACTAACACAATATTATGATTCATTAGGTAGATATTCCTTGGGTACAAGACACATATTTTTATTAAAAGTGTGTTGCCACATACAAATTTTGGAGTAAATGTTGAAAGTGAATTTTTGTGTAAACTAATGATGTTAGAAAAAAATTATTACACACGTTCTACATACCATTTAAAAATATGCATTATTTTCACCGGACACCCTGTATGATAATAAAACATTGCTTGGATCTGTATATCAGGCTTTTGTTTTATGTGAATAGCGTTTTCTCTTTTGTTTGGATAGCATAAATCTGGGCGAACGGTCGCTTGTTTTGTTTCTACGTATAAATTTTCGAAGAAATATTTAAAGTTAATTTTTGTTTAAACTAATGATGTTTTTTAGAATATTTTGTTGCAATTGTTCTACATATTAATTAAAAATGTGCATTATTTTCCCAGACTTCTTTTATATTTTATTTTGAATCGATTCGATAGCCAACACATGTACAATATGTAATTTAGCGAGAGTTCACGATTTTTCAAATAGAGCACCTTGTATGTGATAACATCTCGTAGTTAAGACACCTTCGCATCCTTTTTTGTTGAGCATTTTCTACGCCTAAATGAATTTTTAAAATTTTTATAGTTTTATCACTAAAATTATCTAATCATTAAGCGATTTAAATTTTTCTAACTGATTTTGGAAAGAAAAAACTTTTAGTAATAACCGAAATTAAATTTTGGTGGGGATTTATTTGTCTGGATTAATAATTGCCTAATGTTATAAAATTCTAAAAAGATTTTTCTACCTCATGAAACTAATCCCTAATACTAATCAAATAATCTCACTTCATTTTATACATGATAATTTTAACCAAAAGAAACTCAAAATTTTATCACACAAAATTTATTAACAATCGATATTAAAACGACTTTTAAGAGTCATCTTCAGCCCTACAGATTGTTTAAATGTTCTTATTATTTTAGTTCATTTTTATAACCTCATGCGATTTAATATTTTAAACATTCACTTTTACTGTTTTCACTCTGTTACTTTAGGTTAGATTTTAGTTGCTCATGTTAAAAAAAATTCATATGCATTTTCTTTATAGTAATTTGTAGACCTCAAGATGACTCTTAAGAGTCGAACCTAGTCGTTTTATCCACTTTACCACATTTGAGCCCAATAGAGAACCTTCTTCATGATAATATTTTTTAGGTTTAGACCCTGCTCTTCCATTGTTCAATTTAGCTGGACCAAATGATCGTCTCGATCCCACTGACGCTAAATTTGTCCAAGTAATCCACACCTGCGCTGGACTATTAGGCTTTGATCGCTCTATAGGACATGTGGACTATTGGCCCAATGGTGGCTCACTTCAACCAGGATGTGAATATGATATTACCGGTATAAAAGAGAATGTAATAGTTTTAAAAAGGAACTTTGTGTTTATTTCGGTAATTTTTAGGTGCTTGTTCTCATGCTAGATCTTATGATTATTACGCTGAATCGGTAGTATTCAGTGGTTTCGTTTCAAAAAATTGCACCAGCTATAATGATTACGAGTGTGGTATTTGCAATTCGGAAGCAACATCTTTAATGGGTGAATACTACCCCGAGACACAGTGAGTATATATTCTTTGTATACAAAACAGATGCATTAAATGATTCATTTGACATTTGGGCCTGGGTACTAATTCGTTAATACATATATACATAATCTAAAACAATATTCAGTTTAGATAAGGGTAGGTAAAAATGTCGATTAAAAAACTGACTGTTTTTTAGAGCAAAAGGAAATTATTATTTGGAAACTAACAAAGAATCACCATATGCAAAAAATTAATTCATTTTAATTAAATAAATTTATAAATACTTTATATTAGTATTAAACCATTGTAAATAAAATATATTTTATATTTATATAATAATAAGTTTGTTCCTGGTTGATATTGTAAATATTTACATTGTATTTATATTTTAAATTTATAAATAACATCTTTTGTTTTTTCATGCTGTTTTTCATCTAACTGATTAAGTCGAAATTATGAGGAGAATGACCCCATTTGGAGGTAATATTGGATTTATCGCCATTCCATAGAATTATTTTATCAATCAGGATAAGGTAATTTATTAAAACCACCAAGGTACAAACCACGGCTACATTAGTACACACCGCCCAAGAAAAACAAACCACTTATGGATTCTATTGAACTGATTAGCTAAGCTAATTGATCATGATCACAAATATACGGAATAATCCGTGTTTTTATTAGTAAAAAAACGTTTACGTGATGAAATTAATTAATATAGTTTACTTTTGTAGAATTTAATTGTTAATTAAAAATGGACCTTAGATACTGACTTAGAATAATGTATGCATAAGATCTATGTGTTTAGTTTCGTAAAAAAAAATAATTCCATCCAAAAAATAACTGATACACTACTTTATTCTTCAACAGCTTTAATGAAGACAACTATTTTCAAACATTTAAACTCAAATATTAACAGATGCAAGTTTTTTGAGTAAACTTCATAATGGTTGATACAAGTTTTCACTGATCACCACTTAAACTAAAATTAATTTTAACATATTTTGTGGTCTGCAGAGTCATTATCTGTTTAAACTTAACATTGGGGTGATAATTTATACTTGCCCCGTGACTTCTTGGCGACTCTTGTTCGTCCTGGAAAGATTATGACTTTAGGGGTGATTATTTTTACGATTGGTTAAGTGGTAGTACCTCAACGAGGACAGTTTTCATTGGACAATTTTAGCGAAATGTTGATTGACTGAAGTAAAAAATTGCGGTTGTGAGAAATTACATGAATAAAATTATTTGAGAGAATCTACAGGGTGTACTAGTGTGATTGGTTCGCCCTTCGCTGTCCATTGTCTTGATTGCTGTTAAATATCTGGCGCGTAATGGTGAACCCAAATATCTTCCATAATTATAAATTTTCTCAATAAGTATTTTGGTTCGTATAAAAAAATGAATAACAAATAACTTTAAATAAAACAATAAACAAATGACCAAAATTACAGCCCATTATAGGTCAAGCCGGATTTTATTTTATTTATATTAGCAATCAGCAATGTAAATTATAATTAAAACGCTTCTTGTAGGCAATTTTTTTAATGCTAACATCAAAGAAATGAAGATGGATTCTTTTACATTTTACAGCATTCATCAATAATAACGCAGAAACTTATTAAAATGCCGCATTAAGGAGTTCAAAGATTTCGATAGAGGAAATTGGGATATTAGTTTCGATTTTATTGTATAAGTCAATACTTTTTTTTAAAGAAATCCCTTTCTGCCTTTTTTCGATAATTGGACAAATAATTGTTATGAATTTGTAGAGGAGATCATATCGTTAATTATGGGTAGTCTGAGAATATTTGAAGGAAAGTCGATAATTCGAAAAAAAGAAAATAGAATAAATAAAGATGATTTCAGATAAATCAAAATGATGAAAAGTGCTGCTTAAAACTGGGAAAAGGGAAGTTGAAATTTTTTGACTTTGATTTATCGAATTATTCTTGGAAAAGGTATATTTTTGCTTTTTAGAATTATTTAATTTTTCAGCTTTTGTAATGAATCTCACAATATGTATATATATTTTCTAAATAATTTATTTAATATATGTTGTTTCTATATTATTTTTTATTTTCTACATGGTGACATTGACTGGTTTGTCATTAGCTAAATTTTTTACTTATGTTTTGCTATAGATTTTCAGATTTTTTAATTTTTATTACATTCTCTAATCTTTTCTATCATTTCCAAATTTAATTTTTAAATTTTCTACTAAACATCTGCCATTAATTAGTGTAGCAAAAAATATTTTGTCCGATATTTTTGAAAACACTTGATTATGTAATGTTAATGTAATAAATATGCCACGAAATATTTATAAATAAATTGTTGCTTAATTTGATATAGGAATTTCTAATTGCTAAAAATTTCAAAAATTTCTAAAAATCCCTGAGTTGTTATTTTTTCTCGGATAATTTTATCGAAAAGTTAATTAAACACATAATAATACTATTGACGTTGGGACAATTTTTTTTTTTTTTTTCTTTAATTTCCTATAAATTAGTAGTTAATAACAAAGGTTAAAAACAAATGTTAAAAACTCAGTTTAAGATTTGGGAGTACATAACACTACACTTTAAAATCTATCTTTTAAATCCCACGGCATATAACGCCTGAGTCTTCGTATCACAGTTGGTCTACGTGTTAGGTTTCGAGCTAGTCTGTTTGGATGCTTTTTTAAACGAATGTTGTACTTAACGTAGTAGTTCGTTATTTCCGATTTCACAGAGTTCATCTGTAGGTCTCTCGCTATTAGATAATTTGGTACAAACCATGGAGCATTGGTCATCAGTCGAAGGACCTTTGATTGGAAACGTTCTAAGATTTCTATATTGGAGAGCGATGCCGTTCCCCACAGCTGGATTCCGTAGCTCCATATTGGCTTTAGGATGGCTTTATAAATTAGTAGCTTATTTTTCAAGTTTAGTTTTGATTTCCGCCCAATTAGCCAGTAGAGCTGCCTTAGGTTAAAACCTAGCTGTTTACGTTTTGAGAATATATGTTTTCTCCATGTGAGACGTCTGTCAAGGTAAACTCCTAAGTATTTCGCTTCATCACGGTGTGGTAGTTGACTGTTGTTGAGTTTAATTGGTGGGCAGTTTCCACGGCGGTTCGTAAATGTAACTTGGACAGATTTGGTGATGTTAGCTTTCTATTTTATGTACGTGTTCTTGCAATTTTAGGGAAGCAGTATTTTTGTCTTCATTAGATGTAAGGATGACTGTATCGTCTGCGAATGTTGCTGACAGGCTCTTGTCGCTTGTGGGTAAGTCTGCGGTGTATAGAAGATATAATAGTGGTCCTAGTACGCTGCCCTGCGGAACTCCAGCTTCTATTTTTTGCAAAGGTGTGTATTCTCCATGGTGTTTTACTAGGAAATGACGGTTTGTGAGGTATGAGTTGAGGATGGTAAAGTAATTTAGAGGTAAGGCTTTTTTAAGTTTGTACAGAAGGCCTGGATGCCAGACCTTGTCGAAGGCCTGCGTTATGTCCAGGAAAACCGCAGCGCAGAACTTTTTTCTTTCCAGATCTTCACTAATCTTCTGGGAGACCCTGTGTATTTGTTCTATAGTTGCATGTTCCTGTCGGAAGCCAAATTGATGGTGAGGTATTAGTTGATTTTCTTCGATTATTGGTTGTAATCTTTCTACAAGAAGTTTTTCAAAGAGCTTTGACAATATAGGTAGCAAACTTATGGGCCTATAAGATTTGATATCTGTTGTGGGTTTACCTGGTTTCGGTATTAAGATCACTTCGGCAACTTTCCATTGCGTTGGAAAATAACCTCTCCTGAGACATGCGTTTATTATAAAGGTTAGGAATTTCACTGCTTTGTATGGTAATTCTTGCAAGGTCCTGGCTCTGATGAGGTCATAACCTGGTGACTTCTTTGGATTTAGTTTAGTCTGTATAAAGCTGGCCACTTGCAAAACAGAAAACTTTTTTATGGGAGGTTCCAGTTGGTAAGTGGTGTTTAAGTATTCAAATACTTCGTTTTCGTTTACAATATCATCTTCCGTTTGCGTCTTGTATGGTTGAAAGACCTTTTTTAGATGATTAAGAAAGTGTAACGCTTTTTCTATATTACCTTTAATCCATTCACCTTCGTCTGTAAGGAGTGGTGGATTGTGTGTTTGAGGTCGGTTTAACTTTTTTGTTGCTTTCCAAAGACTATAATCAGTTGCCTCTGTTGGAGTCAGGTTTTCTAAATACTGTTGGATGCCGGAGTTTCTGTTTTCATACAGGAGGTTTTTCAGTTCCTGAGCTACCTTGTTGAATATTCTTTTGTCCTCTGGGGCTCTTGATATTTGCCAGCGTTTCCTAAGTCTTCTTTTGTTGATTATTTTTTCTCTGACTACAGATGGTAGGGTATCTAAGCTGTGACTTTTTTTGAGTGCTGGCGTTGCTTGCCATGCACTTTCTTGTATGATATTTGTTAGATATTGTACTGCCTCATCAATCTCCAATTCACATTGTAGAGATACGTTTAAATCTAGGTTGTAGTTAATAAGCTCTCGAAATCTGTTCCAATCAGTGAATTTATTAGTTAAGGTAGGCGGTCTACAGGTTTCTAGAATTTCGGTACTTATTGTAATTAGTATTGGAGAATGATCTGAGGAAAGATCAAAGCTGGATTTTGAACTTATAGCGTTTGACGGTATAGCTCTAGTAATGCCAAAGTCAACTAGATCAGGTACCTTGTTTCTATCTGTAGGCCAGTACGTTGGCTCTCCTGTCGAGCAATATTTTAGATTTTTATCTATCATGGCCATATATAGTTGTCTGCCTTTTGGCGTAATAAGTCGTGAGCCCCAGTGAGTGTGCTTGGCATTATAGTCGCCAAACGCTACAAATCGGTTTCCCAGTGTGCAGAAAAATGCTTCGTATTCGTCTTTCTTTATTGCATGTTTAGGTGGTGAGTATACAGCCGAGATTGTCAGTGGTCCTTGCCAATCTTCAACAGTTATTGTAGTTGCTTGTAGCTTTTGATTTCGGTAACTTGTTTCTTCGTAATGCTTGATTATACTTTTGATTATTATTGCCGTCCCGCCGTGTGCAGTGCCATCAGGATGGTTGGTGTGATAAGTTGTATATTTCGGAATACGAAAATAACTTTTTGTGGTAAAATGGGTCTCGGAGATTAGCAATATATCTAAGTTGTGATGGATAATAAAAGATTTTACCTCTTCAGAGTGTTGAGTTAAACCGTTAGCGTTCCAAGCTGCGATATTAATTAACATAATCAGTTAGTAAGCTTTGTAATTACTGTGGTTAGTAGGTTTAATAGTGTACCCATTTGTTCAACTAGCCCTTTTATCATATTTTTAAGCTCAAAAAGATCAGAGTTTGATTGGTTATTGTTATGTAGAGTTGCGGTATTTATTTGCTCTTGATTACTGGCTGCTGCCTTGGCGTAACTTATGTTGGGTTGTGTGTAGTTCGTCTGGTTTTGTATTGTGCCTTTAGTATTTGTCTTTGGTCTAAGTGGGGGGTATTTCTTTTTAATTAAGTCTTTGTATACTACGCAACCTTTATAGTTTGCTGGGTGGTTCCCTTCACATAGAATACATTTTACATTAGCTGATCGTTCTCTACGTAGGCAATCCTGGGTTGAATGATCACCTGTACACTTTACACATCTTGGTTTTAACTGGCAGTATTTTTTTGTGTGGCCATAGCGTTGGCATCTGCTACATTGTGGTATATCTCTCTTCATTCTGGGCGGCTCAAATTTTATTTTTTGGTGTAATAAATATTCTATGTTATATATATCTTTGTTATTATCTGCTGCCGTTAAGTCAATAAAGAACATTGGCAGAGGAGATTTATTTTTGTAGTGTTTTATATTCCAAATATTCTCAACGGTATGCCCAAAACCCTCGATTTCCTGTTTTAACACATTTGTGTCTGTTGAGTAATGTATATTTTTGAGGACTACCCTGAAGGATCTTTCTGATTTTAGCTTATAAGTATGGAACTCTGTTTTTTTCTCTTCCAGAGCCTTAATTGTTTCTGTGTAGCTTTCTTTGTTTTTGGTTTGAATTTTGACTTGGTCAAAGTTTAATACTCTAATTTCGTAGTTGTTTTTTGCTATGGTTTGTAGCAGTTTAGTTAGTGGAGTAATATTTTTGACACCCTGTATAAAGATAGGAGGAGGTTTGACCTCCTTACTTTCTTGGTCATTAGTGTCACCTTCTTTTTCCAATTCCTGGTTATCGTCAAGTTCTGCGTACCTATTTGATGTTTCTATTGGCGAATTCAACCAATAATCATTTATTTTTGTTTGTTTTACAGCTCTTTTATCTGGGCTAACTCTCTGCCTTTTTTTTATGTTTCCGACTGTAGTCCACTCATCTGGATTGTTCTGGCTTTGTTGATGTTGACTGATTTGTTGTGACTGTTGTGGATTTAAGGAGGGTAAAGGATAGGACGTTAGTGAGTTACCTGGCAATACTTGGTACTGTTCACCGACCATCTGAGATTGTGTTAGGTACGCCACTGGTTGTGTAGTGTAACATCCTGTCGGCATAGTTGGAACTAGATTGGAACTGCATATTTCTTGAGAATTTGTTTGTGTTGGATGTAGTATCACTGGTGGTATAAATGACATTTTTACAACGTAACTATCCCAATTATTTTTTAATTTTTCGAGATTTATAGCACATACACATTATTAATAATTAATGATGTTAAAAACTGTGTTGTATTGTTTTGTATTGTTTTTCGTTTAACGATATGAAAGAATAAAACTTATCGAATTTTATCACCTACTGATAGCAGCCGAGACACGTCTGTAACCTTTGAAGGTAAAACTATAACTTTGCTGATAAGAGAAACAATGTTTTAGTGTCTCATATTTAAATAAATGCGTCATCACAAATAGGATTCTAATATATTTTTCAACTATATAGACTAGAAATTATCTACTAGTTTCCATGCAGTGAAAAACATGGCAAAGAACATTGGTCCATGTTTGTCTAGATTTTTCTGGGGAATAATAAATATCTGGATTATTTCAGTTTATTTTTATTTCACTATTATTAATATGATTTCAAAATTATGAATTTTCATGTTTAATATTCGTGTCTAGATTATTTATTGTATTAAAATTCATTTACTTATTTTTGCATATAAAATATATGTTTGGAATAACTTAATTTTTAACGTTATTGTAAATTTTTGGGAAAAAACCTGAGACATGCCGATTTTTATTCTTAATTTTACAAGTTATGGTATAAAAATATTACCCCTCCTTTCATCCTCTCTGAATTATGACATCCTATTTGAATTATTTTACGAGAAAATTCTCCGTTCAGCAATATATAGGTTTTTAAATTTGGTGCATTCTATATAAACTTTTGAAATGGACACATTATCAAAATGTTACATTTTTAAAATTAATTTTCTCAGTTACTAATGCACCAAATTTAAAAACATGTAGATTGTTTAACAGGGAATTAAAATTCCTTTCAAAAGAGGTATCACATGACCCATTTTCTCATTAAAAATTTTCAAGGGGTTTGTCGTAATTCAGAAGGGGCGAAAGGAGTGGGTAATATTTTTATACCATAACTTGTAAAATCAAGAATTAAAATCGACTTGTTTCAGGTTTTTCCTCAAAAGTTCATAATAACGTTAAAAATGATTTTTTTCCATACAAATGAACCGCACTGTATATAGGGTTGGGATAAAGTATGGAACCAAGCAAATATCTTTAAAATGGACGACATTTATGAAATTTTGTAGATAAGTGCAATAGATTTTGTAGATAAATGCAATTTGGCAAAATGCAGCTGATGTACATTTTTTTGTAAATAACATACTTCCGGTTTTAATTAAAACGCCCTGTATATTTTTGCGGTTACAATGGGGCAAAAATAAATTTTCAAGACTCAGGTAAATTAGATTTACGAATGTAACCTATTTCATCGAATTTAAAAGTGAAGATATAGAAACCATCACTTTACACTATATATCTTCAGTGAGAATTTGTTGGAGATTGTCCTTGTACAATTTATGATATTAAAGTACATGAAATATTAATAGGATATTTGAAATCGTACATTTAACACAGGTGCTAGCTAACAAAAGAAGAAGTTAGTTAATCCTTACATGAGCTGGTAATGTGGGTTTCAATTCGACGCTGCTAATCTTTCGTATAAATTCGATAATGATGCAAACCAAACACATATTTTATTAATAATGAATTAATATAATAATTAGAAAAAGTGATTTAATTGATTTCAGAATAAATATGTCCCCAAATTTTAACAGTTGATAATGGTATTTATTAGTAGGTTTACCGTAGAAAATTCCATAATAGTCACTTAATTCTAAGCTAATAAATACAAATAATTTCGATGGATAATTGTAATTGTAATAAAAATATTTGCAATTGTAGCTTTTTCAAACTATATAGAACAATCATTAAGGTCCAATTATAGGCTATTAACTTAATCCCTTTATCAGGTGTGGCCAAATCCAATTATGTCCTGTCAAAAAAAAGGGACACTATTCATGCTTTCCGGGAAGTAACTTCATTATCAGGCATACACTTTGAAGTCAATTGCATATTATAAAAAAGTTGAATTATTTCCTCAATCAATTCTGGGTTTTGTTTGTTTTAGTGCTTCCAATACAATATACATGCATGTCCATACTAATTCATTTGTCGTTTTTGTAAATGCACTTTTTGAATCAATATTTTTTATGTCATTTCCATTTTCGCCAATGAATAAAATTGTTTCTTTTTGTACAATTAAAGTGTAATAATAGAAAACAATAGATTGTAATAAAACTGGAAACTGAATATAATTTAATTTATGTGTATGTACATTCCATTTACCATTCCTAATATAATTATATAATTATATTATTGTGAAATGAAGAAGTGAAATAAATGAATATTTAACATTTTTTTCTATATTAATTTTTTAAGTTAATCCTAGAACTAATTTTTAAGATTTTTTTATGATTATAATAATGTTTCCAAATCAAATCATATAATATATATGGAGAGTTTTTATCTTATCTTTATTAAATATTAATGATATAATGATTTAAGTCATTGGCAATACTATATTCTTTTAAATTAATAAATTATTAAAAATACTAAAAACTTGTCTACTCTCCCCCACATGCTTAACTGCTTTCAGATTTCTGATTTTTCCGTTTAATGTAATTACCGAACATTTAGAAAATGAAAAAAGTTGTGGATCTTAGAAAATTGAAGGGGAGTAGCATAACGGTGATCTCCAGCTGCGAGCAGCAAACTGTGACTTCCGAGGTGATGGATTTGGTTGTTTTATTAGAGGAATGAGTTAATCCACCAGACTTTTAAGCTTTTAGAGTGACAACTTCTGCCAGTTTAGTTGGTCTTCGCGATCTCCTCTTTAATAAAAAATATCAAGTCGTTCTGTGGGGTTAAATAATTAGTCTGATCAAATATTATTAAAAACGAAGACAGAATAATAAAGAAAATAATTTTGTATAATAGAATAAGAAAATTGATTAGCAGAATATATACATTCCATAAAACGAATATATTTTATTATTTTAAATGTATTTAAAAATCAAACGGCAATTAATTGTTTCAACTCTTACTTTTTAGAATTTATCTATATCTATTAAATTTTACTTATCTTGAATTTCCACAGTATTTCAAAGATATTTTTTCAATGTTTTTCTCTAACTAGGTTTAGATAAATTGCTTTATCAAAGAATGACATAAGATTGACAGATGTCTTATAAGCGTACTTGACTTCATACCATAACCATTTCAACCAATAATTTTCAAGCAATATGTACAGTATGATTTCTTGCTATAAAATTTTTAAAATATAATTATATTTTTCTTTTCCTAAAAGAAATTTATAATATTATATAGGTATTTGCTCCAAAAGGTAATTTAAAATAATTGAACATCCCAGGTTTAATTGTTCACTCAATATTATATACTGAGGACATTATAAATATTTCCTGATTTTAAATTCTACTGTTTTGTCACTCATATGAATTTTTCCACTATTGCTTCAATTGTTGTATATTGTAGGTTTGTGTTTAGTGTCAATGAGATGTTTCACGTAATGTGACTTATGTGGTTGTTTTCATGTATAAGATCGTAAGTGTTCGCTGTATCTTATTACAAAATTTCTACGAATCTGGCCAAGATAGATGGCGTTACAATTCGGACAATTTAGTTTGTAAACACCTGATTTTTTTAAGTTATTAATTTTTGATTTTATAGTTAATAAACATGAACCTACATTATTTCTTAATTTAAGAGATATTGTAGAAGATGATGATACAAAATATGTAATAGACCCATTTGATCTGTCATCTTTAGATTGTTTCGGAAATAATAATAAAATAAGGTTAATGGAAACATTTTGTTCCTCTTCATTGATCAACCTATTTATTAGATGTAATGGATAATTATTAGAGGTAGCGGTTTGTCTTATTATATTAATTTCCCCTTTAAAATCATCCCCACTCATTGGTACTGAAAAGGCTATATGTATCATTGAATTATAAGCTGCTAATTTATGTGACATAGGGTGATATGAGTTATAAGGAGTAGTCATATTTGTATGTATATTGAAGATTAGAGTTTACTCTTTTGATATTTATATCTAAAAAATTTAAAGAACTGTTCTCTTCAATTTCAACGCTAAATTTTATTTTTGGATGTAAATTGTTAATAAATTTAAAGAAATCATTCAATTGTTTATCACTACCTGTAAAACCAGCCAAAACATTACATATTGCACATTCTTATATAACTCTTTGAAAATGCGAATTAGCGAATCCTGCTTTGAAATACTGCGGAAATTCAAGATAAGTACAATTTATCGTTTACGTTTATCAAAATTAAAGTTCGGAGTTAATATATTTTATATTTTTTGCATTCTCAATCATCTTTTGTATTAGAATATTTTATTTTATTGTTTTCAATTCATATCTAAAAATAACGCCAACATTTTTAAATCTATTATCAGATTTAGAATGATAACAACAATGCTCCAGATGGTAAATTTCTTACATTTTTTTAACCTTGAAAAAAATACATAATTTTATAAAAGTGTGTATTTTTTATTTAAAGGTGGTAGAAATGAAACCTAATTTTAGACTTCTCTTCTAAATGAAAGAGGTTATTGGTACATAGTAGGTAATATAATATTAGATAATATAAGCTGTAAACATTTCCCTCTTAGTTATTTTTTAAAATATTTATAGCTCAATAAAATGTATAAATTTAATCGGTTTAAGACGTGGAAGGAAGAGGGGGTTGACCTATGACAGATGTCTGTATCGTGAAAATGTGTCCCCTTTGAAGTAAAAATCGACGTGTTTCAACATTTTACTGCACATATCAGAGTGGCCCACTCTGTATATCTATACATTTAATTTTGAATAACTCTTCCTATACGGTGAGTATCTCCATTATCTGATGTATGCTATAAAACAAGCTTTTTAAATAAGAATCTCATTTATATAAAAACAATATGTCGAATTTAGGTTTTGCTTCATTATTAAACAGTTATCTGATAATTGGTTATGGAAATTCTTTACATCGGTCCAGAGATGATTTAAATACCAGATTTTGGATCGAAACGAATTTGGAAAACGTTACTCAGCTATTGTTTCATGAAAACTCAATATTTTTAGAATTAAATTAGATTTTGGATTGGATGTGTTAACGGACTAAACTCTCGGTTGACAAGACAAGGACACTAAATCACGTAGGAAGTTAATTATGTTTGGCAGGGTATATGGGCAGTGGTTCATCGGTCTGGAAACTAACCTAGAGACAGCTTGTACCGAATTTTCATGCTCCAATTATCCAAAGCTTATGAACCTGTCGCCTTTTTTCTCGGGATTAATTTTTTATCGGTCGGAAACAGACGATTCTCTATCAAAATTTGCACTTGGCAATCCAAATAGAAATGATGTGGATTTCAAACAATTTTTAATTAAATCACCGAATAAAATGACGATAACATCACTGTGTTAAAGTATTAGTAGAATGCCTTACATTAAAATAAATAATTGACACTAACAACATTTTATGTAAAAACTAATTGTTTAGCGACAATAAAAGAGATGCTTTCGATCAAATTGATATGAATTCAATCTGGGTCTGGGTTTGTAAACTGACTTCTCAAATATATTTTGGTTAATTACAATGAAATCATAGGCGCTTCGGGTAAAATCATTAATAATGTAATGTAATAGGAGTTTTGGAAAATAATGTATAATACCAACAGTGATTAAAATATCAAACGTAGTTGTCACAATCAGAATTTTAATATGAAAGACTGGGCACAGGTAAATTGCACACCAATATAATCCTTTAATGCGCTTGGTAAATTGAAGGGACTGTAATTCCATTGGTAAAATGCACACCGAGCTCTGAGAGGTAGAGGGTGGGTTTACCCAAATTATCCACAGTCGATATAATAAAAATAAATTTAAATTGTTATACATATTTCATGTATCGAAAAAAGTTATTAAAAACAGTTGTTTGAAATATTTTAGACCTATAACCCGAGATTAGGTCTAAAATATTATTTAAAACATCTTTTTCTAAAGACTTTTTTCGATATTCTCACAAAAAATGAAAATTTTAAAGATTTTAATATTTAAATATCAAATTTGACATATACGGAGAACCTCTTCACTCAGCGCCGTCAATGGCTGCTATTTTGGTTTTAAAACTAGCAAAAATCAACTCTTAAGGCACCTGTCAAGTACCAATAATAAATTTAGATTATAAGACCATTTTATTCTACTTTTATAAGTAAATTGAATTAAATTTTTATTAAGTCAAGCTATGCTATGTAAAGGGTATTTTTTATGTCATGTGTTTCTATATTTAAATTTACATTTTTCAATAAAAACATTTTTATAAATCTAGTTTCATTTCAAATATATAATGACGAATATGTTCCTATAGCCTGGTGTGGAAATTACCTGTAGGATTAGGACATCCAAATTAAGGGAGTGTGCAATTTACCTGCCGGATTAAGAGAGCAAGTAGTATTGGTGTGGAAGTTACTATCGCCGGAAAGACTTACTAAACCATAATATCAAATTCTGAAACTGAAACAGTTTTGTCAGTAGTGGTATATGTCACCCATATTCGAAATAAAAAATATATAGTACGATTGTCAAAGAAACGTTCCATGAGCCTGTATGCCAAAATTGGCTAAAAATTAAATATTGGTCAAGGTCATCGATCTACAAGCGTTCTTATAAACATAGATTGGAACAACCAGCCAGCTCTTTCCCTAGTGAGTACATAAGAAACAATAAAGAACGAATGAAAGGCAAACCCGAGAAACACATAGATCTCTAAAAAATATAAAATAGATATCTCACAGATTGTCAAAATCACCATATTGATAGATGTGAGTTTGATATCCAAATGTTCCCGAAGTATACGTATATTTTCAATCGAGTATAAGATATATTTAAAATTTCAAATCGTAGACCCCGACAATACATTTTTTATTTTACTTCAATATAGTCTTTAAGTGTATTATTGAAACTAGACGTAGTTATTTAAATTGCATTTAGATTTCTATTTATTACTCTTAATACATAGTTTAATTTATGAAAATTTAGAAACATTTTTAAGTTAGTAATTTTATTTAAATATTTTTTGCTTATTTCTAGACCTTAAAATAAAAATCATTACAATATCTTATAGTTAGAATTTTTTTTATTTAGAGACCAATTAATTTTAGGAACTGAGGATATTAATATCCACAAAAATTTGAGACATAGCAACATATACAAATTGGTTAAAATCATTTATATTTATTTAGCTCGCTCTTTTAGTGTTTGATTTTATAAATTTTGATTTACAACTCTTTTCTTTAGAAATGAAGAATATACGATTTACTTAGCTCTAATAGATTTAATTTTAAGACCACCTTTTTATAAACAAATTATATTTTTCTAAAACGTATATATCTGGATGACATCCTTTAGATAACATTAAAAATTTTGGTCTAATATATATGGTCCTAACAGATTTAATTTTTAGACCATATTTTTATAAACTAACATAATTTATCCTAAGCACTATAATTTTATGACATCTCATCGATTATAGTAAATAAATAAAATATATTTTGATCTAAAATAGAGTCTAATTCATGTTTAATGTACGTTACTCTAATACATATAATAAGTAGTTCTAGTTTAGATAATACATATTATAGCTGATAACATCTGCTATAATACAGTAGATTGTAAAAATTTACTTTAGTCTAAAATACAGTCTAATATATATCTATTAGATGTATATCTGTATATAGTCTTTAAATTACCATATTTTATATGTCATGTGATATGACACAGACTTTTTTTAGAGGGTTTTTCCATCTTTTAGACGTGAGTTAGATGAACCTGTGTTTCTTGGAAAGCTTCTTTAAAGTTTTGCACAAATTTTCTATTACCTCTCTGTGATAATTATTTATCTAATAATTCAGACATCAAAACCGAATGCATGGAAGCTATTAAAAGTAGCATAAACGACATTAAGGTAAACTATCTCCTCGAAAATCATGGAGACGAATTCACTAATGGCCTAAACCGAAGCAATAACAATTTAGATAAACTTGGTATATAGGATTTTTAATACAAATCCCGTTGCACGTCATATATCAATTATGAGATCACGACCCTGCAGTGTTGTCGGCTTGTCTAAATTGTCGAGGAATGTAGGAAGTTTCAAAAATGTAAGGTTAGGTTATGTTGTTTAGCTTTATTATTATGAAAAATTAATTTATTGAAGCGTTTATGAACAATATATGATCCTCACACTCAAGACACTTCATCCTGCCAGTTTTAAAGTACATTTGAAAAATGTGTCTTCTTCTCCTTGCTGTATTATCTACTTTTAATATTCAATAATCTGTTATAAAAATCGTTATATTATGTTGTTTATTTGTACTATATTTTTATTAAATAAATAAAATAGAGACATATAAAAAAGATAGCAAACTATTTATTGTTATTAAAATAAGACAATGTTTTGTTTAAAAAAATATATATTTTTCTTATAAGAAACAATTCAACTACAATATTCGAATTCCTACAAAAGGTAAATCCTTTCTCCTAATTCAAATCTGAATCACTTGAATCACTGTCATCGCTGTTAGGATTAATAATAATGGGATTAATTTCTAGTCTATCAAAAACTCTCTCTCTTTCATACCATTTTAGTATTTCTTTTTCTGTATGTTTAATAGAATTTTTCCATACTTCAGGAGTAATTGTTCTAAGAGCTTCAGACCACATATTTAAAGAATCTTGCAACACGCTAAAATAGACAAGAAAACAATTTCATATTTCTAGACATTTGTATAATCTTTAACTTACCTCTCTGACGGCAGTTAAGGGTAATAGTGCCTCATTATTATCACGCTCCCGTTCAAAGTACTGTATTAATGAATATACGAGTACAAGCGCTTTACAACGACTATTTAGTTGAAACTGAAGAAGATCTAATAGCGAGAATTCAAGCTGCGACAGAACTCATTCAGTCCAATCCGGAGTTATTCTCAAAAACACGTTTTTCAATGAGAAAACGGTGTAGAACGTGCTTACAAGTAAACGGCCGACAGTTTGAACAACTATTGTAATTTTGTCAATTTTGTTATTGTTGTATCTAATACATTTGTTTGAATTTAATTTTGATAGCTTTGCGTTATTGCGATTTTTACTTTTATCAAGTTCTCAGAAAATCTCAGAAATAGCATGTATTCTTTTTTCAACTAACGCCTAACGCTTAGTTATTATTCGAAATCGAATTAATAGTATGGATTAAAAGCAAATACTTACTTGTTTAGCAAAACGCCGACGGGCAAATTACACAACAAATCATAATTTGTGAATTATCTAAGTACTTGCAGACTTTTGTTCAGAATCAAATATCTACAACACCGTTCATTTTAGCTCCATAAAAGGTTATTACTTTTTTACCTAAAAATGAACAGAAAATTTAAAAAAAATTAAAAAAAAGAATATTTGTTCCAGTGGCGTAAAAGATAGGGGGGATAAAAGTTGCCACAAACCCTGATAGCGCGCCACTGGTTAAATTTTTCAAAAGTCAGTTTATGTCAAAATATTACTTTCTTAAAGAGCATATTGGTCACCAAATTTGAAAAAAATATTTGGAGGCGTTTCTGATTTATGACAAATTTTTAATTTTGATTTCAAACTTTTAACACCCTGTATCTCGGAAACTAAGCCCTTTAAGGGTTTATGTTCCCATATCAAAATTCATCAATTAACGAGAGCTCTCTGAGGTAAAGCGTTGTCGGTCGAATATAGTAACACCCTGTATAACAGCTGAAGTAATGTTTTTATACATATTTTTTTTATTTAAACTCTTGGAGAAAAAATTGTATATGTCATTCGGAATAGAAGACTCATTATATGTTTCGCAGAGTTTGCGATTCTGGCTCAACAATAATTTTACTTTCATTTTCATTTCAAGTGTTACTTTATGAACGACATTTTTAATGTTACACCAATAATTTTTATAATAAATATCAAGGTAAAATGAGAATTTATATCCTTATATAACTGTATCTCCGTGTAGGACTTTTTTGCGAAAACGAGTTTAAATAAAAAAGGAGATAATAAAAAGCTTTTATGCTGAACTAACTACATTCTTTTACGGCCGTTATAGCAAAATTTTTCTATGTCAACTTTTATATTCCCCATAAATCAAGTCCATAAAGAGTTACTTTAATTCTAGTGTCAAGATCATAAACAGGAGCATTCAGAATTTTCTGAATGTGTCCCATATATCACTCAATTTTTCTTTCTCTGGGTCTTTGGGAAAATATAACGTATGCCAGATTTGAACGCGATTTCTTTATTTATTATATTTTCGAAACAACCTAAAGACAAGTCATACGAAACTACTTACATATTTTGCAGGTATTTTAAAAAAATATCAAAAATTATATCTCGTCCATTATCTTCTACAATTTCTTTTAAAGATATAAATAATGTAGGTTCATTTTTTAAATGCAAAACCGAAAATTAATAAATTAAAAAAATCGGAGGTATTTACAAACTAAATTGTCCGGATTGTAACGCCATCTATCTTGGCCAGACCATTAGAAATTTTGATATAAGGTACTGTGAACATTTACGAGCTTATAGATTAAAACAATCAGATAAGTGACATTACGCAAAACACCTCATTAACACTAAACATAAACCTACACTTAATAGAACAATTAAACCAACAGAGTAGGTACCTAGTATTGAAGGAGCAATTAAATCGGAAAAGTTCAATTATTTGTATTACTAAATAAAATTTCTATTTAAAAGTTAATTTATGCCCTAAATTATTTCGAACAATTTCTATTATTTCAGAGAAATAGCTCTCGACGTAATTTCAAGGATTATTCAACTTTACGATCTTATAGATTAAAACAACGAGCAAAGTCACATTAAGCAAAATCCCTCATTCACACTAAATGCAAACCTACACTTAAAACAATGGAAACAACAGTGAAGGTACTTCGTGCAAATGGCAAAAAAGAAGAACTTTATTTTTTGGAGAAATTTGAAATCAAGAATTATCTTAAATGTTCTCAGATATAGTATCGAATGAACAATTAAACCTGGAAATTTCAATTATTTTAGATTACCTTTTGGACAAAATTCCTGTATAATATTAACCATATCGATTATTGGTTGAAATGCTTATGGTATGAAGTTAAATACGCTTTTAAGAAATTGGTCAATCGGACATCACTCTTTGAAAGTGCAGTTTAAGCGAAACCTTGTTCAAAGAAAAGATATTTTAAAATTTTTGTAATATTGCGAACATTCGGATAAGTATAATATTCAAAATTGTTTTCTTAAAGTATTGAATAAAAATTATTTCAAATTGAACTATTAAAAATAAATTCCCAATTAATTTCCAAAACATGGGAATTATTCCGTAATGAATGGATTAAATGTTCTTATTTTAAAGCTACATATTATTGCCTTGGAATATCAACCCTTTTTAACCTTTATTAAACGTCATGAAAATGTTACAGATTTAATCAAACACTATGTAAACATGAAAATAATATTGTCAAGTGCTTTGTTCTGTTTTCTTGATCTCTCCTTGTGTAGGTATTATCAATAAAAACATATTATAATTATTTAAATATTTTTTATAAAATTATAATAATAACTTCTTAAACTGGCATATAAAAAGCCCTGGAGCTTTACGTCGCTTTCGCCTAAAAGCGCCTATAAGGTTTGAACGTTTAACACAGACCCTTGTTTCAACAGCACAAGCGAGTTTCTACACTAATTTATATTCCTGTAAATCCTTCAAATCAAGTTAAGGTTTAAATAGGATGCAGGAAGATGTTTGTAACATTGTTTCCACTGTATATGTAGACGCAAGGCTATAATAACCGTAAAGTAATTGTTATTGACATAGACAAACATTTATTTTATGTTTACAAAGTTATAATCGGGATTTAGGTGAAGGTATGTGTGGAAAAGTGACCTTGCATAATTAGAGAATTTTTGTTTGAAGCGAACAATAATAATTCCAAAATCTAAAGTGCTAGAGTTATTTTAAAAAATTTAATCAAAATATATATCTAGCCATTTTCTTGAAATGGTTTAACTGTTATTGAGGAAACTCCTGAGCATAACAATAATAAACTAACCACAGTCTTGTTTTAGGTATGCAGCTTAATCTAGATTAATGAAAACCTGGTTTTCTCTTGTTAATCTAATTTAGCAAATCGTGTACATATACAGTTTGGCTAAAAGTATTGAGCACCTATGATAATTCTTATACTTTTTGGGAAAATCAAATTCAAGTGGATTGAAACAATTTTTATAGGTTTATATAATAATTTATTAACGAAAAATCAATATTTTGTTGATCTACCCTTTGCCTTAATTACAGCAGAAATTATTTTCGGTAAGGAACGTATAAGCTTCTCACAGTCTTCAGAACGTATAGCATTCCATTCTTGGCGCAAGGGGGTTTTTGACTCTGCTTTGGTCCTTATTGTGTGTCACCTGACTCTACGTTTTAATAAATCCCATAAATGTTCAATAGGATTCAGGTCCGGTGACTTTTTTTTCTGAAATTCTGAAATGACAGATATCATCTGCTTGCAAAATTTGAATTTTAATTGATTATTGCATCGACAAATAAATCGATAGATTAATTTGAGAAATTTAAATCTGATAAATTATAATTATTCAAAACAATATAACTAAAAAAATCATTAGTTTTAAATTAAATTAAATGAATTTCCCCTTCCACCGGGGTTTTATTTAATTTACTTCTAAAACGGTTATAATGAGAAAAATCATTCTATACATTGGAATAAATTGTTCACTTATTTTTTAAGCTTTTAACCCAAGATTTCCAAAGTTCCCGGTACACCCCTGATGCCTCTTGTTGATTATTACGCGAGGACTAACTATGTTTGTAGCACATTAATTGGTTCCAAATTCAAACAGACGGCACAACGCGCATTATGGAAACTGTTGCAACTGTCTGATTCAAAAGACATTGTATTCTATAAATTAATCGTCCTAAATTACTGGTGTGTAATTCCATCTCCTCGCACGATATTGTGTTGAATGTGTGCCCCAGGGTAAGAATTAAATTCTGCATTAAAATTATTTATTAATGAAATCTACAGATAAAGATGAAATAATCTATTTTCCGTTAAGTAATAATAAGATGCTTCTCAAAAAAACGATATTAATAAGTTTATTTATTAGGTTGCTTGAATATAATTTTATCATCAAGATAAAATTACCAATTGGACTTTAATAAAAAACTTTTATTCAGAACAAGAGTACAAATTCAATTATTTGTAAATATTTACTTCGAAACTATGAAAGATAAACATTAAACAAATTCACTTTCAATGTTTTTTAATATCTGTATTATTTGTAAGTTTAATCAATTTTTGGGTTTATCTGTTCTTCTGATTAATAGTTTGACTTTCGTCGAGTAAAGTACTGTGCTCCGATAAATAATTATCCGAAAAACCCGTTTATTGAAATAAAATAAAACGATTCGTAGTGATAAGTGTTATCGCGCGGTTCTTGTGCTAATGAGAATATGATAAGAACGTTAAAATGGATGTGTATATGCAGCCGCCTACACCGAACGAGGCACTGTTAGTTCAGCAAAACCAAGCATTATTTAATGAAAATTAAGCCCGTAGTCAAAATGAACAGGTATTGTATAATGCTTGGACTTATGAAAAACAATTAAGAGAAAAATTAGAAGCTACAGTTAAACAGCTACAAATACAAGTTGAAGTCATTCAACAGAGAATCAAACAATCAGAAGAGATTAGTGAAAAAGAAAAATTGGAAAAACAGATAGAATATGTTACAGATGAAGAAAAGCTAAGTAGAGAAACAGAATGGATTAGAGTTAAAAACACCAAGAAAAGGAAAGCTAGCAGCTCGCCACAGGTACAATCTCCTAAAAGTAACGATAAACCGCAACCGGTTAATACTAAACCTCCCCCAATTATAATTAACAAAGTACAAAGATATGACGACTTGACAGTTTATTTGCAAAAAAGCAAAATACAATATCAGGCTACCATGATGGCTGGAGGAAATATGAAAATCAACGTCACTGATGCAGATGCATACAGGAATCTTACTAAGGCCCTAAACAACACAGAAATGGAATGGTTCTCATTTGAAAATAAACAGTCAAGGCCGATTAAGGTAGTCGCGAGAAAATTACATCAGACGGAACAAATTTTAGAAGACCCGAAGAACCTGAAGAAAGGGGTTTAGCATACTTGAGGTAAACCAGATACTAAGCTGGAGAGATAAAACGCCACTCCCACTCTTCACCTTATCTTTTAATAAAGATGAAGATATTAAAAAAATTTATGCCATTAATGAAATATTGCACCTAAGAGTGCAAATAGAGGCGTTTAGAAAACCCAATCTGCTGCCTCAATGCAAACGCTGCCAGGAATACGGGCACACACAAAACTATTGTAAAAGAGAACCAAGATGTGTCAAATGTATTGGAAAACACCTAACCCAAGACTGTAATAAACCCAAAAATGTAGCACCAAAATGCATCCACTGCGGAGAAAGCCACCCAGCGAACTATAGATAGAGGCTGCAGCACTGCAGAAGCTCTACAAATACTGAGAAATAAAAAAAAAACAAATAACAAAGCCCCTGAAAATAGATTAAACACGGAGAAAGTGGAAAATAGACACCAAAGTTTAAGAAGTGCCGGAGTATCTTACTCGCAAGTAATGCAACCGGCAATAGAAAGCAACACAGATTCTGTAACTACAATGCTGCAAAAAATAATGAACCAAATGGACAAACAAGAAGAAGTTAATAAAAAAGTACTTGAAAGACTGGACAGACCTGAAAAGAACAGAAGCCGCCCTTAATGTGACTACAATGCCCCTGGACCTTAGAATACTAGAATGGAACACAAATGGACTCTTGCAACATCAGCAAGAGTTATTAGTAACACTAGAAACTCAGAAGGTTGATATATGCCTAATTGCAGAAATACACTTGACGAGACATTCATTTATTAGGCTACGAGGTTATCAAATCTACCATGCCATCCATCCACAAAATTCAGCCAGAGGTGGGGCTGCTGTCATTATCAAAAATAGTATTTCTCACTGGGAACGCGAAAAAATTGAAACAGAAGAAATACAAGCGGCTTGTATTATCGTTAAAACTAAAAAATACATGCTCAACATTGCAGCTGCGTATTTCCCTCCTAGATATAACCTCAAAAAAGAAGATTATGCTAACTTCCTATCAACCCTGGGTGAAAAATACATAGTAGGTGCAGACTTTAATGCAAAAAATGTCTGCTGGGGCTCCAGACTCACTACAGCTAAAGGTAGAGAATTACAGCGTGCTGTGATTGAACACAAATATAGATGGCATTCTACTGGTAGATCCACTTACTGGCCCAGTGATCCTAATAAAATTCCGGATCTCCTGGACTTTTTCATATCCAAAAGTGTGGCAACAAATTTTATAAAATTAGAGGATGTGGAGGAACTCATATCCGATCACTCTCCAATTCTACTAACTATAAGTGAACATATTGTTACCACTGAACTTAAACCCACACTGACTAACAAATTTACGGACTGGGGAAGCTTCCAATATGAAGTTAATGAGAAAATTGAGCTGAATGGGTGTATCCAAACAATAGAACAACTGGAACGAGAAACTGAGCTTTTTATGACAAATATTCAACAGGCTGCGTGGAAAAACTCACCCATAATCCAAAGAAAAACAGTAGGATGCAATTATCCCAAAGAAATAAGAGAGTTGATTCAAGAAAAAAGAAAGGCTAGGAAGGTATGGCAAAGGACACGAACAGCAGAAACTAAAAATAAGTTAAATAGGCTTACACAACAACAGCAACGAGAAATCACAAAAATTAAAAATGAGTCAGTCAACAAATACCTGAGTGAACTAACTGACGATGAATGCAATGATTATACCCTTTGGAAGGCGGTCAAAAAGATAAATAAGCCAATTCAGCATGTACCTCCTATACGAAAAGAAAACGGACATGGGCAAGAAATCCCAAACAGAAAGTGGACGCTTTCGCTGACTATTTAGAAAATATTTTTCAACCAAATCCCGAGGAAACTCAAGTAGATGACGAACAGGAAGCCACTGAATCTGAGAACATACTATTGGCAACTACAAAAAAAGTTTATAAAGTAATAAAGAATAACATCAATGCAAAAAAAGCTCCTGGATTTGACTTGATCAGTGGTGAGATATTCAAAAAATTACCCAGGAAAGCTATAGTAAAGCTTACTACTCTAATTAATGCATCATTTAGGCTCAGATATGTTCCCATCCTATGGAAAACTGCAGAAGTAATAATGATACCTAAAGCAGGAAAATCTAGCAATGAATTAACTTCATACAGGACAATCTCTTTACTACCTGTAATCTCAAAGATATTTGAGAAGTTGCTTCTACAAAGAATGGCATATAATTGAACAAAAAAATATTATACCATCACACCAATTTGGATATCGCGATAAACATTTTACTATAGACCAGATCCATCGGAATATAACTGAAATAGAGAAATAATTGGAAGAAGAAAAAATTTGCTCAGCTATATTTCTGGATATTGCTAAAGCGTTCGACAAAGTATGGCACCAAGGCCTGATAATGAAGCTCAAGAAAATATTTCCTGTACAACTGATTGAAATATTGCAGTCATACCTCTACCAGCGAACATTTAGAGTTAAAATGGAAAATGAGTACTCTGAACTCAAACCAATAAACGCAGGGGTCCCACAAGGTAGTGTTCTTAGACCAGTACTATATCTTTTGTATACATCCGACATTCCGGAGCGAGAAAGCATAATATTAGCCACATTTACTGATGACTCAGGAGTTTTAGCAGAAGGAGCAACTATCGAAGAATCAACGGCCAATCTACAAAATGCAGTAAATAATATAGAACACTGGTCTAAAAATGGCGTATAAAATTTAATGAAGATAAATTAGTCCATATTAACTTTACTAACAAAAGAATAAATTATCTTCCAATTAATCTAAATAACAGTATTGTTCCTAATACGAAAACAGCAAAATACCTGGGTTTAAACTTGTATATCAAACTTAAGTGGAAGGAACATGTTAAAAAGAAAACTGAACAGATGAAGATTAAGTATAAAAACATGTATTGGTTGATAGGAAGGTACTCCCAGCTTTCCATTCAGAATAAACTAGTGATTTACATACAGGTTTTGAAACCGGTGTGGACTTATGGCCTCCAACTATGGGGTTGTGCCAAACAAAGCAATTATAGATGTCTAGAAACGTTACAAAACCGAATACTGAGGAATATAGAAGGTGCTCCTTGGTTTGTTCGTAACTACGATTTACATAGAGACCTCCAAGTCGAATCTATTAAAGATGAAATCAAGAATGTCGCCAGCAGACATGAAGAGAAGCTCCACAAACATCCCAACATTGAAGTGCTCCAGCTTCTAGACAACCAACCCCAGACGCGAAGGCTCAAAAGAACTAAACCGTTTGAGCTTGTGTAAGTGTTAAGTTAGTGCCAGCAGAGTCAGTGCTGTGCTGTGTAGCCACAACAAAAAAGTGAGCAAATTGCGGTAAAAACTAGGATGGACCATAGGTGACATCTAGTCTACAATACTCTTAGGAATTTAGGTTAAAACAAAAATGTTGATTAATCTTTTAGATTAGGTGCATTCCCATTTTTAAATAATAAAAAAAAAATCTGTTCTTCTACTTCTCTTATCTTTGGATTCTTTCGGGTAGATGGGTTGATTATTGCCCAGAGATAAAGAACTAGATTTAGTGGTTTAAGTTTTAACTTTGGGGCAGGATTGTATCAGCTATCTTTTTCCATTTTTCTTTTACATTATTTTTTTCGATCTGCTTTAAATTTTCTCCTGTTTGTTGTGCCCATTTTTTTTGGTCTTCTTCTTTTTCTGTTTAGAAAATTTCTGAGTATTACATATTTAATAATTTTCCCATTTTTATTGTATCCTAAAAATTCCTCTCTTGTCTTAATTTCGATACTTGCAAAAGATCATAAAGTCCTTGAATATTTATTTACTTTTTTGACGAAAATTATTCTTAAAATGTTCTTCCATGTACATTAACTGTTTCTACCCTTACTTTGTGGAAATAAATATAAAAGATAATCTATACTTATCTTGAATTTCTTCAGTTTTCCAAAGCTTTTATAACTCGAATTTTGCACTTTCCTGCATCAGCTGACATTTGTTTGAAGGATGTTACATATTACCAGGGTGAACCAAATATACTTTTTTAAATGGGACACCCTATATATTATTTCAAATTTAGATTAAGCTCATCCCCCATACTTCCAATATAGAGTTTCACTACGTTATAAAAGTTATGGTCAATTGTAAACAAAAATCATTCTCATTTCAACGTCCTGTGTACCGTAGGCAGAACAACCTAACAATACTTTTTTCCAGGCATAACTTTTTGACATTGGTACAGTATTACAAGAAAGTGCATCAATTGAATATAGAGCGAGCCAAAACTCGAACACATTCTTTGTCAATTTTTTCAAACGAATAATCCTTTACTTTATTTTATAAAGTGAAAATACAGTTTATGTTCTTAAATTTTTATTAAGCACTTCCTATAGCTAAAATCGTTAATTTCTGAAATATTTTCAATTTAATAACAGTTTTTTTTTTAATTTCTATTAGTCTTGGGAAGAGTAACTCAAGAATTTGTTAATAGGCTGGCTTATTGTCAGGAGGTGAAAGGAGAGCATTTTGAACATTTGAATTAATTTTGTTTAAATTATTATTCTCATTAGTCTAAAGTAAATAAATTTACTTATTCTACAACTAAAAGTAAGTTATCTCTCGTTTTTACAAATTATTTTCACTAAGCCTAGTATGTACAAATTCGAGAAATAACAAGCTCTTTCAAAATCTGCAAAAATATACATATATATTTAAATTAAAAAAGTTGAGGGTATTTCTGGTTAAACCGGAAATATATTATTAACAAAAAAATGCACATCAGATGCATTTTGCCCCATTGCACTTACCTACAAAATTTCATAAATATCGTACGTTTCGTTTTAAAAATATTTGATTGATTCCATACTTTATCCCAACCCTTTATATTAAGGATATTGTAGATATTTCTTGATTTTAAATTCCTCCAAAAATCAAGTTCTTCTTTCTTGTCACTTTATGAAGTATTTCCACTGTTGTTTCAATTGTTTTGTTAAATGTAAGTTTGTGTTTGGTGTCAATGAGGTGTTTTGCGTAATGTGACTTATCTGGTTGTTTTAATCAGACATAGATATGACAGTAAATGATCACTGTATCTTATTTCAAAACTTCTAAGGTTCATTTTTATGAGTGCAAAAACTCAAAATTCCTAAAAAAATATATTTGACTAGAAAAACGAAATTCAACGGATTCTCAAGGACATAGTGGGGAGCTTGTATGACATGGGTATACAAAAACTGTCACAGGGTCTACAAAAATTAATGTACCGAAGTGGAGTATCATAAAAAAATAGACAAATATTCAATCTATAAAATTTACAGAAAATAAATTTCTATATATATTTCAAAAATTTAAAAACTTCACTTTTGAGATTATCCTCGTAGCCAAAGCCAAAAACACAGTTTTGGTTAACTCTAAGTTAATTTTTACTTATTAAATAGATCATATAACATTTAAAAACCCAGAAAAAAACTAAAATGTTATAGGCACTCTTTGTTTTTACAAAATGATAGATGCTTCCAAAAAAAAAATATTATTCACAAATGCGCGTTTTCTTTTAAACCATTTATTTGTCATTTAGCCAGAACGTAATTAAGCCTTAGGAGTTTTAACGACATTGGCCTTTCACGTTTTAGAAAGCTAATTGACTTCCTTTCGCGTTTAATTTTTAAATAGCTCTTTCAATTATATTGAACAGAATTGAAGAGACTGAACAGAAAGGAAGCTGTATATCAGAAAAAGGCCAAGAAAACCTAATAAAAAAAGTTTCTATATTAAGCAGCTCTGATTTATCGTTAAATGAGGGCAGGTAGTGATTTAGACAGTATAAAAAACTAATGTGGACTGAAATGTAAAATCTGTCAATGGAAATTTATAGTACCTATAAATAGATAAAAAAAATTAGTTTAGTAACAAAAAAGTCGAACTTTTCCATCACTAACAGGATAGAAAGATATCCCAATATCGAATTATCAATTATACTATGATATATAAAAATATGTATCCGTTCAATTTACGATATTGGTAAATTAGCCAATGAATGGTAAATAATATTAACAGTTGCCTGTAAATATATTATTATTGTGTATAGGACGAAACAAAATATTAAATGTAAAACAAGTTCGGGACGTATTTGTTCCATTTCTTATGGTCAGTCAGTTAATCAAGATAACGTAAAACTTGTTAAAACTTAGAACTGTTTTTTTTTCATTTTTATCAGAAATTATGCAATTATGTAAAACAGCCTCTTCTTTAAAAAAAAAAGAAGTTACCATTCTTTATATAGTGAAAAATGTATGAAAACCAATTCAAGTTAGACTTCTCTACTCTCAAATAATTATACATTTTTCCTATTTGTTCTGTTAGTCTAGTTAAGACGGCAAATTAAGTCTAAAAAAATGGAATTTTAATTTAAAATTCCCTCAGGTACTTTATGCAAAGAATCGTCCTATTACCGATGGATAAGCATTCTCATTTAAATTTAAAATGAGATTAATCCAATTATATGTAAGTTCTAAATGGAATGATTTACATTAAACGTGATTTTGAAATCATTTTCCTGGATATTATTATGGTAAAAATTCTTTCTTATATGAATATTTTAGTACTAACATTAATATAAAACCAAAAGTTTTTAAAAAATAAAAGATTCTTTGGTAAGTAGTGTTGAAACGATTATAGGTAAAAAGTAAGCAAATATTGATTACAGAAATTGTTGTAGACATTGGCTTTATTATTAATTATACAAATCTAGAAAAAGTATTGCATTTATATAAATTGAATTTTGCTGTCAATTAAATTGATAAATTAAAAAAATCAGGTATTTACATACTAAATTATCTGGATTGTAACGCCATCTATCTTTTGCCAGACCCTTAGAAATTTTAATATAAGGTACTGTGAACACTTACGAGCTTATAGATTAAAACAACCAGATAAGTCACATTATGTAAAACACCTCATTGACACTAAACACAAACCTACACTTAATAGAACAATAAACCAACAGTGTAGGCAATTAATTCTAGGAAGTTCAATTATTTATAATACCTTTTAGATTAAATTATAACTTCTATTTCAAAGTTAATTTATGTCCTAAATTATTTCGAACAATTTCTATTATAAGAGAAATAGTTCTCGACGTCATTTCAATGATTATTCAACTTTGCGGAATACTGCTCTAAAAGTTTGGTCAACATTTTAGAAAATTTTAGTTAAGTTTAGTATAATACTTTTATGCCTCTTAAATACCCACGCTGCTTTCATTAAATTTGTTTTATTTTCTATTAAGTTTAATGCCGTATTGCATAGTTTCTACCTTCAATGAGAAGGTTCCTACTGTTGCTGTTTATTTAGAAATGTATTTTTTTTAAATCTTTAATCTTTATTACATAATTATAGTACTAATAATAACATTTGGTTGGGAGGCTAAAATCTGGCAAAACATTATTATATGATGATGGAATCACATTTTTTTATTGAAAATTGTAGAATCTTGTTATACTTAGTGAAATAGCATTTGAAATATTTTTGATGAAAATTTGAAGACCGGATATAAAATTATATGCCACCTTTAGGGGTTTTCGAGCTTAAATGCTGAAATTAATATTGTCGTAGCAAAATAACCCTCAAGTCCCCCATAATATCTTAACCCCTGTTGGTCTTTAGAGAATAGGCTGATAGCAAAAGGAGTCTAAAAATAAAAAATAAATAAATAAAAATTAAACTTAAAGTTTCTATATTTAGAAACGTTTTAATAGTTACAAAATAATTTTTATTGAAGTCGTTTCCCCCCTATATTTACTAGTCACATAAAATATATGTTGTTAACGAAATTTAAATTTAAGTTCAATTATCCAAACCGCATTTTTTAAAGGATTTTTGATTTCAGATTCGTTTAACAGACATTCTCACAAAGTTGTTTTAATAAAATTTCAGTCTAGATAGATCACAGCCTAAATACTAGCTCATTTCAAATTTGTTGATAAACGTTAAATAAGCAGACCTAAAGCTTTCCCCTTAAAACACGCCTGCGAACTTTTCAAATGCACAAACTTATGGCAATGAATAACATGAAGCGAGGAGAATCCGGGAATAACTTTCCAGACTCTCCAAACTTTTTTAATTCAAATATGCAGGTAGGATTCTTCTACTTTATATTTGATATATATCGATGAACAACAATATATATTATAGAAAAATTTCTGTCAAAATATCAGGAGCATTTTTTAATTATCAAAATTATTATTACACTTGCTTGAGCAAGATAACAATATACTCACACATTCAAATTAAAGCATAAAAGAACATAAATTGTTTTTGGTGTGAGTCCGTGAAAGTACTTTATAAGTGGTTAAGAAAGATAAACCATTGAAGATTTAAACCTGGTTATGACTACTGTACCTCCGACGGTTTAAATTAAACTTATATGGAATAACTAAAAATAGTTCTATTTAAATTCTAAGATAATAAATATTATGTCTAAGAGGCTGTCAATTCAGTTTTGTCAATAATAATTAAATGTCTAAAATATGACAAGCGATCCAAACAAGCATTATAACTTGTAAACAAACTTTGATGAACCCACCATGTACTTTAAAACCTTTTGTAGAAAAATGAAGAAATAATATAATAATATTGTATTTATCTAAGTTTTTTAAGAGAACTGATCAAGCCGAACAAAAATATGATTTTACCTTAAGAGGCAACGATATCGCATGAAATCGTAAATTCCAAATATTTCGAAAACGGATTGAGATAATGAAATGATTCAAAACTGAGAGATGAAGATCTTTATACCAAAGGGGAGAACGTATTCCTTTTTTAAAAAATATTTTTAAAACCGGATAAAATGAAAAACACTTTCAAAACAAAAAAGGAATATGTTCCCCCTTTCATTCCGATTTTTTGAAATTAAAGTCTTATTGCAACTTTTTTTTAATATCTACCGCTTAGGAGTAAAACGAAATTTCAAATACTGTAAAAAATTAGTCAGTAGATTATAAATATGCAAATCTAAAATTTGGCAACAGTGTTTATGCATTTTGACAGATTATGCTTTCATGCTTGACGTTCATTGCGGCCAGGTACAGGTTTTCGGAAAAATTAGAATTATTTTTTCTAGATATCCGTTTACGAAAATTGTAAACATGTAAACAACTTGAGTTAGACTTAAGTAATTATGGAGCATACTTGTACTGAGAATGATAATAGTCACGAAAGACGTTTATCGTATAAATGAGTGAGTCGTCCGACAATAGCGCGAAATGCAATTAATAATGGTGCTTTTTATGTAATAGTTGCTAAAAAATAATATGTTGTTTTAATTAATGCCATTTCAAATATTTATTGCTAATTTGGTTATGTCTAGTGCAAATTTAAAATTGTTAACTATATAATTTTTTTTGTTGCTGTAGATTACCGAAATTTTTATTTTGATAAATTCAATGTTTATTTGTTATCCTTAAATAAGTTCTAAAAAAATGCATCTATCAAATATATTGAAATTACAATATATAATTATGTTTTACGAGCAACTTTAAAGGAAAGGTTTTGTAAAGAACAGTATTTTTTTCATTTTCAGTGTACCACTAAATTTAACCCACGGCAAACATATTTTGTACCCCATCCATTAGTATATGCGCCAAAAAAATTAAATTTATTTTTTAATAGAACCGGGCCTGTGCATTATTCTAGTTGAAAATCTATGTCGCCAAACCAGGTTTATCTCTTTGTTTCATGAAATCAAATCGGAAGAAAGGAGACGGGTTTATAGTAAGTGTCTTTGTAGATCTATACTGACTATATGGTCTAAAAGAAGGCAAATATTTTTAGACGGTGACTGAATCGCATCAATACGTACTTTATTGAAAAGAGTAAAATATTATACCTCAGTTACGTGTTTCAAAATGTTCAGGGTGTTAACTTCATTAAGATTAGTTACGATATGATTTAAATTACCTATTTTAACTTCTATCATATATTACATAAATAACAAAAAGAGAAAAAATACACATTTAAAACAATATAAAGGATATTAAAAAATATATAACTTCGGTATAGTCCGACTTTTAAACACTATATTTTAAGATAATTACATAACATAGTATGTTGCTGCGTACTTTAGTGTGGTAATTTATGAATATTTAATTAGCTACATTTAAATGAATTAATGCAACTCAACATTTTACTGCACAGCAGATGGCTCCTATTGTAGAAGATTGTCCTAATTTCGTTGTAAATTTTCAGAGCTAAATTTTTATACACTTTTAATAATCATATTTTTATGGTGTAAATTGTGACATAATTTCCGGTGTGCAATAATTATTTATTACATGCAAATTTTGTGTTGGTTTACTCTGCTTTATACGTCTTTATTTATATATTATTAAAAGCTTCCTTGAAACATATAAATTTCAAAGTTGGAATATTGATTTTATAAATATTTCAAATGGAAATACACAAAAGAATGTTACTTCAATACGGTAGGATGATCAAAGCTTTATAATACATTAAGGTATAGCAGAAAGTCTATGTCGATTCCAATTATATTTTATTCAAATATAAAATTAATTAAACGAATAAAAGATATTGAGGCATTGAAGTTTTATTCGAATAGGATTTTGATTTGAGCTCTTTGTTATTATAAGAATACCTAATTAGAATTATATCAAAAGTTCCGCATGGATTAAAATTTTATTTTTAGTTATAAATACAATTAATCTTCATGAGCTATTAAATTCCACAACTTTCTCCCGCAATGTTTAAAAGAGTTTAATAGTATTAGCATTGCGAAATATAAATACAGATATCAAATAGTAGAAGAAATCTATTGTGAGCAAATAGGGAAATACCAAAAAGGAGCGCATTAGTAATATCATCTCCCAGTCACGTCGAAAATAATTATGTTATCACAACTCATTCGTATTCCTCTCCTGTTAGTTTCTTGTGGCGTAATCCCTAAGAAATTTTTAACATCAGGTTTGGTTATATTTCATGAACCAGTCCTATGAGGGGCTAAAACACAATATTTTTTACATAAATGATGTAAAAACTTTACGTAAAACAGTGAATTGGTAATTGTGCAATTATACACTAGATGTAACAAGAGAAAAAAAGATGATTTTTTACGTCTAGAATTTAAAGTTTTAAACTTTGTTGGAGGATAATTTAAAACTTATTATGATTGTGTATTCATTATATTCACTTATTTTAAACAAGTAAAACCAAAAATAAATTTTTTTCCACCTCGTATACGTTTGAGAAAGTTCCATATACCCACATACAAAACTCTCACGATTCGTCCTTTTTGATCTCACTTTCAACCTATGAGACACTGATTCCCTTTCTTATGCATCTCGCTATCAACTCCAGTTTAAGCACGCTAAATTAGTTGTGTCCAATACCCTGAAGGGTTACAAACAAACACACACGCAGTACTCTTGAGCCACCCACGCAATGCACACATAATATTTGTAAAACGTTGATTGTTTTTTCACAAGTAAAGCAAAGTATAGAGAAATTGTTAAGTTGAATGTAAAAATAATTTAATACCTCTTCAGAAGGAAAATTTGTAAATAATGTAATTAGTGAAGTTAGTGACAGTTTCGTGCCCACTGTGATAAAAAGGAGACTTACATGAAGTGTATTACGGTTATACAAAATTTGTACCACAATCACTTGTTCTCATGGAAACTTGTTGGAATAAAGAAGATTTGTTCGTTTTAATTGTGTGTTTTTTATTGAAGAAAATAGTCACACAGAATTTATATGTATATATTAAATGCTATACAAATCCTTCTGCTATTGAAATAAAAATTATATTATACTGAAGTTGCTATAAAGAAACGAATATTATAAATAATAAAAAATAAAAGTATAGTTAGAAGGATTTTTCACACAAATTATATTTTTTTAAGATACACCAATACATGAAAATTTTTTCTTTTCAAACTAAGCTTACCAGACTTAATCATTTCTAAAGGTTAAATTTACTAGATTGACTTTCTCGTTTCTGTGATTTTTTAGACTTCTTAAATCAATAAATAATAGAGAGTTGCTAAAACCTGTCCATATAACATTATTGACCACATGTATTATAATTTTGAGATTTTGGCTTAAAAATTTAAGAATAAATATTTTTCGATATAAATAAACTGTGTTTTATCTTGAACATTTTTAATGTAATTACTACATTATGGCCTTATGCTGAGTATTTGATAAAATTTGTATAGTGACATGGCAACATCGGAACGTTGATAAATGTAAAATGAGCATCAAATATATTTAATCCGACCCTGTCGCGTGTCCCCAAACAGCATTAGGTAAATTTGAATTTCCCACCTTAAATCCTAACCAATCAGCATCGAGCCGAATATAAAGTGGTGGGGGTAGCAAAAGTACCTCCTATACTTCTAATGGTCGATGGGTCTGATACATTAAACTTTTCTCACAACTTTGTACTTTTGTATCAGATATTTCAATGTAACTAGGTACTTGATATACATATCTATAATAATATTTTTTAGTTTAATTGTTTCACTGCAGATTTTGTTAGCAAACCAGACACGAAATAGTTTAAAGTTCTAAAATGAAGCTTTAAATATTTTAAATGTAGCCGGCTGGCCCCAGCTAGTTTAAAAGCCACATTTTGCATCTAATTAATCATTTCTTCCTGATGTAATGTAACTTTGTTACTGCAAGGAATTTCGTATGCGGAAGCATAATCTTACAAATCTCCTCATAATTTATTTTAAACGACCCTTTTAGAATTGGTACAATTGGACTTTATGCTATTAATTAAATCCAAAATTATTATATAGTAGAACTAGTGAATATTTGTGTTAATTTTGTAATAATTCGTCGAGAATAGTTTAAGTCAAATTTATAATGGAAGATTTTACAAATAGTGAATAACTAGAAGATATTTAGATATACAATACTTTAAAATTCACAGACTATTAAAAGCATTTTTGTGTTAGGGATTCACAAATTTAATATTTGCCTTCATGGAAATTAAGTATAATTTGGTTTTATCTGACATATTTCTTAAAATGGGGTAAGTTAAATTATGAACCCCTATACGTGCATAAATATTTTATTATTTATTTATATATTTAGAAAAACACTTTTTTGGAAACCAAGATGTTACGAGTATTTATTTATTTCTAACATTTTTAACACATACATTAATTCGTTAAAATGTAAATAATCCAATTAATAATTACTTTACGATGTTATATTTGATTTCATAAATATCTATACAAAAATTCTACGACCATAAAATGCACAAAAATATTTGTTCTTTACAAAAGGTAAGTTGACAATTTAAAAAAAATCATCACCGTTTGATCAACTCTGTATATGATTGTATATTTTGTTGTTTCGGTTTAGTGAGTTCTTTAAATGATTAAAATTTTGAATGATCGAAAATAGTTTTTATTGTAAAATTTAAAAAATTTAGAAACTATTAATCTTAAGTGAGGTTCAAAAATTAAATTAAACAAACTAAGTTGAAAATTAAATTAAAATTGGGCGCCACTATTTATAAAAAAAATGAATACTAAGTAAGTTGGTGACAACTAAATAAATAAAAAAAAAATACTTCAACCCATAAAGCGGCTCTGTACCATAGAGTTCCATAAATCTCATTTTTTTTATAATGGCGGGATCTCGGCATGAACACTCCAATTGTGATAATGGGAACCCTGTATTTGAAAAATTACTTAAAATCTCGTTTTATTAATCTTCTGCAAATAGCCAAACAAACTGATAGTTTATTGAAATTAATGTAGTATACATTTAATTAAAAATTTAGAACTAGAAACCGAGTCGCCTCTGAGTGTCACCAAGTGTTTTTGGTTAAATTCATTTTATATTTTTATCGACTGTCGGGTCACATAGACCAAGCCCCAATTTCGTATAACGTATTGACTTTCAAAAGATAGGGAGAACTTTTTGACAGGGTATATTCTCCGGCACTCCAAGCCGAATCCAAATCTGTAAATTCTTTTCACTCACGGCCACTTTGACACTTAATGTGGAAGCCCGCACCCTATTTCATGAATATATTTGCCTTTTGGTCCTCGTACTTTACACTCTCGTTTGATTTACAGATTTTTTTCATGTAAAGTAGCAGGATAGATTTGGAAAACGTAAATTACAAGATATTCCAGCTCTAACTTTATTTTTTAACATAACCGCATTGAAAAAAATAAATTGCTTTTAGTAGTAACAACAATTTTTTAAGAATTTTTTTCTGAAATAAACATTTTCTGTCGAATAATTCACACTAAGTTTAAATAAAAATGCTGTTTTGCTTCGAGAACTTATTGAAATATTTTAGGTATATTTGTAAATGTCAATAACGTTTAGTTGCTAAAGCTGCTTATTTTGCTTCTATTAGTAAGTAATAATTCAAAACTAAAAAAGTTACTGTTTATTACAATTAAAAATGTTATAGCAAAGAAGCAAATTATTATGCTAAACTAAATAGACAAAAGTTTTTTTAATGGGCTAATAAGAACTTAATATTAGGCAATATTATTTTAAATAAATGTGAAAAGATAAATTTTTGCTATTAGAAATTTTCACAGTATTACAAAACTTTTTAAAGATATATTTTATCGACCAAGGTTTCGTTATTTATCCATATCATTGACTATATTTAATAAATAATTTCATACCATAAACATTTTAATCAATCATTATCAAGCAATATGTACGACAATATTCTTCTTTCCCTAAAAATATTGTTGGTTATTATTATATAGGTATTTAGTCCAAAAGGTAATATAAACTAATTTAACTTCCCAGGTTTAATTGTTCATACAATATTGTATACTGAGGAGATTTTAGATATTTCTTGATTTCATACTCTTCCAAAAAATCAAGTTCTTCTTTTTTGTCATCTATAAGAAGTACGTCCACTGATGCTTCAATTATTTTGTTAAGTGTAGGTTTGTGTTTAGTGTCAATGAGGTGTTTTGCGTAATCTGGTTGTTTTAATCTATAAGACCGTAAATGTTCACTGTATCTTATTTCAAAATTTCTAAGGGTCTGGCCAAGATAGTTTGTAAATACCTTATTTTTTAATTCATTAATTTTAGGTTTTACATTTAATAAAAATGAATCTACATTATTGCTTACTTTAAAAGACATTGTAGAAGAAATAAAGTTATTTAAGATTATAAAAAAATCTGTCAGTCAATCTTGAGACTGCTATCGATAAATAGCGAAACGTTGGTCGATAAAATATAACTTTATAATACTGTCGAAATTCAGATAAGAATAAACTTTTCATATTTATTATGGATAATTTCCAGAAAGTAAGAGTTAAAACAATTAATTTAATTTTAGTTTAATCTTCTATTGTCCATACGGAGCCTCTCACTTGCCCTTGCCAAATGCTTAAAAATGTATTATTTTCATAAGAAAAATAAAATCGAGTTAACTCTCAAAGGGTATGATTTGTTACGTTAGCAATAAATCGCTCATAAAAAAAATAATAAATGAAATGTCCTGGATAAAGGACTAGTACTCTTCAAATAAACAAAACGCTATCAGGTATTAAGTTATATTGTATATGAATGTATAGATGGAAACATGTACAGATTTCCCGCTTGTTTGTAACTGAATTGAACTAAACGAACAGACAAACTTTGTCCATTTACCGCCTTCATAGTGATTTTGCCTGATGAACCCTATAGTATCGAAAACAACAATCCATCAAACATACACGGTCTGTTCAAAAAGTATCGCGAATTTTGTGTTTTTTATTTAGCTAAACATTCAAAATGGCCGACTTTTTCAGAATAAGTGATGGATATGAGTACCAACCTAACGCCACAAAAAAATCGAAAATTCGCAATTTGCGATACTTCTTGAATAGACCTCATATGTTGAGCTCAATAAATATATATTAAATTGTATTCAGTTAATATAACTTGTTTTGATGTCCACATAGAAAGTAATCAACTGTGCACACTTAATTAACTTGTAAACATATTCTAAAAAAATGTTTCTTGACAATCTTTTGTTTCAAGAAGTTTTTAATTCGTGTATTTTAAAAGAATGAATACTATGTAAACATAACAAGGAAAGAAGGTAAATAAATTCTTGTTAAGATTCTCTTTACTAATAATAATTTTGTGTTTTTCGGTGTTACTAATGAAAGCTTTTGAGCTATGTGTATACTCTTATTAAGTATCAAATCTAAGGTAGTCTAGGAAAATGTATTTTTATAAATAGATTAAATTCAAAGGAAGCTCTATAGCATATATATATATATACCATTTTAGAACAATAAGTCTTGTATATAAGTCTTATGAAAGACTTGAAGAAAATTTATTTTGAGTCTGCAGTTAAGGTAAAGTAATTAAATTATATAGAAATGCATTATCTCTATTGGACCGTTAATTCGTGCTGAAATTGTATTTTGTCATTGAACAATCTAATCCCTAGGATATACCTAAAAAAAGTGTGAGAATTAATTTTGGTGTTGTATTGTCAAGGTTTTCTCAATAGATACATTTTGTATTTAATGTTAGATAATTAAGTAAGTGTAGTTATTTTATTTTCACTACATTTTCATACTTTGGTGGAGAGATAAATGGATAACAGAGTTATCAATTTTTCTTTTTTTAAATTTTTGGTTTTCACATTTTCAGTCATTTTTAGGTTAACTCCTCAGCAAAACATTTCAAAAGTGTCTTTTTATTTTAGCATTCACCTTTGTCACTTGGCAAGTTCTTCATTATTTTTATTATTGGTTTCTAAGTAGTGTGTCTTTCTGATCCGATTGTCTGACTTAAAATGTTTTAAATATAAAATTATAACAGTATATACATTCCCAAATCTATGGTACATCGCTCAAAGGATTAACAAAGTTTGCCCTGTGGATTTATAGAAAATCCAATAGTGTGTCTTTATATGAAAGGATTCAATAGGATTAAATAGATCCGGCTGTTTGTCTTTGATCTCCTTTAAAATATAAGGGATTTTCTATCGAGTTCAGTTGTTTTTTTATATATAAACACGTCTAACAAATGTCTGCTTTTATGTTGCCTTCTCAAATCCATAGTGTAAATCGATCAGAACAAACTTGAGATAAATTTGCTCTATGAACAGGTTTTTTTTCGCTTGAAACGATTTGGTAGAATTGGGAATTCTAACAGGTATGTAAGTGTATAATTTGTTAAGAAACATTACATACTATCTTTTTACGAAGGTACTTAGTTATAAAATTCTCACCTTGTAAAAAAACACAATTAAATTTTTGATTGCATCGGAACCTAAGATTAATGATTTTAATCTCATATGGGCGAAATATTTTTATTATCTAAGGACTAACCACTATAATTATTAAAAATTATTTATTAAATTCCAATATTTCAAAGTAAAAGTGACAACTAGTTTCGACTAAAGAGTCATCATCAGGTCGGTAATATAATATAACAACAAACGTCAAAATAAGCAAAACAATCGGTTACCAGTAAGCCTACATATTATAAAACTTACCTAGTAAAAGGAAACAGGAATAATACCAAAGTTACAATGTTTCTTAATTAAATTAACAATGCAGTTTGAGTGGTAAGAAATTGAACAAAGAGTAAAAATTAACAATTAAATGTAGTATTAAAAATTAAATTAAAATTGTACTACATAGTGAACTTAAGAACATTGAATCAATTAAGAAAAACAAATATAATTTGTAGTACTGATAACCGATTGATTTGTTTATTTTAATGTTTGTTGTTATTTTATATTACAGACATGATGATCACTCTTTAGAAGTCGAAACTAGTTGTCACTTTTACTTTTAAACATTAGAATTTAATAAATAATTTTTGTTGTGGTACGATTTCGAGTTTCATTGGATTATTTCACTTTACCACATAGGAGAAACAATAGGAGAACCTTTACAGTTCAAATATTAATAAAATGGTTATGATAATAAATATTCAAATTATTTTTATTTTAGATTAGAAATAACCATGCCGATGCGATGGTTGAATCTCTAAAAAAATATGTTTCCTTACTTTTGGCCACGACAAAGTCTAGATTAATTGGAAATAAGAACAGCGACTCATCATGTTAGGTCCGGTAAGGTTAGATATTTCATTAAATTTTAATAATAAAGGTGTTTTTAATGAAAACTGTACTTTTTGTAAAAGTTTAGTTTAGGTATGGCTAGGTTAGGTCAGGTTAGTTTAAATGTTTCATTAATTTTAATAATAAACGAGTTTTTAAGTAAAACTGTACTTTTTCTTTATATTCTGATTAGGTAAGATTAGGTCAGGTCAGGTTTGTTTAGATTTTTAATTAAATTTTAATAATAAAGGAGTTTTTAATTAAAACTGTACTTTTTCTTCAAATTTTTGGTTTAGGTCAGGTCAGATCAGGTTTGTTTAAATTTTTATTAATTAATTTACAGAATTTTTCTAGTAATTGGAAACATCTGCTTTCCATGTAAGTTTGGTTAGTCCAAAGTATTTAGCTGGTACCTTACGTGGAATTATAATGTTAATTGAATGTATGATTTTAAGAATGTTTTTTCTTAACTGTTGTTCTAAGTTTTGTTTTGCCATTAGTTAAGCGATGAGTGTCGTAAAATGAAGAACTTGCTTATTTCTCTTTTTATACTGAACAAAACTTATATTAATAATATATGCAATATTTTTGACCAAAAAGTGTAGCAGGTAAACAGTTTGACTTATCTATGCATCCAATTAATTTTACTACCGAGTATCTTAATGTGAATAAATCTGACTCACAGATGACAAAAAGAACCCAAATAAACAGAGGATTTATCTTGTGGCACGAAGTTTTATTAACATTTTCTATAAAAAATGCTACAATCCAGTTTATTCATGAATACGATAATAGCTTAGCTTATTGAAAAAAATATACGTAAACATTTCCTTTAACAAGTTATTTTCGCGTGTAAAACTTCAGTTTTTCAGAAAAAAGGCTCTTTGAATATGCGACATTTTATAATTATCACGACATAAAGGAAATCACCGTAAAAGGTAACGTGCGTTACACTAAATTTTTTTATAGGCACGAAACTTACACATTTAGTATTCCAATCTATACTTAGTTCATTATTTAATTAATTATTTATTTATTATTAATATTACTAATTTAGCTTTTGCTTTTTTTCAGGTATTGATTCATTTCACTGGACAATGCCACCTCGTTAATTATAAAAATACTAGGTCTCAAATGTATATTGAGTAAGCTTAGTCCTTACATAAATGCTTGATTTATGTAAGCATTGTTATTGTTTCGGAACGCAACTTTAGAAAAATTGAAGTTTTCTCTAGCTGGGATTTAAATTTACATATTCTGTCGAGTCAAATGCTCTATAAAATCTTTTAGAACATGAACAGATTAAATTTTTACTAGATATGAACACACATTTAAAATATTTTAAAAGTAATAATAGTTTTAAAATAATTCATTAGTTTTTTATGGAGGAATACACAGAATTTTCATAATTTCGATAACTTTCATGTTTCGAATTTTGTTCAATCTCTAATCGTCTTCGGGTGATAACAATGAAATTTAATAAATTATTTTTTCTAATGTGTAATATTTAGAGTATCTTATATTTTTTTAAGTATGTGTGCTGAACGAAAACCAATATTTAGACGATTTATTAACGTTTAGTAAAAAGACGTAACGCGTACAAAAAACTCGATTAATACGTGATTCAATAATAAACGTTTTCTAGAATTATCTTTTATTCTTTTTAGGCAATTAGAAATTATTGAAAAAGCCAAATATCTAGGCTGTATTTTTCATTAAAGTCTACAGTATGACTAACGAATAAAATACCCCAATTGATCGATTTAAATTTAATCAAATGTTTAGTATGTGTTCTTATTAAGATATTTTTCTAATCCCCGTTTTTAAGGTTCTATTTAAATGAAAACATTTTATCTAATGAGTGGTTATTTATATCTATTTGCATGTGATTGATTTAGAATTAATAATAAATTAAATTGAAATTTAAATTCCCAAGAATTCTTTGATTCCGTAAACAACTACTATGTCGTAATTTAGTTTGAAATTAATAGTTTACTTGGGTTTTTATAAATACTTACTACATAAAAAACTAGTAAAGTATTCTTTTCTTTGATTAAATTTTTATTAAATGAGGACAAATTCTGTTTTAAAAATAGACACTTACAAAAGTTCTAAGTTAAAATAGGTCGGAATTCAAATTCTAGAAAAAGAATAGGTAGAGGGAATGGCAAATTTATGACATCCTTTATAACTTAATAAGATAATCTTTATATAAACTAATTTTCAAATACCCTGGATGATCGAAAAATGGAAAGTATGATATTCTCGAAACGTTGTCAAACAAACAATCACGTTACTTAAAAAGAACTCGGAAAGCAAAATATATTATATATATATATATTTAAATTTATAGATGAGGTATAAAAACGTATGCAGAATAAAAATGTCTCAAGTTTTGTTTTAAAGTTAGTCGTTATTTACTGAAAAGCAACTATAGCCGGCAACACCACGACACTTGAATAACTGGGTCAAGTTCAATTCTAATAATAATATTTAGAATGGTGTATTACATACAGGTGATGTAGAAGAGTGAAAAATGTATTCTCGGCAATTATTACACATCTGAACGATTTCTACCACTACTTTTTATAGGTAATACACTACACGTTTCCAACAATCTTTGGGACACGGATAAAAAACATCGCGGATCAGCTTAATTAATATGTCATGATTTGAATAAAATGCTATTTTTACTGGATTATTGAAACTACCAAACAATAATGTTAAACGATTAAATGGTCCGTGTAAACTGACACGGTTTTATCATTCACCAGGTAAATATTCTTTGGTTACATGACACATATTTTTATTAAAATTGTGAGGTGTTGCCACGTATAAATTTTCAAGTAAATGTTTAAAGTGAAATTTTGTCTAAACTAATGAAGTTAGAAAAAAGTGTATTAGAATATTTTATTGCAAATGACACGTTCTATATACCAATTAAAAATATGCAATATTTTCGCGGACACGTTGTACACTACTCAAAATAATTATCGCATATTTTGAAAACCCTGTACAAAAGACTTTATTCATAAAACTGGTAAACTAAGATTTTTAGTACTAAAAACATAGACCTTTTTTATGCAAATTCCGGCAGATATGGGTTTTTATATTGTTCTTTATCATTTATTCTGATGTTTTTCTGTATAACTACAAAATGCTAAAACCTTTACTTATCAATGGCACGAGTATTCGATTAGTTGAACTAGTTGAACATTGGATGAAATTAGAGTTATGGACGATAACAACAGACGTCTTACTAGACATTTAACAGATGCTGAAGCACAAACGGCTGTTACTCTGTCAGCTGAGGGTTACAATCAAGTCCGAATAGCGCAAATTTTAAATGTTACCCAGTCGTCAGTAAGTAGAGTGTTAAGGCGGTATAGGGAGACTCAGGCATTTTCAAGACGTCCTGGCCAAGGCCGTAATAGGGTCACAACTGCAGCGCAGGATCGATTTTTGCTTTTGCAAACTTTAAGAAACCGTTCAACTACAGCTAGGAACTTACAAAATGCCCTAAGAAGAACTTACCAGGTTAGGATCAGTGATCAAACGGTTAGAAACAGATTGAGAGAATCTGACTTAAGGCCAAGACGACCAGCAACGGGACCACGACTCACGAGGCAACACCGCGTACGCAGATTAGCCTTCGCCAGAGAACACCTGAACTGGAGAGCAGCTGATTGGCACACGGTCTTGTTCACCGACGAGTCCAGATTTACTCTCTCAACAAATGACCGTCGTGTAAGGGTGTATAGAAGGCCTGGAACCCGATTTGTACAGGGCAACATTCGTCAGTTGGATGCATACGGTGGAGGAGGCATTATGGTTTGGGGAGGAATAAACTTTCGTGGACGCACTGATCTCCATATTGTACAAAACGGTACTTTGAATGCTGAAAGGTACATTAATGATATCCTTCAAGAGTATGTGATTCCTTTTGCCCCATTTATAGGCGATAATTTCATATTAATGCATGATAATGCCCGTCCTCACACAGCACGCATTGTGACGAGGTTCTTGCAAGACACCGATATTAATATCATGGATTGGCCAGCAAGGTCACCTGACTTAAATCCAATTGAACATATGTGGGATGCACTTGGAAGAGCCGTTAGAGGAAGATTAAATCCACCTGAAACTTTGGAACAATTGTCTGAAGCTCTTATAGAGGAATGGGATAGAATTCCCGAAGCTTATATTCAAAATTTAATTTTAAGTATGGGGAGGCGTTGCAGGGCAGTTGTAAGAGCTAGAGGGGGTAATACTGAATATTAATTAATGTTTTGTAGTGTAAAATTCATTATGGTCGGACAGTAATGTTAATTTTGTTCTTTGGTTTTAATGCAAATAAAACACTAAAAAATTAAAAGTTGCCTTATTTCGTTACGTTTTATGTAAATTTTGCAACACTTCGTAAAATCCCTTAAAACATGTTCTTATTCGATAAAAAATATATAAATCAATGTTATTTTTATTTGATGATTAAATATAGACATTTGAGAAAATATGCGATAATTGTTTTGAGTAGTGTATATATTGCCCAATATTTCGTACATTGATTTTAAAGAAAGACTTTCTACATTCTTTAAAATAACTGACGTTTGAGTCTAATTATCATTTTCCTGAGACGTTTTTTTGTGTTACTTCAGACAAATTAATAATTATTAATCTTAAAAGCATGCTTCTATTTCAACGAAGATCATTTTAAACTAAATAAATAAAAGATAAATAATGATAAATCCACAATTACACTGAAATAGTTTGAGGCTGACTTCAGAGAATAGAACTATTTATATTTCGTTACGTGTAAACAAAGAAAATAAAATAATGTAGCTCAACACAGAAAAAGTTTATAACGGAGTCAGAGACATTTCATATATTTTTTGTAAAAAATATAACTTGACATATGATCAGCTGGGAAGAGCTCACAATAAAATAAATGAGACCGTTGAAATTATAGTAGTATTTCCGGGATTCTCAAGACTCTTGTTTCTTTTTAATTTATATTTTTAAAGGATAAAGAGAAATTTTAATAGTGCTGTACGAGAAACAAATGTGATGTTCAATGTTAAAATTAGAAATTTAAGGAGTGGCCTAAAAATTTTAAATCAAATAATTCCTATTTAGAAAATTTATTACATACATACAGTAATGATAGTAAATAGAATTTCTTGCATTTACAATTGAATTACTTTTGTAACGTTCAATCTAAAACTAAAATCAAAGGTTTAATATCCCTAAATATTACAATAAATTTTGTAAATGATCATAATGGTATTTTCTGATATGAAATGGTCTATTTTAAATCTTATACAAAATAAGATCAAATGAATGTTAAGGATAACCAAAATGATGCATTTTTATAAAATAGATGAATGAAGATTACGAGTAAATAATATTAGAATTATAGGATATGATACGATCATTCAAGATCAAATTTGAAAAGAATTTTGTTCTTTAAAATATCAAATAAAAATGTTATGAAGTATATATTGACATCACATCATATTAACTATTAAGCAAATATATTCAAATTATTTAAAGATTTTTATTCAAATTTATGTAAACTCGATGTTAATATGTAAATATAGTCGAAATGTTATTGTTAGATGTTATAAATATATGAGTTTGTCATAGATAAGAAATAAAATTTGAAAAATTTGAATTTAAAAATGTAAAACATACGATGAATTTATTAAGAATTTTTGTTCAAATGTTGTCATTTACTGGTAAATAGTGTTTTTATTTTTTAGAGGAAAGTTTAGACTTTCTAAATATGTAACTATGCCTATGTAAACATCTTAAGTCAGAGAGTTATCTTTAGGAGAAAAAGAAATATTTTATTAAAATATTAGATATTATGTCAAAAGATTAAATTATCTGTGTTAGTTGGTTTTGATTTAAATAAACCTATAAAAGAACTGTCAAAATTATTAGTGAGAGACTTGATTTTTGACCGGTGAAAAGTCCATATCGTTAGTTTAATTTAAATTTTATGTTAATGAATACTAATAATTCATTTTAAGTTTAACCTTTGTAATGTAAATTTTGCAGACATCCAATATACAGGAAATTTGTGGAATTCTTAAAAGCTGTGTTCATCATCATCATCATCATCATGTGTATCAAACATAAAAAGAGAAAAATTTATATGAAAAGTAATTTAATTATTAAATATCATTTATAATGTAAAATGATAATTACGTGATAATTACCTGAGTAATTCAATATAAGAAACATATTCTAAGTATTGATCAAATATTTTATTCAATAGAACAATAATCAGTTTTCTAATTTAAACTAAAATGGAGGTGTGTTTAGAAACTATAATGGAAATCCTTCATATATATGATAAAAGAACTTGATTTTTGGAAGAATCTGAAATACGATTTCCTCAGTATGTACTAAACGAATAAGTAAATCTTAGATTTTTATTGAGTTTACAAGAACATTTTGTATAACCTCTGATACATTTTTTTTATTTTCTATTTCTTTCATCATAAATAACAATAAAAACAGCTCTAATAGGGCATAAATTAATCAATACAGGGTTGTTTCAAACATAAATTGTTGCAAAATAAATAATACAATATGTATTTTCATACTTCCTATGACATAATACCTAATTTTTTTAAATCTATTTTTATTTCATGGTTACTAATTACATTTATGTACTATGCCAAAACTTTTGACATAAATATTATATCAAAATAATCTTTAATACATAAAAATTAATGTTCATTCGCTCTAAATGAAAATTGAAAATTATTGTGGTTACTAATTCTTATTAATTTTTCATTTGGAATAATTTGAAAGTATACGAGTATTTATAGATTTAAACTTCAGAAGACATTTTATATTTTTAAATTGTATTTTCCATCTAAACCCCTTTCATAAAACAGATGGTTTACGGAAAAAATATTAGAAGATTTTTTTGTTACTGGTGCATTCTAGAAATGCACTATTTTCGGAGGTATAATAAATAAAAAATACTCATTCATTTAGATTCTTTTAGATTACCTTCTGGACTAAATATATAATACCAACCAAATATTTAAAAAAATGGAGAATAGTATTGATTTCAGCATTTATGATCGAAAATCAAAATGGTATGTCATGTCATATGTCTGTCAATTTCTGATAATCTTATCAACCAACAAAGAACGTTGGTGAAACAATTGTCATAAGAATAATTAAATAATTTTAGAATATCGTGGAATTTTAAGAAAAGTAAAGGTAAAAACAATTATTATATATAATACTCGTATTTATATATGTCATAGTTCTCAACATGCTTATGATGGTTCTCACATGTAGAAACTCATCCTAGGCCTAATTTTCGATATATAGGGAAAAAAATTGAAAATCATCGTTTTTTTTTAAATCATAGAGCCATTTTATCTATTTTTTTTTACATGTTATATATGTATAGATATATTCAGGGTGTCCCTGAATATGTGGGCAACCTCCCGGATTCAGATAGAACACATAAAAATAATAGGATTAGACTAAAATTTTGAAATAGCCCCACAAAAAATCCAGTGGATTTAGGTTAGGTGATCGATGAGGCCAAACCAATGGTCCTCCTCTTCTTATCCATTAATTTTCGAACATCCTGTTTAGGTGTTCCCGAATTACTAGACTAAAATGTGGCGGAAACCCATCAAGCATGAACTACATATCACGTCGTGGCAAGAAGAAATTCCAAATACAGTTGTCAGGTTAACCTTGATAGCAATACAAAAGGTTCAATTAAACGTTGCCCGATGATTCCGGCCTACACATTGATATGTTCAAATTGATGCTGATGATGCGTTACAATAGAAGCTTGGAAATTATCCTTCAAAATATAAATTATGTGAGTTTATGATGCCGTTTTTAGAAAATCCAGCTTCGTCCGTAAAGACAATTGTACCAATGAAATTTGTATCGTTTTTATGCCGATCTAAAATCCAGTTAGAAAAATATTGTGTTAAATAAATCAGTCAATATTAATTAAGTGAAGGTAAATAGAAATGGACTAAAATTAAAGTATCTTATATATCTTTTGAAAAATAATATGGTTCTTCTATTGTAAGGTATTATTAGAACTTATTCAATGAAGCATCATGACAATTAGAGGAATGTTTATACTGTCTTACGAATGAACATTAATTTTTATGTATTAAAGATTATTTTGATATAAAATTTATGTCAAAAGTTTTGGCATAGTACATAAATGTAATTAGTAATCATGAAATAAAAATAGATTTAAAAAAATTAGGTATTATGTCATAGGACGTATGAGAATACATATTGTATTTTTATTTTGCAACAATTTATGTTTGAAACAAACCTGTAATATGTAAAATTGTATATTTGATTAATTTATGCCCTATTAAAGCTGTTTTTATTGTTATTTACGATGAAAGAAATAGAAAATAAAAAAATGTTCTTGTAAATTCAATAAAAATCTAAGTAAGAAGGATTATTGATAGGGTTTATACTATTTAGACTGAACATAAAGAGTGTCTTTTCATATTGTTTTATAAACTTAATTCAAGGAATTTAGACTTGTTAATTTATCAAAAAAAAAATTAAAATTTGATGACAAATTTCTAGAATGTAAATATAATTTGCTCAATGTTAATGTTAAGTTTATTCTAATATTTAATTAATTTTATTTAAATATTTACTTATACTAATTCTTTACCACACATTAACAAATAATTTTCTGTCTAATAAATATTTGATTATTATTGTTACTAGGATCCTATATTTGACCTGAAGATGGCATAAGCCGAAACTAGTTGTTTGAAATTAAAGCAATTTGTGATAAAGATATTGAAGTTTTTTGATTGTTTCAAAATAAGAATATTTGTAGATTTCAAAAGTTATATTTTATGTTCATTTTCATTTATTTTTTTACTTTTAAGTTTGATTTCGTTTGTAGTTATGATTTATTATTCAATATTTAGAATTTAATTTTGATTTTTAGATTATTTTAAATTTAATATTATCACCTAAGTGGGCGCAACTTCATTTAATTTTCTGTAATAAATTTCAATTTTAATTTAGCTTGGAAATTTTATTTCTAAAAAAAGATCACATATATTAAAAAAATATTTCTGTAGCATTCAAAACAATTTTTCTTTTAAAATAAAAATTATAAATATACATACATATATATATATATATATATACATATATTAAACTAATGAAAACGGTTGAATTGAGAAAAAAAGGTTATAGTAGCTTTTTTAAATAGTGTATGCATTTCATTTCGCTGGCACCTTAAATGTATATATTATGTTTCTTATTAGTTGAAATTTTGTAATACGAGATAATTAAAAAAAAGAATGTATTTCATATTTCTTATTAAAACGTTAACACATTACATGTTTGTCATATTATATTTTTCATAATTTTTTAATAACCAAATCATTGCTGTAAAAATTTGATTTTAAAAGAAATAAAATTAAAAAAGTTCTTATTTTGACAATACGGCAAATACTTAAATTCGAGACATAAAATTGTTTCTAAATTTAACTTAAAATATTTCAAATATATCTAAATGCACGTTTCCATAATTTACGCGCACAGTATATGATAAATTTGTAAAATATCATAAAACTATATTTAATATTTAATTGATTCTTACTGAGATATTTCGAATATTTACTTACAAAACATTTGAAAATACCGCAAGTAGTATATTCCGGTGATAGAAACATTTCATCATCATTTGGCTTTCATTTTTTAAACTTAAATGTATTTTATTTGCAAATTACAAGAATTTTAAGTAATTCATTTCCTTTTAAAAAATATTTGTTAAAATAATACTTTAATGGGAAATTAAACATTCCTATTATATGACATATTTCTTAACTGAAACGAAAGGTACAAGACCCAATTATTTATCAATCAGGATAAGGCAAGCAGAGCCGGGAAGAAGTAGCGCTATATATTCTGTACAATTTATAATTAATGGGCTCGTCTTCATCCCTTCTACTGCAATTAGAACACCATTACCGTTGATAACTAATGCCTTTTCATCACAAGATACATAATTGAAAGATAAAGTTTAGTTTCGTCGATTCAAGGACGGGTCCCTCGGAGAGATATCCTTGTTAATTTTACTAAAAAGCAACGGTTCTAAATTAATACCGTAATGGAAAATTGAAAATTATATTGGCCTTCCATCTACATTTCAGCAGAAATCACAAAATGTCATTTAGCTACGTGAAACTTTGTACGACGAAACTGCTAACAGTATTATTACTTTCAATCATCAACTAATGTATAGGTCCTAGACAAATTCTCTTGCAAAATTCTCTTCCTTGCCTTTTCCAGAAATTGAAAATCTGAGGCGACGTATTTGAATAAGTGTTTAAAAATTATAATAAATTTGAAATCATGCCAGTACAGGTTCGATTAGGGCGTCCTTAAATATAACAAACCCACTTATAGGCTTTTACTTTTCCATCAACATATTCTTTATTCTCAAAATATATGTATATTTTTGCTTCTAGAATTACCCATATGTGTAATTTTACAATAAAAGTTCATTTTTAACAGTATACCTGTATAAAATGTCATCAACAGGATATCGAGATTGTATCAAATAACAGTTTTGAAGAAGGCAAACCAAAAACCAGACGGTAAAGCAGGTTAACCCGCAGAAAATTAAATGAATTTTGACCCTTCGCCGGTAAACCACAGAGAAAACTTATTTATTTTGTAAACGATAAAGCACCCTGGGGATTTGTATCGCAAAATAAAAAAAAATATTCTTTTGAGATACTTTTGCTAGTTTATATAAGGAGCTCCTCAAAACCGTAAAAAATATAATTCATTGCAATGAAATCTAGTTATTAATGAACTAGAGAGATTCTAGAAGATTGTCTCGTATTAATATTTCTCTGAATATAAATAATTTTATTGTCATGATATTCACTGGGTACAAAAAGTGTAAATTCCAGTATTGACGCAGAATCAAGAAAACACAGCAACATCCAAGTTGAGATTTATCGTGGAAAACTGTATGTCTCTTATACTGACTGATTTAACCTTTCAAAGTATATAAAATCACTAATCAAGAAACGTTTTCAATGATATTAAAGTATCGATAATTAAGTGAGTAGGCTAGAAGAGATTCATGTAGCGTTAATATCCTAATAGTTAATGTACATTTTAATAACGCATACAGAATAAAGTCAGCCGTTTTCAAAAAAATAAATATTAGAATTTTACATCTATGCAGATATTATTTACCAAAAAGAAACTAAAGCCGGCAACCCCGCGACACTTGGATAGCTTTGTCAAGCACAATGCTGATAAGATAATAAAGAATGGTTTTTTAAACGTTATAAAAATAAGTTTTTATTTGAGTTCACCTATATATGTAGAATGGTCATATACAGGGGATGTAGAAGAGTGAAAAATGTATTACCAGCAATTATTACACAATTCGAATGTTTACTACCACTACTTTTTTTAGGTAATACACTACACGTTTCCAACAATCTTCATACTTTTGATTTGAATAAAATAGCGTTTTCACTAAATTATTGAAACTACTTTACCAAACCATAAACTTACACGATTAAACGATCTGAATCTTCTGCAAATTAACACAATTTTATGATTCATCAAGTAGATATTCCTTGGTTACATGACACATATTTTTATTAAAAGTGTGAGGTGTTGCCACGTATAAATTTTCCAGTAAATATTTAAAGTGAATTTTTGGGTTAACTATTGATGTTGGAAGAAAATTTTACTACAATATTTTGTCGCAAATGACACGTTCTGCATACTATTTAAAAATATGAATTATTTTCGCAAATATCCTGTATGCAACCTCTGCTAAGACATGCGTCAAAATTGCAGTTCTGCTTGTAATAATGGTGTACTGAAGTTTCAACCGCGAGTCGTAAGTAACTGATATTCACATCAGAGTCTCAGCATTTTTGGTTTCACCAGTAAACGAGACCAGCCCATTGTTGAGTATCAGAATCAATTCTGGGAATGTCCAAGAACTTCCTCGGTTTGTGTTCGAAAGGAAGTATTTTTGATAAAAATGAATGTTGTCCAATCTACTGACAACTTTAAAACAGAACTAGATTCTTGGGGTAGTCAAGAAGAGGTTGTACATCACGCTTACCCTACGTAACCAAGGCACTATTTTTCAGGCTAATGTCATTAGTATTTAATAAGATGTGAAGCAAGCGCGATAAGGTTAAACAAAAGGACCAATGGATAAACAACCAGACATTTTATCGGTGTGTAAGGCTGTTAGTAGGAGATTGTAGACTAAAATAACACATGACAAAATTATCCAGTCATTCTAGAAGAAGAAACTGTAAGCGTTGAAGACATAGCAAGGGTGCGGATTTGGAGAAAAAAAGGGGAGCCTAATAAAGGAACCAATATCAAGACAGAGAAGCCCAATATCAATAATTAGATCTTAGTACCTAGAAAAATACAATAAATTTCTAAACGTTGCAGTGAGTTAAGACTGCAATTGTAATTTGATTACTATACTGATTGACCCAATCGAAGTCTTCCTGCTTTCATTTAAAGCTTACAAGAATATATAATAATTATAAAGCCCAGATAATAATTTCCAATCAATAAGCATATATCAGACACTTAGAATATTTAGACCTTTAGCGACCCGATCTCTCCTTTATTAATCCTAATATTATCGATACTCGATTAGGAGACATTCCCGAGAGAAATAATTGAAATAGGTCTACAGGAATGGTATGTATACAATACAATAATACTCCATTAGAGAAATTTATCAATAAGCAGTAGGAAATAGATTATCTAATCATTAATTAAAATGGATTTCAGAAATGTAATTATTAAGTTATTAAGAAATGAGTAAGTACATAAAGAGATTTGATTAATTAGCTAGAATGTTTGATGGAACAATAAATATTAATAGTAAAATGCACTTCCAAAAATACCTTTCGTATCTATTTTTTTTACCAAATATCGATGTTTTAAAAACCAATTGTATTTAATATATTTTCCCTGAAAATATTCTTTATAAAAATTAGTTAAGTTAAGATCAGTCTTATTTAATAAAATATCTGATTTTTGTTTCTTCATTTAAATCATCCTGTCGAAACCTTTAAGATTCTATCGCAAAATTATTTTACATATATTTTTTGGTTTATCCTTTGCTAGTTTATGATTATTACTTGTCTACCCTGTATCTCTGCAACCTTTTAATAAAAATTACAATTTTCCACACATTAAAAACACTGTCAGAGGTAATGATTTGTGTCCAGCCGCAGTGTTCAAAAATCGAATTTCATGTTGAATATTTGCAAAAGAAAACCGGTAAAATTGATGGTTTATTTATCGACCAAATACACCTAAGTCATAATTTTAAAAACCTACGAGGCGGGCTGTTAGCGAAATTAATTATTTTAATTCAGCCCGGGGCTGTTTTATTAATGACGCCGTCATCAAAACATTTAACGATTGAAGGGGAGAGATAATATACAGGAACTGGAATTATTCTTATTTTTAACAAGATTAATTCTTTGCAAAAATAAAGTTTAATTAAGTGTAACTATACCTCATTATACTAAGTGAAGGCATATATAAACCCCAACTGTAGGAAGTAAAATTATGATAATCTAGTTATCATTTAGACAAAAGTTATCTTTCACAAGTTCATTCTAACTTAGCCAGATATGCACGTAAATTCATTAAGGCACTACGGGTGAGAAATAAAAAAAATGTGTTTAATTAATATGTAAAATAACGTAGCTTAACGTATTAAATGTGATTGTTTCATAATTTAACCTTTCCATAAATTTTTACTTTATTAATAGAATAATCAAATGTACATTTTACTTTTTACCAGAAAAAAAGTATTTTGCTGCCTAAGATAATCAAAATAATATCATAGAATTTCTACAAAAAACCAAAGTACATAGTTTTTTAAAATAAATTAATGCTACAAAATTTTCGTTTCATTTCAATCTAGTTTTGGTAACAGTATGTGAAACCATATACAGGGTGAGGCATTAGTGTGGCAAAGCTCGATTAGGCCGCTATTATTGAAGTTACGAAAAAAAAGTAATCTTGAGATTCACATTTTAAAATTAGTCCCAAATATACAGGGTGTTCAGGAACGCAGTGCCAAACCTAAGTTACGCGTTACGTTTTTTAAATGGAACATCCCGTATAATTTTACATTTTTATAAACCTCTTGCCGAGCTAATTTCAACGATTAATCACACTTCATGTCTATTATGTTTAATAAAGGATCTACGGCCACCTGAAAATCACATTTTTTGCATTCAGATGTCTGTAGCAGCCAAACCGTTGAAAATAAATAAAAACGGCTTACAAGTCCCTATTCTAACTTTTGAAGGCATTTCGATGGCATTAAAAAATATTTTATACGGAGTGATTAAAAATCAGATGGGATTTGGAAAAAATATGTATTTTAAATTAAAAAGTGACGTAGCTACTGCGAAAGAATAAAAATTCGTTCTTTTAGATTCATAAATATGAAAATGATTTTAGAAAATTAAAATAATTACAGCAAACTAATAATTGCATAATATTATTTCATAAATATTACATATTATACATATATGTATTTCCAATTTTAAAAAATAATGCTAATAATTTAACAATTAAGCCATCATTTTTTTAAAACATTTGAATTTTTTTTTAGGTGTAAGGTTAGACTAACTTTAAGTAACAAAAACAAGATAATTATAACGTCTGATACAGAAAGAATAAAATTATTTATTATTACTAATTTTTTTCATGCATTATTTACATCCAAGACAGATTTTCTAAATATTTATGTTTACATTGTCATTATTTATTAATGTTGTTTTGGCTTCTGCTACTCTAACTTGAAAGTATACACGCGACACATCGTTTAAAACCTTTAAATTAAATTACCTCGCCTGGAGATTATGCTCGATAAATAACGCTTAAGTAGTAGCAGTAATTGGGTATTAAAAAATAGGTTCTCCTTTATTTGGGGTTGTTTTAAATGAATCTCAGCAGCTACCTAATTATGCTGTATGATTACACAATATATATATTTACAATGATAATTATTAATTAACAGGAATATTACAACACTGCGTTGATACTTTCTGTTGAGAAAAATAAAATATGAAATTATGTATTAAGGATTATGAACCAAGTGATATTAACATTAATTTACTAAATTAGAAGCCATTAAGATCTTCGTTATTGCCATAGCATATGGCATATGTATACAATAATATTTCTATGACCGCTTTTTTAATTCTATGAGAAGTATGAATGATCCTGTATAAATGTGACATTTAAAAAAATGGCGAGTGTTCGTATTATTCATTTTTCAAAAAAAAACGAGAAGAAAAAAGGGAGTTCTCATAACAACGAAGTAAATAGGAATATTTTTTTAGGAGTTAAGAGTCAACATCATCACGAAACTTTTTCCGACAAAAAACATTTGCCTCCTTATAGACCATATAGACCTACAAACATTCTAACTGTAAACGCTTCTATTTTCTTCCGATTTGATTACATGAAACAAAGAGAGAAACGAATACGATTTTAATAAAACTGCTTTGGCAACATAGCTATTCCACTAGAATACTGCACAGGTTCGGTTCTAATAGAAAATAGATTTAATTTTTTTGGCGCAAATACGAATGGGTGAGGTATAACATATGTATGTTTGATGTGGGTTAAATTTATGGAAAAGTAGTGCAATGATAATGATTTAAAGAGAAAGTTTCAAAGAATGGATAATAATCACAACGGTAATGGTAATAAAAATTTAAAAGACACAACAAATATTCGCCGGCTTTTTCCAGTCAAATTATAATTAACAATGAAACATGATTATATAAAAATGCATAAATTAAGTTTTGTGACAAAATAATGAGCGCGTAGGACGAGTGATTTTGTCTGAAAATTGTTTCATACGTTTTCATAAAAACAGAGTTTCAGTGTTTGAAATTTTATCGAAAAAAATGGACTTCTTATATGTATACTTCCGAAAAAATTATAGTAAGTTTTTAAACTCGCTATTATATTGTTATTTTTTAGACAAATTTTGAATAATTGAGTATATAGTTAAATATTTTTCCGAGAACTCATTCGTGTATATGAAAAACGTCTTTTGTGACTTTTATCATTCTCAGTACAAGCATGCACCATGATTTTTTTGAAAGTTTTTTATCGTTTTCTCCGGTACTTAAAAATATTAAAAAAAAGGAATAGGTCCCCTCTTTTGGTGTAAAAATCTGTATCTTTCAGTTTTTGAATCATCTCAATACGTTTTTGAAATATTTGGAATTTACGATTTCATGAGGTACCGCCTGGCTCTTAACAATAATTTAATCATGGTCGACTTTTGGGAATTTTTTTAATCAAAAATGATTATCAAAAAATCAAGGTAATACTTAAGAAGTCTATCATAGATTTCAAATGCTATTTTACAGTTCGGTGAGGCGTAAAGTACCATCATATGTCCCCAATCATAGACCATAATTTCTGATGAAATTAACTAGTTCAGATGATATACCAGCCCTTTCTATTTCAACCAAACCGTTATTAGATATAGAAAGTGTTCCAGATTTAAACGGATAAAGCCTAAGGGGATATTAGCTTATTCCAAAATACTACAAAATTTAGGCGTTATTAAGATTACGCTTTCATGAGAATTGGCCCTAAAATAACAGAGAACCATGATTTGTCTAAAAAAAAAATGAAATAATATACAACAATATTCTTCTTTTCCTATTGTTGTACATATTGCTTGGTAATGATTGGTTAAAATGTTTATAATATGAAGTTATTTACTTTTATAAAAAAATCAGTAAATCTTGAGAATGCTATAGATAAATAGCGAAACCTTGGTCGATAAAATATAACTTAAAAAGCTTTGCAATACTGGGGAAATTCCGATAAGTACAATTTATCTTTTCAATTTTTTTATGGATAGTTTCCACAAAGTAAGAGTTAAATCAATTAATTTAATTTAAAATTACTATTTTAGCATTTTATTCGAGTATTTTGTTCTCGCAATACGTATTTTAAAAATATTCATTACTTTTCGAGATATCGGCACTGAGAATGTTGACTAAAACATTTTATATCAACAAAATAAATAAAGTACTTCTAAAAATCTATGTAAACTCTAAAAAAACCAAAGAATAACAAAAGCATTGCAGAATTTTTGTAGATTTTACTTTCAGCCTGTTATAATTTTTATTATGATTCATTTCTTGTTAATTAAACATGATTTAACTACGGACCGCTCTTAATTTTTTTAAAATTAAATTAAATTTAAAATTAAACGATATGGGTCTGTGAGAATAATTTTGAAAAACTGTTGGCTGGTCTGAAAATCTCGGTAAAAAAATAAGAAATACATACATTTCAAACTAAAAATAAATATATTTTTCTTTTGCACACACGTTTCTTTGAACCAACTGCTGCTCGCCTTATAAATTTACTATTCGAGATTCAGTTTGTTAAACTTATAACACCTTTTATATATTTCGTTTGATCTCGTGGGAACAGTCCTTTTTAAAGTTTCGAAGCATTTTCATCCCTCCAGATTTCCCTAAGTAAACAAGTAAATACCAAGTAAAAATAAGGGCAAATCTTAACAAAATTTTCCAACGTTTAATTTAGAAGCAACATGGAACTCGATACAGATGTTTCTCAATATTTCAACTGTAATCCCTCACACTGAAATCTTTCTTAAAAGATTTAAGGATCAATTTTAGTTCCAACGCAACAAAGAAAATGTGACAATTATTTTTTTCTACTGGAAAATATATTGTTTTTCTAATATTTCATGAAACTTCGATATAAAAAATTGACAATTCCGTGTGAAAAATGTTTCCCTGATTATTTATCCCACTTTATGCACACTTATAGAAAAAGTAACTATAACATACAACACGAAGGGAAAATACTATCTCACTCTTGTGATCGTAACACTCGCCCTGAGGGCTCGTACTATAAACTTTCACGCTCCCGAGAAAAGTCTTACTTTCCCTATTTTCGAACCATTGTTCGTGAAACATAAAATGAGTAACTATTAGTTACATTGTTAATGGTGCATACTGAAACAACGACGACTTATCCAACTTCTGAGACTACAACGAACTTCTGAGATATACATAATAAACTCTCTTACAAAATTGTATTTTAAATCCCCAATCTTAAAGTTTCTGCAAGTTTAGTTACAAAACTAAGCAAACAAGAAAATAATTTTCTCTTAAATAGACGAATACATAACTTCAAAAGCAGGAAAAGACTGCAAATGGAATAGTTACACCGTAATTTTCTGTTAATTTAACTAAAATTGCATTCTACATTGCACAACGAACTCTAATCGAATGGCTTATAATTTAAACTATAAACGACGGACACTATACCTTGCGTTAAACAGAATAACTAACTCTGCATGTGACAGTTTTCGCAGATAAATTACAGCTTAATATGTACATGGAGATGTGAAAATTGTGAAAAATCATAAAAGTGCAATTGAATAAAAATATTGGGTCAGTTTGAATGACATATAAAGTTTTTAAACATGATATGGTTCAAAGGCAGGAAAGAGCTACAATTCAATTTAAAACAGACATAAATTTTATTTGAACGTTTTTTGATTTACCATTTATTAAGGGCGAACTCAACTTAATTAAAAACATTAAACCTAAAGAGATGTAATTTAAAAATGTCATCATATTGATACTTTGCTCTAACTAATAAACACTAATAAATCTAATTACAAAAACGATCCAATTTCGCAGTGACATTTATATCTGCAACTTTTATAGGCACTAAAATTCCTGATCTTTTAATAGAGTCTATCTATAAAAGCGAGTAAGTATCTTTTCAAGCCAATGATTGGTTATACTGGAAAAATCTGACTCTTGTGCATGTTCCGAATTTTCAATTAAGAAAAAAAATTAAATACATTCAATTCTAAAATTTAATAAACACTATATTAAAAAACAATAATTATCCGTTACATATTAGAGGGAGATGATGATTTCCATAAAAAGAAGTAAATCATTGAAACGTACCCATCAGTGAATTATAGTAGAAGAAAACTATCGACAGGGTGTATTATTAATACTAATATTCACTTAGTGTACTGAATATATAAATTAGAAAATAACTAAATAAGATAAGAAAATAAAGTGAACTATTGAACAAAAAGATTTACTATTAGCAAAATTTAATTCAATAAAATAATGTAAGGAATGAGGTTAAACAAAGTCTAAATTGGTAGGTAGATAAAATAGGTCTTTGGTAAGAAATATTTATCCATATAGAGAAGGGACATGTTGGTTGGATGATCCAGTTTTAACTGGAGGTGTTATTTAACAACTAGAATGTATGGGTACTGCAGTAGTACTCTCAAGTAAGGATTCAGGGGTTGCAGTGCCTCTACATATCTTTAAGATCACATCGATTACGTACCTGGGTTATAAGAAGAGGAGGAGGTCGAAATCCGAAAATAAAAGGAAAAAAAATGAAAGAACAGGAAAAATAGGACTTTTCTTTCAAAATGTTTTAAAATGTAAACAATAACACTATATGAATTCTAATGACTCTTGCAATTTTAAATAGTTTTCTCTCAAATTTAATGATTTATTTATTTATTTAAAAAAAAATTTTCAGAAAAAATCTAATCTGAATTTAAATAACTTGCTTAAAATTTTAATATTATACACCATTAGTAAGGTAAGAAATAATGTTGGTTCATTTTTATTAAATGTAAAACTCAAAATTAATAAGATTTCAAAATCGGGTATTTACATACTAAATTGTCCGGATTATAACACCATCTATCTTGGTCAGACCCTTAGAACTGTTAACATAAGGTACCGTGAACACTTATCTTACAGATTAAAACATGCAGATAAGTCACATTACACAAAACACCTCATTGACACTCAACATAAACCTTTTACTTAATAACACAATTGAAACAACAGTACAAGTACTTCGTTCCATACTTTAGCCCAACCCTGTATAATGTTATGAAACTAATATTTTACTAATATACAATGTATATAACATTTAGTAGGTAAATATTTGAAAATATGCTTTACAAGTCTACTATAGAAAATAATAATTTTGTAAATTTGTTAATTTTTCTTTTTCATACTTATATAACGGCTCTCTTTAAACATATTAAAATTTCTTACCTCGTAAAAAGAGTAAAGTCGTGTATCAATTTTCACTTTAAAAATATTTATGGCAATTGCGAGAGATTGCAAATAGAAAGCTTTTTTATTCACGCTTATTTTACACGTAAGGCACTGTCGTCCGCAAAAATGTTACAATTTTCTTTTTACGAGTAGCATTCACAGCAGAAAGCGACATTACAAAATGCGAACAAGCAGAAACTCCTGCTCATTCTGATTAAGTAGGATTTTTTTTTGCCTGGAGATAAATTTAAGGAATAAGACTCTCTCTCCAACATTTTCATTTCTTTTATAAAATATGAATTTCAGAAGCAATAGTTTGAATAAAAGAAATTTATATTTTTTTTTAAAAGAAATTAATTTGCGGTTGACTAAATATTTTGGGTGCTTTTTAGTAGATAAACATATAATATATGGTTTGGCATTTAGAAACATAAAATCCTCGAATTTTGATGGAAAATTTACTTTGTTGATTGTTTCCAATACCATGTTTCAAGGATTGAAGGTAACTATAGCCCAGAGATTTTCAACGCCTTAGGTTCTAAATGCCCTAGTAATTAAATATCTTGTAATTAATTATTAATTTTTCTTTATATGTGTGTAATGGTAATACAATACGGACGTTATGGTTTTGTCTATAAACAGGCCCAAGTTTTAATAATAAGTATATTTCGGGCTTATTACAATGTTAAAAAAATTTGGAAATTTACTTAAGAAGAATATACAAAATAATAACTTTATTTCTTTTTTTCTCGAAAAGTTATGTATTCATTTGCACTTTAAAAATAATTATATTCGTATTTATTTAATAGGTAACGAACGCCTCCACGAAAGCCTTATAATTTTATTTTGACTAGTAGCATTCTCAGAAAATTCTTTCTAACTTGAGCTAATTTAAAACAATAAAAGTCACTTTCACACATTTTCCATTCCTTTTATCAATTTTCGGAAGTGTAGTAGTGACCTTATGATTTTAATAAAACTAAAATTGATCATTTTTAAACAAAATTTATTTGTGATAATGTTAAAGAAAATATTTAAATATGCAAGATGTTATTTAATGTAATCTATACAAATGGGCCAATAAAATAACACGTCTGAAATGAAAATGGTATAATTAACAACTTAATATTCAGTCTCGGATGATAATTATTTACCCATCCCAGTTTCCCCGTTAATTACCCTACATAACAATTACCTGTTTATATATATTAATATTACATTCTCAATGACTGCTAATTATACAATGGACTCAAAGGTGTGACTTAACGACATAATGATCCGATCCTAAATGTTTATACAGGGGGTCAATTTCAAATTAGGTGTCAAAGAAGACTGAGAGTCAATGGAGCTGGGAGTCATTGACTTAATGTTCTTTAGCTAAGATTCAATCTTATTTTTTCATGTAATTTTATTAAAATGTATTATTTCTTGACCTCAAAATACCTCAGGGGAGCCGAAATTAGTTGTCTACTAAATATTTAATAAAATATCTTTTGTGGTAATAATTTAAAGTTTAATTTGGTTAATCCACTATACCGCATTTGAATCCTATAAATAGTCTTCTTCAATTTTTTTTATGTAAAAGAAATCTATGTGCTTAACAGGCGGCGATTGTGTTCAAAATAAGGCATCTGGATAAAAATGACAGTGATGTTTATGAAGGACTTCCTGTGCGCAAATTTGAACAAATGGTTTTGTAAAAAATATTAAGGCAAAGCAGCCGAGAATTCTAGATGAGGGGCCTCAAATTGAAATTTTGGGTCAAGTTGTCAAGCGTCCAACAACGTCGCTTACCAAAGTGTCACATTAAACGATTCCAAAAGTATTGAGATCAAACAAGTTTTTTTCTTCCAAAATGCATATTCTTCAAGAACTAAGTGACAATGATCCATAAAATTGTCGAACTTTGGTTTCTTAATCAAAACCTTACAGGTGATAATATTGTGGATTTGCTTAAAAACACAACAAAACCGTTGATTGTTCAAACTTTGTAAGAACAAATGGTTGGCGAGACGCTATTTGATTAAAATCTTCTTCACCTTCAACTAAATAGTGTTACACCGCATTATTTTCTGCAAACCAAACAGTCGTTAGCTCAAAATTACCCAGAAAAATAGATTCATTGCTGAGGAGCAATCGAGGGGCCACTACGATCATCAAAACCAGTAAATTTAGAAGACTTATAGAATAGTGAGTAGTTGACGATGTGAGATTAGATAAAAATCTTCTTCAACTTCAGCTAAATAGTGTTCCACCGCATTACGCCCTGCAAACAGAGCAATCGAGGGGCTACCGCGATAATCGGATTTGACGCCCCTTGATTTTTTTTAAGGAGTCACATCAAATCAGTCGTTTATAAAACAAAACCAGCAAATTTAAAAGACTTATAGCAACGGATTAGCGACGTTTGTCGTTCCATCACTTGTGATACATTCAAAAAAGTGAGACTATTTCGTTTCTTATAAAAATTGGTGAACATTTCGAATGGTTCCTCTAAACACTTTCCAAAATAACATTTAATTTTCAACTTGCTGTCACACAAGGTTACAATTTGAATTTTTGCAGTTCGGGTAGCTACCTCGCTTAGAAGAGAATTCAGAAAACTACTCTTCAAGAAAATAGAAGAAGAAGAGGTGGACATAATAGTTCTTTCAGAACCCAACAGAAAAATGCTTAAAAAAGTCAAGTGGTACGTTGAAACCAACTTGGACGCAGCCATCATAGTAAATAACAACCGAATCAAGGTCCTAAAAAACGGAGGAGAAACAGGTTACACCTGGATAGAAACTGACGAAATGGTTATATACAGCTGCTATATTTCGCCTAATGTTAATATACAAACGTATTCCCAGTTCTTAAGAAGACTCAGAGTAAGCATGAAAAGCCATAAAAAGGAGATCCTTGTAGGAGGGGACTTTAATGCAAAATCCTTTGCATGGGAATCCGACAGAGAAGATAGAAGAAGAGAATTAACCGCAGAATGGCTAGCTGAAGAAAATCTAATAATACAAAACAAAGGGAATACCCCTACCTTTGTACGAGGGGACTACGGTTCAATCATTGATATTACATTTACCACTAAGAATCTGGCTAAACATGTGAGCAATTGGAAAGTTCTAGATGAGGAAAACCTGAGCCCACACCAAAGCATTTCTTATGAAATACAAGAACATAGTAAGCATCTAAAACTAACAAAAACAAGCAGAGGCTGGCGTGTGACAAGGGACAAACTAGAGACACTCACCCGGGAAGTAGGAAAAATATTTAACCGTATAGGGGAACATTTATCAGCAGAACAATTAGTAGACAACATCACCAAAGCATGCAACAATGTACTACCCAAAAAAACTGGCAGGAATAATAGGAATCCAGTATATTGGTGGTCAGACAAAGTAGCTGAACTGAGAGCCAATTGTAATAGGAGCAAGAGAGTTATGACCAGGGCAAATAGTACAAACAATAACATGGAAAGAACAGTGGCAAAAGAACGATACAGGGAAAGCCGGAGAGCCTTAAAAAAAGCTATTTTAGAGGCAAAGATTTGTGCATGGAGAAAGGTAATAGAGGAGGTCGAAGAAGACGTCTGGGGAAAAGGCTACCGAATAGTTACTGATAAATGGAAACATAGGCCACCATTAAGACTATCCGATAACGAACAATGTAAAATAGCTGAAAAACTTTTCCCTGCTAATCCAGAAGCAACCTGGACCAGGATGCCAGTAAATAGGGAGGAGATTCCTCTCTTCACTCTGGCAGAGCTGGAAGCAGCAAAAGAGCGTATTAAAGATAAAAAAGCGCAAGGCCCTGATGGACTGTCACCTGAGGTTATCAAAGCGATAACAAACACACACCCGCGTGTGATTCTGGAAACTATGAACGGGCTTCTCCTAGAGGGAGTCTTCCCTCAGATATGGAAAGTAGCTAGGCTGGTGCTGATCGAAAAGAACAAACCAGACCAGAATAACAAAACATATAGACCGATATGCGTCTTGAATATCCTAGGAAAATTCTTTGAGCAACTCATACTAGTAAGACTCAAAAGGGAGATTGAGAAAACAGGCAGCCTGGCTATGGAACAATACGGCTTTCGAGAAGCACGGTCCACGGTGCATGCGTTAAAGAGGGTTCAAGAAATCGCAGATGAAGCGAAGGAGTCAAGAAAAAGATGCGCATTGATTACTCTGGATGTACAGAATGCCTTCAACACTGCCCCCTGGGCAGGAATTCTAGAAGAGCTACGACGAAGAAAAATAGCCCCGTACGTCTTTAACATAATCGCCAGCTACCTGCAAAACCGTACCCTGTACATAGGAGACCAGGAAAAAATGAAGGTAACCTGTGGGGTCCCGCAAGGATCCGTATTAGGACCCACATTATGGAATGTATATTACGACGGAGTTTTTAGGATACCTGTCCCAAATGGGGCTAAATTAATAGGATATGCCGATGACCTAGCCATAATGATAGTTGCAAAAGATGCCAAAACACTTGAAAATACGGCAAATAAGGTAGTATCCGATGTGGTACAGTGGATGGACGTGAAAAAGCTAAAGATAGCAGCACAAAAGACGGAGGTAGTCCTCTTAGCAGCGGGAAGAAAAATAAAAAGCGTAACTATACGGGTGGAGAACACAAACGTGACTAGCCAAGCCAGCGTAAAATACCTGGGTGTCTATCTGGACAAGAATATGTATATGGGAAATCATATACGTAAAATATCCCAAAAGGCAACGAAAGCAATTGGCAATCTCAGCCGAATTATGCCCAACGTAGGAGGACCCAAGGAAGCGACTAGACGGATCCTGTGCTCAGTCGTGAACTCTATAATCCTGTATGCGGCTGTCATCTGGCAACGTGCGATGAAAAAACAAGTATATCGAAATATACTTAGTGGTATCCAGAGGAAGGCAGCTATCAGGACAATAAGTGCGTTCAGAACTACTTCCACAAAAGCTCTGCTAGTATTAGCGAAAATCCCTCCCATTGACCTAACGGTGGAGGAAAGAGTGACAACTAGCGAAGGAGTTGATAGCAAAGATGCCCGTCAAACTCTAGAAACCAAATGGCAATATAGATGGGAAGAAGATGAAGGGAAGGCGAACCGGACGAGGCGCCTCATACCGGACATCAGTCCGTGGATAAACAGACCACATGGCCAAGTAAATTTTTACCTGACTCAAGTGCTGACCGGACATGGTTGCTTTAACGCATACTACCATCGTTTTAAAATTCTGGGAACGGACGAATGCTTCTATTGTAGGGCAACAGACACAGCAGAACATACTATTTTTGAACGCCCAAGATGGGACGAGGAGAGAAGGCAAGCAGAAATAGCACTGGGGCGCATAACCCCTGAAAATATAATAAGAAAAATGCTAGAATGCGAGGGTACATGGAGAGCAATAGATGAGATGGCTGCAAGAATATTGACTACAAAACGCCAAGAAACGGGAATATAAAAGAGAAAGATGACAAAGAGAACAAAAACACACAAAAAGATAACACCACTAACCTTGCTCTGTCCGAAGTAATGCCTGACGGTGGTCCCGGACAAAGCCTACAAAGGTATGAGGAGGGGTTTTAGCCGGTAGAAATCCGGCACTGCCAAAGAGGTAGTCTTTCGAAGATTTCCCCTCCTCCGAAAAAAAAAAATGTTTTTTGTGTTTTAAAATATAAAATGAACCTACTATTTTTAGAATCTTGTTTGTAATGTTTTTGGAAGTATTTCACTTTACTTTACATTATTATATACCCCGCCTTATTCATGTTATTTTCAACTTAAAATTGTTTTAAATCAAAACTTATTATTAATTTAATCAGTCATTCTTTCTTTTTAACCAAAAATTAATCATTATTTATATTAAAGGAGATAAAAGAACTTAACTCGCGTTTCTTTGTGCTTAATCTAATTCGGCATGGAAAAACTATACCTGTAAAATTTTTTGTTCAAACCGTTTCGTTGTCATTTTTTTTGCAAGTTAAAGATACGCTACTGAAAGTTTGTGAACAAGAGGGAGTTTGAAACAGCGCTCTACTCCCAAAGCAATGTTACCCAGCATAGCAAATTAAATTAAAAGGTTTAATGAAATCCGAATACTGTAACATCGCTTCATTGATTTATAAATTTGAGAAGCAAACTTAGAAATTTCCTTTGTATATATCCACCATTTCTTACCATTCCCTTAGCATTTATTTTTGTAAACTAATTTTTTGTTAGCCAATCCATAAATAATTTTTGTTTTATTCTGTAATTAAGAGTAGTGGTTTTTATAACCATATCAATCTTAATTCTAGCTCAGAAAAATGGGATAAATATAGCTTAAATTATTAGTATACATACTGTTCCTCAGAAAATGAAAATAAAGCGAATATTTTATTATCTTTGATCATAATTTATTCCATATATACAAAGGGTTCTCGTAAATTTACCTCCACTGTTGTTTCAATTGTAATATTACGTGTAGGTTTGTGTTTAGTGTCAATGAGATGTTTTGCATAATGTGACTTATCTGGTTGTTGTAATCTAGAATATCGTAAATGTTCACAGTAACTTATTTCAAAATGTCTAAGGGTCTGGCCAAGATAGATGGCGTTATAATCTGAACAATTTAGTTTGTAAATGCGTAATTTTTTTAATATATTAATTTTGGGTTTTACGTTTATTAAAAATAAAGATGTTTTACTAGATATAATTTTTGATGTTTTATTTGAAATATGTCTAAAATATGAAACAGTTCTCTATGACCAGTCTTTTTACTGATCAACCCATTTATTAGATGTATGGATATTATATTAGAGGTTTTCAATTTGTTTTATTATATTAATTTCCTTTTTAAAATCATCCTTTCTCATTGGTACTGAAAAAGATCTATATATCATTAAATTAAAAGCAGCTAATTTATGTGACAGTGAATTAAGAGATAGTCATATTTGTATGAGTTTGTTTACGATAAATTGAATATTGAAGATTACAGTTCACTCTTTTGATATCTATATCTAAGAAATTTATAGAATTCATCTCTTCTATTTCAACAGTAAATTTTATTTTTGGATGTAAATTGTTAATAAAATTAAAAACAACGTCCGATTATCTATCACTACCTGTAAAACCAGCCAAAACAGCATGAATATATCTATACTAAAACATTACAATTTTGGAGATATCTGAATTACAGATTTTTTGTTTCAAATTATCCAAAAAAATATTTGCCAAAATTGGTTATGTTGGACTAACCACTGACTGACAATTCTTCATTTTGAATATAAAAGTTGTTATCAAAAACAAAGTAATTTTGATAGATACATGAATTAAATAGGTTTATAATTTCATTAAATAAAATTTGGTTAATATTTTTTCTTTCTAAGAATTTAACTATTAATGGTATACATTCACATGGAGGAATTTTTGAAAATATATTACTAACGTCAAATGAAACTAATTTTGTAGTTTCTTTTATGTGTATTTAGTTTAAGTATTAAATCTAAAGGGTTTTTTATTGAATAATTTAATATGTAAACATAATCATTAAAAACATCTGCTAATTTTATATTCGGGGTACTGACATAAGAAACTACAGGCCTAATTAGATTTGTATCTTTATGTAATTTTATCGTATCATATACATAATTTGAAAAATAGCTTTAAAACACCGTGGAAATTTAGGATAAGTATAATTTATCTTTTATATTTAAAGCCATAATTATCTTAAAATAATTATTTTATATAGATAGTTCTGTAAATTATCAAAATTTATATTATAATTATAATTGAAACGATTTTATGCGTAATCTGTACTATTACCAAGTACACTATAAGTAATTTCTGCAAATTCCAAATTATTTTGATTATTTAAAATGTTAATAATTTCAAATATTTTTACATTAGATTTACTTATTAATTTATACTAATACATTCTAAACAGGACTACATAAAAACACATAGTGAGACCGTAACGGTTATTTAAATATTTAAAAAATCCTTAGACAAATAGTTCAATTTTTACCTTAAATTGTTTATTGCTATTGATAAACTCAATAAATATAACAAATCAATATAATTGTAAATTGTCGCCATCAAAATAATTACCATTACTGGAACTATGCTGGTTCTATTAACATTATTCATACAGAGAGTGAAAACCAAAACAGAATAATACAATTTCATTATAGTGTCAATATATTCCTATGAAATAAACCTCTAAACTGAAAATATTTTACTTTTATACTATTTTTATATGGTATTATATAATTTCATTATTCGGATACAGTGTTAAACGCAATGGTTAGAGTATGTACATGTATTTGTTGTAATTTCAGTAGCAACATTTTTTTCCAATACTTGTAAAATAACCTCCGACGTTTTAACAAGGGATTACTAAACTCGTTATACATAGATAGATTAATGTAATACAATCGATTGGTAAACACGTGTGTGAATTTGCTGAAAAAAATTATGTCAGTAAAAAAGTTGTTATGTAAATTAAACACATGAATGTAGATAGGTAGCACTTTCTTTAATCCTTTTTCCTGAAAAATTTTAGGATATTACTTGACCCAATTTGGTACAGTTCTAAGTTTAGTAGCATAAGGTTAATTTCCTAAGTAGTCCTTTCAGGAAAAAACACTTCGTTAGTATACGAAAGTTGTTCTTTTTTCAATATTTTTTATTCCCAGTTTCTCAAAAATGTATAGGCTCTTAAAATTAAAACTTCATTTCTTCTTCATATTCTTTCAGCTAAGTATTTATTTGAAATAATTATTTTAACCCAAAAATTATATCTCATACATCATCTACAATATCTTTTAAAGTAAGAAATATTATAGGTTTGTTTTTATTAAATGTAAAACCTAAAATTAATAAACTTTTAACATCTGGTATTTACAAACAAACAAAAATAAGGTACACTTACGATCTTGTAGATTAAAACAACCACATTAAGTCACATTACGCAAAACACCTCATTGACACTAAACAGAAACCTACACTTAACAACACAATTGAAACAACAATGGAGGTATTCCATACAAGTGTCAAAATAGAAGAACTTGATTTTTTGGAAGAATATGAAATAAAGAAATACCTAAAATGTCCTCAGTATATAGTATTGAATGAACAAATAAACTTGGGAAGTTATTTTAGATTAGATTTTTGACTAAACACTTATATAACCAAAACATTTTTTAGAAAAATAATTATTGTACATATTGCTTAATGATTGTTGATTGAAATGTTTGTGATCTGAAGTTATTTACGCTTGTCAATCTTGCCTGTCTTTGAAATTGTCACAGTATCCTGATGAAACCTTAGTCAGACAAATATTTTAAAAAGCTTTGTAATACGGTGGAAATTCATATAAGCACAATTTAACTTTTCCTATTTATTTTATGGATAGACTCGTTGTATCGAATTTAAAAATCCGTGTCCCGATTAACTATAGTAAAGCCTTAATTATATTTTTATTGTTAATTGACAGCTCGGTGGAAGGTTCTATATTAATAACAATTCCAACCATTATTTCATTATTTACTGCTCATAAATACAGCACTTATAATAATTTCATTCTCTCACAAAAATATACCTTTAACTTTATTATTTCAGAGAAAAGATATTTCTTCCAAAAGAAATGGACGTCGGAGTCCTGAATAAGAGTGATTATGTAGAACTTCGTTAAACCCAATGATCCATGAAAAAGATATTAGGTCAAATTTAAAAGGAATTTTGAATATTTATGTTGATAATAAATTTTAAATGTAGGAAACATCATACCGTGTTGTAATACATTATCTGAAACGGAAATCATTATTACGTCCCTAAAAAGGTATCGCGTGAGGTTTGTACCATTAGCGCCACTATAAGGGAACACAAATAAACAAATTGAAGTAGTTCCTCTATTAGAATGTTTTTTTGCACACAACTAATCAAAACTATACTTAATCATTTTTTCGTGGATAAAATTTGAAAACGATCAAGTCTAATTGGAAAACTAATAAAATAAGGGTTATAAAATGCTGGTAAATTGGCACCCAAAATTAGTTTTTGCCAGAAAATAATGCACAAGTGAATTTGTTTCCGGTTAAATTATAACAGATAATAAAATAAAACTATAACATTTCATAGATTGGTTGAATTATTTTATTCAATGAAAACGCAAAAACAAATCAATTACTACCTATTAACTATAAATTTACATACATATATTTAAAAAGTACATCCTATTAATTACTAATAAATATTTTTTAAAATGAGACAAACTATTATTTATTAAAATACAATGTTTAAAAGTAAAATTCACAACTAGTTTCGACTTCTAAAGAATCATCATTAGTTTTTTCGTTGACGTTTTTTGGTTCGGCATGCGTGGTTAACTCAACGTTTAATTTTTATCTCTGAATCGAGATTTGCTAGTTCAGCATCCCTTATTTATATCCTTTTTGATGTGAATTGAAAAGATTTTTCGGCCCTTCCCACTTTGTGGGTTTCTACTTTTGGCCCCTCGTTTGGGATCCTCATCGTTGTCTCCACGTGTTGGATGACTTTTTCGTTTCCTATTCCACTCCTGTGAGGAGTCCTTTAGCCATTATAAATAATGGTTGCCTAGACAATGTTTCTTTTCCCATTTTGATATTTGTCTTGTTATCGGGTCCTTGTACCCGTTTGAACTTTAAAGGTCGGTTAATCGACTTCCGCTTGCCTCCTCCCTTAGTATTGGAGGGGAACTTTTTCGTTTTTCGACAATTTTGACCTTTTCCTTTTTACCCTTTTTTATAGTCAGTTTAATCACACATGGTCTAAAACCTAAGTTATGTGCTACAAACTACATTTGTTTTTCTTAAATGATTCAATGTTTTTAAGTTCACTGTTTTAATTTAATTTTTTAATACTAGTTGTCACTTTTACTTTTAAACATTGGAAGGTAATAACATTTTTTTGTCGTGGTACGATTTTGTGTTTCATTGGATTATTTCACTTTACCACTTAGGAGAAACGATAGGATAACTTTTTGTATCATAATACTTTTAGCCCTCTGGGATTTTTGGTAGCCAATTTACCTATAGATAAGGGGAAATAAAAATACATATTTAATTCATACAAGGCGATAAAACTATTAAAAAAAACAATAGGCCAAAAAAAATGTACGCCACTGAACAAATTCCCAATGTCTCGCGCTTAATATTTTAAAAATTATATTATAATTCATTCATAACGTAATCTGTCTTAGAAACCGTTTCTCTGGACTTCGCCCAAAATCTTTTTAAGGATATTAAAGGGTTAATGCAAAATTACCATAAAGCGTAACGTACGTGGGCCACTGATTTTAGTTTAAAATATAAAACGATTGATTTTACACAATCATAACTAATACATTATTTTATTTGGTTGGGATAGTGGCCATTCACCGTTTATGTTCTTTTATCGCAACATCATCAGAGCAACAAAAATTTGAATGATTATTATCTCGTTCAATACTGAAAATCCAATACCGGGAAAATGTAAGAAAATGTTCGTAGAGTTAATAAGCATAAGTACTATTCTCAGTTATTGACTTATTATAATAATGTTATATTTATAATGTTCTAGAATTCTGTAAATTAAGTGTTTATTATATTCTGGACAAGCTACTTTTCCTATAATATGAGTAGATGAAAGTGGCATAAGTTGCCAAAAGTGATAACATTTTCTTCTTAGAAAATGCACTTAAAAATAATAAAAGTGATAACACTCTAATGGTTCTATCAACGGATGTCATACATCATTACAATCCATAAATTTCAAATACTAATACATCCTCTGATGTGTTTGCCACTCCCCATTTGTTTATTCTTGAATACGTTTGATGGAATTGTTATTAGATTTTTGCGATAATTACTGTGAACTGTTCTTAATTAAATATTCATGTTTTTTATTTGGTTTGAATTATAGGTTAATGATTCTTCTTGTTAATTAAACACTACTACAGGAACTTTTCATCAGTTGGTCAATTATATGGCAATTAAACATCTTATACGGTTTCTTTCACCTAAAAGTTCAACCCTCCTAATATTTTTTTATTAATAGAGATCAATTTTTATGTGAAATCTTGAAAATACTTCTTTTATTCTCTACGAATTAAAAATTTTGAAAGTAGATTAAATTTACATGAGAGAAAAATAAAGTATTTTATTATAAAAAATCGTTTTTTGATAAAGGTTTGCTTATTTTGGCACTTCATAAAATAACAACCACTTCACTTTTTTGATTTGTAGGGTTTCATTTTGGAACCATTTTTGAGTGAAAATCCATAATTACTTGGGATCAAAAAATGGTTAACTTACAGGGGTGTATTCAGGTAACCTGAATTCCATGTTAGGTACTATTTTGCTACTTGAAAGCGGGAAGACTGAAACTGAATTATTTCATTGTAAAATGAAATCAAGGCTGCAGTTGTTGACTTGTCATTAGTGAATCCATGTTGATTTTGACAATTAAATGTATTTAAGGAAGGAAGTAAGCGAGAAAGGAAACATATTCAAAGATTTTAGAGAATCTGCTAGATGTAGTTACTGGTTTATAGTTTTCTAAAGAATCACGATCTTTGTTTTTGAACACAGGAATAACTGTTTTTTTGTTCATTTGTAGTGGAAAACATCCTACTTCAAAGGACATATTTACTAAAAATGTTAATGGATTTGAAATATCCGAGCCTGTTATCATCTTCACATGATTTTTTATTTTTAAATTTACGAGTTAATAAGTCTACTAATTCAATTGGACTATAGGGTTGTAAGTATATTGAATGTCAATATTTACATAAGTTGATCTGGTGCATTTATAAAAAAAAAATTTTAAATCTACTGCAATTTCAAGAAGATTCTTTTCATTAATATCATCGGCTAATAAACTACGAAACACGTAGCAAAGAGACAAAAAGTTTCCGTCGCGCTCCCTTAGAATCACTTTAAATAGGCGCCAAGATGGCAGCTTTTTCGGCAATCTCTCTATTTTTTTGCACTTATACCTACATACTGCGATAAAGCTAGAACAACATAATAAATTAACTACCAATATTAGCTAAACTGACGTTGTAATACGCCGTTTTATGTTTGACTATACGGAAATAATCTATATTTATAAATTGTATGTAGAACGTGCCATTTGGAACAATACATTCTAATATTATTTTTATAACATCATTATTTTACCGAAATATCTACCTGATTAGTCATAAAATCGTGTTAGTTTGGGGAAGATTCAGATCGTTTAATCGTTTGGTTAGTTTCAATAGTTCAATGGAAAATGGGATTTTATTCAACTCAAAAAGATCATATATTAATTAATCTAATCCGGAATATTTTGTATTACTATCCCAAAGAGTGTTGGAAACGTGTAGTGTATTACCTAAAATATCGACCATTCTAAATATCTAGGTGTACTAAAATAAAAACTTATTTTTAGAACGTTTAAAAATCCATTGTTTATGCTTGACTGAGTTATCGATGTTGCTGGTTTAGTTGCTTTTCGGTAAATAATATTTGGATAGATTATAAAATACTAATATTCATTTTTTTGAAAACGGCCGATTTTAGAAAAAAATTTATAAGACTTTTTTATTTTGCGTACGTATTTATAACTGATCCAGAAATACAGCCTTGGCCAAAAGTATTCAGCACCCTGTATATTTTACATATACAGGAATAATATGGCAGAAAAAACATCTTATTCTTTAGGGACTGCTTTGTCGCTATCTAAAAACATTTAAATATTGATCCACACCCTATCTAGCAATAAAATATAATAAAAAATTGTTCTAGTGAGTTTTTTGTGTTTTAAGTCGTTGTATTTTGTTATATTGTTGGAATAATAAAAAAATAAAAGAAATAAACTTAGTTTAGTACAACGAGGAAAAATCGCAGGTAGAGATAGCTAAAATTGTAAAATGTCATAAATCTGCCCGCACAATGGCATGGTTTCAACGCAATAATGTAGAACTTCTTAATTGGCCCGCCCGGTCGCCGAACCTGAATCCTATAGAGCATTTCTGGGGTTTATTCAGGTGAGGCGCCACACAATAAGACCCAAGGAAGAGTTAAAAACCCGCTTGCGTCAAGAATGGAATGCTATACGTCCTGAAGACTGTGAGAAACTTATACGTTCCTTACCGAAAAGAATTTCTGCTGTAAATAAGGCAAAGGGTGGACCTTCAAAATATTGATTTTTTGTTAATAAATTATAATATAAACCTATAAAAATTGTTTCAATCCTTTTCAATTCGATTTTCCCAAAAAGTCTAAGAATTATCATAGGTGCTCAATACTTTTGGCCAATACTGTATGTGCATTATTATCACATTTTCGTATAAATATATCACATAATTATAGTTGAAGTCACAAAAGTGCAATAAATCTTGCATAAAATTGTAGCAAAAAGTAGTTCCTTTATTTATCTAATAAAAGTTATATTTATTTTATACACTTGTTGCATAACTATTTGTATTATTTTCATAGTGAAACATTTATTGTGTTTCCTAGTATCGTACAGAAAATATCCGTTTTTACAGGAATATGAATGTTATCGCTATAGATAAGTACGAAATTGTCTTCAAAAATACACATACTCGTACATTTAGAATTGCCAGTGCAATAGAAAAGCAATATTCTTCCGTAAAAAAACTATAGTGTGTTATCTTGTGTGGTAAGAATAATAAGTTACATAATATGTAATAAAATTAAACATTATCTGCTACTATTGCATTGTAGATATTTTTTAATAGTATCTATTTTTTAGGGAAATTGAAACATCACATTCTTTCACTTGCTAAGGTCAATATTGGTGTACGTATATAAAAGGTAAATAATTTTGAAATTTAATAATACTAAGTTTAATAGAAATAATACATTCAAAAAATGTTTAAATTGCACTACCTTGTTTGTGTATCGGTATCTTTACCGCTCGATAATGTTTTTTGATTGCTGTCAAAGATAAATACAGGAAATCATGTGATAACTTTCTTAGTTTCTCATCCAAATGAGTTGAATTGTTTAATGGAACTTCCTGTTCCAGAATTGAAAACATCACAAGCAAAGATTAATGTAAATGCCTTAATTTCGAACATGTTAATGCTCTTCATAAATCTGGTCCAGCAGAACACGATCAGATTAATGTCTTTATAGAAGTGCGAGAAAATCATCGCTTAAGCAATTGGTTTCTAATTTTAAATTTAAATGCAAGAATTCAGCAATAATCATATTAATTTCGTAAAATTTTTTCATGTCAAGAGGCAGAACTATCATCATTAGCATCCTGCTGATAATTCTTTGAAGTACCTTCTTCTACGACCTGATCTTAATTGATGCAAGATATTTGGATTTTTTAGATACGAACTTATATTCCACTATTACATTCGTAACTCATCTAGAGAAACATGTCCTTCAATGAAATCACTTTTTCTTTCAACAATTCAATTGAATACCCAGTCAAATCGCTAGACTTATTTGGTTTGTGAAATTACCATTGCCATTAAATTTAGAAATTTTGAAATTGCATATTTAGCTTTTATCTTTTGCGATAAAAAAATGTCGATGACGGCATACAAAATATACGCCTTTCACATTTTATACCGGGTACTCAACTTATACTCCGAAATTTGATATCTCCGTTATCTTGAGAAATAGGAAAGAATGTTTTAAATGAAAGTTATAGATAGAGTCAAGTTTCACATTTTAAAATTATTTATTATCATATCTTATAAGGTCAGTGCATATCAAAGTTATGTTTTTTTAATGGAATAGCCCATATATTTTTAAATATTATAAACCTCTTGCCGAGATAATTTCAACGATTTTTCACACTTGATGTCTATTATGTTTAATAGAGGATCTACAGCCACCTGACATAACATTTGTTTTTAATTTAAATATCTGTAGCAGCCAAACCGTTGAAAATTAATAAAACGGTTTTCATGTCCCTATCCTAACTTTTCAAGTTCTTTACTATGACAAAAATATTTTATACAGAGTGATTAAAAATCAGATAGGACACTGTATATTACAAAATAATTTTAAAATGTGAAGCTTGATCTATCTATAACTTTTATTTAAAACATTCTTTCCTATTTCTCAAGATAACTGAGATATCAAACTTCGGAATAGAATTTTTCTCGAATTTATAAACTACTCTATGAAAGCACTCACTATATATATGATCTCAAATAATCGATTTACTTGGAGTTTGTCCTTAGAACTACAAGTTTATATGGTTAAACTTCAGCTCTTATAACTTTGGACTTTGCATCATCTGAGTTTAAATTTAGATACTTGGAGACTTGAATTTGCTTATTATATTGTATTCGAATCATAGATTCTAGGCCGTTGGTCTTACCTATATGCAGCACTTCAGAATAGAACATCGAAAATTTCTACTACTACTGCAATACTGCGACATTCACTTTTCGGTAGTGCCTCTCGCTATAAATGCGATTACTACACATTTCGTCAGAGCAAGACAAAATAATTAACGGATTCATTGTAATTTTCTCTGGTCTTAATCCGAGTATCGATTAACTTTATTACGTCTTACCGCAATTTCAGCGTATTTGTAATAGCATTCTCTCATAATATTTCTCCGCTAATCTATTTACTTACATTCTATTGTATACTATCAGCTTGAAAACGGGTATATCCATTTACAAAAATAAACTTGGCGCTAATTATTATGAACTGGGTATGTAAACTTGATTTAGACCATCCTTCTAGTTACGTTGTTTACTGTAATTGGTTTCTGAGTTCACAAATTGACTTTATTACATTGCCTCACTCGAAGATTCAAATCAACTACAATCTGTGAACACGAGTTTATTGTACCGTGTTTAATAAAATCAAATTCTATATGCGAAGCTTTGTGCTTTTTTTAACATAAAACTGTTTTATTATAAGTAAGAGAGAATTCAATAAAAGAAAAAATAATAAAAAAAAATATTTGAAGTGATATCTGAATTTTCAAAATTATTAACTTCGAGTCAAGGAAAAAGAAAATAAAATAGAATAACTTCATTGTCCGACATTATAACAAGAATGAAATGGTTGTCTAGGGAGTTTCTCCAGGATTTATCTTACTTAGCCCTGAGGAAACATCCGGAGGTATAAAAAGTTGTAAAATACTCACATTTTGTTGAGGTTTGTGCAAAGGAGAAGTCTGACTTTCGGGGGGTGTCGATCTCTGTCGCAGTCGGGCTAGGGCTGTTCTCAACCCCTCCGTTATAGAATTTTTCTCGACGTCTCCGCTGAAATAAAAATATGTCTTATTCACAATGTATACATACAAACGGAGTTTGACAATTTCAAATATAAAAATATTACAAAACTCAAGCTGTAAACATTTTACTCGGGTTATACAGTATTCGTATAAAAACCGACACAAAGCAGGGACATGAAGGGGAACTTAAAATTTGGCGATTTAACGCTACTTACCTCTATATTAAGTTGCACTCCTGAGGTTATAGACCTTGAAAATGGGGTTTCAAATGTCGTAATATTTAAAATAATCGAAAATTCAAAAGTCGCCTATGAAATTAAACGTCAAATTTGACGAAGAGAATAATTTCATAGCCAACTTTTGTATTTTCGACGATTTTAAATAATACAATTGTAGCATGTGTTCTTATTTTTAATTATTCGGGTTTTTGTTGAAAACGACCAAGTTTTTTGAAAAATATCAGGGGTAAGAAAAGTTTTAGAATTAAATTCCCCATAAAGTAAAGTAATAATGATATAATTGAACTCTACTTATTGTCGATTAATGCTCTTAGTACACCCACAACGTGTACCAAATTTGGTTTTTTAAGTTTAAGTATAACTGATATATTTTTTTTTCTAAATTTGTAACCCAACTTTCAAGGCCTATAACTTCTCAGGGGTGCTACTTAATATAAAAGTAAGTTACGTTAAATCACCATATTTTAGATGCTCTTTCCTACTTCTGCTTTGGATCGGTTCTTATACGAATCACCCTTTATTTTCATTTATAAATAAAAAATAGAAAAAATACCGTGTATATGTTGTACGATTAGATGACAAACTTAAATAAACACGAAGCTATAGAGTTAGTATTCGATCAATAATATTAAAAATGTCTCTTCCTGAGAATAGAGTAAACATTTTCAAATTTACATTTTTAATAGCCGTGTGCAGGTACAATCATTAGCATTATTGATTGGTTTATTAAAAAAAACCCAGCATATTATTCAAAGTTAAAACCGAATATACAACGTAGGAGTATATTGGGTTCTCAACATCACCAGCAAATTTAATGAATAAATGTGAGCTTTCATTTGTTCGACTGTTATACGAAAGATACAGATTATTAGCCTAAAAAATAGTTTCCATAAAAATAAGAACCTCTTCTTAAAGTAAACATGTTTACTTATAAAAAAATTACATTCATCTTGCTTATTGTTGATCAGACACAATTAAATAGTAAATGTCAGAAACAGGTCCCCCAAAAAGCGAAGGGCAAAAATAAAAATTAAGAAACATTTTAAGAAAGGACAATGAACATTTTCCAATTTTTGATACTCGCATCGGAGTTCTAAGACCTGTATCTAATATTAACATAGAAATCCATCAAACGTCAACAATTTTTCCTGTTACAATTTATTCGCATTTGATGTCAATAATAAAGATTGATTTTAGGATTTAGCATTTAGATATTTATTTTTAATTTACTGTCAGGTCACGTGTTTCATTTTGGCCGACTTCAGTTGATTTACGTTGAAATTTAATAATAGAAGCAGCTAACAAATGAAAAACTTTTTTACGATTAACTTGAGTCTCAAACTTCCATTGAAATCAATTTAATATCAGATTTTACTGTAATATAAATTTTTATCCTAAAGAAACATTTCAAACCTCAAAAAAATTACTGAAACTTCACTTTATGGTTTCTACATTTTAAAATGTGTACAATTTTGCCACAGGTATATTCTTATAGTATATATATTTTATAATAAAGGGAAAAGCTTTAAAAAGCAGATCTCTGATAGCAGACTCATAGTAGAAAAGTCTTGAAAGCCTTTTGAAATGTTCTGACTAGACGCGTTATATTTTCGAGAGATTTCCAGGACAAGCGACAAACCATAAATGGACGTCTAATGTTATATACGTGATATGTCCAGTGATATTTGTCTGGATGTACTACAGTTATTATTGACGATATTAATTTTTTTTCACTGACTTTCATTTATGGATTTCTGAATAGCTGCACATCTCGACGTTCTGATGCTATAAATAGGATTAAAAATATAAGAGAATATCCTTACAATATTATAGTAATTAATTGTGTGAGTTGGATAATCCAATAAAATACAACATCAAGCCACATACAATTTTATTAAACGACAACTTGTATCGGCCCCTTAAGGTCATCTTCAAGTCAGGTAAAACAACAGTAAAAAACAAACAATGTTAAAATTCAAAGTAGAAGGAGACTCTCATAATATCTCACAAAATGAACAAGAATTATACAAATTAACTAAATTAACATAATGCATGTGGTACAAAATCAGTAAATTAACAGTTATGGAACATATCTAGATATATGTAAATCTTGAAAATTATTATAACAATAAACGAAAATACAGGTAATAATGCCAAACTAAAGGTTTTGCGAAAAAATACAAAAATCCCTAAAAAAATTTCTGGATTTTTGACTATGTAAAAATATCGTAGTGTACCTTAAAAATAGGAATAACCTGGTCTCCAAATAAAGTTTTTGAAAGGCAATATTTCAAAAAAAAATGTTGAAATCGGCTAATAACTTCAAATACTATGGTGATGTTTAAAATTTAAATGGGTCCCACTATATAACTCATAAAAATATACCTTTGTAGGTTAATTTTAATTGTTTAATATAAAATTTACCGCAATGTGAGACGCAAAATTTTTGAGAAATTTTCAGTTGCGAAAATAATAACTTCAAATACTATGGTGGTGTTTCCAATTTAGGTGGGTCACACTGTATGTACTATTTAAAATAATTGCTCTATAATAATGCCATATATAAGAGAATACTTATTTATTGTTGAACAAATAAACTACATTTTACTAAGCGTCATGAAATTGAATAGTTCTAAAAAATGAATTTTGTTTATGATTAAAAGAAACAATCAATATATGGATCCTTATATAAAGTAAAAGCAAACATAACTTGAAACAAATGCATTTTGTCGAATAATAATTACTTTGTGTGCATTAGATCTTTAATAACGCTGTCAGAATTTGATAAATGAAACTATATATTAAAATACAATTTCATTGCTATAATATTCACCAACAATTTTCTGACAGCTCGGAAGTATACGCTACCATGACGTAAGTTTTCGAGATAGATAATTTAGATAGATTTCTTAGGTAAGTTAATTGACAATTCAACAAAAAAGGAACACCGAGATTACAAGAACTATTCTGAATTTAATAAGTATCAATATTCTTACCACTGCTATTTATAAAAACGATAAAAATATTCTCATGTATTTAATTTCTTTTTAATACTATAATAATTTTTACAAATTCTTAAGGACTTCGCGTGTATCATTCACAAATAAATCTTAAATTAAATATTATTTTCATCAAATTGATTAGAAAAGTCGGCTTTTCGTAAATTAAATATAAAAAGATCAAAAATATGTTAGGTCAGATCCTATAAATCGTTTTATCGTTATTCCCGAATACCCCAGACAGAATTAGGTGTAGGCAGAGCATTGAAATCCAAATCATACTGGGATTTATTTAGTAAAGGCTTATTTAGTGTTCAGCTCACGATTGAAATCAACATTTCGGTTCAGATGTACAAAGCTACAGACTTATTGACTTCAAAAGATGTTGAATATCATAAGAAAATAAATAAAAAGGGTTTATAAAAAAATTGGACTTGTGTTTAAAGTCGTCGTTCTATAAATTGCCAATTGTTGCAGAACAACAAATTTTGCAAAACAAAAGGTAAATCAATCAAAGTTAATATTGTCAGATAAGTTATATGTACATACGGTAAGGAAAATCAACTTTAGGACCAAAGTTCCCAAGTTTTTGGAACAAAGATTGAAAACATCGATGTTTAGAGCTCATTGTATATATTAAAGACAAAGTGTATAATCCGGGCTTATAAACAATTCTGGCAATTTTAAGCAAACTGTATTACATCCACGTCTTGCGGCAACTGCATTACCTATTCATACCAGAAGTATTCATTTTTTAGACTTGTAACTATTTTCATTTACTTTTATCATATTCATTTCGATTTGTTCTTGTCAGAAAACCTCTTTTATTCATTTTAGTCTTGTAATAGTTGTCACAGATGTAATACTGTAAAATTTTATTTACTAGTTGTAATTACGTAGATTTAAAAAAGAACAGGGCACTAGATTTAAGTCTAGTTTATTTCAAATTTATTTGCTTTTAACTTGAGGATTAGCGTTTTCTGATTTTTTTCTCTGGGTTTAAATGCACTTGGGCTTAAACTTTATGTGCCTCTGTAGTTTGAAACTCTAACCTAAGGTCACAGTATAACCTCAGAAAAGATATAGTTCAAAGCCCCATAAAAAAAATATCAAATCCAAATAACCCTGTCCCCAATTAAATTTAGGTCTTCCGACAATATATCTGATGGTTTTATAGCGGTTAAAATTTGGCAAATGGTTCAAGTCGCTCTTGGACGTAAAGTTAATAACCAAAACCTATGAGGAAACCCAGCAAATCAAAATACGCAAGTTTTTCAAGAGGTCAGAGGGAAGCTAACTCTTTGTATTATGAAAATAAACAGAAAAAAATTACCATAGACAAAACTCTGAGACAAATTATCCACTCTAAGGTGAGTTATGGTAAAAGGTAATTCTTATCCAATTTTCCGACGGACAGCAAATCTGTAAAATCCTGGGACTGCTTAAGGCCAATCGTGAATGTGAAACGAATGACTTCCTTTTTCCACTTTAATTCTCTTCAAATTCCGCATGTATCTCCCGCTATTTTAGTCATGATACAGAAAGTTAAAATTTAACAAACCTTAGCCACTCACAATACATGGCCGAAGAAAATTTTTGTTAAAGGAAAAAAATTCCAACTCAGAAAATGGACTTAAATTCGATAATTTATTTATTGTTTTCTTTCTTCTCGGCGACTCCAAACTGATTGACTATTGTTTTTTTTTTCATTTTCCATACTGGCTTTCTTAGAAAAGCCCTTCCTAACGGTTTCTAGAATTAAATTGACCAATTGTAATTCACAACGTCAAAATATTGTTTGGATATTTGGACCCTGCGGTTTGATATTTTTCCAAGTTGATACATCAGAAAGCTTATTTTGTAACTAGGTTCTGATTTTTAAAGTATACAGCAGTGGTATATTTATTTATTTCGCACCCATCTAAAACAATTGTGAAATTTAAACACAATTACCTTTTACTACGTGTGGGAATTATGAAATAAAATCTTCGTGGGAGTTAAATTGACAAATTGTAATTCACAAAGTCAAAATATTGTCATTCTCTAAACAGGTATTTGGACCCTGCGGTTTGATATTTTTCCAAGTTGATACATCAGAAAACTTATTTTGTAAGTACTAGGTTCTGATTTTTAAAGTATACAGCAATGGTATATTTATTTATTTCGCACACATCTAAAACAATTGTGAAATTTAAACTCAATTTCCTTTTACTACGTGTGGGAATTATGAAATAAAATCTTCGTGGGAGTTAAATTGACCAATTGTAATTCACAACGTCAAAATATTGATTGGATATTTGGACCCTGCGGTTTGATATTTTTCCAAGTTGATACATCAGAAAGCTTATTTTGTAACTAGGTTCTGATTTTTAAAGTATACAGCAGTGGTATATTTATTTATTTCGCACACATCTAAAACAATTGTGAAATTTAAACTCAATTTCCTTTTACTACGTGTGGGAATTATGAAATAAAATCTTCGTGGGACTTAAATTGACCAATTGTAATTCACAATGTCAAAATATTGTTATTCTTTAAACAGGTATTTGGACCCTGGTGTTTGACATTTTTCCAAGTTGATACATCAGAAAGCTTATTTTGTAACTAGGTTCTGTTTTTAAAAGTATACAGCGGTGGTATATTTATTTATTTCGCACACATCTAAAACAATTGTGAAATTTAAACTCAATTTCCTTTTACTACGTGTGGGAATTATGAAATAAAATTCTAGTTTTTTTTATCCATTTTGTTCTATCCAATCCTTCCCCGCTATATGATGATTCTTACCTTTTCCCACAACTTTTTTCATTTGCTTCATCTCTGCTGCTCTTGTAGTATTTTCTGCCTTCTTATTAGTTACTTATGCGTATATAAAAGTTGGAACCAATATTCATTTTTTTTCTGATATTCTATGAACTTCACTTCTATGGGTTGATATGTTCATATTTTACCTATGGTTTCTTTTTATTACGGCTAATTATATAAAGCAAAGTCTATTTATTTTCTGTTAACCGCTATTCAGTGATACGTATTGCCTTGTTTCAATGACCTATTTTATAGTACTACTAGTGAGTATCTCTGAAATATTTTAATTTGTAATGGCCCTATTAGACAAGTTACAACTTAAAAATATGGAAATAGGATTTCATTTAAGTACTGCATTATTTAATAACTTATCTTTATTGAAAGGAGAAAACTTTTAACTAAATATTCAAATTACTTTACTTATTTAAAAACAAAGGGGACTCGAACTAGGCTATTAAAGTGTACGTGTCTCTTGGGTATCGCCTCCTAACTACAAAGTAATCTTAAGAAATAGGAAAGAAGTTGATTCAATTTGTAAAACAAGCACTCTGAAAAGCATTAACTGGTGAACTCCTTTGAGACAAACACCGTGTTCCATAAAATCGGCACTGAATGAGAAGAGACTTCAATAGAATTATCTATTCGCTGAGTAATAGAGAAACTTCTCTTCGGTCAAATAAAATGAAATAAGATTGCGTATTTTTAATTTGTTTAAGTACATGAACTTAGTATCCATTTTGGCTATGTTTGGATTTATAGGACGAGACGATAATTTTATGGACTATTTAGTATTATTTTACAAAAACATTGATGTATTTGTTTTGAAATCTGTGATTATTTATGTACGTATTTAGCCAAATTTTATCAGATATGCACTCATAGGTTTTAGAACTATTCTCTAAGTTCCATTTTCTGTGTATTGGATGAAACCATATAGTTTTCTGAACCCACACATCGTTGTTTTTTGTTATATGTCTTTATTGGTATTAGCTTATTATTTATGTCAATTGCAGGTTCTTTTATGCCAAATGAACGTTATATATGAATCCATTTGTGTCTTTTGTATTTATTCCTTCCAAGCAAGGTACGATTTTAAAAATATACAGTTAACTGGAATAAATTAAACCTTGGCCCTCCTTGTAACTGGTCTATTTCAGAAAACTCAGTAAAATATTCCGACAAACTAATTTTTAAAATCATCATAATCAGAGGCTACATGTGGGCTACGTTTAATAGTTGAGTTACTCTGTTCATTTAACTTCCTAAAGAAGCCACGTTTGATAGACGCCAATACATTGAGAAATATCTCAAAATGAATTTAATTGTTAAAGTTGTTGAAAAAACGATAACTACTGATTTTATAGCTTACAGATACGGCATCTCTGTTCGCCAATGAAAATAGCAGAACTATAATGTACGTCTATAAGCTTAAAGCTAGTGCTTTTGACATCCAATGACAATGAAAATGTTTGTTTTTTAGGTGTAAGGTGAGAGTTTTTTCTATCAGTAACTTGCGTTGTTGTCAATACTGTTAATAATTTGAAATTAGAAAATTTTATTAAATTATAATAATTTTCTCTTGAGATTCACTGGATTTTGAACACTGGCTAGCACCACTAAAGTTTAATCTGAAAGTCGGGGTATAGGATTTAGGAAAATAACAATGAGACCAATGGATTTTAGCTAACGTTTCGGTTATTCTTCCAATTTTTATTATAATATTTTTCATTAAATTCCAATAAGCAAAAACAAATAACTGTTTTTGGTAGAATTTATCAAACAGTGAACTATTTGAAGTATATTTATTTTTTATCATTTTTGAAGTAACAGACAAGTCAGACATCGAAAATTAGGCATGATACTTGTTTCTCGAGTTAGAATAATATGTAAGAATGTTTAGTACTGATCTAATAACTGACCTTTTAACAACCTTCGATATGACCATGTTGATATTTCAGAGTGAAAATACAACATTTCTAACCCCAAAACGATAATAATTTTTATTACCGAAATGGCATAATTTGCAATCTGCGTTAAATTCTAACTAGTCCTTTCTTCGGTAAAGTAAAAATGTGTACCATTAATAATTGTTTTATCAAATGATATAAGAATATAAATAATAAGTTCCTTCATTTTTCAAATGAAAAATACTTTTTTTTTAAATATTAAAAACATCACCTGCTTCGAACTTATTTCATTTAGTCACCATTTCCTTTTAAAATGTTTCGAAATCGGATGGGACACCATGTAAATTTAAAGTTGAATAACAAATAAGCCCATATAAGTTATTATACAATATCAAATATAGTAAATGCACATTTTTTTGTAGATACTTAAGGTGTTTCCTTTATGTAGTTCCTACTTTATCATTGACCTATTTTAAGTAAAAAGTGGTCCAAAATAAAAATTATAAAGTGGTATCGATGAAATTTGTAGAACAGATTTTAAATTTAGTTTGAATGTACACCAATTTTGGAAAACCCTAAATCGCTTAAAGTCTCAAACTATAAAGGATTAAGTGTGATGTCTGTCAATAGTTCAATTTTGGTATAATTCTCGGTAAATCTGTTAAGAAAACACTAGTGAAAATTATATCTCACACATGTATATCTAAATGTACTGACGGAAAATCTTAATAGATATTGATGTACGTAAATTATTGCTAATTCTATAATTTTCTCTTGTATTAAATGAGACAATATCCAAATTATGTCCGCTATAACAATTTATAAACTGTTTTATCAACAATTTCATTTAGGGTTTTTTGTTTAATATTTTTATTATTATGAATAATAGATACAGAACGATTCTTTTTTGTTATTGAAACCTATTGATTTTAATTCAATTTTTTTATGATATCGTAGGTGACATTTACATTAAATTTAAATAGTCTTTAATTCTAACAGATCTCCATCTACTTCACCATATTTGAAATACTTTGTACATTTTTAATTAAGAACAATTCACTTATTCATGGGTTAAACCTATTTTAATTTTAGTATTCGTACGAGAAATTTCCCACACTGAATAACTGCATTAACACAATATATGAATATTAATAAGTGTTTGTAAGACCGTTTTCTCTAATAATACTGAAGTAATTGTTACATATACTTTTTTACTTAAGGAAAATTCAGTACAGTTTTTCGTCGAACCAATAATATAATACGTGAGAAAGAGAGTTAAAGTAGAATAATCTTCCACAGATCGAAGAACAGTAGTAATAGCTGAAAATTTAAGCAAGTTTAGATCTGACAATTTACAAATTGCTATAACTTATATATGTATTTCCTTGTTTCGATAGGACTCATTTCTAGTTCCTGTAAATAATTTATTGAGGGTTACAAACCCTGTACTATTGTATTACAATATTAATGTTACAAACATTTAAATTTTAAAATGTAATTTTTTAAAAAGTATCAGGCTGAATTTTAAAATTTACAGACTGTTATAAAGAGAATTGAATGGGCTTTAAAATGATGCCTTACTTGACCCGTAATGCCATTTAAATATTTTGGGGTGATCGTTACCCGCGCTTGGAGGTGTAAGCAGCGAAGTCGAAATCACCGGAAAAAAGTGTCCCCCTTTGATCAAAAATCGACGCGTCTCTGCGTTTTTTTTAAATGTTGATGCAATTCCTAATATTGGCTCTGTTTCGTTTTTGTTTGGCCACCCTGTATATAATATTAAGCAAAAGAAGATATCTTGATAACCTGGCCAATTTAAATATTTTTTTACTGTATACAGTATTTCTGTTCAGCATTCATTATCATCAGATTGATTAGATCTGATTGGAAAATCGGAGTCTCCCTAATCACTTAAAATTTCAACCCTAACTTCACAACTTTCGTTTTAGTCGATAATATCTTTATTTTAATAGGGTTCAAAAAATTCCAAGTTATATCTCTAGAATTATGTTGATAATGATTTGGAGATAAATGAAAGATTTGGCTAAAAATCTCATTGGATACACTCTATTGTTTAGTTTTAATTAGATCCTTATTCGGAACTTCTCAGATTTTAGATCACGGAGGCGGCTCTACGCTAAAATTGAAGATGTAGATTTTTTTTTTTTTTTTTTTTTTTTTTTTTAATTTCCCAATTCATTTGCAATCTGTAAAATGGTATACAATAAGCAAATTGTTTAACAATATTTATATCATGCAAAAGAAACTTCCCATTGGTAGTTCCTTAAATCTATAATTAGTCACTAATTAGGTATAGCTGTGGGAGTCAAGTTCTTAATCCTAGAACCTAGAAGTGAGATCATAGGAGGTGTAGCGTTTGAGTCTTCTTTGCGCAGTTGGTTGTGTCATGAGATCTTGAACAAGTGTATTAGGATGGAAACTCAGTCTTTCTTTGTATTTTTTACAATAAACTGTGATTTCTGATTTCACTGTTTTTATTTGAAGATCTCGTGCGATGATGTAGTTTGGAACGAACCACGGAGCATTCACAATAGATCGGAGCACTTTAGATTGGAACCTTTCCAGAATTTCTATGTTAGATGTAGATGCTGTACCCCAGAGCTGAATACCATAGGTCCAGATAGGTTTCAGGATGGCCTTATAGAGTAGTAGCTTATTATTTATTGATAACTGTGATTGCCTGCCGATTATCCAATATAGTTGTCTGAGCTTAGACCAAGCTGCTTCCTTTTTGTGAAAATGTGTTTTCTCCATGTTAGTCGTCTGTCGAGATGTGGTAGTTGATGACCATCGAGTGTTACTGGAGGGCAGTTTTCTCTCCTGTTTGTAAATGTTACCTGGACTGACTTAGTAGTATTTGCTCTGATTCGCCAATTGCTTAACCAGTGTTCTATTCTGTAGAGATGATTTTGCAAGATTTGTGCTACCTGGTTTTTGTCCTTGTGCGACGCTAAGATGACGGTATCGTCTGCAAATGTTGCTGCTAGGCTGCTATTACTCGTAGTCAGATCAGCTGTGTATATAAGATATAGTAATGGTCCAAGTACACTGCCTTGTGGGACTCCAGATTTAATTTCATAGACGGATGTTTGTTCCCCGTGATGGTCTACTAGGAAGTGGCAAGGTAGGATTTAAGGAGTAGGAAATAGTTAATGGGTAATGCTTTTCGTAATTTGTATAGGAGTCCAGGATGCCAAACTTTATCAAATGCCTGTGTGATGTCCAAAAATGCTGCAACACAGTACTTTTTGTCTTCCAGGTCTTGTCTGATTTTGCCAACTACTCGATGGACTTGCTCGACTGTGGCGTGATCTTGCCTGAATCCAAATTGGTGATTGGGTATCAGCTGGTTTTGTTCAACTATTGGTTGCAGTCTGCCAATTAGTAGCTTTTCTAAGAGTTTTGATATTATCGGGAGCAAACTTATGGGCCTATATGACTTTACTTCTTCAAGAGGTTTTCCAGGTTTTGGTAACAGAATAATTTTTGCAACTTTCCATTGGGCCGGGAAATAGTTTAATTTTAGGTAAGCATTTATTATAAATGTTATTAGTTTTACTGCGTTACGTGGTAGCTCTTGGAGAATTTTTGCTGTAATTTTGTCACATCCAGGGAATTTTTTTGGATTTAGTTTATTAGTAATAACATTTTTAATTTGTTGGACTGTAAATTTTTTTATTGGAAGTTCCAGTTGATAAGGTGTGTCTTGAAATGTATGAATTTCTGCTTCCGTGTTATCCATGGGATTGGGTGGAAATGGTTGAAATACCTCTCGTAGATGACGGCCAAACAAGGATGCTTTTTCTTTGCTGCTTTTGGCCCAATGTCCATCCTCTTTACGAATGGGCGGGTTAAAAACTTGGGGACGATTTATCTTTTTTGTAGCTCTCCAAAGGGAATATTCGGTGGCTTCTGTTGGTGTCAAGTTCCTTAAGTATTGTTCTATACCATTGTTTTTATAATCCTTTAGGAGTTTTTTCAGCTCTTGCGTTGCTCTATTAAGGGTTGTTTTGTCTCCAGGGGCTCGTGTTGTCTGCCATCGTTTACGTAACTTCCTTTTGTTTATTACTTTTCTCTGATTTTGCCAGGCAACTCATCGATGTTACTATTTTTGTTTATTTCTGGTGTGGTTTGCCAGATGTAGATTTAAAAGCGCTTTCATCTTAAGGAGAATTTTGATATTTATTTGTATTAATACCTATCAATTTAAGTAAATAAATTCGAATGGCACCAATTAGAATAGAGTAACCATCGATTATTTCTAAAGGTCCGCCTTTCACTGAATAACAAATCAAAATTCTCATTAAAAAGAAAAAAAATGAAAACAAAATTCTAACTTTCTTCAAAACAATTTATACACCAACTATTAGAAAAGGTTGTCGATTTTTAATTATTATTATTTATTAATGCTTTTTTTGTCTTTTGCAATATAATATAAATATAACATTGCCTACATATTATGAGAGTTTTAACGTGTGAATATCAGCCATGTAAATACAAGTATAGCTCCTGTCTCCTGAGATAGTTTAATCCCAATTGACGTTTTATGTCATTCTCGTGGGATTAACCGGCACGAACTAGACAAATATGTTTTGAATAGATATACTTCAACTTGTGCGTGTCGGATAAAAATCGATTCGACGTTCTCTATTCCTATTTTTTTGTGAACTTATATTGGGATTTTCTGTTTCCACGGGAAAAAATTAGAAACATTTCAACATTCAATTCAAAGAATCTAAATAAAAAATAAATTAGGATTAGGTTTATCTTATATGGTTTAAAAAAAATGGCCATTACCAGCAATTAGCTGTAAAATTTGGGGATTTTTTGCCAGATGGTCCTTGCTAGTTTCTCTTTAAAGCTTTGCACCCATCTTGCAAATACCCTGTATAAAAATAGTTTTTAGTTAAAGTTCCAAACTTTGTTAGGTAGATTTCCATGTAGTTTTTTTGTATACAAGTTTAAACCAAATTAAATGTAAAGGATCTGAGCCCCACATGTTCTCACTTGATTATTAACATCGAAAGCCCAATGCAACAATAAAATAATAAATAGTATTGCAAAGAATTTCATTTTCTTCAATCAGACGTAACTGTGCACAGCGTATTCTCATCTTCAACGTTAGGAAATATATTTATTTCTCTATGTAATCGATTTATTACTTTCGTAATAAACCTTCAAACAGTTCAATAAAAAGAAGGAAAATGTTACAAGAAAACTTATAATTTCAGAAAATATTGATATGTTAAAAATTGATACATCTGTATGCGAGAACTAGGACTAAAATTTATAACCGTTTAACTTTTGTCGCAAAAAAATAAAAGCTTTGTGTGGTCTACATTTTTATACAGGATGTTTCATAAATCCTTGCCCATCTTGCAGCTGGAGAATCATTGACCCAAAATATGATTATTTAACCTAAAATACAGATTTTTGTTCATTGTTGCGATACCTTCTAATACTTTTCTTTGCGTTATTGTCTCTAAGTTTCAATATAAAAATGAATAAATCAACATAAACCTTCATATCTAATTTGAATCATATTAGCTTTATTATTATACATTTTTCTGATCGAAAAAACTGACGAAAGATGCACCTGGGAAATAATATTAAATTTTATGCGCAAAAATATTTAAAATCATAGACTCTATCACACTGAAACAATGAGAAAATAATGAGAAAATAATGAGGTATTAAAAAATAGATCTTTATGACATTTACAACAGTGGTCTAGAAAGTAGAAAGTGAAACTAGGTCTCTACCCCTACCTCTACCTAGCGAAAAACTTTTTTAATATTTTAAAGTTTTGTCTAACATACATAAACTTTTTGCCAAGTACTCGTATCAACACAAAAATAATGAAGTACAAAAGGATAATAAAGTTCGAAATACCAATTAAGGATAAACGATGAAATCAAACAAGATATCCGGGAATCTAAATATACTTACAGCCGTTCAAATAAATACAGAATACAGCGTACTCTAAAAATGTGGAAGATAAAACTTCCTTCACAGATTTGAAGATTGAAACTGACAAAACTAAATCTTGAACAAATTAAATTAAATTTTAAAATGTGAAACCTGAACAAACTTAAGGAAAGAAACAAATATAAACAAATAAAAATGAAAACCAACGAAAATAGTAAATAATGATAACAATAAAATTATTATAAATGTAAAAGATAGAAACAACGAAACTAAAACTTTGACAAATAAAATTAAAACAAAAACAAACTAAAGAAAAGAAACAATCATAAACAAATAAAAACGAAATCAAACGAAAAATGTACTATTATTACAAATGTAAGAGACTATTCTTTTCTTAAAATTCCACGATATTATAAAACTTTTTAAGACCACAAACGAACAAAGATTATTTAAAAAGTATTAAAATATCGTGGAATTTTGAGTATATTTTATCTTTTACATTTATAATAGATAGATTACAGAAAATATGCTTAGAAACAATCATAATGAATAAAATTATTGTCGAAAAACTAAAACGGTGATTAGATAATTAGATAAAAAGCAAGGGTTAAATTTATTTTTAATTGCAAAAGAATAATTCAACAGTGAAAGTTACTTTTAAATTTTAATTTAAAGCAACTTGTATTTCGCTTAGCAGAAATATTTCATCTAAATACTTTATTTATTTTTTATTTATTCGTTACATTACTTTGTTCTATTATCTGCCAGGTCAGGAGGATGATGAGCTCCAAGAAATGTGGTCAGTCTCTCTAATCTTTAATTAGTAAAACATTTATGGAGACTCGGCTTATCGTTTCTTCCGCTAGTTGGCATATCTTCATTATTGGTGACTCCAAAAATGAAAACACGCTCTAGCGGAAGATTTTTAAACTTTAAAGTTGTGTATTTGGTTGCTTCGAAGATGTTTTTTTATGTGTATCATAAACTTTGTTTGTCTATGAGGGTTTGTGTTTATAAAAATAATATCGGTTAGTCCATTCATTTCCAAGGTTTCAAAACGTAACACCAATTGTTGTCACTCAAAAAAAGTTAAGACAGAAATATACATTTTCACTATTTTCCCAAAGATAATAATAGAAGTATTAAATATATTTCGAAAGGAGGGAGAAGTAGATAAAAAAAAGCTGTGGAGGAGGCTTTATCGATGGGAAAACCAATTACAAAAAGTATACTTGTTTGTATGTTCAAAGCATTTTTGAAATAAAGATTATCGTGCAGAAAGTAAGTTAATAAAAAATATAAAGTATTATAGCATTTACTTTAGGTAATTTAGTATGAAATACCTTGTTATTTTTTGTATAATCTAACAAAAGTTCCTTTTATTTCATAGGTACATCCTATCCCTTTAAGAGTACTTGTTTGTAAACAAAAGCTTCTCTTCCGGATATTTTGCCAATTAAAATTATATGTTTAGCATTCAAAAATTCTTCCCCTTCTACAAAAAGTAGCGACGTCTGAACGGAATTTTTACGAGTTGCGGGCGCTGTAAAAAATATTTGTTTGGCTGAAACTTTTGCAGAGGCAGCCGCGCTACTTTCATAGAGAAACTGCAGAGCGTTGATGTGATTGTGAAATACCCTGTACAAACAGTAAAATGTTATATAAAAAGAATTATAAAAATGTGATTTATCTGAAAATGAAATAATATAGAGATTCCAATTAAAAAAAATATATTTGATTTTAAATCGTATCTTAACTCCCAGTACCAGTTTAGTTCGCAAAATTTTTAATATCAATAATAGTAAAGGAGGTATTGCACTTTGACATTTGCTTTCCTCATTTGTACATTCTCGTTTTTTTATCTAGTCTTTTACCCAAATTCTAGTTTTGTTACGACGCCTGTCGTTTTCCTGGTCGATTTAACAGAAAACTCAATAATACACTAGTTGCAGTTAGTAATACTCTGCCCTCAACAATATCCATATTTTTTGCAACAAGCAATATTTTATATTAATAACAAAAATAAATAACTCGGACACCATGTGAACACCACAAAAATCGTCAAGAAACAGAAAATAAATATAGCGCGTTGTTTTTATTCTGGTTGCATGGTGCAAACGCAGCGTATGTAATGTGAACACATTCTCAACCTTTTTTTGCAGTTTTTACGATAGCTGCACTAAAAGAAGAGATTGCAACATACTACTTTTGGCTTGTGTCTGAACACGATACGAAACTTTTGCAGCCGCAGCACAAATACTGCGCTGTAAAAGAAGCTGTGTCTGACCCTCAAGCGTTCCTTGAAATAATAGATACCAGCTGTAATATGCTACTAAGCTGTAGTTGTAGGACATATAAGTGGTGTTTCCTCAGTAACATATACAAATAGTGAATAGATAACAATTTCATTTAACTTTTCCGAATGAAACTGCCGCCTTTTCGTAAAATTTTAAACATAAGCAAAAATAACAGTAAAATGACTAGAATAGGATAATTTTATTAACCAAAGATTAAGTTTCAACACTGAATTTTCAGATTAGCCTAGAAAAAATAGTACAGTGGTTAACAAATAATAGTTTAAAACAAAAAAAAATGCATGATTTTGCAGCGATCTCTATTTGTTGCTCAGTGTTATGTTATACATATATTGAAAAATTAAATTACCGTAATTTGATACAAAATGCGCAAAGACAAATTTAATATTGGTTTTGATATATCTGCAACACTTATAACAGGAATTATTAGAGGTAAATCACATTCTCCCATTGAAGCAAACAAGTAATAAGCAAACTTGTGCTAATTTGAAACATTTCCGCGAAATCCGTACCTTTCTAACTTGGGCTGTTTAGAAGTTAACAGAGAACTTCTAGAGAAACAATATTGGAAGAATATGTTAATTATATAAGGTGTCCCACGACGTTTTGACAATTCAATATTTCGAGAACTGTTCACATGACAAGTATGAAGTTTGACAGGTCTAAAAATTCGCAACTATTAATTAAATTAATTGTTTCAACTCTTACTTTATGGAAATTATTCATAATAAATATGGAAAGATAAACAATACTTATCTTGAATTTCCACCGTCTTCCAAAGAGTTTTGATATGTATTCACGTCTGTCTTGGTTTCGATATCTGACAATACCATTTTCCAAGACAGATCTTTTTTAAGAACGTAAACAAATTTCATGTCATAAACCTGACAACCAATCATTATTAAGCAGAATTCTTCTTTTTCTAAAAATATATTTGGTTAATATTATTTAGTTCAAAAGGTGATCTAAGACAATTAAACTTCCCAGGTTTAGTTGTTCATTCAATGCTGTAGATTGAGGGATATTTTAGGTCGAACTAGAACACTAGTTTTGAGTTTAGATTTATTCTAATTGAAAATCATATTTTGGAAGCAAATTTTTTAATATTCATATGAATATATTCTTGGGGAAACTCGTAACCTTTCTTGAAAAGCCGTCATCAAAATTCTTGCAGCGATCCCAAGAAAGTTATAAAATAACAGAGAGTCGTTTGTGCCGTTAGGGTATCATTTCCGTTCTAAATATTCACTGAAGTTTAGGCGGGTGGAATTGAGTTTAATCTCGATTCTATGGGGGAAGATTTTTAACCGTTTTTCATTTTATTTTCTCTGAGAGGTAGAGGGATATCAATTTTGCCATTATTTTGTTTTATAGCTTTGGTTCTTATTAGGACATCGGAGAATCTTCGCAATTTCAGAATTAATTGTTTTTTGTGTTCTTACAAATTTAGTCTGATTGAAAACGAATCTTTTTGATTATACCCTAAAAATATTATAAAAATAAAGAATCGAAATTGGAAACTGGGTGAAAAAATATTTTAAAAGTGTAGAAGACAAAGATAAATTTTGACGTTTATAGCAAGTTGTAGAATATAAAATAAAAGAAAAATGTTCATAAAATATAAAAAATAAAATTAATTTATAAAATGTTGATAATCAAGAAAGGGGTTTTCAGATACATGAGCAGGACTAAGAGGTGCGGTTTTTGGTATAGACTGATATAAATCGTTTAGAGAAAATAAATTTGGAAAGAGTGGTCGTGCAATTAACTTGAATTTGACAAAAATTTATGACTTCCCTTTGACGAAATCAGATCTAATTTTAATTTCTTTAATGAACAGCTCTCTGATAATGGAAAGTAAATGAATAAATACTACTATGGGCCTATTTAAAAATGAATTCTTCAATCAAGAAAATCTTAAATCTAGAAAATTTATGTTACACTTGACTACCTCAAATCAATCATAATTTTTATTAATTTAGACAATAAAGTTTGGAAAAGTAAACTGTACTGTTTGGTTTTCTTTTTTATGCTCTTTCCAAATCTACTGATATGTTTGTAAAATTCCAACATAAGTATTCAGTGTTATATAGGGGCATGTTAAAAAATTGTGTATTTATAATCTATTTTGATTTTAGAAAATAGGAAAATTTTATATACCAAATATTGGAAAATTATATACAAGGTGACTTAAGAATGTATGCCTTAAAAAAGAAAATTGATAGATGCAATGATACACAAGGGTGTAGTCTGCATCATAAGTAAATTTCTATAATGATTGGGAAATCATATGAACACCACTATTTTTTACTCATCATTAATGATGATATCAATATACAATTTTTATTGCCAGATTGTTTTAGAAAACTTGCTTGAAGAGTAAAAATAAAAAATCTTAATACAAAACTCTTAGGTACTAGTTACTCAACAACAAAAAATGTTTGGTGATACCAATCTCGTTTAATTTATTATGGTTATATCATATTTTATATGATTTGCATATTTTTATTACTATTTTTGCTTTTCATTAAAAATTTTTGTTAAAGGGACACATCTTATTCTTATTATTATCCGAATTAAATAATTAATCATCTACTTTGTTAATTTGATACACTATTTGCATTATGTAAACAAGAGAACTGCTAGATGGGATAAAAATCATGATTTAAAGTTGAAAATTAAAAAAATAACCATTTTTATATATAAGTAGGGCAATTACAGGTACGGCTGCTGCTCTGTGGTAAACATCGAATTTTTTTTATATCAATATACCAGTGGGTGGGGTCAGCTAAAATTCTGTGTATATGAATCCCGAAATTGAAAAATAGTTGTCAACAAATTCACAAAATTTTATTGAAACTTAAACATAACGAAAACTTTGAACTAATTAAACAATAAAATCTTTTAATGTATAAAATAATTTAAGTCCATTTTTAATAAATGTAAAACCTAAAATTAATAAATTAAAAAATCATGTATTTACAAACTAAATTGTCCCGATTTAACGCCATCTATCTTGGCCAAACCCTTAGAAATTTTGATATAAGGTACTGTGAACACTTACGAGCTTCTAGATTAAAATGACCAGATAAGTCACATTACACAAAACATCTCATTGCCATTAAACACAAACCTTCACTTAACAACACAATTGTCACAACATTGGAGGTGCTTCATATAATTGACAACAAAGAGGAACTTGATTTGTTGAAGCAATTTGAAATTCAGAAATATCTACAGTGTCCTCAGTACATAGTACTAAATTAATAATTTTAACCAATTTTTTAGAAAATGAAGAATATTGTTACTTACCAAATTTATAACAAAAATCACACTGTATTGTTTATAATGATAAATTAAGCCAATACATGAGAAATCTGTCAATTTCAAAACACTTAGATTATGTTCGATGGGTGAAACTGGAGTCACATAATAATTAAAAAAGGTTTGGAATACTATGAAAATTCAACATAAGTATAGTTTATCTTTTTTATTTATTAATGAACAAATTGGTTATGTAGTTTTGAACCGCTAGGTTTGTATTCTATGATATTAGAGCTTCAATTCAAGTTTTCACCAAATTTTACTCTTACCAAAATATTATTTCTATTTCAATTTCATGTATAATCCTTTCATTTAAAAAATAATAAATAAATAAACGTAAATACATTTTAAATTAAATAAAAATGTAATTTTTTGAACAAAACAAACAAAACTATCTGCAATGCTACACTCGTATATTTTTCGTTTATGGCCACACAATTTGTACATGCAATGAATTTAAATGGTTTCTCTAAAAATAAATTAACCCATTTATTTTTTAAGGTTTTTTTAATACTAAATATTTGTTTACAACCAAAATAGCCTATCATTTTTATTATTGCATAAAATTCGTAAATAATTTTTCTACTCCCACAATTGTAAATAAATACACAATGTTTGACTAGAGGTACTGTTTATCGGAATTAACCAGTTTATATAGAAACTACTATTTTTTCAACAAAATTTGACGCCGATATTGAGTGGAATACTTATTTAGGATTTAACTGGGACTAAAGTTTTAAATACTGAATGCGTTGTTGCTATTTCACTCTAAAAACGTTTTCATTTTCCAAATGTTGAAAATCAATAACTTGACATGACAATAGTATCCATCTATTGCGTTTTGCAGCTGCTAATTTATTATTCTAGAAATTATTAATTTCAATTTTTTTCTCTTTATAGAGCTTTTATTTGTATAAACATACTTGACTTTCAAATACCACGCATACGTTTGAAAAGTACTCGAGTCGTAGTTTTGTATAAACTGAAAATAGAGGAAATTGATTATAGGGCCGATATAATTAAATATTTTATGTTATGATAAATTTAAGCATGGCCGAAAAGCTGGAAAAATTCCGTCGCTGAAGAAAGAAACAGCATCTCATATTATGAAAAAATCCATTATAAGGTATTGGGGGGTCGGGATTCTGAATCTGCTCCAATTGTAGGTAAATATATTTACCCAAAGAATGTCACAAAAAATTAGAACTAATATAGTTTTAAGTATTTAAATACCCATAAAACACAAACAGTACTAGTCATTTAATATGTTTCTATTAAATACATGGTTGGGATAAAGAATGGACCAAGTAAATATCTTTAAAACGAAACGGACGATATTTATGAAAATGGTGGAATTTACATTTCTAATGGAAAGATTCCACAAAATAAGAGTAGATACCTAGAATCATAAAAATTATTATTATTTATTATTATTGTTTATATTGCCATTAATTGAGCTACTATTTCACTGTATTCATCTGTATTATGTATGAAATGGTAAAGGAATATTGCTTATTGATTTTCTGAGACTATTAGAGGATATTACTTCACCAATCTTTTAGATGACGCATACAAGAAAATTGAAAAAAAGGCGGCAACTTTCCGAAAAGAAAATTATATTTACTCATAAAATTGTAAAAATATTGTTCTGAATTATAAAGTATTTTCTTTTTCTCCAAATGTAGTTTCTTCCTTTGTTTCTAATCTTTCATCATCTTAAAGAAAGTTTAAACAGTGGTGGCAAAATTTTTGATGAACACCCCTTAAATATCATAGAAATAAGTAATAGAATACTTTATTATACCTAATACAGTAACCCAATAAATTTAATGTAAATGAAGGCATGTACGTAATATTTTTTTAATTTTTTTGGCAAATGCGTCGCTACATTAAACTTTTTTTTGGTAGTGCTATAATGGATTTGGAACATCATTGATGTAAATGCACGAATACTAAACGATATATTGAACACATAATAATTTTCTATTAGCGATCGGTAAGTTTACATAAAATTAATTAATACTCATTAAGGTTCTTATAATTTCATGAAAATAGAAAATTTAATTCGAGCATATGTAGGAAAAAGGCATCAGGCGGGTGAAAATAAATATGCGAGCTAGATAATTTTCCCACCGAAATAAATTTGTGTAATCGTTTCTGGAACGCGGTTAGAGCTATGAATCACGCCGTTGCCTGCAGCCTGTGTGGAAAATTAAACCCATTTAACCCCAAACTTTGTACCTAACCATACAAGTAGAAAATATCTAATTAATCAACTTTTATGAACGTCATACTTTCGGAGGTGTTGAATATTTTATTCGGTTACTTTTTCAGCATTTCTAAACAGTATTTTATATTCTCTGATTATTCACACTGTACAGGATGAATTAAACTCTCCTGTTTTGTTTTCTACAAATATTACAAGTATGGAAATGCTTTTTCTATTAGTTCGTCTTTTACGTGTCTGAAAAGACATGTTTGTACCTGTTAAAATAATATAATTTCTTGAATAGATGTGAATAAATTTCTATCGTTAAATAGTTTAAACGAGAACGATGGATTTAATCCGAAAAAGGGATTCAATGGGATAATCGGGTGGCCACTCAACGATTTTACTCAATCAACCAATCCATCGATTTCTTAAAGAAACCCTTTTGAATGGAAGAACGTGTTTGGAATTACTATTGTGGGCTCTCTTTATAGCCCTGGTAGCCGCCTTAAAGAATTTCTAATAGTTTTTCGTTAAGCTAAATCAACATTGGGTAAAGAATTTGTTACAAAAATTATTTTTCACCCAATAAATTTAGTAATAAATTAGAGCATTTCATTACTAATTAAAAAGACATTTTAAGAATTAGTTAAATCAAACATTAATATAGGAAAACCATTTTAACCTTTTATTACAAGCAGAGGAATTTAGCTATAAAAATATAATCTATAAATAGAATATTTAATTTTGCTTTATATTTTTATTTGTGGTGTTCGTTTCATTCTCTGTTTTCTCTAGTGTTTCAAATTGGACTTTTATTTAACATGCCTTCAAAAATATTGAATTAACAATGAAGGATAAAATGCGTGAGACTTCACAACTTTCTGCGATGAAATAAAACCTTGCACAAATAAAGTATGAAAAATATTGGAGACATAGATTCGCTTGAATTCTCACTTCAGATATACTATACACGCGACTAAATTCATATTGACTTGACAAGTGCAAAAACTTTTTGCTACTTTTAAGAAAAAAACTTTTATATGATAGAAGTTTTTATTGAAAACAAGATATTGTGGTTACAATCAATATTAATAAAAATAATGTAGTTTTCTTAAAGATGGCGACGAATAATGCAAAGGAAACGAACAAGTCTAAGAAAAGTGTTACTGTTACACTTCCGTTAAATACGTCAGTAGAGGAAAAATAGATTTAGAATTAAAATTATTAATTAAACAACAATGGCTGACCCAAATGAAATTCTATTTATATATATATACAAAAAATAATTCATCTGAAAACAACTAACGTTAGAAGATAGAAGAAATAAATTACTATACATACACAGACAAGAATGATAAGATAAAAAGAATAGCTATGAAGGCAGCTCCAGAAATGGAAGCAGGGGAGATAATGAGGAAAATCGAAAAAGAAGCGAAAATAAAATAGAAATAGTAATTCCATTTAAAGCAATTGATGAAAAAATTAAAAGTAGAAGTTACATAATTATAATGTAAAAAGATGTAGACTTAAAAACAATATATAAAATAACGAAATGAATTAAATAATTTAAATTAAAAGTCTTTTAACGGAAATAAATAAAATCGTCAATTTAAATAAAATGAAAACAATACTTCAGAAAATTAAAACGATCTGTCTAAAAAAAACCTTCACGGAGTAAGCGGCAATATTATTAAAATACGAAGAATGAAAATGAACTGATTGAAAAATCAAATAAATTTAGATTCTTTTTGTCAGGTTTGTTAGTATTTGTTAATAATTAAAAAGCTCGACATACGCCGTAAAAAATGCGGGAGGAAAAATAAAATAATAAAAAATTAATGGTTCACAACTAAAAAGTAAAATTGGTGGTTAACGAAACAATCATAAAAAATCGTGTGAAAAGGAACAAAAGTGTCAAAAAAATTAAATTGTAAAAAGGTAATACCTTATTATTATTATTATTACTATTATTATTATTATAGTCCAAACAAAAACAACGTATTTTAAAAAATGTCTAATAACGATCCTTGAAGAAAAAATCTGTACGAAAATCAACAAAAATAAAAATTGTACAAATATTTTTACTTAAAAGTACAAACTATCATTTTTTTTTATTATCTTGAGTATGAAACGCATTTTAGAGTTGTATTATGCAATGGTTTAATCTAAAAAGTGATGGTTGTAAATCCAAAAATAACAGCTGCTGTTGTTGCATTGCTTCAAGATGAAATAAACGGGTGCCATGTTGCCCATTAATATGAAACACCCAATAGCACTGTATACCTTATTTTTAACCTTTTTTGGAAAATGGAATTTACACCAGATGACCTGGTAGTGGTCCCCAGTGAAGAACTACTAACGCCAATGATAATCACTTTATCATCTTATAAAGTCTGCAAAATTGTCTTGCTACAACTGCGGAAACCAGAAATCGACTTCATCACATGTGAAATAACGGCGAGACCGGTTAGGATGCTAATCTTACCTAATCGTAAAAAGCTTTGTTTACCGATCAGTCCAGGTTTAACTGCGGTCTCCACATAGTCGTAAGAGAATATGGCGAAACCAGGTGAATGTTTTGCAGAATGTATCCAAATTTCTAGTGTCGACTACCAAGGGGCTCAGTTATGATGAGGGCTGGATACATATACACAAACTTGTATATTATTCCAATTTATTTCCTAACAGCTGCTAGGTACGTTGATAAAATTCTCCAAGATTTTGTTGTCCCTTATGTTGATTTTGTTAAATATAACATTCTTTTAATGCTTGATAATGACACTGCGGTAAATATTCCAGCAGCTTATCCAGATGAGAACTCAATCAAGCATACCTGCAGAAGAATTTAAAGTCGAGTTCCTGCTTCTTTAACATGTAATTTGAACTTATTCGTCAATTACTTTTAGGTTTGCCAAGAAGAATCGTTTAAATTAAAAACATTTTTTCTTCGAATAAATGTCCAATCGTTATTATTATAAATTACTTATAATAAATTGTTTTGTTGTTTTGTTTGTATTTAAAGTGTTAAAATAAAACATTACAAAGTATTAAAATGTTAAGTTTTTTTTAAGCTAAAGTTATTCGTTTTTCTTGACGGTGAGCGTATATATTTTTAAGAAATAACGAACTTTAATAAAAGGATTAGTATGCTTAGCACCAAGTAATATAATTTTTGTATCGGATATTACGAGAAAAGTAGACAGGTACAATACAAAGGAGATGTTGAAAGAATATTAATAAGCCAAGAGCATAAAGAATATAGAATTTATGTTTTTGATTATATAATATAATATACATACTAAGAAAAATGATTATTTTTATTTCATTTATTTATTAGCAATCAGATACACCCATTTAATAAGCTAATGTGGTGACTTTTACAATATTTTGGGTGCTTGTACAGATAATTTGGAGAGGTGAATACCAGTCAGACCACCTCAGTTACCATTTAAGTCTGGTGGACAGTTTCTCTTCAGTCTATGATTGTTTGTTGGTTGTAGTAATTGTTCCAATAGGGGATTAGGATGTACTTCTAGTTTTTTGTGGTGTTTCCTGCTCCTGTCATCAATGACTTTTGTTATGAGTTATGAGTGTTCAGATCTGTATGTAACGTATGGTTGGATCCATACCATGGTGTATTTGTTATAGCACGTAGAATTTTCGATTGAGCTCTTTGTATAATGGAAATATGAGATTTAACTGCATATCCCCAGTATTCTATCCCATAAATCCAGATATGTTTTATAATGGATTTGTACATGAGCAGTTTTGACTTTTAAATCAATTTGTCTAGGAGGAGATATTTGACTACTTCCAGCTGTGGTATGATTTCTTGGTTAAGTTCAACTGTAGGGCAGAGTACTTTTCTGAGACTAAATGTTATTTGAGAGGTTGACTTTTGTCTTCCTTTTTTTTAGCCATTTTCTTGAAAATTTTGTAGTGCCGTATTAGGATGTATAGACATTATGGTTGTACCATCAGCAAAAGTACTAGTGATTATATTTCTTGGAGCTGGTATATCATTCGTGAATAGTACATGTAAGAGTGGGCCAAGTACGTTTCCCTGTAGCATACCAGAGTCCTTGGTGCCAGACTATGTCAAAAGCTTAGCTCACATCTAGGAATGTTGTAGTACAGTATTGTCGATTTTTTAACGTTAGTTTTATTACATTCACTAATCTATGGCATTGTTGTATTGTGGAACGCTTTCGCCTGAATCCAAATTGATGAACAAGAATACTTTCAATTACATCAATATCTGTATTTATTCTTTTAAGTAAAAGTTTCTCGAGTAATTTCTGATATTGATGAGAGTAAACTTATTGGACGATAGGATGTGTATTCAGCTTCATCTTTATCAGCATTATTACTGAATTAAATAGATATATAAGTAAACTTAACCCTTTTTCTGGTAATTATGTTAGCATCCTCGATGTTCTAGTATCTTTGTTCGGAGATTTTTTGGATTAATCATTTTAATTTCATCCCTTGGCTCATTTAAAGCGATATTTTGTATTAGTAGTTCTTGTTCGAGTTCATGTGCTTGGTCATTATCATGCGTAGTAAAAACTTAGATGTGTTTCGGAAATAAATCTACTTTCTCTTGGTTAGTTTTTACCCATGGTTCTGGTAGGTTAGAGTCCTTTCTTATGGGTGGTGATGTTGTTTCTGGCTCTTTCTCATATTTTGTAGATCTACAGATTGGATTGTCTGGTCTGGCATGATTTGATACATAACTTTCAAAATACTTGCAACTTACAATAATTATTTAATATTTACAGCCGTGATAAACCATTATTCAATACTGCAGTACCATCAAAAATAATTCAATAAACGACGAAAAACTTTTCAATCTCTTCCTATCTCAACTCGTATTTATTTCCGTTTCGTTACTGTTTCTAACCTCCTTCTATTTATTTCGGATTATGTAGATTCATTTAACGTTACGCGAAAGTGAATCAGATGATTACAATGCACTACTAGACCGTATAAAGTCGTTGCTTACTATGTTCTAATAATTATATGTAAAACAGATCACCCAAAAATACTTTAAACAAGCCGTCATTGATCTACAGTACATTTAAGGCAAAAAATATTTTTCATTAAAAGTTCACTTGTATATGATTTTGAGTAAGTATCAAAATAAAAATTTTACATTCCGAATGTTAAAGACTTCATATGATTATTAAAATATATGCAGCAAATCGTACATACATTTTAAACAAAATAATTGAAAATGTCAACATTTTCCCATTACATTTTTAATAAATTTTAAACTGTGACATAAAGTTTTCAAAAAAATGTTACCAAATCCTTTTAGTATTTCACAATCTACTATCAAAAACAACTATTTCCAATTAGTACTAATTAAAATCCAGCGATAATAACCTTCGAAACACATCTCTTTTCGGTTTTTTACACATTTTTAACGCTCTGAAAGATCCCCCACTGAATAAATAACATCTGGAATATCAAAATAAATGAATGTTTCGTTTTAATTGGAATTATTGACCTGTAATATAATTATCCAGCACAAGTCGGCTTAATATCATTTCAGCAACATCCACAATAAATACCTATACGAAGATGAAAGGCATAGAAATATCCTGTAGTAAATTGTAGGGAATGAAAAGCAGCACGGAGCATAAAGCGTCAGCATATCACCCTCTTACGACTAAAGCATATCATTAGACTAGCTATGATATTTTTATTTCCAAGAAGTGCGTCAGAATTGCGAATGGGGATAAATGTTCTAATGCAGTTATGTGTGGTATGCGATCTAAAATCAAATTGCACCCCCATGTGGGAAGGTATTGTAACAGAGCAGCCACTGCAACAGCAAGATTGAATTTGAAAACTAGTTTAGGAACATTTCAGTATTAGAACTAGAGTTATTTTCAAATTTTCAAATTCAATAGTCAAAAAACAATCTGGCTTGACCATTATAAATATTTTAAATCAATTAACGGATATTAAATTTGATTTTTAACGGCATATTACTGAAATATAAATTGACTCTTCAAATGACATCACAGATGAGTTTTACGATTGTAATTATATAGAAATAATGGGCATAACTGAAGAAACTGAGCTGTATCTGGAAAGGTTTTTCGGGATTCTCTCCTTCCATAAAAAAGTGTCGTTCAGATTGTTATCCCATTATATAATTCTCCGATCTGAGAAATTGACTAGTTTTGTAAAATTCGAGTTCCTTTAATAATCCGAAAGTCATAAAAAAGTTCCGAATTCGGAAATCGTTGCATTTTAACACCCATCTCGAAAAGTGCCTGTGATCAAGTGTCTTAGCCTGGTTAAATTTTAGAAGTTATAATTTGCCGGTACTTGTCTCAATTAGTTAATAGAGTATTTTAAAAAACTCGGCGAGCCTTAATAATTATTCATATCATTAATTTAATTCGTTCCCCATAATCGGAGCTCCAGGTCTGAATGCATAAGAATCTGGTTGCCAATTTTCCTCATTAATATAATATGGCTATCGATTAATTAATCCAACCTGTTTCGTTAACAAATTTATTGTAAGAACCACGTTCTGCATCCGCTCAGCAAAACCATTACAATATCACGTGTGGTGTCTTATATACATTTACAAACATTCAACGATCTAATCACATATATTATTACAATTAGCAACCAACATCCACGTATATTATAGGGTCTTCCAAATGAAACTGTTCGCAATCTCTCTCTGCAAACCTGCATCTACTAAAGCAACTCCAAAGATAGTACTGGAGTGTCTTAAAACCTTGACCCTCTGGGTCAGACAGTCAGTGATACCAGTGTGGTTGCCAGATAATATTGTAGACTGATGAACTTGCCGAATAAGGAAGATAAGGAAGAAATTTTATCTATTTACTTTTTGCACTTCTTTATAAATATGTGAGTGTCTGTTAAGTAGTTGTGTATAAAGGTATTTCACTTTTAGTACTTAAATCCGTGCTTCTTATGAATCTAATTTAATGATCTAGTATTATTGTTTTTTAGGGGTTTTGTTTAAAAATTTCACTCTCGATTTTCTTCATTTTTGAAATCTATTGATTTAATAAGTTCTCATTCAGGAAAATCTTTACCTTTCGTCTCTATAATGGGATTTTTATTTCACAAAACGTTTTCTTGATATAAATATCTTTTAAAGGCATCAAAAACCTGACCCTTTACCAATTAACATTTTCAACAAAATGATGTCCTTTCAAGGCCATTAAACTGGATTACATTTTGAAGGAAGCCTTTTATTTGAAATAATTCGTGATACTTTTTGGCACTTTATGAGTTTTTTGTTTTATCAAGTGAAGTCGGTTCCTTTGTTGTCACAAAACTTTTGTTCAGACATCGGAATAGATATTTTTCAGAGAATATATTCAGACAAGCGAGTTATATAATCCATCCATTATAATCCCCAAATATGTGCTAGAAAAGGAAAGTGTTATATTGTTTTTAAAATGTTAATGTTGGCTCCCAATGCTTAAAACCTTTATGTATAATTATTTATATACATTAATAATTTATAGACAATATTTTTTTAGAAATCATGTGATAACTTTTTATAGTCTAATTAATATGTATGAATTCCTAATTAATTTAATATTGATTTTAAATATGTCTTTCTAATTCGCCCCTTTTTGGTAAATTGAATCTTTTCCTAATTTGGCAATATTATAAAAACTAAGTCAGAGGCACTATAATATATCATAAGTTTTATTATTTATTCATATAATTAGTTTGGTTAAAAATTTGGAGGAGGATAAGTGTTACCTGGGTGGATTATTGGTTTTAATATAATTTAAATTATTATTATTTTCATTATTATTGTATGCATATTAAAGGTTTAAATCATATGTGGAATTTGCTTATATCAACCATCTACCAATATACTAATTTCTGTTAATCCGTAAAGCCAACTAAAAATCCGTATTAAATTGAACTATTTTTAATTTAATCAATTATTTTAATAGAAATAATTATTGCTTGTGTAATGAAACATAGTTAGTTTTTGTTCTGCTGCTATTCTTAATTATGTTTTATCTCTCTTCATTATAGTCTCAAAATTTTGGTTTCTGCATTGGTAAAGTTTTCATTTTATATTAATATATTTTGAGCCTCCCAATAAATATCCGAAACTTGTGCTTAAATCTTCTTAGATATTAGCTCCGGTATGGGTTCGGCACGGGTAGAAAGAAGTTGATGGGAACTCTGAACCGGATACTATGGTTAGTAATTAATCCATAGGTATTCGGACAAGGTATTTAAAGCAAACAAAGGACCTCCTAAGAAATGTTTGGATGAACCTTCACGAGGTTAAATATACAGTATGTCTACGGATGGCGATCACAAGAGGAGAAAAAATTTTATTCTTAATTAAAAGTTTTACTTACTCTAAAACTCCATGTTATGAAGAAAAAATCATATTTTATCCTATATGCTTTATTTTATAGTCTATTTTCTATGAAACCCTACGAACTTTTTCAAGTTTGAAACATTAACAATAATCTAGTAAGTAATGTGTATATTATTACAAGACAAATTATTTCTTGAAGAGTTAACATTATGAAAGAATGAAATTAGTGCAAAAGTTCATAGGGTTGTATAGAAAATTGACTATAAAATAGGTATGATAAAACAAGATTTTTTCCCATTTCCTGGAGTTTTAGAATAAACAAAATTTTTTACCAAGAGTGACATTTTTCGATAAAATTAAAAACAATTTTTTTTCCTCTTGTGAACCCGATCCGTGGAGACAGTATATGAGAAAAAAAAGAAATCTTATTTTAATAAGTCGCAAGTCTATTATTATGTTTTATATTTTGATTTTTAATAGTTGTTCGGGAGAGCCAACCCTGCATTATTTGTTTACAACTGATTTAAAAAAGTATTATTTCCAGCACAGACACTGCTATCCAGGCTAAAATAAAATTCGTCATCCATAATAATATACTGCTTATTTATAGGTTTCATGTAATATCTCAATTTTTATAAAGAGTTGCGCAAAATGTTGACTTCTTAATCATCGTACATAAACTTATTACTCATTATAGCAAATGTCATATTAAAAATATTTAGGTTCTCACGGAACATTGAAGCACCATAAATATATTTCAAGATATTTATTTTTAAAACAATTTAAATCCAAATAATCACTGTTGCGAAAACTATTTTGTAAAGAATTTTTTATAGTTTGTTTGGTCCCGAAAACAGCCGAACTCTGTTTAGTTCTTTTCTAATTACTATGTTGTCATTTATTTTCTTAAAAAATTCGACTATGTACGCACATCCGCAACCTCTTGGATTTTATAAGAGTCTTTCAAACATTATTTGAAAGAGAGCGGGTAATTATTTTCATAATGTAATTAATTACAATTATAAATTACTATGTTTAAAAAAGGAATTAATTACAATTACAAAGTACAAGAAATTAAGAATGGAATTTTTCTCATAATTACAATAACAAATAAAATGTAATTTTACAATTACAATTGCAGTTACATCTGTTAATAAAATGTAAGGAAAAACGAGCGTGCTAAAAATTCCAACACATTTGTCGCATAGGTAATGTAAGGTCATACAAGGTGTTCACAGAATAACGGGATTTTTTGTATGAATTAAATTTATTTCTTTTATCACTTCTAGTTTTATTGGATTGTAAAAAGTTCCCGTTTTTTTGTGTCACCTTGTATTTAAATCGATTTTTTTTAAATGCTTTAAAAAATTTGATGTGCCACTTTTTGAAATGTTATCATTTTTTTAAACAGGTGAACAAAGGTGACATTATGCTTCGACATTGTAATTATCAATAGTTACTGTTTAAGAATATCTTCCTTCTAATAAATTTTCTTTTTCACTAACACTAACGATATTCATGTCTATTTCTCGACTTGATGTTGATGCTACGACTACATTTGCATTATTTTCTGAAGAACTTTAAAATACTTTTCTGTTTTCTGCGTGCCTGATAATCTTCAATAACATAATCAGGATCTTCATCTGAAGAATTGTGGAATGGCTCAACTTCATCGTCATCTTTAATATTTTTTCGCGACATACATACTTTTGGGAATGAGCTTATTTATATTTAAATCTAAAACAACTGCAGTTATTACCGGCTGTCCCTATAACAAACAACCCTGTACAAGATATTTGTTTTACAGTAAAAATCAAAAATGATATTTTGCGTATAAAAATTTTAGTTCAAAAAAATATCAACTGATGCACATTATATGATACGAAATTTGCCTGGTTATGATCAGTTGTTTTATTTTAAATAGAAACCTCTTGCATAATACAAATACATATACGTTGGTATACCTGTCAGTAATTTGTTTTATGAAAAATAAAAATAATTCTGAAAAGAACTTCAACTAGATAGTAAATAAAAATTTTTAGACATTGATGATATTATTAATATTATACTAATTTTTAAATATTAGTTTATAAAACTATTAGTTAATTACTTGTGAAATCATACCAAAATAATATTTATACATTATAATACTATGCAAAAAAAATGCTTACATTATATTAAAATATTTCCACTTCAACACTAGCCCTAACTAACCTAATCTAACGTTTTGGGTGGCGAAACTAAAAAAAATATGTAGCAACAAACACAAACGCACAATAGGTAAAGCTGACGTATAATTCAAGTTTAGCCAGGAATTTTTCTAGGGTTTAAATATAGACAAAAAATTGTAATTTAAAAATTAGTTAGAATTAAAAAACTAATAGGTAACTAAAGAAGTAATTGGATTTGAAAACGTAATTGTAATTAAAAAAGTAATTTGTAATTGAATTTTTAAAAAGCAAAAAGTATTAAATCCAAGTTATAAATATTTTTTTTAAACAATTACAATTCCAAATTACTTGAAAAGACAAAGGAATTAAATTATAATTACAATTATTAATTTCTAAAGTAATTTAAATATTAAATATGAGTTCAAGTATAGTTTAAGCCCATCAATTTAATAATTTAGTAAATTGTACACATTGCATAAAAATAGTATCAGGACTGACGTTCGAAAAAATGATCGATTACAGAGTTTCCAGCGGAAATATTAAGCAATTATATTGTTAACTACATAAACTAATAAATTTATCTACTTAAATATATTTTAATGTTACATTAAAATTTCCAATATTTGTTTACTTAATAAGTATTCGTGGAAAAAAATATTTAAAGTTGATCGGGAAGAATAAATATTTTATTTTAAATTAAAAGTTGTAATTAAATTTACAAACATGAAGTGATACCCATAAACTAAAATTTACTTTTTTTAAATTTAAAAAATATTTCTTACCCAGTTTGTACAACGATGAATTTATTGCCATCATTTTGAGAAGAGGAAAATTTCTTGATCTCAAAAACTTCGTAGTACTTCGTTTTTGCAAGAATTCGAAACACCCGCGGTTAAGAGTTCAAGTCCAGCAAATACTCTTAGAAAACATGTAAAAAAATATTAAATATTATAACAAATATTTAACGAAAAGAAAAAATCGAGAAAAAGAGTAAGTTTCACATAGAGAAATTCAAAATAATTTTGAAAACATTAGGGTGTAAAGTCAGTAAAAGAAGAAAAATAGAGAGTCACATGAATTACGTGTTTTCAAAACATTTTTCGTATCACTTCTACGGAGTTCAGCATGCTACTGAAAAACTGAAAATCGTGTATAGGGAGGGACGTCAAAGAATACAGAGTTTATGTTTGGAAGATGGTAGTGTGCGCAGTGGCGCATGTCAAGTAAAATCTGGAAAATCCTTACCGCAAGATCATTTCCAATTACCTAATACATAGGTATCAGTAGAGGTATCGCATTTTTTCCTGTTTTTTTTTTTGTTTCTTTATACCGTTATCTTTATTTTGAGGACTCAAATTGCTAATTCCCGTCTCAAGTAGAAAAGATAAAAGCCAATAAACCCAGATCATTCATTTTTATGTTTGCGGGTTTGTATGATAAGGGCTATAATGAAGATTTTAAAAAAATGTATGAAGATTCCAAAAAAGTTTGCGATTACTTTAAATCGAATTAATAGAGAAAGAATTAAGAAAAACATATTGATTAAATCCTTCATAAAGAAAAAATCCTTCTTCATACTAACCCGCAAGGAAAATAATACAATTCCTCCCCCCCGCAAAAGGATCCATTTATACTCCTGACTTCCAAAAGCATATACGGATTCCATGCTCATGAGTAGAAGTCTACAGGACGATCAGTACAAATCCGAATTAAGAAACAACTTATTCTTGTCTATTAGCACATTAGCACATTACGTAATTGCTCAACTCCAGCACCAAAGGGTTAGATTATTTTTAATAACACAGTAGTACTAACAAAAAATCCACAGTTCTATCAATGGAAGATTCGAGAAACAAAATAAATATAGAAACGTTCAAATAATATAAAAGATGGATACAAGTACAGTGTGCCCGGTGTAAACGGTACAAACATACAAAAAAGTACTGCTACTTAAGGCCACGATGCGTAAAATGCACAGGGGATCATGCACCCAACTAAGCAATGCTCAAGGATAGAAAGAACAGCCAACTTTAAATGTGTATTGTGTGAAGGTAATCATCCTGCCAATTATAGAGAATGTTCCATTTATAAAGAATTTTAACAAAATAAATACCAGAATCAAATAGTAACTCGACACATAATAATGCACCACACACTGTTATCTCTCCTCTAGTTCTAACCACGAGTGATGTGGCCGACATTTTTTCCAATCACCTAACAGAAGTCTTCGAACCTTATCCAGCTGAGAAAAAAATGGGATATTGAAGCAGATATTAAGAGGTTTGTTGAAACGACTTACCAACTGGACCTACCACTACACAAAATCTTACAACTAACCAAATGCAAAATTCAATCCTAATACAATTAATCCCAAAAAAATCCCAGGTATGACTTAATCATTGGTACGATATTGCAGGAACTTAAAAAAAGTGGATCCGATATTTGACGCAGCTGTATAATGCAATTTTAAGAACAGGTTATTCTCTACTACCGCGGAAAGTGGCGCAAGTTATAATGATACCAAAGGAGGGCAAACCCGCTGAGGAAGTAAAGTCGTATAGGCCCATCAGTCTCTTACCAACCATGTCAAAATTACTGGAAAAGTTACTACTGGGGAAACTAGAACCAATCTTGAGAGCTAAGCGACTAATATCTGACCACCAGTTTCGTTTCAGAACATAGAACAAAATCTTAGAACTCACAGTATTACCAAAAAAGTAAACCAATCGTTTGAAAATAAGGAATACTGCTCTGCTATCTTTCTGGACATAGCTCACGCTTTGGACAAGGTCTGGCATGATGGTCTACTGTGCAAGATCAGAAAAACCTTCCCCGTAACTACTTCCTCATCATAAAATCTTAACTACAAGACCGGCATTTCCAAGTTATATTCCAAGAGCAAATTACAACATTACACCCAATAATGTCAAGTGTATCTCAGGGAAGCGTACTCAGTCCAATCCTGTATCTAGCCTGCACAGCTGATCTGAAACAGCTGAAACAAAACCAAAAAGATATTGAGAAAAACTAAGAAGAAGTACCAAAAATATTATATATTGGAACAAGAAGAAAGAATTATAGGTCAATATATGTCAGATCGAGAAAAAGAAGACAGGGACGAAAAAGAAATTGTTGTTCCGCAGAGAACGAGAACTAATAACAGACGACGATAAAATATTAAATAAATCCGAGCAACTTTTTATGTTTTTTCATCGATTTATTTTTATTTATTCCTTATCCTCTATCTCATTTCCCTGTTGGGTTGTCTAATTTTAACGTTTAACAATATGTTTAAGAACAACTTTCTATTAAGAGGGGCCTTTAATACTAGTAACATAAATTAAAGTCTGGTAAGAAAGATATTCACGTTCTCATTTTTGACAATTTGGCAAGTTGTGTTCACAAAATACAACCAAAAAAGCTTAACTCCTAAGTTGAGTATAGATAAGTTGATTCTAAAAATATGAAATGTGAAATATTTTTATTATTTGAAATTTATATTTTCTATATATTTTTCATAAAATAGAAAATTCTTGATTTCCTTATTAAAATACCCTGGAAACTAATAGTTCATGCTATTTTGTTTCAAACCCAGTCCACGTCTTTTTTATTTTAATTATTATTATTTTAAATGTTCAGTTTAGTTATTTTGATACATTAGAAATAAATAATTTCAATAAAGCATTCACAATAATACTAATGTCTAACATTTATTTTCAATAATTTTTTACAGTTTAAACGCAAAAACTACAATAATTTTCTTCATTTTAAAGTATGAAACTTATCGATAGCCATATTTGCTTTATTTTTCTATGTGAAGAAAATATTTTCCAATAAATAAAACTGGTTATCATCAACCATTTTGTTATCCAGATATTCCATACTTTATTAAATGATTTCAATGAATTTCTATATAGATATCTAAAAATAAGAGGTTATTTGAAGTAGTTTATTAAATTTATTTAAGTAATTCCTTACATGAATGGAATTAATATTCTTTGTAGTTGGTGACCTATAACAATAAATCAAGTCTGAAAATGAAAGTTGTTATTTATAGTAATAAAATGATTAAATACACATATTTACTTCTTTCTGTATCTCAGGACTCTTAAAAGTGACTACATTTAACTAAATCAACAAACAGAACAATATGAATTGAAAATATTCCATACTCTATGCTCTTTTTAAAAAGACCTTAGTCAGTTTCCTGTATGATAATTTACTGCCACCCTTTTTTCTGACATTTCAAAATTGCTTCCTAAATATAGGGATCAATGCATTTTTGTTCTCTCCCCATACAATCTCGTACTATTTCTGGAGCAATGGATTCACTATAAAATTGTTGCAATTTCGGTAACATTGTTTTGTTTATCATTTTGATGAATTTCTTCACTATATATATAGTTCATTCAACATTATTACTTACAAACGCAACACAAAACTAACATTTGTGTTTATTGGTTTATTGGTCAATTGGCCCTGAATCTGCAAAGAGGAAGAGTTTACTAAAAATATTTTAAGCAGGTACTGCTATAAATGTGAAAACTAGTTAAAAACTTTTACATAATTTTGTTCTGTAACGATTTGTGGACAACTATCTATAAATGTGTGAATAAATACTTGATAAGAATAATTCTTGTCAGTTTTCTGATCGTCGCTTCACAAGGAAAAAGGCCTATATTAGGCTAAAAAACCTTCAAGTGTCCTGTAGTAGATCGTTTAGTGAAAACAAAGAAGGAAATATACTTTGACCAATGTGTAGATAAAAGAAAAAATGTAAGATCTACTCTCTGTTTTGAGAATAGGCACTCAGAACACAATTTTTCCGGGTATTAGCGTTTCTTCACATCGATGCCAATTTTTTAAATTTTTTATCCAGTACAAACAAAAGACGAATGAACATTAAAAATATTTTTATTTTAAAATAAAAATTTTGTATATAGCCAACAAAAAAAATATATTCATAACAAGTAAAGTCTATTAATATATACCCATATTTTTTACTTGAACATTGTACCCCCATATTTTTATTAGTTATAAGTCAATATTGACATATTGAATATAATAATAATTAGCATAATATATAAATGTACCGACCTCTACCTTGTAAACGTTTTCTGAAATTAAAAATAAATTAACTAGGGAATTCGTGACTAACAGTCATATTATAATAATTACCATTATTAAATAACAAGTATATCATGTCAATTTAAAACTGATGTCTTGATACAATTTTATTTCAATTTGGCAACGCCGTTTTAGGGATTGTAGAATTCACAAAGTTATAAATTCATTCCAATTCCAAAAAAATATATTCGCTTTTTATAGTTCGTTTAACGCATGCGCGATGTTAACCTTGAGACGCTAGGAACTGGGAACTAGCCCTTTTGGGAAATATAAGCGGTAACATTTTTTTTATATCTTGGTAAATTTTCTATCATAAAAAAGTAGGTATATTCTCGTTTTATGAAAAAATCTTAGAAGATTGGAGCTATTTTAATTATTAAAATGGTACTACTAACGACATCTAAGTAATTTGTGTAAACCGATAATACTTTAAATTTAGGGTTCATTTTTTTCGAAGTTGGTAGCCTTAAAATCACTATTCAAGGCCCCTCTTAAAAAATGCAATTTTCACATTGAGAATAATTTTATGTACATAAATTATCTGTGAAACAATTTCGACAAATTGCGAGCCGTTTTACGCAGCTTTTATTTTCTTTTACAAAAATTTCGTAGAACTCGTCCGTACAAAACACGGTTCTATATTTACCCACGTTGTCAACTTTTCATTATGTATCTTTCTAATGAGTAATGCTCCGTCTTCAGTTCCATTAAATACAAAAAGCCTGAACTGGAATTTATACGAAAGGTAAACTTGATGGAAAACATCTCGTCTTGACATTGAGAGAAGGATGATTTGCCAAAACCAAAGAAATGTATAATAATTGTTCTAGAAGTGTGCACTTCTAGTAAGGAAATTGATGTTTTAATTGATTTCTCTAACCGGATATTGCAAAAGAAATGATTATGTTTCTTATGGAAGATAAGATGATCTATTTGTAACAAGAGGGTTTATACAATAGATGTAAAAATCATTCTCGTTGGCCAAAGATAGTAACACTCGTGAAGTCATCATACGATCGTTATGAGTGTAAAATTTTGTACCAGCTGTTCTCTTTGTTTAAAGTTTAACTTTTCATTAAGCGTTATTTTCGGTTGCAAAATAGTATACCATATTTGAATTAGATTTGATATAAGTCAAGTGGCATTTTGTCCAATCTCACAAAGACTTTTGCAGATCTCTAAATGGTGCATGGTAAAACCTGTACTGGATTTAGGGATATTCAATAATTCTTACAAGTAACTTTCTTGCATTTTCCAGTATTTGGAAGTCATTGTAACCGCTGTTTAATTATTTATTATGATGTAATAATTGTTCTACGTGCCATTTTAGAAATATTAATTATTTTTGGCATGTAAAATTTTTTTTGAACCTCTCTCCATTAGATATTTTAATTTTTTATATGTCGAATAATAAATTGAAGTTAGCATAACACAAAATATTTTTATCCTCTTGCTCGTTTCCACTATTGTATCAATCAATACCTTTAATTCGTTTTAAAATATTTTATGTTGAGAGGATGATCATTGAAATCGTTAAAAAAATATTTCCATTGACGTTTTTTCTTAAAAAAAAAATTACGAAAGTAAGCATCATTCCCAAATAAGACTTTTTACAGTGTTATAGGGAACCCTGCATAAGATGAAACCACTATATAAAAATAATCAAATATAAAATTTGACTTTCCTGGAAAAAATTACTTTTTCTCAAAAAAATTGTTGTACAAGATTACTATTTTTCTATATCATCATTCATGTGATAAGTCCCTCTGTCAAAAACCAGAGGAAAAATTAGGGGTTGCCATTGAAAGAAATGAACTATGACGTCACCCCGGAAAAACTAAAGACGTTACAACTTAAGTCTTGCTTGTCAATAATGTCATTTAAAAAAATTAAATTGAACTGTCCGACAAATTTTCTTTAAGCTTGGTTCCAAACTTTATCATCACACCGTATATCAATATTCATACATTAATTAATTTGAAGCACATTTAATGCAGCCCAATTAATTACCAAAATGGTTCATTTATTTCGTCGTTTATCCGATACAATAAATAATTCGAGGGATGATTACCACTAGTTCGAATAAAATTTAAATAAAAAACGGCGAAATGAAAGTTCAACGGTGGCGGCACGCGGCCCGCCAACGTCCACGGGGCGGCGAAACGATTTGCGTCTGCGTGCCGGGAATCGATTCGTCTGGTCTCATATTATATCTAAACTACCACGAAAATGTCAATTTCTTGTCAGAAAAACTGTTTTATATTTCAAGAAAATGCCAGATAATAAATCTGCAGAAGGATGGGTAAGTCTCTTTAGTTTCTATTTTAGTTTAGCATTATTTAACATTTAAACATTTGATTTTGGTACAGCTCCGGTATTGTATGGTATATTAAAAAATCGCTTTTTCCACATGTTTTGTTTGAACTTATGTTATTAGAAATTAGAAACATAAAATATTGTTTTTGTGTAAACTCTGACCAAGGAAAACATACTAATATTACACTTCATTTGTTCTCTTGAATAACTTAACATAATATGCTAATTGAGTCTTTGTTAGGTAATTGAGATGTCATTAGCGTCCATTACACTTTTGTTAATGTACAAAGGGTCAGAAAAAGACAGCGAATGGGTGTACAATCTCCAATATTTGCAAATATATATTTATTTTTATAATGTGTTATATTAGTTCACAAATCGATTTTACCGTATGTTGGTGGTACAGCAACTTGTGGATTTAATGGACATTGTTATGATAATATTTGATCTTAATTCTAACCTACCTAATGAAGCAATACTTAGATTTAAAGTCAGTGTGGGTCTTTCTAACAATATTTAATAAATTATATCTACAGAGAGTGTAAAAGTCTTCCTGGATATCATTAATCAAGAGAATATAATAATTTAGTTAAAAAGCTATTAGCCAGACTGTTTAGAGTAGAGATTATCCATGTCGTCAATGTTTGGTCCTATTAACCATCGTTTCGTTTCTGATCCAGATTCCTGGAATTCTAAAAATTTCCTTCGCAGGACAAAACATTAATAACACGAATAAACTCCCGGAATCCTTTAACTTACATAACACCAAAGAATGAAAACCAAGACATAGATCATGATGATCGAGGCAACCTAAAGTATCTCAATATTTTGACTTAGTTGAAATTTTTTTCTAATATTACATTTGAAAACGGATACGACAGTAATGTCAGTTATTAATGATAGTTTTATGTTTAATTGAACTTCGCATCTTCAGGTTTTCGATAACTGCTCGCTTTTGCTTTTGTTTATTTTTAAAACGACGTTGTTGGGTGCTGGACAATGGTTATATCTTACTTTGCTGTACTTGGAACATAGTTTTTTAGATATTCGCCTTGTAGAGAAAATCCAGAATACAGAAGTAATCCATATCACCTGTTCAAACTCCCAATATTTTAAATTTGAATAATGTTATGTTTTAAATTCAATATCCTGCATCGTCCAAAAATGAGGCATAAAAATTTTAAATATTCTTCACAGTTGGGCCTGTTAATTTTCCTAGTTTTGTTCATTTTGTAGCAACTTTCTCCGTTTTATCTAGTTATTAATGTGTTATGTGGCGTTTGCAATTCAGAAACATGATTTATTTATGCATAAAATTAACCATTCTGTGTATGGTAGGTTACGGAGATAAAAGAGTTTTTCGTCTATTTCAAGAAACATTTACCGATTTCTTCCCTATATCTCAAAGGGCAATTAGTAATATTAAAAAATAGTTTCACCAACTTGGACTTGTGCGACGAATAAAAAAAGAATTTTCCAATGATCTGAGTAATGATACCAAATTGGATATTATGCTTTAATTTGAGTTGACAAGCAGTTATAGCTTTAGATTTTTCGGTACCTCTCTTAATAATAGAAAATGCATCACAATAAACTAAAACTAACTGAAGAGCTTTTAAAAGACAATTTTGATAAAAGATCATATTTTGATGAAGAAATAATGCAAAGGCTAAATGCAAATTTATCCAATAAGATCTTTTTTGTTTTCTGATGAATACATTTTTCCACTTTATGGTAATGATAATCATCAAAATTGTTGAAATAACTTACTTTTTTCTTTGTTGCCTGTTATAGAATTTTTTTAATACCTTTCTTTGTCTAAAATGTAATTATTACTTTTTTTAAATTCGGGAGAAAGATTTACATTTAAATTCCATTCCTGGTACCTCGCTTAGAGGTTCTTCATCATATTTTTCTTTGTTTTCTTCATCATTATCATATTTTGGTTGGTTAGCTCCTATCCAATTGTTTTGTTCTGCTAAGTCGTTGGTTAAAAGTTCTACTACTTTCATATTTACATTTTCACCTTCATATTTTTCGTTAAATAAATCTAATAATTCTGGTATAGGCTTATAGGATACTATCAGTTTTTATATGAGTTTTTAGTTTCTGGTTAAATAGTTTTCTTTCCTGTTTTGGGTCTCTTTCAAATTTCTCTTTAGCTTCTTTTTTACGTTGAAACTTCTTTTTATGAAAGCGTATTTGAAACTCTTTTCTTTTATTTTCATCGAAGACTAAATAGATTTTAGTTTTCTTCTTTTTTGGTTTTTTCGATATTGTACCAACCGTTTTGAATCGCATTTTTTTATTCTTGTCAAGAAAATCCATTTACTCTTCGATCAAAATAGAAGAAGAGAGTTTCTAACAGGCTTTCAAGAAATGAAATTACAACGTAAAAAAAGCCTAAGAGAAATTTGAAAGAGTCCTAAAAGGGGAAAGAAAGCATATTAAAGCAGAAGATAAGAATTCATATAAACAACTGATACTGTCGCATAAGCCTATACCACAATTAAAAGATTTATTAAATGGAAAATATGAAGATGAAGATGTAACTGTGAAAGTAGCAGAACTTTCAACCAACAAAATCAAACCTGTCAAAATATGACAATGATGAAGAAAACAAAGGAGAATCTGGTCAAAATTGTTTTTACTATTATACAGCAGTGCGTTTATTTTAAAACTTACCATCCTCTGTAATTTAAAATCCGTAAAATATTTTAAAATTCGTCGGAACAAGACGATTTTTATTTTAATAGGGGACATTCAAATGGTCTTGATATGTTCATGCATCCAACCCCCAGCAACCCCAATAGTTATACATCATTTGAAAGATATATCAGTGTATCATTTTTGGGAATTGGTTATTGGTTGAAATTTTACAAAACCATTAAAAAAAATTATTAGGAATAACTAGCTAATAAGCCTTTGTTATTTTTAGTATTTAATAATAAAGACGGTGTTGAAATTCCTCTCGCACTTTTTTAAAAGCTTCTGGCGCCTAATAGCACTGTACTCAGTTGTTATAAGATTTTGAAGAGCTTGAAGATTTAGTGGTGCTGTTTTGTAAACCAAGGAATTCTAGACATGCATTTTTAAAGAGAATGAAAGGTATCACAAACCCATAATTACAATTTAAACTTTAGGGGGGTTGCAACTGTCTCGTGAAGGAGGTTTCAGGAAGATTTTTTAAATTAGAGAATAATCATTACATAATCTAAAATTGACGTGTTTTAGGAATTTTTTTTTATTAATGTGAGATACTGAATTTATTCCATTTAGGTGATCCACATATATACATTGTATTTTGCTCAATCAGTTTTGGTATAGGCTTATGGAATGTAGCGATTTAAATACATTAACTTTTAATTAAAAAAAAGTACTGGTTTGTATCGAAAAACTTTACCTATCTATCAGAAAATGAATATGACTATAAGTTTTTACACGATGTATTTTTTATTGTGGGTGAAATTATAAATAATTTACGAGATAATTTGTATAAACTCGGTTATCCTCAAATGGCCCTTAATATTTGTAGAGACAGCCAGAAAATGAATTTATGTGTCCTGTATCCCTAATTAAAATTTAAATTAGATATTAGCTAGTTAAAATCATTGGCTCTGAAAATTATATTTAGTTGGAAATATATTTTGGATTCAAAACCTATTAGTACACTATAGAAACAGAAGATGAAATTCATTTGTTGAGCTCAGAAACTTTCATATATGACGTGCGACCAGTTTGTACAAACTCAGCATAAATGTTTTTAGCAGAATTAAAAAAATACTCGATTTTTACGTTAAATACTCTGCTGATTTTTCAATAAACAATATTGAACTTTTCAGTTATTTTTCTTTTTGAATAAAAATAATACATTTATTTTACAAATTTTTCGTAGAAGCAATTATAAAATTTTTAGATTTTTCGCTGTCTAAATTGATTAATTTGAAATTTATAATTCTGTTGACGGCCACTTTTTTCCATTAGATTTTTTTTCAAAATAGCACTAGATCAAATTCCAAATTGACATGACAGTTCTAACAAATCACGGTTATCCAGCTAAAAGATCTCTCAGTTCATAAATCTATTATTTTTATTACACGGTTCATTTTTTTACTTATTCTTACAGAAAATGTATCGTGATACAATGCAATTTTATAGTCTTGAAGGAAAACATTTTATTTTTCAGGAGAAACAATGGTGTTGTCGGCGAGGTAGTAGAGTTTCATGACAAAAAAAAATCCGTTTAGAAAACATATCGAATTTTGTTATGCTCGATTGATAAATCACGGTAAGCCATAGACGTACCCAAGGATGGGAAGCACCTCATCCAAATTCAAGAAATACTTGCAAAATGGCGACGAATTTGCTGCAATGCAAATTTATCAGAGTTCCCCGGAACTCAGAAAAAATTTAGACCCGAATATGAGCTATGGAGAGAGCCATAATCATAATACTGCTTTGCACTATGCTGCCAAACATGGTAAGAGTTTTATACACCTACATTTTTATCTTAAAAGCCAACATCATCACGAGACTTTGTCCTACTCAAAATACTTGTTTCCTTCCTCTTCAAAAAATTATTGACCTACAAACACACTACGTATAAACAAGTCTCCTTTCTTCTGATTTTATTACATGGAACAAAGAGAGAAGCGAAGACGAAATTCACCCAAACTACTTTGGTAACATTGATTTTGTAATATACACATCGACTAGAACGCTGCACAGGTCCGGTTCTAATAGGAAATATATTCAATTTTTTTGTCGCGCATACGAATGGATGAGGAAACGTGTAGTATAAAATAATGTTTGCGATTATTTAAATTTATGAAGAAAGTTTCCAAGAATTAATCAATAATCACAACGTCAATATCAATAAAAAGTCAAATTTGAATTAATAATGAGAACATGATTTCATAAAAGCGCATGAATTAATTTTCGTAACAAAATCACGGGCGTGTAGGACGAATGATTTCTTCTGAAAATTGTCTCATATATTTTCATAAAAACAAAGTTTCATTGTTAATTGAAATTTTACTGAAAAAAACAACCTCTTATGTATTTACTTCCAATAAAATCATAGTAGGTTTTTAAATTCGCAAATATAGAGATATTATTACGATTTCATGTGGTATCGTTGGCTCTTAATATTTTCAGAAAATATGCTACTATATTTATTAAAAAGTTCATCATTTCCAACATTTCGATTATTAAACAACGACATACCACAAGTAATAAAAATTACAAGCTAATAATAAACAAGAAAATCAATATTTTTAAAAATGATTCTCTATTTCACGAAAAATAATGTTTTGTTAGTTACTCATGACATACCAATATATAATATTACGCAACAAGCCAATTGACAACAAACTTGGCTTAGGTACATCCAGAAAGACAGCAGAGCAGTACTTTTTGTTTTCCAAGATCTACACTATTATTGACACGTTTAAATGATGCCATAAGAACTTTATTCCTGATGGTAGTACAAGTAACTATACAAGAAAGAACACCTCTCACCTAACCTAATCTAACCCAACGTAACCCAACGCAACCTAACTCAACTTTACCCAACGAAACCTAACCCTAACTTAACCTCCCACCATTATTTATTCAACTGCAAAATTTATCGGCATTAAAGTACAAAGATTTTCGATATCGAGGAGACGGACGAGCTACAAAGTCTTTTCATAAAATATCTCGGCGGGCCGTTTTCAGTAGCATCACATCCAGTAGGATTATGAAGTTTAGTTGTGTAGGTTTTAGATCAAATAATGTTATTCTGCTCTGCTCTTTTAACATGACTATTAATTAAAATGTGTACAATGTAAAAAAAACAACTACAAAATTTGCTCTTTACGCCCATATTTTTTTCAAAAATGATTGTTGTGTAGAATGTTAACAAGGTCTGAAATAAAATGTTGTTAAGAGGTATAGTTAGAGAGTTGGTCATAAAATCGGTTTATGATCTGTTTGTCTCTGACAAGAATAAGAAGTATACTTAAAATAAACGCGACTTCGACAAAATACTTCTAATTAAGTCTAATTAACACTGTGTTTTACATTCTTTTTCATTGTTACAAGATTAGGGTGGCAGTAGTTAACATAATTTTTTTTATGGCACAGATAAAGACACTGGCATTGTCATCGTCATCGTTGAACATTTCATATACGGTGTGATGATACAGTTTGGAACCCAGCTTTTAACTCAATTATGCAATGTGTTTAAGGAAATTTCTCGTATAGGTCAATTTAATTTTTTTAAATGACACTATTGATAAAAAAAACCAGAGAAAAAATTGTCACGGGAACCTCCCATATCTCAAAAGGCTGGTAAAAAAAACTATACGAGATTATGTCATGTAGTTTTTTAAGCTATGTTTTGAAAATGATATCGTCCAAATGACGACCTTGGCGGATAATACAGATATTTAGTCTTGAGCTTTTCAAGGGTTCTTGGACGATGTTTAAAAATCTCGGCCATAAATAATCGCAAGGGCTTACATAGGGAGAGCGCGGGGGCCACTGAATGGGCTCGCGCAAGGAGACCACATACCCGGGGAACATCTTCTAGAGTACAGCGCGTGGACGACGGGTTGTGTGTGCTGGCTCCTTCTTGCTGGGTCATGCTCTTCACCGAATTCTACGATTTTTGGCCTCAAAAAATTTTCAAGAATGTATCAGCACCGGTTAAAGTTCACAGTAACCGTAACGCCACCCTCCTCAAAAAAACAAAGCCCAATGAAGCCTACAGATGACACTGCGCACCAGGCGGTGACTTTTGGGCTGTAGAGTTCTCTTTAGTCAAGCTTTCGACGGTTCTCAGCTGCCCAGTAACGGCAATTTTGTTTATTCACATACCTTGACAAATGAAATCGCAGTGGGAGGCACTTGTTGAAGGATTGCCAACATTCCACACGCCGCCCCCGGTCCGTTGGGGATAATTCCTGGGCAACCATGACCTTGTAGAGGTGCAAATTGAGATCAGTATGCAAAATCCGCCTCATTGTTCTCGCTGAAATCTGAAGAGCAAGAAGCATGTTTCTGTGCAGAAAGCGTTGAACTCTGTTCGATCGACACCCTCACTCTAGCGATGTTTTCGGGGGTTCTAACGGTTACAGCTGGGCCTTTCTTCTTCGAAATTACCCTAAATTTGTACACCCAAGACAAAATTGTTTTCTGGTTGGGAACACTAGCAGACGACGACAAACTGTATCTTGATAACGAACGCAGTTTGTTCTTCTTACCACGATATGGTAACTACTGAAAATTACATCACTCACGCCTCCGAATGAGACCAACCCCACACCTCTACAACCGCCCGTTTTCTTGAATACGTTGCATAATTTAGTTCTTAACTTCACATCACACCATATAATAGAATTTTTTTTAATAAATCAGAAGCTGGTAGCCGACACTATACCTAACATGTATTATTTACTTATGTTTAGGTATGAAACATTTACTCCGCACTTTCCTAAACGATTTAGGAGGCAACCCGAATAAGAAGAATGCCCTGAACGAGACAGTGTTGCACTCGGCGTGCCAACTTAATCAAACAAAAAGTTTTAGTGCCCAAGAGAGACGAGCGGCATGTGTCCATCTTCTTCTTTATTGGAAAGGAGTAGCTTTGAATAATGGCACTAGGGAGAAAGTTGACCTCTCTGCACAAGACAAGGTATAAAATAATCAAATATTATTAAACTACCTCTTCAATATTTTATATTCATTTATCTAGATAATCATAATAATAATAATATTCTTCGAAAGATGGATATTAAATCCTTTTCTTTAGATAAGATTGGGGATCCGAAAATTGGAAAATATTACACGGGTGTCCCAGGAGTTCATACACAAAAGTAGGGAGATTATAGAGGAGCTAAAAATAATGATAGCACTTTATATAAAATTTGTCATTTACGCCCTTCGTTAATGAACTTTAGGGTTATAAAGTTAGAAATTAAAAATTGTTTTTTATTTATAATTTTTTAACAACTTATTTGAAATGAATAAAGAATTAACCACTTTTATAGATACTATAAAGTAGTACTTTAACTGATACACACACTTGTTGGGTCCAGTACGCCGCCCTGTATCATATTGTAACACAAATAATTTCGTTCTGGCCGTAGTATGTTATCAGCTTAGCTTAGCTTTTTTGCTATAAAAACAAAAATGAAAATAAGTAGGTGTAAATTTAATAAACTATTTGTGACAGTGACAATTTATTGATTGTTGAATTGTTGTGTTAAATTGGAGCCTATTTATTTCCTTTTTTTAAGTTAGTTAAAATAATCTGTCCCAAAAACTGACCGAAAAAAAAGAATTACTCTTTTAATGATTCGTGGATTTGGGGATAGAACAAGATCTTACAATGAAGTCTTCAACGTTTTTCTTCATGAACGATCACTGATTTCCAAATCAACGGTCGAAAGAACTGTTCGAAAATTTCAAGCAGAGGGAACTGTGAAAGATCTTCCGAGAACTGGAAGACCGAAATCTGCAACCAACTCCAGAAAAAACCGAACAAGTGTTACTGTCTTTTGTTGAATAACCTTTAAGATCCTTATTAAAAGCGTGTCAGGTACATGAAATCAGTAAAAGTTCTATTCACAGAATTTTGCAAAAAAAAAATATTTCCCCTATACGTTTCACATAGTTCAAAAATTGAACGAAGATGACTTCGATGTAAGGTTGGAATTCGGCGGAGTAATGCGTGAAAAATGTGATGGTGACAGACATTTTCTTCTCAATATTGTTTTCTCTGATGAAGCTACTTTTTACTTAAATGTTAAAGTTAATAGGCACAATTGTCGTTATTGGGCTGACGAAAATAAACATTTAATAAAAGAAGAACAGACTTAGACAGTACAGAAAATTAATGTGTGAGCTGGAATTATGGGAGATAGAGTAATTGGTCCTTTTTCTATTAAAGGAAATTTAAGACCGAGGCAGCAATCTAACTGTTGCAAAATCAAGTGGTTCCAAGTGTTTGTCACGTATGGCCTAATAGTATTGACAATAAGTGGTTCCAACAAGATGGTGCTCCTCCACATTTTAGCCGAGCAGTCCGAGACTTCTTAAGTAACACATTTCCAAACCATTGGATTGGAAGAAGAGGTGAAATCGAGTGGCCCCCACGATCTCCGTATCTTACACCACTCGATTTTTTCTTTTGGGGGTTCTAAAAAGTAGAGTGTATGCAACAAATCTAGAAACAATAAAAAATCGCATACTTGAAGAAATCACCAATATCAATTAGGGTATGCTCCAAATGGTTCAACATTCTAGTTATGAGCGTTTGGGTCATTGCGAAATCGAAGAAGGTCGACAATATGAAAATTTAGTATAAAAATCGTAATAAACATGTTCCTTTCTCATTTCGTAGTATAACTCTTAAAATAACTGAGATACCGGATTTTGGTTTTGGGGATGTGTTTCTTTTTTCATTAACTTTAAAAGAAGGTGAAACTCGACAGGGGTTGCATTTTAAAAATTTTGGGGTTATCACCCCCTAAAAAAACTCCCCAATGTATGAAACTTTTAAAACATCTTAAAATTTAGTTTTTATGGCCCTTTAGCAATCTCCAAATTTTCAGATTTTTTTCTTCACTCTTTAGAAACTTATGGTCCCGTTCAGGGACTTTTGGGAAACCCTGTATATAACGTTACTTTTATCGAGATTTTACAAGAGGACGTCTTTCTTTTAAATACATTTGAGGAATTTAGGTGTCATGTATAGAAGTCAAACAAATTATAGAGTTCACAAAGGTAGTGCAGTTTTGTTTATATTGCCAGCAAGTGCGCATTTATGGTCTCTATTAATTGTTAATTTTTGATTAATTTCGAATAGGTAGTTTAATAATTATAAATAAACAACACTTTTTAATTTCTCACATTAGAACCCTATAGTTTATTAACGAAGGGCGTAAGGGCCAAATTTTATATAAAGTACAATCATTATTTTTAACCCCCTCTATCATCTCTCAAGTTTTGGGTGTGAATTCTTGGAACACCTTTTATATATTTAATATCTATAGGCACCACCGCTTTAACCTTACGTTGATCTGAACATATTTTTATCTGTTTCAACAAGGAATTATTTTTATGAACGAAGATTTTGTTTAATTTTTGAGGAGGGATATACAGCTCTACATTGGGCAGCTCAAACAGGCCTAAAGCGATGCGTCGAACTACTCTTAGCTCATGGGTCTCCATTTTTTGCGGAAAATAATGATAAACTGACTCCGTGCGATCTGGCAATGAGAGGTTCTCACCATGACATTGCTCGATTATTGGAAAGCCGTATGGTTTTTGTAAGTATTCAAAAATTTACTTCAACTAATATTTGGTCTTCAATGACAAATTTTGACGTAATAGGAAGTTCTAGTTTGAACTCATGTTTATTTATTTTTTTTTATTTATTAGAATGTTATTATAAAAAATAACAAATAATGAAAGATTTTGAAATAATCAATGACTTAATTAAGATTTTAGTAATTATTAGATTATTTTCAAATAAAAAATTTATTAAGCTTCTGTATATACAATTAATATAATTTTTAATAAATATAATAATTGTTAATAGTAATATCTAATTTAACTAAAATTTTATTTTAATTATGAATATTTAGGTTCCACTCATTACTGAAAGCCAAACTTCTTCGGCCTACTTTTTTTCAGATATTTTCAGTTATTACATTTTAATTTTTCCTTACTCAATTAACAGATGCTTTCATTTTTTCCTGTAATCAGAAAACTTAAAAGAGGGGAAAATACTGAGAAATATTTTCAATTCTCTTCAACTTACCTGTTATAAAATGATCACATAACATCCAATTACGAAAATATTTTTAACATCGCTTCAATTTAAAACATATTTTGGCTCTTAAAATTACAAATTCCTAATATATTAATTTTTTTTTTTCTAATGAAACGTTTAGGGATAATGCTAAAGTTTTAAGGATATAACAGTTTAATAGTGTTTTGAGTGACTTAAATAAATATTATTATATTACTGAATTGCGAAAAAGCGGTCCTAATTCGCCTATTTTAAATTTTTGATTTTCTATTTTCTATTAAAAAGTAGCCACCCTGTCGACTTTTATAAAAATACCATTACATTTTTTTATTATTTTTTAATTTTTTATATGTGATGTGATAACACTAATAACTGATAATCTACTGTTTAAATTAATATTTAATATTTACTTCAAAAATTGAAAAATTCAATTCTTAGACCATTTCTTTATATTTTGAACTGAGATTATTTTATTTTATTATTAAAATTAAATATGTGTGTTTGTTAGATATTGAAATAGTGACACTTTTGGGGCAAGGTAGGTATACAATATTTTATAAAAACATGAAATATTTTTATTTTAACTAACTCTTCAAAGTTAGAAGCTTTCTCAAATAAATCTTAAGTAGTACCAGTACATTCCTTTTCCCATGTTTCTACATCAACTAAAATATCTGCAAGTAAAGATCTTACTTGTGTTAAAGGGCAATTTAAATGACATCCTAAGATACTAAGTTGAGTAAAATTATCGGCACTCTTCATCCAAAGATTGACAACATCTACAAAATTGACTCTCCTTAATTCAAACCAAAGGGACACAGCAAAAGGCACTGGTTTATTTGGTGTCCGTCCTATACTGTCCAATATGGCAAATACATTAGTGTCATGAGCACTGTACATTTGATATTTCGGCAACGAAGTTTTATTTACACTCATTTTTTCGAAATAGTCGATTATATTGTGCAATAGTACTCCGATATCTATAACAATAATTATTTATAATTAGATTTATCACAAATTGTATATTTTTGCTTTTCAACATAAAAGTTTTTATTAGGATAACTGCTACTACTAAAAGTTTTAAAAATGCTAGAAAGGACTCTTTAAGTAATTGTTCTTTTATAAACTTTTGAATTGTTATTTAAAACAAAAAATAAAAAATAAGATTAACTATATAAATTTTTTGTTGATAGCAAAGAGATGGCTGTGTAATTTTGTTCCGTGCATAGAATTCAGCTACTAAGCAAATAGATGCACGATGCACATTTTTCTTTAGTTACTAACCGCTAAATATGAGAATCCTCTTTGAACCGAAGTTCTCGTCTCGGATCTTAAAGTAAAGATATTTACTTGGTTCCATACTTTATCCCAACCCTATATTTTTACTACTCAGATATTACCAATATTTTACTTACATAATCTCTTCATTTTTGTACTATACGTATACATCGCATGAATCTTTCCTGCTAATGTGCTCACAGGTTCTGGATAAACAGCGGATGTCCAAGATGGAAGGTTAAAGCCAGCTTGTTCCTCAATGTGTAAGGGATCATACAGATTCATAATATCAGTAAAAGAAGTAACTGATAAATTAGCATAGAGAGAAATATACCCATACATTTTAGCATACGTGGTATCAAGTGTAACAAAATGCGAATCTGTTGTTACATTAGTTAATAAGTACGTGTATAAAGGACAAGGATAGGCAAACGTATTGACTACCCTAGAATCAGATGGATGTACAGGTATAGGTTGCCAGTCCACATCATTGCGCCATTCTTGTGTGTCAGTGGCAGGAAAAAGTCCATACAAATTGGACTGAGCTGACATATGAGTTCTGTCTACATCCGTTGTTTGAACATAGATGACATTTTTGTTATAGATTGTTGGTAGCCAGTCTGAATATCTTCTTCTTGTAAATTGACCAAGAGCTAAATGTTGACGTTTGCCTTCCTACAAAGTAATGGTTTTAGTTTCTACAGCATGTTGTATAATTTTTAATTATTTATTTACATTTGTCAATTCACCGTAGTCTAGTCCTCCCCAATAGAAGTGTATATCTCTGTAGGGGTCTGTAGGGTAAAAAGAAGTTGGTGTTCTTTGCCCATGTCTGAATATCTGAAAATAAAATTTGATTTCTAGATGAAAATCGTATAAAATTCACACTTTTCGTTCACCCTGTTATAAATATACAGATATTAGGTTAAGACATACATTTATAAATAGGTTAATCTAATTTTTTTTATTTCTGATGATCATGTATAAATAATTCTTATATACCAAATACTATTAAATGAACATCGTAGATAATGCAATTGTTTAAAATGCAAAATACGTTGTGCATTTTCACTTGTTTTAGTGCTAGAACTTTTCGTTTTATTACTACTTCTTGCTTCTGATTTGTGGTTTTAAAAAAAGCTAATATATCATCAGAACTTGGTCAATTTTGAAAAATTCATTAGCATTCTACATTTATAAAAGTATAAGGTTACTCTGCCATACAAAATTGAAGAATCCCATTGTATTTTAAAACATTTTCAAAACTTATATCAACTAAATATACACTGTGTCCTTAAAATATGGAATAAATCCATTATTTCCTGAATAAAGAATATTGTTGAGAAATCCTGAAAAAGGTCGATTTTTATTTTTATTTTTCTACATTATGTACAATTTTTTTATTATGTAGGCTTATCCACATGTAAGTTATGACGTCATCAATCAATTTTTTCAATATCCTGTATGTTATGACATTTTTATATTATCGTTATAAAACTGATTCCGGCATACTAGGGGTATAACATTAAGAGGGTAATGATAGGGGCCGTTTAAGAGCAACAGTCATGCATATTCAAGTATCTATTTTTTTGAAACTATTCATGAATGTTTTGCAATATTGTAGGATTATTCAGATAGCTAATATAAAAAATTCGTAATAATTCTATTAAAAAAACATTTATTATAACTAAATTAAGTTTCATTCTTTCAAGGTTTTCTCAACTCATATAAAATCAGTTTAAGTAAATACTTAATAATAGTGTTACCAGTGCTTAAGATTGGTTATTTAAATAATCCTACAAAAGTGGAAGATAATTAGATAAATGGTTTTAGAGAAAAAGACTAACGAAAATACATGGTTATTATACTAAAACGCCCCCTGTCGTGACCCTCTGAATCAGTTCTTTAAAGAAAATCTAAAAATATCATAACATACATGGTATCGCATTTAAAAAATGGTCGATGACTTATATGAGGATGGCCATTTATAATAAAAAAAGTATACATAGTGTAGAAAAATAAAAACAAAAATCGACGATTTTTAGGAATTCTTAACAATATTTTTGGTTTAGGAAATAATGAATTTATACGGCACACTGTATACAAGGTGGCGAAAGGAAAAAAAAGTCTTTTAAAAATTAAATACTTATATTTATACATATACAGTGTGTATATAAAGTATGGAATAAATTATCCTATCTTCAAAACTATTAATACGAGACCACAAGTATGATATATTTTTGAAATTTGCAATCTACAAAAAATAAAAAATACAGGATGTGCCATTTAAAAAATTGTCGATGACATCGTTACTCACAAATGGTTTACCCTGTATATTTAATTGTTATGTAAAAATACATTAAATTAAAATCAAAAACCGACTTGTCTCAGGATTTTTGCTCAAAATTGTTTGTTTAGCTTAAAATTAATTTATTCCATACTTTATGTACGTTGTATACAAGAGACTAATAAAAGTAACTCAATGAATCCAACTAACACTATTATTTTATTTAAGACAAAATGAAAAAAATGAAGTTGAAACAAAATGAAATATTTCTATCCTATCAAAATATATTCACTTACCTGTACGACAGCAATCAGATTGTTGTTATTCGCAATGACAACTGTCTCACTGACAATAAGCAAGACTACACTTAAAAACATCTTGTTTGAGATAGTGTTTTAAGAGTACTCTCATATTTATATAATTTTCAGTCCCTTTTAATAGGTAATAAAATTTCTTTTAATAAAACTATTAATGTTTATCATTTCTTCCTTAATTATTTTATTAGAAAAACGTGTTACATCCATAAATTGGTAACTAAGAATATATTTAACATTTAGTTTATAAATGGATTAATGTTTTGTTAACAATTTGAAATGACTATTTTACTTTTTAGTTTCGACAATAAAACTAGTATCACCTATTCATAAAAACTATAATTATCTTGTTTGTATAATTTAAATTAAAGTATGCACTATAATTTTTTTGGTATTAAATTGTTAAATACACTTACTACTTTATTATGGCTTTATTGAGATTTTCTAAATGAATTTATATTTGCTAATAAAGACTGCTTTGTATAACATTAAAAACCTTTTGGTTTTTATCAGTACGAAAATTATAATTTTCCTAATCTATCCGAATTCAAATTCTTCGCTTTTTCAATAAGGAATGTTAAAAATATTTATTGAATTCTGTACATAGACAAAGAGATAAATTTTTTATTATTTATATAAACCCTGCAAATGTATGGAATAATGTCTTTTTTTTCTACTACCAAGGCATATATTATTTTTTATAATTGAAGAATTATATTAATTAATCCACTAGTAAAAGATAATTCTTGAAATAATGAAATTGACAAATATTAAATAAATCTAGTTTTTCAAGTCTGCCATACTTTTTCAGAAAAATTAATGGATTTTCCATTAACTAGAACTTTAAATCAATCAACATTACAAATTATTTAAATGGGTAATAAATACTGGGATATTGTGTTTTATTATTAATTTAAATAAACAAGATACTATTATTTTCACTAGATTATTATATTTAATTTTAAACCGAACATTCTCTGGTCCATGATGGCACATCAAGAAGAGTATCATTCAAACGTAATCGAAATTGATTTAGACTGCAATCCAGTTCACAGCCATTTATTCTAATTTGAGTTAAATTATTACCATTTTTATTCCAAACATTTACGTACGGTGTTTTATTACTAGTTCTTAGTTCTAACCAAACTGTAGATGCGAATTCTGGCACATACGGTGGATCAAAATTTCCAAAACTAGCTAGCAATGATGCCAAGTTGGTTTCGTGTACACTGTAAATTTGAATTTTAGGCGTCGATGTGGCATCTATAGACATTTTCTTGAAATAGTTCATTATCTCATAGAGGAAAGTTCCTGCATCTGAAAAAATACTATTTACCAAAAAGTCTAAAACTAAATTTCCAATAATATTATTTTTAATAATCAAATGCTCTACACTTAAGAGGGGAGTCCGAACGCTTCAAAAACGTCTCATAAAATGGGTCTAGTATTTCGCAATTTTTTTGAGAAAAATAATAAAGCAGTTTCGTTGAAATATTTAGAGCTTATAGATTAAGGTTAAATACGTGTCTGGTTCGTTCTTTAATTTGGAACGTAGTCTACAGTATACGTAAAATGACCAATTTTTCTGCACAACTTTCACTATTTAATTCTTCCACTTTGAGAAAATAATATGTCCGTCGACACGCCTAGACTACTTAACTTTCAAAAATAACCAAAAACATTTTGATTTGTATTGTATGTATTTTTTCAAAAAATAGTGAGGTTTCTGAAATTAGTGATTTTAAAATTCCCGGCACATGCCACGCCTTCTTTTAGTTCAGTTAGCGCTTTTAGCATTCTTCTGACGAGATCCAATCGAGCACAGTTGCCAGATTATGAGATATTTCTTTATATATCATTAAAATACAATTATTTCGATTATATAAGTTATATTTCTATATATATTAGCTATAACGTAAAAATAAAGGTAGTTGCATATATAAACTTATAATAGTACAACTCAAAACAACACAATTAGCAGAACTCGCTTTATGTATATCGAAAGTAGTATTACTTAAAAGTAAATGAAAATTTTCAATAGATATGACAACTATCAAACCAAATCGATAATTCTAAGTACATATTTTAAAGAAATATTTAGACGGGCCTATCGAGGTATGGTCAAATTAAATAATTCGTAAACGATACTGGTAGCAAAATATAAGTGGATAGCACGTTCAAGCCCATTCGGACTACCTTTTTACCAAAACTTATTAACCCGTCATTTTTTATGTATTGCCAATTTTTTGTATCTTAAGTAATATTTTGTAAATAATTAATTTCTTATTACAATTTATTACATATAAAAAATATATGTACAAAATGCTAAATTATACAGTTTATAAAAAAACTTACAATATCTCCTAAGTTGTGTGGTATATAACATGGACTGCAAATCTACTGCGGAAAATAAACTCAAAGGATTAGGAAATACCGTTTTCGTCCATTGGGGAAGAGTTAGACCCACACCATGTTCAACTTTTAAACAATCATAAATATCGGCTGCACTTTCAATACTCGTAACATTATCGCCACTGTTTTCTGTTAGATAAGCATACAATTTTACATTTTCTTCATTAATTTTAATAAAATATTCTTCAGTTGCTAAGAGTTTATCCACTATTGGCTGATAAGCAGGACAATCGGTGCCACTACTATAAACTATTCTTGGATCAACAGCATGAAGAGGAATTGCTTGCCAATTGATGTTTGGAAGCCATATTTGATCACCAGTTGCTGGAAAAAGCCCATAAAGATAAGACTGTCCCGACATATGCGTTCTGTCAGAATCTGTGGTTTGAGCATAAATGAAATTTTTGTTATATTTTTCTGGTATCCAATCAGAGTATCTTGATCTTGTAAGGTGACCTAATGCATAGAGTTGACGGCGACCTTCCTTTAAATAAAAAGAGTTTTAAGTCTCTCGTATCTCCGATATTAACAAATTTGTTAAATTAATAATAATAATACTAATAATTTTGAAAGATATCTTTTTATATACGTATGTATATATTTCAATTCGACCTTTCCTCTTGATTTTGCTTGAAACTTGTACGTTTAAAAAATAATGAATTTATTCCATATATTTGCAAACATCAAGCTCAAAGGTTACCACAACACAGAATGTATTTAATGATTAGTAAACACATCTACGTCAGCCTTAGGAATTCGTTTATAAGAAAAAGTGAAATCTCTGAGAGGACCAAAACAGTATATAAAATTGTATTTGTGCCAACCCCCACCTTAAGATGCAAAACCTGTGTGCTTACACCATCTGTGAAGTGAAAGATCCAGACTATGCAGATCAAATATCTCTACAAAGTACCCGGTTTACTAAAATGGACAACATAAGAAACACCGAATTAAAAAGACGTGGAACTAGTACTAAATTTAATCAAGAATCGTCAGCTCCAATGGATCGCACATTTAATCAGGCTAAAAAACGAAAGGGGAGTCAAACAAATGTGCGAAGCAAAAAAGAAATTTGGTGCAAGCAAAATATATGGCCAAAAACAAAAAGGGGTGGAAAAAATAAATACAAAACATTTGAGAACAATAGAGCAAATTGATACCCTCCACTTCTGGGTATAGATGGTTAGATTGCTTAAGTATTTATAACTAAATTAGGGTTAATATTTTCTTATAACTTACATTAGTTAGTTGGTTTCGGTCAAGATTTCCCCAATATTCTTTATTTGGATCATTTTTGTAAAAATGATAAGGCGTCCTTTCTCCATGTCTGAAAACCTACAAACACAAATATTTTGATTATGCTGTTATTGTAAAATATTCTCCTAATAATTATTAAATGCTATTAACTACCTAAATCAATCTTCCCGTTTATAAAAATATCATTACTTTTTGCAATTGTTGCATATTATCTTTTTTATGTTTTAATATAACTATTCTTAAAATTTTTATTTTTTTTTAGTACTATATACTAAACAAATATTTTATTTGTGTTACATTTTTATATTCATACAGTGTGCTCGAAAAAGTGACATTATCCTCTGTTTTTAATTGGTCTACTTATTCAAAATGAACAAGCAGGTCCATTTTTAAAATCATCAAAACGTGATGGCATAAAATATTCGACCCTTAGCATCATCTCTCTTCACGTGGTAATTGTATCTTTAAATGAGAAAATACGTCACTTGGCACTTGACAATTTTTTTATTTAGGTTTCTCTAATAAACAAATAAAATGAATATAAAATTCTTACTTGTACAAGTGCAATTAAATTATCATTATTAACGGAACATACAATAGAAGAAAGTGAAGTAATTAAAAACACACTATTTAATACAATATTCATTATTTGTAAATTTCGTAACACAAAACGTAGAAACAACTAAAAGATCTTGTCACAAAATCGCCATACATATTTATATTCTACTTAATAAATGAAACATCTTATGACCCGATATAATTGATTAATACATATCTTTATTTAATCACTGAATATATCAACTGTTCGTTAATATTTTATTTTATCTCAACTACCGTTTTTCGCAGTCAATGTTACTTGTTACTAGGCACCATTCCGATAAAATGATTTTATTTTTCCTTCAAAAGTTTTCAATAAAATCTGATTTTGACATTAAATATATAAATATAATTCCTAACTTATATCTTATTATTATTGTTCGGAATTGATCTGTCACATCCATATAACTTTATATATATATATATATATTTTATGCCAGTCATATACAGAGAAATAATTTCCATTCTCCCTTGCCCTCTTTTTTATTTTTTATATTTCTTAGATATGTTGTTCTTGGTTACATGTTTGAAACCATTTATTTGAATTTTATTTGAATATCTGACATCTGTGTATTTTAATAGCCATATCTTATTTTTATGTATGTATAATTATTTTCCAAAATATCTTTAACGAAGATTATTTTCGTCAGAAAAAATAAATAACTTTTGAAAATTGAATTAGGCAAGCATAGTCAAAAATATATTGTAATTTACTTAGAAATCGCAAAGCTGATAAAAGTTCTCCAATTTTTGTGCAATCAAAAATGTTTTCTGTGATGTCTTTAATTACCATTAAATAAAACTTAAAGTATAACGCCAAAAACATCCAACATATATAAATATATATATATATGTTTAGATACCCAAAATTCCTGCTGAATTTATCTTATCGTATTCCACGAGCTTTATTGACGTCAAATATTTTTTAGTAAGAAGAATTTTATTTTAGGCTGACTCTTCAGATGTTATGAACGAGGATGAAATAATGAGCGAACAGGAAGTGTACAGCGGCCTCAGAAGTCAGGATCTCCAGGAAGCTAAGGACCAATTATTAGTAGACACTTCAGATATGTTGAAAATACCCTTGTTCACCGCCGAAGCTCTTCTTCGAAATAATGGTGAGTAATTGGGTTTGTTTCTAAGAAATACCGAGTTAATTTTAGATTTAGACCAGTCACTTAAGCAAATAAAACAGACGATGGCATTAACCCTTAAAGTATTAATTTTAATTTAACAACTTTGAGAGTCATTTGAATTGAGTTCGAATTTGCACCCCTAACAGGGTGACCGGAAATTACATTGCATTGACCCAAAAACTGACCACCCAACCATTTTTTAATTTTTATTAGACTTTTTTGTAAATTAGTTATTAGTAAAAATGTGACTGTAACAAAAATAAGTTTTTTCGGAAAAGTTTTGCTTAATGAGTAATTACTTCTGAGAAAGCAACAAGTTTTGGAATGAGAGGCAATTAGTAATTTTCTTTTTATAAATGTTAATATTAATACAGATATTTGTTACAAGCTTGATTTCTGAAAGTGGTAGAATATGTTAAAAAACCATATAAAATAATAAAATTATTTAATTTGTTTTTATACTTTTAAACACCGAACTTTTGAAATTCAATTAACTAAAAGCTGTAAAATATTGTTAAACTAAAAGTCTTAATTAAAATTCCAAGAATAGCACAAAAGTTTATACTGAAAAATGTTTACAATAAATAATTATTTAAAATTATCAAATCTGTATGCAACCAACTAACCTAATTCCATCCTGATAACAAGTTTTATCACGAGCTTAACATGCGCTGAACACGCTTTACATTGGACATATTTGAGTGAATAGATATATTCTGTAGGTATATGAAATTTAATTAATAATAAAAAAAAGACAAATAAATAACAATCAATAACAACCCAATAAATAATATACAATTTATATTTTACTTCTTTGATTATCCATAATGTTCAAAATCTTTATTTCTTTACTTTTTGTGGCAGAACAAAAATAAAACAATTTAGCAGAAGAATGTGTACATATATCAACAAATAATCAAATAATAATTTTCAATTATTGGTTAAAAATATAAATATAGCTATCTAAGTTTATTAAATAATAATCATTTTTTCTTCCAATAAAATTTGGATAAAAATTAACTTCTAATTTTTAAGTATTTTACATTTCTATATTTGCAATACTTTAATAAACAAATCTATATGAAAAATGTCAGTCCTGATAAAGGGACTGTTATTAATTTTTAATAATAATTTTAATGAACAAAAAACCATGACTTAAGATTTCATGTAAGTTCAAAACCTTTGACTGGTCTAAATGCTTTAGATTTAAGATTAAACAGAACCGTTTCAAAATGACGCTTCTTAAAAAAACGATACTAAGCAATTTTAATAAAGCCTCACTTATTTTATATCTTCAATACATTATTCCAAAAATAAAAAATCTTATTAAAAGAAATGTAAAAAAGTGTTCAATATGATCATATACCTTATTAAATATAGAACAATAAGACATACAATACCTGCGTACATGGATTTGATTCTGTTTGCAGAATTAATTTTCAATTGAATTTGAAACATGTTTCATTTCTTATCTGTTTTATCCTCAGAGTGGTCCAGAGAACTTCTACTGGAGGGTTGGATGAAAGACCCCATAGAATGTTGCCAGTTAGCTGGTGTGCAAGCTCCAGCATCAATTTTAAAGAACGGCAGTTCCTTAGAGTCAAGTACATCTACAGAAACTAACATTCTTGAAGATACGGAATTTTTGGTAAATACAGTAGTTAAGTTTCCAAAAGCTTGAAATAATTAGTTTGAACGTATTACAATTCACTTTATATCGTTCAATCTAATCCTTCTCTAACTAACTGTTACCTCAGTAATAGCCATTTGGTACTAACGAAATATTCGTCTTTTTTTAGTGTGAAATATGTATGTTTACGATTTCAAATTGGGATCAACCTGTGAGCATGTCGTGTAAGCATATTTTTTGTAAAAACTGTTGGAAAAGTTATTTGACCACCAAAATCCAAGACGGTGACGCTCATCACATTTTATGTCCAGCCTATCAATGCGAGATTTTGGTACCTGTGGAACTCATAGAGAAAATAGTTACCCCAGAAATGGCTAGAAGATACTTACAATTTGATATTAAGGTCCGCTTTTGATAGAAACAATTTAAATTTATTGACATTAATTACTAAGAAAGCCTACCATGTAAAAAATATTATAACTAATTTATTTATAATGAAAAAAGGGAACGATCATCAGTTCATCTTGTAATTAAATCTGTTGAAAAAACAATTAAAGGGTACAGGGTTATAAAAACTGGACCCAAATGAAAAAGAAGTGGCAAAAGTTGTGCTTAAATTTTGCATTATGTTTTCTTGTATTTACTAATCTTAATTCTCGATAAAAGGTAAAGGAAGATAACTCTTGATTTTTCATATTATTTTTTTCTTCAATATTATTCTATTTCTTGTAAGGTAATATCATAAGGAGAGCGAAGCTTATCCTGGAATTCTGGAATTACGCATATAAGGGGAGTCAGCATGTTTTACCACTGTTTTTAATTGTTCCCTTGTTCCCTTTCTTATGTTCAAGTATATGTTCGTTCTTGATTGTATATTTTTTTACTTTAGAACTTACTTAGTAGATCGCATTCTACTTAATTGTCCAAAATATTCTATTTATTTTTATTTTAAGGCGTTCGTAGAAAGTAACAAATCCATAAAATGGTGTCCAGTAGCAGATTGTGGAAGGGCAGTTAGACTTCCAGAAGCTGAAAGAACTACATCGGATGGACAGGCAAGCGGAAATGCTAATAAAAAATCTCTACCGGTGACATCACATGCTGTGGATTGCGGGAACGCTCACTTCTTCTGCTGGGAATGCTTGGGTAAATTATATTTAAACAAGTTTTTATTACCTAAATATATAAATTACTAATTATATTTCATTCGATATAAAATATTTAGTAGACAGGATTAATTACAATTAAGTTTAATTTCTTATTTAATTATTTTTGCAAATTAATGAAAGCAATAACTTATCAATTCGAATTGTATGGTATTTATGTTGTTTAAGTTGTTTGTTTTTCTATCAAGTTATTATTATTTCAACTTTGTCGTTTAAATTCATAGCCAACTTTTGAATTTTCGATTATTTTAAATAACTCAGCTGCAATACGTGTTTTAGTTATCCGGGTTTTTTTTTGGAACGACAAAGTTTTTTGAAAAGAAAAGTTTGAGAATCAAATTCCCCAATAAATAAAGTAATAACTTTTTAGGTTCACCAACGAGTTAAAACATTCTGTCACATTTTGGAATGCTACAATTGAACCCTACTTAATGTCAGTTAATGCTCTTGGTACACTCAGAACGTGTACCAAATTTGGTTTTTGTAAATAAGTATAACAGACATTGAATTTTTTCTAAATTTGAAACCCCACTTTCAAGGCCTATAACTTCTATTACTTCTAAGGGGTATAACTTAATATAGAGGTAGATTGCGTTAAATCACCATTTTGTAGATTCTCCTACATGCCACTGCTCTGTATCGGTTCTATACGAATCACACTGATTGCCAAATTTTTATTTACCGTGTATAAAACTTTTTTTATTAACGATGACAATCTCTGGATGTACTATTCCATTATTTATATTTTAATGACTTTTAGGAGAGGCTCACGCTCCTTGTGGTTGCAAACAATGGCAAGAGTGGCAGCTACATATAAGCGAAGTAAAACCAGAAGAACTGAAAGCTTCTTGTAGTGGTACAGAAGACGCGGCAAATTGTTTATGGCTAGTGACCAATTCAAAAGCGTGCCCAAGCTGCAAGAGTCCTATTCAAAAAAACGAAGGATGTAACCACATGAAGTGTTCAAAGGTAAATTTCCAATACAATAATTCTGAATATAGACCGTTTTTGTATAACTACTTCCATTATACTCTCAGATAGAAATGTAATAATAAAAATATTGTTTTTCTTTTTTGTAGTGTAAGTACGATTTTTGTTGGGTCTGTCAAGAATCGTGGAAACGTCACAGCTCCGCAACTGGTGGATATTTCCGTTGCAACCGTTTTGAAGCTGTAAGCAAAGCGGATGAGAAACAAGGGAGTTTGATCATAGAAGCTCTGGATAGGAACAATCAGATGCAGGAAATGTCTAGATTTCTCCATTTTTATACCAGATTTAAGAATCACGAGAATAGTCAGAAATTAGAAGAAATACTGTTGACGAGCGTAAAACAAAAAATGGAAGTATTAGCTAGTAGTCTAGGCTCAACAAAGGGTGAAGGTAAAAACATGTTTATTTATTACATATTTCATGTATTTGGGGTATATTTCAATATAAATAGAAGTGAGTTGAATTGCTTGTGAATGTAAGAATAAATAATTAGGCAACGTCTTTAATATTGTCCAATGAATATTCCGACAGATTTTCAAGTATTTTTTATTCTCTGTACATATGAATAAAAAATAATGTTTGTCTACAACCAATGCAAATATATTTTGTAGTATACCATAAAGTTCGTTACTTGATATATGCTTGTCTAACTTTCAGAAATTACAGACCGAAGCACGAAATTTATTGAAGATGGAGTACGAGAACTCCTTAAAGCTAGAAGAGTACTTTGTGGTTCCTATGTTTATGGTTTTTATCTTGAAGATGATGGCATAAATAAAACGATTTTCGAGTTTATGCAGGTGTGTTTATTAAATATTTATCCTACATATTACATTTATCCTTACTAATTAAAATATTTCTAGTTCATTAAATACGTCAACGCATTTGCAATTATTATTATTAGTTATTTATTTATTTTATGCCCATATTGTTTTTACACAAAAGATAATAATTTCAGAATGAGCTAGAAGAGGTGACTGAAAATTTAAGCGAGATGATAGCCAGACCTTATCTCCGCACACCAAAGGCTGTAATTATTCAAACTTCTGCACTTGTTCGAAGAAAAAGACATGAATTTGTAAGGGCGGTTGAACAGGGTCTTATACCTCCAGAAACCCCTCCAATGCAAAGAAAGAGAAGAAAGAAGTATATAGATGTAAGTACAAGTCAATAGCTAAAACATTGTAATGCTGTAACTCGTAAAAATATTTAGTTCTATTCCTACATGAACCTTAAATGTTACTCTCACACAAAGTTTCGTCCGTTAAAGTTAACAGTCATCATACTTTTTTATCATAAATCGTTATTTGCCTATTCGGTTTATAGTTTAACAATTAAGTACTTTTTTAGTCTGATTTATCCCAAACTTGTACTTGGTTAAAAGACTGCGAATGGCCTGAATATGATACTGATGAAGAGACTGATATGGGGGTTGCCCATAAATCTTTTTGTACTTGTAGAAGAAGTAAGCAAGAGGACCGTAACAATATGTGTACCACAAATTGTAATAGTAAGTAAAACAAACTTTTTATAATTGTCTTACTAACAGCAATAAATGATAAGCAACGTCGTTTTTTTTTTCATAATTTAACCTAAAATATGAGCAGCTAATTTATAAATTGTAATTTCAGAAACTCATTACAACATGGAATTGATAATAGCTCTGGAAATGTCCCGTCTCCAAATGATAGAAGATAGAATGAAACAAGCTCAAGCAAACCAAATGACAATAACACCTGATCCTAGCTCCAACAACAGCACAGAAAGTTCGTCTGACGATCAACTAAAGCTAGCCATACAACTAAGTCTTCAAGAATCCACAGCTGCTATCAGTAAACAGCTGCAGGAGAAAGAAAGAGCTAACTTGGAAAAGAATCTAGAAATGAGCATTCTTGAAGAAAGTAGTATTGATAAGAATCCAGTCGAAAAGATTATGATGGAAAAGACTAATGCTGAAATCACCGTAGATTATTTTCTAAAATCTTTGACCAGCGAAAATCTAGATATAAGGTGCTTGGACCAAATGAATGAAGAAGCTATGGAAATGCATATATCGTTACCTTGTAAAGGGAATGAAGATGGTACTTTCCAGATATCAGATATTCACGAAAATGGTAAATACAACGGTAAGTATTTCAGTATTCCTAGAAAACAGGAATCTCACTGAGCTGATGAACTATAATGTTTATTAAACAAAAAATATCACAAATGTTTTAGGTTTTGCGTTTGAAGACGGTGACGAATACGATAGTGATGTTCGTCTGAAGCGTTGTCATTCTACAGGTGATCTATGTGTGCGAAGAAGTGGACGTGGTAACAGAATTCGACCGAACGCCGACGAACCTCGCTATCATCTCGATTCAGATCACAGTAGCCAACATGAAGATAAACCTGAAGACGTAGTAAGAAGATTGATGGCTTTACCTGCAGATACAGAGAAAACTAAGCAATTTTTACTTCTCCATACTACTTATGCCGAAGAAGATATTTATCAGGAACAAAGCTCTGTTGACGATACTACTACGTCTGACTCTATTATTGCTGATCAGGAGATCTGCGGTATATTAAATTCTGTTACTGATGAAGAAATTGGTAAATTGGTTATTTTTTCATTATTAAATCCGTACTTACTTAGAAAGTTTTGTCCCCTTAAAACTCTTCCTGCTTGGTTCCATGTTCTTCTTCGTATCTTTAAAGTTCAACTTTTTCTTATGTGTTTCTTTCTTCTTCATTCTATTCTGAACATTTATTTTTATATTTTCTGGCTAGATTAGCTTAGTTTTTAAAAAATCTCTTTGAATTATCTTTTTTATTTAAAATAATTTCTACTTCTATGTTACTTAGGTAGAACATTTCACTTAGGAGTCAACTGTGAAAGAAAATTCATTTTTGTCTGTAAAAAATTAACACGTAAATTTATGTATTCTGAAACTCTGATTTTGGTAGAACTTCAATTCACTGAAATAAAATTTAATATAAAGTATAATCTGTTTGATTATTTTTCAAGAAAATATTTCTTATATGTTTTAGGAAACAAAACATACTTCGACGAAACCAAAAAGACTGAAGATAAAGCCAAATTAGTAGAATGCAAGAAACAAACGCATAACCCCTTTTCGTCATTAAAAGCGAAATTGTGTTCAGCCCACTTACCCAAAACAAGTTACTTATCTAAAATAACTGTTAATAAAAATATTGGACTCCTTGGTGAGAAACTCAGTAAAAATAGTGATCAAAAAGTGTTCGAAAATAATAAACCAAAAACAATAGAAAATGGTGATAAAAAATTTGTTGTAATTAGTGAGTGTAAAAGTGAAAAACAAAGCCCGAAAAAACATCATAAAAGCTGTAGAAAAAGTATTTTTTCGAAATCTACAGGATTTTTGGTAGAGGAACAGAAGAAAGCGAGCAAAGGTAAGAAAAAATTAAAAATAAATAAATTGTAACAATAAAATCATCAAAGGTATACTATAATCCACCTTTCTAGTTAAAAAAGTTAATATGACATAACCGGTAGCGACATCTATGATACTTCAAACTACTGTTTTCTATCTAACTGTATAGAAATTAGAGGACAAGACGAGGATCTTGCCGTATATTATTGAGAATTATTGTTTGCAGGTCTATCCTCAAATCTGCGTATCCAAATTTGCAAGAATCCTCTGAAACGCACTGATCAATTATTGGAAACCGACAGCTCCAATGAATACGAAAGCGAGACCGGCATCCCAAAATCTCCAACGCTCTTTATTTCAGGTGTCTCAATATCCCGTACTCCGGAACCAAAATGCCCAGCCATGAGTCTAATACAGGCCGGCAAAACTTCGAGGTCATCCAGGTAAGCATGCTGCTTTTTGTTCGACCATTCTTTTTCCCTTTATTTGACCTCAGATAATCAACAGATATCTCTGTAGTTTCAGTATTCCTCTTCCACTTAGCTCTTGTTTGCTCACTTTATCAAGTACGAGTCTCAACAACTGTTCTTCATTACCTCCGGAATTATATACAACGCCACCTGTCAACAATAGCACACCCGTGTCTTCCAGATCAAATATTGAGACACCCAGTGCTAGTCCTTCAAGGTCAAATGTGGAAAATGGAAAAGCTAGAAGCGCCAATGAACCCGAAAGAGAGAGGGAAATGTTTAGGTTTGTATAAATTCTGCGTGTTTAACTTTAATATCGACAAGATGGTTAGGATAATCTATTTAATAAGAAATGTGCTTCTGTTACCAAATTAATACAAAATAAATTTTAGATTCCCTAGATCATCTACGGATGGAGCTTTGAGCTCAGTTCTTCATGTTCAAGAATCCAATCTTAGCTCTGATGACTTCCATGAAGCCCTCTTTCTTCTAGAGAGATCGCCAAAGACGAGGGATTCTAAACGGAGAAAAAAATCAAAGAAGAGAGACAAAGAAGAAAAGAAGGAGGATCAAAGCTCCGTTTTATAAATATTGATGTCGATTACTTTATATAGTTTATTCTTCAGTTAGCCAATTGATATTTTTAAAATGATTCTTCTACGAGACCAATTCAAATTAGAGTAGCAGGCACAAAACCTTCACCTTTCATACAAATTCAAATTAAATAGAACGAATTGTTTTTAAATTACAAAAATTACATTTTTTTAAGTACGATTAATTAGCGAAAATTAATTACTACCACCAAGTTTATCACCGTTAGTAACCAGTCTACCCAAAACGCTACCCACGCTTCAACCAGTGGCTTACAGAATATTAGAGAACCTAAACGAGCTCGCTAAAAAACAAAACTACAAAAATTTTATTCACAGAAAGATACCCCCTCGCCCTATAAATAGTTTATTGCCCCACCATAACTTGCACTTAGTCCTAAGTGATATATTTATTGGTAAAAAGTGGCGCTTCTCGGCTCCTTTGGATTCGATTAACTTTTTTGACTTTCGCTAGTCAAATTTTCGAAGACGACTATGTTGCTTCCATTATTGATACAAAGCGACTAACCGTCTGTTTGGAGTGTTGTATACTGAAATACTACAAGGAGGTATTAATAATTTCACGTATAAAGCTACTGGCTATAAGAATTTATTTCCACGCGAACGAACCGTACACGATTAGTCGCTTTGTATCAGTATTGGAAATACCAACTGATTTACAATTGTAGTTGAATTTACGGTTACATAAAAACTGAACAAATACCATTATATCTAATTTAAAAACATTAAGAATGGCCTTTGATTTTTATATTCAGAAAAAAATAATTTAAAAAAAAAGGCCGAGATAGCTATGAATGAAATGAACTTTTGGATCCCATCATAAGAAAGCTACCTCCCTCATAAGATATTTTAGTACATTTAACTATTCATTTAATGAAATTTTTCTGCTTAGAATTAACACCTCTTGAAATATCTTAACATAATTATTATACAGGGTGGCCAAACGAAAACGAAACAGAGCCATTATCAGGAACTGCGTCAACATTTTCAAAAAACACAGGGACCCGTCGATTTTTGATCAAAGTTGGACACTTTTTTCCGGTATTTTCGACTTCGCTGCTTACACATTCAGCGAGGGTAATAATCACCCCAAAATACTTATACTTAATTTAAATTTTAAAAAGTACCAGCCGAATTTTAAAATTTAAAGATTGTTGTAAAGAGAATTGAAAGGGCTTTAAAATGATGCCTTACTTGACCCCTAATGCCATTTAAATATTTTGGGTTGATTGTTACCCTCTCTTGGAGGTGTAAGCAGCGAAGTCGAAAATACTAGAAAAAAAGTGTTCCGCTTTGATCAAAAATCGACGGGTCTCTGCGTTTTTTAAAACGTTGACGCAGTTCCTGATAATGGCTCTGTTTTGTTTTCGTTTGGCAACTCTGTATGTATATTTGAAATGGTCTGATGGTCTAATGAGTCGTATTTGCTTCAATTAAGTGAACATTTATTTAGTTGATCGACATTATTGAAAAAGACTGTTTAATCCTTAAGTGATTTGTTTACAACAAATAAAACGAAGTCGTGTTTTAGTGATAAACGTTTAAGAAAAAAAATGTGACCAAAAAAAAATGTAAAAAAGTAAGATTTACATTTTATACGGCAAAAAAACTTTTGAAAATTTTTCATTTGATACAAATTTATTTCAAAATATAATCCCTATAAAAAACATTATAATATCTAATAATATCAAATGGACGTTCACTATAAATTATAAATATTATTATCATATGCAAAAAGTTTGTGTTTAGGTAAATTTGATTTAAATAAGCAATATTTTGATGTTCTTTATTATTTATATTCATTTTACGGCGATCTACTTATAACTAGTGTTCCATTTAAAATAACAGCACAAAATAGTCTCTCACGTCGTAATTGAGGTTGTGATATTTTAAAAACTAGAAATAATAGATAAAATAAAAAATTTGTTAAAAAGAAATGTAAGTAAGAATAATTTGTTTCTCATTTTATTAGTTTAGTAAAATGAACAATTTTGCGTTGCTGTATAGAATGTTTAAACACACTCATTAATATTTGTCCAAAAGTATTTTTTTTATTATATTTACATTTTGTACGCGGTGAAAGTGATATCACAAAATTATTTCATTAAATTTATGTATATAAGTCTTATTATTGCAAACCGTCGGCTTAAAAAATATTAACAAAAATCATTAATTATTATTGTATCAAAAACAACATTTTAATATCAAAAATATATTTATACGAAATAAACAAAAATGAATTGTCGTTGTATTATAAACTCCCGATATTCAGTGGCTATTCAAATAAAAGTGAAAATGCTTTAGAGATAAGGATATACGATACACTAATTTCTTAAAAATATACAGTCAAAGCGAGTCTCTTAAGTTTAGTTAGTTTAGCTCTCTTGTGTATTTTTACTAATTTACACATACATGTAAACAACCACAAAATTCAGTGCAAACGTAAATAATCTCCTATTTGCGATTTCTTTTTTAGACACACCGACGAAATGCATCATTAAAACGAAATAGTGTATTTGAAAAATAGTCTTCACATGATATTCAATGCTGTCTATAAAATAGGCGTTTAAAACCTAAACTGAACTTTATAATGTAGCCTGTTTTGCAACAAGTATTACACAAATTTATAATTTTTTAATAACGAAGATGTTACATGTTCAATAAAACCTAAGACTCTGGTATAGTAATTGTTTCTAGATTCTTTAAATATCGATATTTAAAAGAACGTCTCTGAAGGACAGTAGTCACAAATGTGTTGGATTCATATCAACTATTAAAATATTGTGCTATGTGTAGAACTATTAGTAGCAGATTTTAACGTTTTACATATAATTTGGAGGCTTTAAGACTAAAATCAATATAATGATGCTGGAAAAAAAACGAAAATTACTGGTAAAAATCCTCTATTCTGCTTTTGAAAATGTCTCACTTTTGGCTAAGATTATAACTAATTTGCACACTACAGTGACATGTAATGATGAAAAACGTTACAACTATTATTAACATTGTACGGAGATTATTACCGTATCCACTGCATAAAAAAAGATAAGCTCTAAAGTCTGAACATATTATTAAATAAACCAATATGCGAATATTATTTGAAAAGAAAAATAAGGGTCGTGATATGTACTCGTCAAGTGATATGACTTTAAATAAAATTATGTAGTTTTTAGTTTTTTATATGATCTTTATATAGGAATAACTACTAGACACATTTGAAAATCGTAGTTGTAGTAAAAACAACCACTTATCAAGTTAAAAGGTCTTTTTGCTCCGATTTTAAACATTCAGTTGGTAAATATTTTTTTTATTTAAATTTTAACATATACATATTGGTACAGATATATCTGTCAATAATAGCGGTATATAATTGCCTATATTAAAAAACCAATACCTAATTATTTGGAATAACGAAGTTATGTTATATTTTTGAGCCGTTTTATGATTTTCCTAAATACAATTTTCATTTACATTTAAGAAACTATTTACTAAAAACATACCTTAATATGTAAAACTAAACTTATATCATTGCTACCTTGTAAAATTTGTCGACTTCAAAAATATTTTAATTTGAAAACACATTTTTACTTACGTTTTGCTGCAATATATTTTGCTGATTTCATCTACTACATTTGAAGAAATATAGAATTTTTTAACAATTAAACGTAAAAATCATTGAGCTTGTTTTACGTCATAATTCACTTTAAGTTTAGTTTGACATTTCTATAGATGGATGTGGTACTGTTCAAACTTATTGAAATATAGTAAAAAATGTGAACTGTTTAATGTTATAACTTAAAACTACGGCAAGTAAAACCTGTTTTTCACTTTTATACAAAGTCTAGATTTAACTTCCCGAAAATGAAAATATTTTTAACAAATTTTCTCAAAAAATGTGTTGGTTGTAGGATACATCTCTGTTAACCGAACGATCTATTTTAGATTACTATTCTTGATCTATAATTTACTAGGCTAACAAAATTTCTTACGGAAAGGATCAGTATGATATAAATAATAAATAAGGTAAGAAAAGTTCGATCACATTATCAAAATATTTTCCTGCACTATATTTTATTATCAAATTTATTATTTTCAAAGGAAACGCTTACTATTTTCCACGTTTTTGTAGATTTTATAAATTTTCTATTCGGAAAACAAACGTTCAAAAAAGAAAAGTAAACCAACATAAAGGGTGACGTATTAGTGTCGCAAAGCTCGATTAGTCAGCGATTATTGAAGTTACGAAAAAAAAATATTTACAAAAACTGTAGGCAGTCCTGAGATTCACATTTTAAAATTAATCCCAATATGCAGGGTGTTCAGGAACGTAGTACCAAACCAAAGTTTTGTTTTTTTAAATAGAATACCCCGTACGTTTTTACATTTTTATAAACTTCTTGCCGAGCTAATTTCAACGATGTATCACACTACATGTTTAAAACAGCCACTTGAAAATCACATTTTTTTGAATTCAGATATCTGTAACAGCCAAACCGTTGAAAATCAATAAAAACGACATATCCTAACTTCCTAAGTTCTATGCTATGGCATTAAAAAATATTTAATAAATAGATGGATTATTGGTGGAAACTCCAATCTATCTTTACATAATAAAGTCTTACTATACAATAAGTTATTTAAACCGGTTTGGTTTTATAGGATACAATTATAAGGATGGACCAAGGAGAGCAACATCAAAATTATACAGACTTTCCAGAATAAACTCTTACGTGTTATGGTAAATGGCCCATGGTATGTAAAAAATGTAGATATTCAGAGAGATCTCGGTATACCAACAATGAAAGAAAAGATTAAAATGTTGGTTAAGAAGCACGAGGAATGGCTTCACCTCCAGGATAATGCAGAAGCTCTTCAGCTGCTGGATAATCAAAACCATATTCAAAGACTCAAAAGGACCAAACTATACGAGCGTGTATAATGTTGTGCCGTTTTTATTAATTTTCAACGGCTTGATTACAGACATCTAAATTCAAAAAAAAATTATTTTCTGGTGGCTGTAGATCCTTTGTTAAACATAATAGACATTAAGTGTGTACATCAGCTCAGCAAGAGGTTTATAAAAATGTAAAAACCACCCTGTATATTTGGGACTAATTTTAAAATGTGAATCTCAAGACTGCCTACACTTTTTTTAAATACTTTTTTTTCGTAACTTCAATAATAGCGGATAATCGTGTTTTGCCGTACTAATGCGTCACTCCCTAAATTAATGTAATGTGATTATCCGGGACTCTTAAGTTCATAATTTTTCTAAATAGTTTCGATTTTTTTAATCCGTATCTTTCATATCTGTATCAGCCTTATTTTCTTCAGTACTAATTGTATGATTAGAATTTTCTTAAATATAAATATATCTTATTTCGTTTGTAAATGAAATTTAAGAATAGAGACTGAATTTTATAAATAACTTGCATAAAATAAAGTTTTAGATATTAAACTATATTTACCATATTATTATTGAAATAGACCATTTAATCATCTAAATTTTTTAATTTCTTTCTGTAGTAATTAGTTCCGGTGAATCCGGCTTTGGTGGTTATTTTTTTAATGGTAGTAATAATAAAAATTCACATTATTTCAGTAGAGCACTTTAAAATAATAAGCGATTTTATTGCCGTTGGTATAACTTCACAAATATAGGGTTTTACTTGCTTAAGTTAAACCCACACTAAATATTAGGTTAGGTTACTATATATTTCTGTGATTTTTAATAAAGACAAATTTCACAGGTTGTATTTTTATTTTAGAACTATACAATTATATTCTACTACTATACAGTTTTCCTATATCTAATATTTTGCGGATCTCAAATAACAACAAGAAGGCAGTCGTTGGAAATTTGAGAAACGCTCAATCTTATCCTATCAAAAGTTTTACCCAATCAACAAACTGAATAAAATTTACTTTCCTTTATTAGAAATAATTTAGATAATTAAATATTTGTATTTTGAATATATGGTTTGAATTAATAAATCCTCGCTTAATATTAGTATTTCAAAAACCGTAATAGATATCAAATACGTTAAATATTAAGTTTCAAGCAATAAATTTCTTCACTCACCACTGACTGAAAATCATCAATGTTGATGCTAACAGTCCTTGAATATTATCAATATTTTGCAATTGAAGGGATTCGCCCTTATAATATGCCCCCTATAATCAAAAGCGATTATAATAGAAAACGTATAAAAAAAAAAGAATTAATGCGCCCGAATTTAAAATAAAATATTTAACCCTCTGTGCCTATTACAGTTTTCGATATGATATAGTTAATTATGTAATAACTTAGAACATATTGGTAATTTTTTTATTGGAAGCCATTTGCAAAAATATTTATACGCGGTGTCCCAGGGGTTCGTACCTAAAACTTGGGAGATGAGAGAATGGCTAAAAATAATTATAGCACTTCATATTCGCAATTGATGTGCAGTGCGATAATAAAATTGCACATATCTTTTAAACCGTTAATTTTATCGATTTATTAGAACCGAACAATTTTCTTTTTAAAATATTTTGTTGTTTAGAAGTGAGAAAAACCCTAGACGAAATAAATTTGCCTCATTGAACTTAGTCCGTAACTGAGTTCACAAGGGTAGTGCAGATTTGTTTATAACGCCAGCAACTGCGCATTTATGTCTATTAATAGTTCATTTTTGGTTAATTTCAAATAAGAGTTTAATGATTATAAATAAAAAGTCATTTTTAATTTCTAACTTTAGAACCCAACAGTTCCTTAACGAAGGGTGTACGGAACAAATTTTCTATTATTTTTTAATTCTCGATCATCTACCAAATTTTGGGACGAACTCTTGGGACACCCTGTATAAGTCATTTTGTAGAAACGCATAATATAATTATTTAATTTTATAACATGGACATCTGGTAGACAATGATTTTAGCACTAAAATCTAAGTTTGGCATGGGACCGTTATTTACATTTATCAAAATTTAATAAAAGAACTTAAGTACTCGGTTAATGCAAGTGAAATTACAGAAAAGAGTAAATTAATAAAGCCCTTTAAAAACACTATTATCTATTTTAAATTTGAGTAAGAAGTTGTACAATTTTTGTCAAATTTTTAACATGTAAAAATCGTTCCTCTAATCATGTTTTCACATTTTAATGAAGTAGTGATTTTAAATTTTACGAGACAAAATTTTTCCATAATCAAAAAATTTAGTAAATAGTATTAAGTAGGTACAATTTTTGTAAAATTTTTAACATCTAAAGATCGTTCATGAAAAGCACATTTTCACACTTAAGTGAAGTAATGATAAAAGGCTTGGATTTGAACTGTAGTAAAAATCTTTTGAATAAACATATTTGATATGGATAAAAAGCTTAGTTAGTACTTCAAGAACATATTTAACTTCATTTTTATCAGAACTTTTTTCTAATTTTACAACGAATTTAATCTAGTGTCGAACTAAATAATAAACATTGTCCATTAAAAATACACATTAACTTGTATAAAAACTCATTCAACAATAAGTATCTATAGGTATTTAACCTAAAAACATTTTAAACACATAGATAGTTTTTACATTATGTACTTAAATTTATTGTTGTGGAGTCACAGTACAGTATTTTGACTTTTCACTAAGTACTATTTTATTTTTACTTAAATGTACAACTTTTTATTATTTATCCAACCACTTCCTATACAGTACGAACGTAAAGTGTAAACCTCCTCTAACACATACGACAAAATATTTAAGAAAATGCCCAGTGAAGTCAATTTTTATTTCTAATAAGTTTATAAAAATAAAATTCCAAATATCCCTCCAGCGCAAATTTGCTGCCATCTTAAATACTTTTAATGGCAATTTTGGTCAGGTGACAGAAATATTTTGAATTTTCTATGCAGCGTAAATCTGTTTTATTGATTTTTTAGACAAAAAATGTTAAAAAGATGAATACGAAGCTGTGGAATTACCTGCAAGATCTCCAGATTTTACTCATTTAGACAATCTTTTTGTGAGGTTACCTCGGGTCTAAAGTTTCCAAACTCCGTGAGGATCAAAAGAAAAGTTACGACGATGAGCAACAAAATATATTTTTCAATTAATAGGGAAATACTGCAAAATAGAATGGAAACAACAAAAAACAAATTTTGTTTCATTATGACTATAGACTTTATTGCCAAGTTGTCATCGGAAAATATTTTAAGCCTTTGATAAATTAAATAAGTATCAATATACAATGATGTAATTCAGTTATTAAACCAGTGCCCTATTGTATTTTTTGTTAATTTATTTTATTTTAAATTTAATTTAGTCAAAACCAATAAAATAGCTTTAGAATTATACTGTTAAATAGAAAATGAAAAATTATTTTTAATGAGTTTATCTACTCCTATTGTCTTTTAAAATGTTAGGGAGGCAGATATCCTGCCCTGGAATTGATGACTGGAATATTATTTTCATAATTAAAATATGCTTCATCAAAAATAAAAATCGACCTGTTCAAGGTTTTTTCCTAATTTTTTTTGTCTTGCAGGAGTTAATGGAATTATTAACACTTTATGTTTGCACTCTATAAACAGAACTCTCAAATTCTATGACATTAAATGATATTTTATTATCACAATATATATTTTGAAAATAAATTAAACACATATGTAAATATTTTATTTAGTACAATAACCTTATGATAAATAAAGGCAAATAATAAAACCTGGAAATTAATTCGTTTACTATTATTTATAAAAATAAAACAATATATAAAAATATATTTATAAAATATTCTTACAAGTTAGATATGACTATATTTTATTTAATAAATATTTTGTATTAATGATTGCCCTAGATTCCAACTATATACAAGGTTTTAAAAAAATCACCGAAACTTAGTAATATTTAGATGTAGTTATAACCACAATCTAATATAAATAAAAAAGGGATAAGAATTAAAAAAAAATATAAAAATTATTAATATAAATCACGTATTACAGACCCAATTGTTCTCGGGTTCCCCTGTGTGAAGATAATACAATTCGATTTTTGTTAAATATATATATATTAAATAAATGTAAATATTTTAAATAAAAAAAAAATTTTTGGCTATTAATAAAACCAAACAAATCATTTAAAAAAAAATAAAGTCATCTTAATATATTAGTATTAATTTAATTGATACAAAACAAAATTATTAGTAAGATGTAATATACAATTGAATGAATAAAAATTCAAGAGGAGCAACGTTTACATAATGTTTCTTTCGGTACAAATAGATGGTTTAAAAATAAAACTTAAAATATGCTAAAAACAGAAACAAAAAAAGATGAAAAAGTAGGTGCTTTCGAAGGGAATATAACGTACTTATTTAGAATAATTTCTATTTTTTTCTTATTACGAAGCCAAGCGAAGATTTCTTAGAGAAACTAAATTATTTAAAAATCAGATTTCGGTGACCATTATTTCCTTATCTTTCAAAGTTTTATCAAAACTATTTGCGTACAACTTTTTAGTAATATTACATTGTTTATAAACATAATATTCCAAAATACTCCAGAAACTTTTACGATTTCTTGAATTTATTTGCTCATTCTTTTTCAAATTTCGTGTTTTCTACTCTAGAAAATGTTGAAGGCTGCAACATTTTCCACTTTCTTTAACTCTTATTTGAACTGTTCTATAAGAATACATAACTCATTTTTTACAACTATTTACACATAGAACCAATGCCTGGCTTTAAACCTTTTAGCTAATTTAGTTCTTCTAATTTCTTCGTGTTCTTCTACAGGAGAAATACTTATAGCTAGTCTCTGCAATAGAATGATTAAGATTTTAGAATTGATATTACATCACTTTATTCACGGTTATAACTTTCTCTATTAACAACTCTCCTAAGAATATGAACTGCAAATTTATTTCATTGGTTTCTCCAATAAGTTTGTAATGATAATGTTATAACCAAATATATAAATATATTTAAATTTAACCAAATGATACCATATACGTATACTCCAATGTCAATGTTTCAATCTTATATATAACTTAAAGTTCTCTTACCTCCATACAAGATCCTTTTGTTTTGATAATTTGTATTATCGCAAATAAGGGAATCATTAAAATTGAAGATAAAGTGAGACCCCATCCGACCCATTCGGCCCACGAAGGGTAGAAGTATTCATTGTATTGAAGGGGTTGATGGTGAAACAGACCGAACATGACAACACACTAAAAAAATACATAAATAATTTTTCCAGGTGCTTTAAAAGTAGTATTTACTTACTATTATAAATGTTGGACTAACAAATTTCCAACAAATTCTCCAGTACAGACCTGGTTTTATGCCCAACATTGCCTGCACGTCCTCAGAAAATCTATCCAAACCTATAAACCCACAAAAATTTAGAGATTTCAAATTCTTAAGCTTATAGTTCCAACTTTTTTCAATATATGGAAAGTACTTTCAGTATACTAGTTCCCTACATTAAAGATGCAGGAAGTATGTTCAATTGGCCTATTCTACTTAAAACAAGAATTATAGTTACCATAAAACCACGAAACAGCCACAGCTTCAAAAATAGCAGAACAGAGTAACGAAATTCCTGCTGAATATGTGTCAAATAAATGAAACATATAAATTCCACCCTGAAATAAAAAAGCTGATATTGTTATCCTGTTTTTGCAAAATTATCAAGTTGATTTATAGATATTAACTTAAAATCGCTCGGTATAAAAATCTTAAGTTTAGCAGACATCTTATTGTAAGTTTTACTTAATATAAATAATAAACTACACATTAAACTAATATTACAGGGTGTTTCCAAATTCGCGCCCCATAGAGCACATGCTTATGTTTTATGAGACGACTTTCTATGTACACCTTCTTCAAAAAAAATATTTTTACTCAATTACTTTTAAATTGATTAATATTTTTTAATCAAATATGGTATACTCCCTTTTTTAGTTAAGGGCAAGATACTGATAAAAACATAGTTATAAATAATATTGCATTGGCGTAGGTACGAGGTAGTCCTTATATATTTTCAGAAAAAAAATGGTACGCCATTGGTTTTTTAAACCGATTTTTATAAAAATGACAGCTCTTTATCTCTCTATTAAAAGTTACTCTTGTCTTTGTTTCATATTCTATTCCTTTTAATTTGAATTTAGCATTTTATAATTTGTATTTTTGAGTAGCATTTAAATAAAGTTGAAATTTCATTTCTCTAAAATTTTCCAAAAAAGATAATTTTTTAAGAGAAACTGGGTATTTTTTTATTCTCCAGTTTCTTATTTAAGTTCTGATTAAAATACATGGAACGTGAAAAAAAGTCGAATCGTTTTTTTAGAGAAATAAAGAGTAGTCTTTTATATAAAAATAGATTTAAAAAACCAGTCGCATACCATTTTTTTTTCTAAAAGTATGTGGTCTACCCGTATCTGCGCCACTCCAAAATTATTTAGAATTACGTTTTCATCAGTTTATTGCCCTTAACTAGTAATTAATAATAAAATAATAATAAATAAAAAATGTTTATTCAACAATAAAATAGAAATACATTAAAAATAGAAACACTACAAAACAAAAGAAATACATTAAAGATAGTATACCAAATTTGATTAAAAACACTTAATCAATTTAAAAGTTATTGAGTAAAAACATTTTTTTAAGACATTTTAACACCCTGTATTTTACTTACCCGGGCTTAATTAAAAAAGTTGAACATAGAATGTTGCCAAAATTTATCATCAAGAATAAGCATGTGCTCTGTGGAGAGCAAATTTGGAAACACCCTGTATAACAAAAAATATAAACAAATGTTTTTATTTGCTTACCGGCGTGACATTAATAAGAGCCACACAGAAGGAGCAAATTATTATTCCTAATGTGAAGATTTCCCTGGAAAACCTTTTGTTTTTAAAAAAACTAGAAAATTCGTCCATTAAACCGGTTATGACGCATTCTAAACCGCCCATCTAGAACATAAAGATTTATTTTATATTGTGATACAGAGTGAGAATGGTACGAATTCAACAAAGAATTTTTCTTTAATTTAATGGTACATTTTAAGATTGGATGGATACCACCTTATTTCTATTCTATTCTATTTCTGTAGATGTGAACAAATTTTATGTTATAATCTAAAAAATTCAACCACTCAATATATTATTAAAAACGCGATAGTAAGTAGATCTTAGTAGAAAATATTGTTACTCCCTCGAGTGAATTTCTGAACAAACTATGTAAAACGCCCTGTACATTTATGTTACGAAACTCCTGATTCCGGATTTACTATGCACATTAAATACAAGCCGTTTTGAAAATCTGAAAATGACAGTATGAAAAGGTTTGAATTTTATTTAAAGCAACCAGGAAAATTCATTTTCGTTTATTGGAAACTCCGAACTGTTCATTATTGTTGGAAAATCTGTTTGCTAATCCACTCAAGCACTTACAACCCCGAAAAAGTGCCCTTATTACATTTTAAATCAATCATGTTCTTGTGTTTTATTTGACTGAATGTCACTCGGAGATAATAAATACCAATATTTTCCGGAAACATTTAATATACAATATTAAGAACATGGAAGAACTAACAGATTTATTATATAGGGTTTTCCATTAGGGACGCAATTTTTTGTGAGATTGTATTTCTTATATCTGTCATTCGAATTTCCAAGTGATATTGACATTTAAAATCTACTATAGTTGGCAATTTATAAAATGGAAAGATACAGCGTAGAACAACGTGTCCAAATAATTCAGCTTTATTATGAAAATGGACGTACAAATAAAATTTTTTCGTAAATCACGTGATTTTTATACTCGACTTAATCGTCCAAATGAATCAACAATATTTATTGAGAATAGTGGAAAAGATTGAACAAAGTGGTTCAGTTTTGGATGTAAAAACACCAATTCGTCATCGTCCAAGTCGTTCACAAGAGAATATTGATGCAGTTCGTGAGAATGTTGAAGATGATCCAAGAATGTCGATTATACGACGTTCACAACAATTAAACATTCCGCAAACCACATTATGGAGAATGTTACACAAGGATTTATTGTTAAAGGCTTATAAAGTTCAGCTAACACAAGAATTGACGCCAACAGACCATTTAAAAGGTCGTCAATTTGTTAATTTCATCGAAGAAAAAGATGATGAATTTTCAAAAAAAATCATCTTTTGTGACGAAGCACATTTTCATTTGAGTGGTTATGTAAACAAGCAAAATTGCCGTATTTGGGGTGAGGAAAATCCAAGACAGATTCATGAACTTCAAATGCACCCACAAAGAGTCACTGTTTGATGTGCGTTGTGGCTTGGTGGTGTAATTGGAGCATACTTCTTACAAAAATAAAGATGGTGCTGCTATAACTGTAAATGGAGCACGATATCGAAATATGATAAACAATTTTTTATTGCCAGAGCTTAAAAATGTTAATATCAGAGACAAATGGTTCCAACAAGATGCAATATGTCATACAGCTGGTGAAACAATCAATTTATTGCATCAAACTTTTCCTTAGCGTGTAATCTCAGAAAATGGTGATGTTAATTGGCCAGCAAGATGGTGCGATTTAACACCATTGGACTATTTTTTTTGGGGCTACGTTAAAAGTCTTGTCTATCGGAACAATCCACGAACAATTGATGAATTAAAAGCTAAAATAATTCGAGTTATTGGTGAGATTGAACCTCAATTGTGTGAAAATGTTATCAACAATTTTGAAGAAGAAGAATAACCTATTGTAGAGCAGCTAGAGCTGGTGATTTGTCAGATATTCTTTTCAAGCTATAATTGCCATATCTTAAACATTTATTTTAAATAAAAATTTGAATCGTTACAATTGACATACTGTGTTTTATTAACAAATAAAAAATTGCGCTCTTAATGGAAAACCCTTTATTAGAAATTTCTTATTTGTTTCTCTTTGCGCTTATTAGGCAAATATGGGTTTAATAATAAAAGATCAGCGAAAAGCAAAGTGTATTTCTGTTCTCTCTTCGATTTATAGACTTTTCGTAAATTTACATAAATATAAATTACCTGTATACTTCATTATTTTATCTTTATAAATTATGTACTTTATTGTTATTTATAGTTGTAATTATTTCAACATTAAAAGTCTCTATTAGTTAGCAATGAAGAACAAAATAAATTTTCAAAACGAATTTTCTTTTCTCATACGACTGATCATTTAATCAAATACAAATATTTGAAATATTTGAAATACTTCCAGAATATTGTTTGAGAATCATTAATTTTACTTTAATGTTAAGACGACTACAGCTTTATATTAAAAAAATTAAACAATATTAAATAATCGATTCTCTTTGGAAATAACAATAAAACAGGTTTTGCCCAAGAGCGTATTATAAATATTGTACAATTAATTACTCAAATTAAAAGGTAAAATTTTGACAGCAAAATAATTATTTCACTAAAAAACTAGAAAAAAATGGAATCTGAAAAGGAAAAAATCTGCTAAAATTACCTCATCAATCTCTTTCAGATTATTAAAATACTTTTCAGAATCTGTTATGTCGGTGTATTTTAACTATTAACATAAATAATTAATGTTTAATTGTAATTAGTTATAAGTTGATGTTAATATGATTATTTTTCATGTTATAAATAATAAAAAAAGTTCCATAAATATTTGCCTCAATAAAATTATTGGCATAAATATCTAACAATTGTGGATAGTATGCTCTCGAATATCGAGGGATGCTGCTTTAATTTCGAGATAGACGCAACCAAAAATATTTAGAATTCAAAAGTGGCTTTTCAAAATATTCCTTCTGACAATCTACGTACTTTTTCATGCAAATAAAGAAGTTGTCATAACATTTTTTCCATTCTGAAAATGGTACGCTCATCACGGAATTTTTAAACGCTTTAACTACATTTTCAGGGCTTGAAAAACGTTACCACGCAGTTGATTTTTGATTTTTGGTAATATATAAAAGTCGTTTATACTCAGATCAGGTCTGTGTGCAGGATGGGTTATTACTTTCACCTTTTACTTGGTTAAATAATCCATTGTTCATTGTACTGTGTGGGGCTTGCATTGTCCTGGTGCAGAATGATGCGACCTCTTCTATCGCTTTTTCTCATTTCAGAAAAAACTTCTGGTAAACAAATAGTTATATACCATTCAATATTCACTGATTTGCAATTTTCTATAAGATTAGTAGCAGTATGCTTAATTTTCGACACAAAACAAGCAAATATTTTCTTCGGAACGCTCAGACTTCGAATTACTTTTGTTGGCTTTACTTTGTTTTGTAGCACCGACACAATAGCTTGTTGTTTTATTTCCAGTTCATAAGAATATATTCAAGTTTATTCATCATAAACGACAAATTTCAAGTACTTAAGATGCATCTTTTGAGTGTTTCTTTGTGCCATTTGATTTGAGCTTGTTTGAGATATTACGTTTAATTATGCGATGTCCACTAAGAACATATTTTTTTAGAAATCAAGCAAAAATTTTAATAATTTTTTTTTATGTCAATGTCTAAACAAGACAGTATTTCTTTATATGTTACATGACGATCTACAAGAGATCAACGCCGGAGTACTCGAAGGAAGTGTTCTCGGGCCTATTCTCTATCTCTTGTACACCTGTGATATACCAGAAATAGAACAATTCACCCAGGCTACTTTTTCAGATGATCTTGCAACAACGCAAGATCAAGTAACATCTACTAGAATAATGCAAACAGTTAGCAATGAAATAAACGATTGAACAAAGAAATGGAAAATTAGGTCGAATGACCTTAAATCTATTCAAATAAATTTCACTTACAAAAAAATAGTAGATTACTTACCGATAGAAATAAATGGTTCAAGTGTTGCAAAATACCTTGGTATCACACTAGATGCAAAATTAAGGTGGAAAGTACATGTTAAAAAAAAATAGAATTGGAACTAAAAATATAGATGGATTATTGGTAGAAACTCCAATATTTAAACCGGTTTGGTTATATGGGATACAATTATGGGAATGGACCAAGGAGAGCAACATCAAAATTATACAGACTTTCCAGAATAAACTCGTACGTGTCATGGTAAATGCCCCATGGTAAGTAAGAAATGTAGATATTCATAGAAATCGCGGTATACTAACAATAAAAGAAGAGATTAAAAGGTTTGCTAAGACGCACGAGGAAAGGCTTCACCTCCATGATAATGCAGAAACTCTTTAGCTGCTGGTTGATCAACACCATATCCGAAGACTGAAGAGGACCAAACCATACGAGCTCATATAATGTTCTGTAAGCAGAACATAGTATACAAGTGAATGAATTGTATAGACTTAGTAACCAGAACAACTGAAGACATTAGTGAATAAACTTTAGTATTGATAAGTACCTAGTTTAAGAATTATGAGAAAAAAATTAATGGTTGATTTTAAGATCAGTTTTAATAAGATAATACTATCATAGTGGTCAACTAAGAAAAAACGATCTACCATTATCAGTTTTCTTCCAGGATCAATGTTTTCTGCTGCTTTTGAGGTTTTTTTCGACCTCCAAGAAATTCATTACTAAGAGTGCTCTACCAAATTTAAATTCTTGATACCACCGAAAAATAATTGTTGTAAATGTCGCCTTGTCGCCATAAGCTGTTTTTATTATTCACAAGGGTGAAGTTTACGACACGAGCCGTGTGCTCGTTGAATAAGAGTAATGTATTAATAATAGCCTGTAAGACTTACCGCGGAATCTACACCTAACATTATTAACATGAAGAAAAATAATATGGACCATAATTGAGAAGCTGGTAAAGTAGCAACTGCCTCTGGGTAAACTTGAAATACAAGTCCAGGTCCTGAAAAGAAATAATTTTTTTCATTGTTTGTTCATTTCGTTGTTAAAGTTGAATTATGCTTTTGCCACGATGAAATCCGTACACCAAAGAGCAAATAAAAATACATAGATCTTGATACAAAGTAAAGAGTTCTAATAAAAAAACTAAAAATTGCACTGGTTCATGGTAGTTAACCAATGGGTCATCATTTAGAAGAAAATTCGCCAAACAATTACTATAAGACTATAAACAACACAATGGTAAAAAATAGCTCTTCACTACTACTTGAAATTAATAATCAAACAGCAAAATATTACTGTTACTGAATAACATATTACTAACTATATATTACCAATAGTGTGATAATATAAATAAACAATATTTTCAGGCTTAAATTTTGAAAAAATAGGCACTAGCATTCTACTACATAAAAATCTATCTTACCTTCAGTAGCCACTGTACTAATATGAACACCCTGTTTGTAGGACATATATCCCAGGTACGTAAATATCACAAAACCAGAGAAGAAACTAGTAAAACAATTGATTATAGTTGTAATAATACAATCCCTACAAATAAAAAAAATTTCAATACACATTAGATACTTATTACAGGTACATGGTTGGGATAAAGTATGAAACCAAGTAAATATTTTTAAAACGAAAAGGACGATATTTATGAAATTTTACAAGTAAGTGCAATGGGGCAAAATGCATCTTATGTATATTTTTTTGTTAATAATATACTTCCGGTTTAACCGGAAATACCTTCAACTTTTTTAATTTAAATGGCACACCCTGTATATTTTTGCAGATTTTGAAAGATCTTATTTCGAATTCGTACATACTGGGTTTACTGTAAAAAATCTGTAAAAACGAGGAATTCAGCACTTTAATAAACCACTTTTAAGTTTTTATACATTAGAGTAAAATACCATTTAGATAAACAACTTGATGTTGTTTGTATTAATAGTAAGAAATAAACGAGTATTATCTGTAGGTAACCGTTGCCAAACTGTCAAATTGTAATTTACGGAAATAAATTGTACGATTAAGAATGGTTCATTTAAGTGAAAAAGTTCGTATTGAAATATTAATGATGATCGGTTATGGTGATCGATTCATAGAGTGACCTGCTCGTTCTCCGGATCTAAGCCAATTAGATTTTTTTTCTTTGGGGTTATCTAAAATCACGTGTTTATGTTAAACGACCAACGTGCTTGCAGGAATTGAGACAAAGAATTATTGATGAATGTGAACTAATAGGAGAAGAAGTCTTGGAAAAACTGACTCTTTATCTGAATTTGTTAATAGACTCGCATATTTTCAGGAGGTGAACGGTGAGCATTTTGAACATTTGAATTAATTTTGTTCAAATTATTATTCTCATTAGTCTAAAGTAAATAAATATACTAATTTTACAACTAAAAGTGAGATATTTTTCGTTTTTACAAATTATTTACACTAGACCCAGTATGTACAAATTCGAGAAATAACAAGCTCTTTCAAAATCTGTAAAAATATACAGGATGTCCCATTTAAATTAAAAAAGTTGAGGATATTTCCGGTTAAACTGGAAGTATATTATTAACAAAATAATATTCATCAGATGCATTTTGGCCCATTGCACTTACCTACAAATTTTCATAAATATCGTCCGTTTTGGTTTAAAGATATTTATTTGGTTCCATACTTTATCCCAACCCAGTATAAAATTCTTGAGTGCTCATATTGCTATGACAAATACAAGTATATTAAGTAACAAAGTTTTGATACGAAGAGACAACATTTTTTGGAGAGTGTCCAGTTCAATATTATTAGCTATATATAAATAAATAAATAGTTCGTTAAAACTAGTCTGGGCTTTGTTTTTATCAAAGTTGGTTGTCTAAATTATTTTAGTCCGGACCCTAAAAGTTGATACTTTTATTTGTTATTTTCCTTTTATTTTATAAGCACAGATCATGGTTTTTAGTACAAAGACTGGAATTTTCTATTTTTCCTGGTAAAACTAGCATAAGTTTCTTGCATCTTCGAACAATTCTTCCATTTTAAGTGAACTGTTATCTTTTATCTTATAATGATGATACTTTTTACTTAGCAATTTTTAAGAATCATATTGTGCAGTCAGTCACCCTTTAATATTTTTTAAAATTTAAATGGAAACATACCTGTAACAGTTATTATGAAATGTATTATAACTTGCATACGAAAGATGTACTCCAAACCCAGCTCCAACTGAATAAAAAATTTGTACAGCAGCATCCATCCAAACCTAGAAAAGTCAGTGGGGTATTATATTATTCTGTTAAATAATAAGAATAGAGACATGCAGTATATTTATTTTGTTTATACGATTATATTTAATAATTAAATCGAGCTGAAACTATCTTAAAAGAATCAATTTCGGTGTTCAGAACCAAACGGTTAAACTATGTATGTCTCTGATGATACAGTGACCCATCTAAATTTGAAACACCACCATAGTATTTGAAGTTATTAACCGATCTTAACATTTTTTTTAAATGTTATGCATCAAAAACGTTATGTGGAGACAAGGTTTCAAAGTGTTAATCCAATTTTCAAGGCATGCCAAAATATTTTTTCATTGTCAAAAATCCATAAATTTTATAAGCGATTTTTTTATCAAAAAAATGAGTACGAGACTGGATTTAGATGTTCCCAAAATAGATATAACTCCACTTTTATTAAAATATGTTTATTTATGAGGTGGTAGATTTCAAGAATATACCATGTAAAAGATTTTTTACCAAAAAAACGAGTACTCTACTGGATTTAGATTACACCCAAATAGATGTGACCCAAATTTTATTAAAATAAAATTTAATAAAAAAGTTATGGATAGCTAAAATTTTCATTAATAAACATATTTTAATAAAAGTTAAGTTACATTGGGTGCGATTTAAATCCAGTGACGTACTCGTTTTTTTTTGGTAAAAAAATCGCTGGTTAACATAACTTTTTTATTAATTAACTTATTTTAATAAAAGTTGGGTCACATCTATTTGGGGGCCACCTAAATTGAGTGGCTTTCTCATTTTTTTGATAAAAAAATCGCTAATAAAATCTCTAGATTTTTGACTATGGAAAAATATTGCAGCGTGCCTTAAAAATTGAAATAACTTTTTGAATCCTTGTCTCCAAATAAAGTTTTTCGAGCATAACATTTAAAAAAATTTATTAAAGTCGACTAATATCTTGAAATACTATGAAGATGGTTCCAATTTAGGTCGGTCACTCTGTATATAGTTTCAATTATTACGAATTTTTCTAAAATAAATTTTAATGCAATTTCGAATTACGGTTGGTCCATAAATTTTGACATGCTGAAAAAAATTTAAGATTAAAGCATATAAATTTCGTTAAATGTACAATTGCTATTTGCGGACTAAAGATCAGATACCTAAAGAAAATACAAATTAATATTGAATGACTATACCTGCGTTTCAGTGAGTTTTGATAATTCAGGCTGCAAGTAATACGATATGCCAGTTAATGCTCCAGGGAGCATCAAACCTCTTATTAGCAATATTGTTAATACTGCGTATGGCATAGTAGCTGTAACCCACACCACTTTGCCTAAAATTTAATGATGAATATAAAATTTGATTTGATTGATTTTTATCCACATTTATTGGTATGCTAATGCCCAATTTTAAAATTTAATATGATTCGTTTTCTTTAAGAATATTTTCTTACAATGCAAATACATTTTATTATTATTTTTTGAAATTCAAACAAAACTGAACTAACCTATCTAATCCATTATCTTATATGTATATTTTGCATCCATAGAATCATCCATAAATTCACTTACAGCCAAACATTGGATTTTCATAATAATTCAATAAAAAATATTTTGGATTTCAATATTCCATAATTTTAAAATTAATTCAATAAGTATATCGCATTGAAATATTGACATTATATCAATTTTTTTGCAATGTGCTTAGCATTTTTGTAATATTTCTAAAAATGAATAGATCCATGATTTTATGGATTCTCTGTATACAGCTATCACTGCATGATACAGCAGATTGGTTTCTATGGTTTTATTTGAGTTTTAAATTAATGCTTGAATTCGATATTAGACAATTACAATTACAGAACTCATTTTAGCCATATGGTTCTTGTTTTACACAATTAGAGTTCATATACGTAAATGTCTCTTTATTTAAAATGAAAACTCAAACATACAAAATAAGTTGGACATTCTGCAAACAATACAACTCGCAAAATAGAAACTAATAGACACTAAAGTTCTATTAAAATGTAATTTCAGTCATTGACATTTTTGACTTTTTGTTAGTGGATTTACATACATAAAATGGTTTTGGAATAAAAATGAACTAGAAAATAACTTTGTGTTATGCATCCTGAATTAATATTTTCTTTATCAAAATGTGCATACCTCTTTTATTTTAAAGAAATATTTTCTTGGAAAAAAGATCATTTGAAAGAAATCATCAATACTTTTTTAATCTATACTGTGCGTACCTGTGGATTTAACTCCTTTGAACAACGATATGTATAACAAAAAATAAATTGTGATTAAACACAATACTAACTGCCACTTAGGAGCGCCCATTGCATGTAGCCCATCGCTCCATTGCATTTCTAGAACCGCTCGACTAAACAATAAGAAACAATAAAAATTCACATATACAAGGTGGTCCAAAGTTGTCGAGCAATACTTCTAAGGGTGATAGTTCACCTAAAAATAAAGGTACCTTTTTATATACACTTTTTTCGAAAGCTCAATAATAAGAGAAATACAGGCCTCTAAAATTATATAAAAAATGTTTTTTTTTAAATTAAAATGTGTTGGAAAAAAATTTTAGACATAGAAGCTTTACTTACATATATTTAAATAAATATATATACATTTATGTTATTAGTTATTTGATCCCTCCTGATTAAGGAGTAGTTTTTGATGGTAAGTAGTAGTTATTACGTTTTCGAGTAGTTTAAACTTAAAAGTAGACGTGTAATTTGCAATTACCGATAAAAAAGTGTCTAATAAGACAAGTAGGCTTTGAAATTGAAATTTTATTGACGTAATATACGCTATTTACGTATTTATATCCTGAAGTTTTTTCTGGTAAAAGTTACTCTTGATGCATCATCCCAAAATTTAATTTTTGTTTTTTGTAAATTTAAACTCAAAGATTTTAACGAAATTCAATGGACAAAAAATATTCAGTCGTTTTCAAGATATTTAAAAAACCATTTTTTATACCAATTTAGAGATTATTATTATTATTATTGAATTTTCAAGAAAAGTTTGTATAAAATAGTACCTTTATTTTTAGCTGAACTATCACCTCTAGTAGTATTGCTCGACAATTTTTGAACACCTAGTATATGAAAAGTAAGGAGTACCTATGTGTTTCAAGTTATTTAACTAAATTATCTTTCAAAAATCATTGAAACTAGAAGACCCATACCCAAAAAATAGTAGTATTATTAATAATATAGAACATTCAAAAATATTTGATCTCTCTCTAAAAATAAATACTTTTATTATCAATGACATAATTTGAATTCACCACGAGATATTTTTTGGGAATATATGTTTTTTTTATAATAGCGAAATATTTCCAAATACTCGAAAAAATTTTGAAAATGACTCAAATGGAACATACATTGACTATTTACAATAAATTTTAAATATAGGTATATTATTTACGATAAACCTTAATTGTGGTTATATTTAGTGTTAGTTAGACGAAGAATGTTGTCAAAGTAAATATTTTCCTTAATTAAAGTTCACTACAATGCCCTAGAGTAAATGATTTATACCAGACTATTATTGAAGCTATCAACCTACTTTTAGAATCCAATTTTTAATTAAATATTTGAAATAAGTATATCAATTATTCATTCAATTGTTATTTAAATGCCACTGCAAATAATAATAATAATAATAAATTCCTCGCCCAATCTTTACTTTATTTGGTGGTAAAATACAATGAGAGTAATATTAGTCCTATACTATACTACTATGTTGTTTTAGGAAAATATATATTTAAAAAAATTATGGCTAGTATATATTGTTACAAAGTTAAATATCGAGAAAAATAAAGAAATATATGAAATGACTTACTTAAAAAACTCAGATGCTGGTGTGTGTCTAGTCCTTGAGGTTTCATTTAATGAAATATTGAGCAATTTATAGCTACTATTAATACTCATACTGTCCCAACACTTTTCTGTGTTCCAAGTGTTATTGCAATGTATCCAAGGTAAATCTGACGTTAAACTTGAGCCGATAAAATAAAGCGCCCACGCTGAAAAATTAATACGTTTAATTACAGAGTGTTAAATTTTATTTAGGTGTAATTTTTGGAATGACATAATTAATAACGTTTTAATCAGAAAACCTACTTTTAATTACTTTCAAAATTTAAGTGTAGTTGATTGCAGTTCTTAAGAAATCGCACATTGTACCTATAAATTTATTAATATCATTTTCTAGCTTCTATGTAACTAGAGAAAACTTATTTTTATCTTATCAATCTATTCAGCAAGACAATGAAAAAAAAATTTTTAAATAATAATAAATATAAATAATGAACGGTTTAGGTTGTCAACCACATATTTTGCTTGAAAAATAGGTATTAATTCTATACATTAGATATCTTAGAATAAATGGGACCAACTTACAGCACATAATTATTATTTAAATTTTAAAACACCATAAAAAATAGAATTAATTTTGTGGAAAAATATTAATTAAATCATATTTTTATAGTTACTTTTAACACTGTGTAACTTCGTTAATAATCATCTTTGAGTATATGTTTATTCGGTAAATATTTTACTGATGTGAAGTGCCTTTTTATTGTGGAATACCCAGTATATGTCATATAATCTTATCCTGCGATATATTTGTATAAATTTTTATTTAAAAAAAGTGTAATCAATATATTCATATATTTGTGCGAGTACTCATCAAATAAAATTTGAATAAAAAATGGTAGATACTTACCGAGTATTACGTTGTAATAAAACGAAACATAAAAAGAGACTAAAACTGCACAAAATCCTACACCTGAAAAAAAATTAAAAATTGTATAATATAAAAATGCAGTTGGAAAATCGTATATGCTTTAATGAAAACGATTTGAACTGTTCTTTTATTTGAAGAATTGAATAATGAGAAATTAATTTAAATTGCTAAAAATTGAAGTCATATGGAATTAAACTTCCATTTTGAATAAAATAAAAGATCCTTCTATTTGTGTCATTGTGAGTACGTTATATCTTAAATACGAAATATTTTACAGATTCGTGCCGTTTAAATATTTAGAAAAATATTTTAATTATTCATTTATTCATTAACACGATAGCAAGTTTGCGGACCTTCGTTTTTTTCTTCTAAAAGTTCTTTATTTCTTTTGAGGAATTATCAGTACTATTTCAGCTTAGTAATTTGTATAAAACAATTTCTCTTATTTATTCTATCCTTATTAAAAAGTCTCATTATTGTTTAATTGTGGCCCATCCTCAAAATTGTTTTTCTTACTATAAGAATAAATTAATCTTTTTAAATAAAATAAATTAATGAGTAGCAATTTACTTTATGTTTTTAACTAAATGATTTATAAAAAATATTTTTTGATTTTGAGAAAATTGAGCCTAGCCAGTTTCACGCCTTGTAACACGTAATTGATGGCTCCACAAAATAAACATATATCCTAAAGTAGTAATTAATTTTTCTACCTTTAAATAACGGGCATATTCTCCACAAACTTATAGGTCCTTGCCTGTAGAATTGGCCCAAAATTAGTTCCATGTAGAACAAAGGGACTGCTCCAAATACTAACATTAATGTGTAGGGTATTAGAAAAGCTCCTGGAAACCAATAAAATTTAAAATAATATACTAAATTATATATTTGATATACATTCAATTTATAAACTAAAAATTAATACTTTTACGAGTATTTAAGCGGTTAAAAATAATCTGAAATGTTTTTTTATTGAATTAAGGTGTCTCAGCTTCGATTGCCATTGAGTTAATAATACGAAACTTAAAGATTGGAACTTAAATTAATGATTTTGAATATTTGATAACTTTGTTTATTTGGTCCGATGGGTTGAGGATTTCTGCTAAAGTATTTGAAAGTCCTAGTTGTATTCTTTTTTCTGAATAGTCCTGACATTTCATGAGTCCATTAGCCTCCCTGTCTAAACTTTTACTTTTTCATAGAAAAAAGAGGAGAGAACCGGTGAAAATGTTTGACGGTTTCAAAGATGTTGCAGTGATGACATAAAGAAGGAAGTCCTGATGTCAACAGGTCCAAGTCCAAGTCTTATTCCATGACTAATTATTTGATCTCTTCTTTGTAATGGAGTATAATTAAACGGCTTAAGATACTAGAGGGTCTCATATAGCTTCGAAGGGATTCTGGTCCAGTAATCTTGCCATGTCAAATAAAAAAAGTTTTTTAGATCTTTATATAACTGGACTTTTGTAGCAGAAAGATTGGATGCTAATGGTTCCTTAGCTGCACAGTCTACCAATTCGTTACCGATAATTCCAAAGTGTGAGGGAACCCAGACTATGGTTCTGGTTACTTCTTCGCAAAAGAGGTGTTGGTAGCATTCATGTATTGCTTCTACGAGGTAATGAGAGCTGTTGATGTTTTGGATCGATTTGATCATGGTGAAACATTTTTGCTATCTTGGGTTACGGAATTAAAGGCTTGGGATACAGCAAATAGTTCTCTAGTGTGAATACTGCATTTCGCAGCATAGACTTTCAACAGGGCTTGATCGGAACGCTCCTAAGCAAATTCGTAGAGTTGCATTTTGTACAGTGTTGAGACGTCTCCGTAATCCATTCTAGAACGAATAAGGGATCTATAAATTCTCAGCAGTACTTTCTCTTCCGCACCCCATTGATGATGTGATAAATTTCTTAGAACGTTAAGTCTACATAGGCAGTTGTCTTTGTCTTGTTTGATATGCTCTTTCCAGTTAAGCATCTTGTTGAACAAAAATCCCTAAAATTGCAATATGGTCAATGATAGGGATGTTAACATTATTTAACGTAATATTTGGGCTGAACTAATTATTTCTTCTTTCGGAAAATTTAATAACTTTGGACTTTGTTGATGAGAAGTTTAAGCCTATTTGAGTGGATCATTGGTGAAGAACATTAACAGTTCTTTGGATTATATTGGCTGTAATGATAGTATTTCTTTCGTGACTGAAGATGAACAGATCATCAGCATAAAGAGCGAATCTGACAGGTGATTGGATTTTTTTACATACATCATTAATGGAGAGGGTGAGCAGAGTTGGGCTTAGTACCGAGACTTGAAAAACTAAAATTTTAAATTTTCTAACATTCAAAAACATATGTTTAGAAAGTCTGATAAATTAATAAAAATTAAAGATAAAACAAAAATTGGGGAAAGTTTCATTTATGCTCGAGTAATTCAAATATATAAGGATATACCGGTTAAAAAAAAAATTAGAAAATATTTACTATGTTTGTTTTTATTTTAATATTATGTGTTATCATGTAAATATGTATTTAGAATCAAAATTGAATGTACCATTAGATTTTATCATAGATTTTTGTTTTTGAATCTACTAACCCAAAATTATGAAACTTTCAAATTAATCTCAAAAACTTGTATTTTTTGTATTTGTGAAATAATTAGAAATTTTTGCATTTTCTATTCATTGTTTTCACTATTTTACGAGTATATATTTGGGACGTATTTTAAGTTCCCTGTACTCAGACACAATTTGATCGATCATAGGAGTACATTTCAAGTGCAGGTATAGAACGTATCCGAACGAAGGTATGATGAAAATGTTGGAGGAAGAATTCACACGTGCTTATATTCAATAATAACCTTTCATGTCATAGATGTAAGCAAACCTATTTTTCATTATTTCTGATATAAGGTGACAGGGATAGTTTTTTTACCTATATTTAAATTATATTATATTTGTAAATTTTTTTTAAATTTGCTGCGTAACCGATATAATTTGTTGAGGAAAAAGCCATTATTTGTAAAGTAGAAAAATATTAAATAAAAAGGAAAGTTTATATATAGGGTGTTTTAAGGTCTTAGGTAAGAAACTCAAAGTAAAATTTTTAACTTGCGAAGATAATACACTTAAAATGATAGAGAGTTGATCAAATTGTTAGAAGATAAGATATGGAAACAAATTCCTCTATTAAATTTAACACTCCACAAACTATATTTCATATATACAGTGTGACGCACCTAAATTGGAAACAACACCTTAGTATTTGAAGTTATTAACCCATTTCAACAATTTTATTTTGATGTTATGCATCAAAAACTTTATTTCGGGATAAGGTTTCAAAAAGTTAGTTCAATTTTCAAAGAATACGATGATATGTTTTCATAGACAAAAATCCAGAAATTTTATTAACGATTTGTTTATCAAAAAAATGAATTCGCCACAGGGTTTAGAGTTCCTCTCAATACATATAATTAGACTTTTATAAAATGTGAATATACAATATCGAAGATTACAAAATGTCAACCGGCGATTTTTATACCAAAAAGAGTAAGCCACTTGATTTAGATCGCATTCAATAGATGTAACGTTTTTTTTTAAATATGTATTCATAAAAAAGTTAATTTTAATTTTATAAACTATTGACTGATGTATTCTGAAAATTTAATTTTTTTATTAATAAACATGTTTTAATAAAAGTTGGATCACATCAATTTGGGTGCAATCTAAATCCAGTGGCGTGCGTATTTTTAAATAAAAAAATGCAAGTTAACAAATTTACCGTCCCATAACTTTTTTTTTAATAAACATATTTTAATAAAAGTTGGATCACATCATTTTGGGGGCCATATAAACTTACATATTTACTGAAAGGCTAGTAAATTAAAAATAAATACATAAAACATGATTATAGCATGAAATAAACTTTTGAAGATGTTAAACAATATATACATTTATATATTTATTTATTTTGTGTATAATAAAAAATCAATCACGTACAGTGAGTTGTATTATTTAATCAATTGATACCAATTAAAAATTTAACCTATTGTAACTAGCACTAAAATATTATTTTGTAAATATTTGATTACCGCATAATTAAAAATGGCATCTGGTAACAACTGCAAACGGAGGTCATTAAACTCTATGTAATTATCTGGCGTTTAAATTAGGTTCTTCATCTACTAATAATAAAAACATTTTAACCCTAGAAAGTTCCTCTAAATAACTGAAGCCATTAAACTTATTAAAAATAAATCATTCTCAAAATAGTTTTTACTTTTTCAAAAATAATAATTCTTAAAATTTCTTTTCTTTTGAATGAATAAGGGACGAAAAGAAAGACCGGGCTGTAATAAAACTATTAATTAGAGGATTATAGCTTACAGCTGACCTTCGTCGTTTCTATAGCTGCGATAAGGCAAGCGCCAGACGTTCGAAGTTTTGACATCCGAACCGATCACTTGATAGATAATAAAAATCTTAAAGTTTTCCCGATTATTATCAGAAATCATCTGAATAGACAGTTCAATTATAGATATCCAACCTTTGATTATCGAATTACAGTTAATGGTTTACTATTTTTTTATAACATAGTTCCACATTATTCATAATTATGCGATTTCATCAAAGCGACTATTTGAGTTGCGTACTTAATGTACCACAGAATGTTGAAATAAGTGTATTTCTTGAATCTCATCTGTTGACATTTAAATTAATAAGGGAATATAAAAATGTATTTATTTAAAAACAAAGAGAACCAACAAAAATATAGAAATTCCGCAGAGTAATTTTATTCCATACAATTGTATCTACTACTTACTGATTGCTACTTAGACAAACTTTACTAAGTGTCAAGCTATGATTTGCTCTTTTTACTTTATAAAAATGAGACTATAGTATTTTCGCCATCAGGAGAGAGTAATAAAATTAGTTTTGAGCAGTAAACCATGGGCGTGCATATAAATGTAAAATATTATTAAATTAAGATGATAGATCCCATTTATATTACCTATTTAACAATAGAATATAAAAATGTACTAAAATTTACGAATTATCTTCCAAGAATAGCTTCTTGCTTTCATAGACAGTTTTTTCTTAATATTTAAATAAACAATATCAGTAGCGAGAGTGAATGTATAGTTCTGTGTAACGTATGAAAGGAAATTCGTTCCGGTAAACAAGAAACATATTATAGAAATGTGTATGACTACGTTAGAAGAGAAAATTCATCTGATACTATGGAAAACGCGGTTCAAACGTCACCAAATGGGAAAGTCAACTATAGACTGCTTACAGAGCAAAAATTAGGAATTGTGAAAATCCACCAAAACAACATAGTGGAGGTGTCTAAACGACAACAAGAACTTCCAGAAGAAGTCAAAAGAGCTATAAAAAGAAGCGTACATGAATTTTATTATAAAAAAAAGACCAACGTTGGCAATAATTTTGAGTTCCATAAAAGAAGATTCCTATTTGCCTGACATAAAACAAACAAAACATTGGCACACCCTTAAAGAATGAAATTTTACGTGATCAAAAAAAGATAGGAAATCTATATTTATTGATAATGACGAAATTATTCTATTCCAAGAAAATATCTTGTTAAAAATACATCAATCACGTTCTTAAAGAAGAACAGAAAATGTGGAAACTGTACCAATTTACAGAAGAAACGGTTGAACCTCTAACTTTTGTTGTTAACAATAGTGATTCAAAGAACAATAACAGTCTTTTTATGTGACAATTTTTTAAATAAATTGTTTTTCTTTCTTTTTTGAATTCTCAAGCAATAATATCTACAACTTATTATTAAAATAAATGTGCTCTTCTTTTATAAATAATATATTATAAATGTTAATCAAATCTGATATTGTTATCTGGCGGGTCTACTAATTAGTACTGTAAAACTAAAATAAATGTGATTAATGCTTTATGGTAAAAGCTATTGAAAACACTGAAATTTTGTAAGCTACCTGTGCTGTAGTTTTTTATATAATTAGGTTTTATTACTCTCCCCTGACGGCTAAAATACTATAAACAAAAAACAACCAATAAATTCAACATCTAAACTACCCTGGTTATTAATGAAGTACAAAAAATTAAATTTACCCTGGGTTTCTCTTTTACTAATTATGTAGAAAAAGATTAATTTTTGTACAGAACTTATCATTTACAATCAACTACAACGAGTGATCCATTAGTCCGACACATGTCAATATCTCCTTTGTCTTTAAATAAATTCTAACTACGAAAATTCCTGTGCTTTCATTACTACATTTTTAAAATTATTTTCAATTATCTTTGTTTGTACATTTCCAACTACTGAGGATGTCAAGATAATAATAAGAATAGTTTGTTTAATCAAAAAAATAGTAGATACACGTGTTAAACTTACCACCACCATTCTTGTAGCATAAATACGGAAATCTCCATACATTTGCGAGGTCGACAGCAAAACCAATAATAGATAACAGAAAATCGGTGTTGGATCCCCAAGTTTCCCGATTATCATCTGGACCGGCAGTTATTGAATCCGGATCTACATCGGCCGCTTGACTTGAGCTCGTTGACAAAACGAAAGATTCATGTTCGTCTTCTTCTACTTGAACATGTAGATCTTCTGAAAATTGAATCAATTATTTTTAATTATTAACCATTTTTTCTGGTATATATATCGATGTCTCGTATACACATTATATACAAGGTGTTTGTAAGAATAGCTAGTATAGACCATTTAGAACCATTTTAGCTATGGTTGTCTAAAACGAAGCCTGACTATTTTTTTGATCTAATTTTTAAAATGTTTAGCAAAAAATCCTAAAATTTTACAGCTAATTGCTAATAATTGCCAGATTGAATGAAGTAAATTTTAGAATTGAACTGAGCTATCATTTCGAGCATAAAATGTAATTTGTTGAGCAAAAATCTTTTTTTTTTATTAAGTGGGTTGTTGTTCCCATATGTAAGTGTACATTAACAAAAGGAAAATGGAGGAAATAAGTCCTTTAGTCTCACAGTCTATAAGATTTTATTTTTCATAGAAAAAAGGAGAACTACTGGTTTCGTGGCAAAATGGGCCACATCTTCAGGTTGAAATCACAAAATAATTCTGTAATTAAAAACAACAAATAATTTGGTGTAAAGTAGATAGTTTATATGTATATAAGATTTGAAGGTAAAAGTTATGTTAATGTAAGATAAAGAGATTTTATTTTTTACGTTGAAAATACAACTTGTAGTTATTTTAATAAACTATCTTAGTTTATGGTACCCTAGAATTATAAATATGGTCAAAATAGTCACACTTCGTCTAAAACAACTATAGCTAAAATGGTTCTAAATAGTTTCTGCTAGCTTTCCCTTAAAATGCTTTGCACCCATCTCATAAACACCCTATATAAATACAGAAACATAAATTCATGCTTTTTAATCTAGATTGCGGTAAGATACAAAATTTAAAACCTGTTTTTTGTACTTATTTTTTACAAACCGGGTGCAATAATTAATTATAACTTTACATAACTATATAATTCTTTTTTTATAAATTTTTAATATAATCTTCTATAAGGAAACTTTTCTAATACCAATTCATATCATGACAATATGTGTATAAAAAATGCCTTACTGACTCTGGACTCAATCTAAGAAGCGAAATTATTCTCAAAGTAAATATCGAAGGTGAAATAGTTGTACCAAAATCAATTTTGTTAGAAATAACGATAGATTTATTGCGAAAATTTGCATTTCTTTGAAGAAGATAAAGAGCAAAACATTTATTGCGTTTCTTTTTAAAATCGACTTTTACTAGTTTGGTTTATCTGAAGTGAACTTATTAGATTCTCCCACTTTATATTTCAAAGGTAAAGGATATATATAACTCAAGCAGAACTAGCTGCCAATTTTAATCAATTATATAAATTGATTTTGAAGAGTAACAAAAGGTTACGTGTTTGGTGCGTACACACTATGTAATGAAAGAAAGGCTGAATAAGTTGTATTTTAAAGTGTGTAAGATTCTTTATTTAAAGATATGTGTAAAAGAAATATATATATTTCTCAAAGTCAAAAGAGTGTCAAGCGCTTTCGGCAAAACAATGCCATCATCAGGACAAAAAAAGTGCAAAAAAGTAGAGAAGGTTGGTTATAAAACAAAAGTAGAGAACATCAACGCAGTAACAATACATCTTAAATTAACTTTTTAAAAAACGACATTAATATAGTAGAAAACAGTAACATTTTTAAAAATTTGGTTTTTAAAGGCCCAGGCCTGAAAGTTGTCCCAATAAAAGACAACAAGTGTTTTTTAAAAAACATGTAAAATAAAAAAAAAAAAAAAAAAAAAAAAAAAAAAAAAAAAAAAAAAAAAATTTTTATTTTTTATTTATTTTACATGTTTTTTAAAAAACACTTGTTGTCTTTTATTGGGACAACTTTCAGGCCTGGGCCTTTAAAAACCAAATTTTTAAAAATGTTACTGTTTTCTACTATATTAATGTCGTTTTTTAAAAAGTTAATTTAAGATGTATTGTTACTGCGTTGATGTTCTCTACTTTTGTTTTATAACCAACCTTCTCTACTTTTTTGCACTTTTTTTGTCCTGATGATGGCATTGTTTTGCCGAAAGCGCTTGACACTCTTTTGACTTTGAGAAATATATATATTTCTTTTACACATATCTTTAAATAAAGAATCTTACACACTTTAAAATACAACTTATTCAGCCTTTCTTTAATTATATAAATATTTATATAAGTTAATATTTTTTATTAATTATCTATTCACTTTTTAAAGACAAGATTATTGCTCTGTTTAATTGGACAAAACAGCATTATTAAAATAAATAATAAGTAAAAAAAGGATAAATCAGCTGGAAAGGTTTGTCAAATATTTCATTGTAAACTGTATTAGCAACCAAGAGTCACTAACGTATACAGAGTGGGCCACTCAAAATAGTCCACCCTGATATTTGGCAATATTCACTGATTTTAAGAAAATAATTAAAATCGTCAATTTTTATTCGAAATGGGACACATTTTCACGATACAGACATCTGACATATGTCAATCCGTTTCCATCCACGTCTGCAACCCATTAATATTAAATAGGGAATATACCAAGTGTGTCACATCATTAGAAAGGTATTGCGATGGACTAATCATCCATGACAATTCTTTCGATATTAACTCCATTTTTGTATAAAAATTCTTAATTTAATTAAAGTCAAACATCTCTTAAAAATTAAACGCAACGGCTATGTTTGACGACATCAAAAATAAAGAACTTTACAAAGATTTATTAAGTAGTTACTAAAACATTATTAGTGATCACCAGAAGTGCTAGTTAATAGATATATTTTCAAAATGTGCGAAATGCTAATTCTATTTCTGAACGAGTTTAAATTATTTCCATATTTTTTGAAAACGGGAAATGTGGAAGGAGAACAGCAAGTTTGTTTAATCAGCTTCACTAAGACAAATAACTTCATCACTCATACTTATTAGAGCTCGTGGAAAAATTTCTCAAACAGGATAATAAAAAAAACTGTGAAATGCAAGTTAAGACTGAAACGTCGGAAGTAACAATTTTAGATCATGTTTATTTGGATCCTCTATCTCTATAAGATACATTTGGTATAGGAAATAAATGAAGATGACCCAGACAGGCGACTGGAGTTTTGTCAAATTATGACTGACAGGATAGATAACAGTGCAAACTTTTTATTTAGTATTAGTTTCTCGGTTGAATGTTGCTTTTTTCTAAATGGTACTGTAAACCAACACAATTACTATTACTGAACTGATGAAAATTCTAGAGTATTTCACGAAGCACATACCCAACAGCCTGTGAAATTAAACGTATGGGCAGGATTTTATGGGATCATGTGGGCCATTCTTTTTGCCATAAGGTTTGAACGAAAATGATAACAGGTACTCAGAAAATGATCTATTTTTCGAACAAAACGATGTATCTCCGCATTATAGCAGAACCGTAAGGCAATACCATAATGAACGATTTCTAAGATAATGGATTGGAAGAAGAGGCCACCAAAATTCCCCATTTTACTTAAAGAAGAGCAAAATTTATAGACTGTACCTGCTTCGTTGACGACGAATAGTGCATGAATGCAGTCTAAGAACCTCTGAATTGCTTCAAAACGTTAGACATAATTTCGAACAACAACGTTACATTTGTATGGACGTCAATGGAGATTAATTATGACTAATATGAGTAAAAGGTTTGGGTATCATAAAATCTTCTAATTTCATTTTAATATATTTTTGATGAAAATATGTGACACATTAGCCAAACATAGGCGTTGCGTTTAATTTTTAAGAGGTAGAGTAAATAAGTGTATAAAAAAGGATACATTAGTCTATTGTTCAAAAGTAGGAAAAGTGGAAAAGTCTATGAAAGTTTGTGGACGACCCCTTGGACTAAAAAAATACTGTTTAATTAAAATAAACGGAGAAGCGAAGGGGAAAAAATTTGCACATCGGCAATATAGTTTCGATTTTTGAATTACAAATATGGCCCACACCTATTTCAAAATTTGTACTGAGTAAACACTTATACTACACTATATATAAAAAAGCATATTGAAGTGTATTAATTTGAATTTGAAAATTCTACTGAATGAACTTAAGTATATAAATAACTAGTTTTAGGATTTTATAATTAAATTGATGGTTGATCTCTGTGACCAGTTTCAGTACTAGCGTCAATTACATAAAACATACATGTTGTGTAGATGCAATTCTACTTACTTTTCCTTAACGAACAGCTTATTTCTAAATTTGACGAGTAGTACTGATTTTTTAAATTCCCCTTTCCTGAAAATAAAATAGTTTGGATTAAAATCACATATTTTGTTATATATTAATATAGTTTATTCATAATAATTCTGAAATTCTAAAAATAAAATTTACAGAGAGTTCATATATGTAAAAAAAAATTTGTAATTACAAACCATGTCTCATAATTGAATCAATGGTTTCAAATCAGTCATTGATATGTATTGCTCAACTGACTACTGAAATATATTACACGAATGTTAACTCTTATTATTTCGTCTAGAACAGAAATGTTTGTATATACAATATGTCCCCCTAAGTTGGAATCATATGGAAAACTTTTTTATTATTAATTTTAGGAAAAAAAGTTATTCTTCATAAAAAGTTTTGCATTATCTAAAACCTAGAGTACAGTCATCAAATATCAAATTTTTTCAGTGGTATACGAGGTTTGTCAAAAAATATGAGTTTTACTCAAGAGTAAAGTACCTTTAAATTTGACAATATCGAAAAATGTTACTAAAAAAAGTTGATCAGAAAAAAAAAATTACGTTTAAATATGCAAGTATATCTATTTACATTAATAAAATTATTTTTAAAACGTATGTCTACAATAATGCAAATTTAACTGTAGTGCACTTATTACGCGTTTTAATTGCAAAATTATTAGAAAACATCGAAAAACTAAAAGGTTATCATGTGTTTCGTAATCACAAGAGATAAATGTTCATTCAAAATAGAAATATTAGTAAAAAATAAAATAATCTGAAGTTTTAATTTAAATGGATGTACTTGCATATTTAAACGTAATTTTTAATTTTGATCTACTTTTTTTAGTAACATGTTTCGATATTGTCAAATTTAAAGGTACTTTACTCTTGAGTAAAACTCATATTTTTTGACAAACCTCGTATACCACTGAAAAAATTTCATATTTGATGACTGTATTCTAGGTTTTAGATAATGCAGAACTTTTTATGAAGAAAAACTTTTTTTCCTAAAATTAATAATAAAAAAGTTTTCCATATGATTCCAACTTAGGGGGACATATTGTATATAATTTATCATCAATCAAAAGAAAATTAATCAATTATATACACGAAGATATAAAAAATTAGTTTTTCCGAAATCAAATAAAAAATGTACCATTCATCTTTTTTTCTCAGACGAAAGAAAATTACATAATTACTTACTCAAAATAAAAGCCATAATTAAAATTATACCCTAATCATTATGTTTGCAGATCTTTTAGCTATAAGCATAGTTTTACTTAAATCCTTTTGTCCGAAATCCACTCCCTCTCTCTAACAATTGGATTTATGCGTTTTCCTGTGAGGTCTCTGACAATAGAAAAACATAAATATAGACTAAAAGCGAAATCGAATATAAAAAAGTTTTGAAAAGGGAAATTCTCAATTAAGAAATTCTTTGGGTGATTTCGTTATTGAAGGCATTCCGAATAAAGTTTTACAGCAGATCTCCCCGGAGTTTCAAGTTCAAAAGGCGGAATAAGGTGATAAAAAATAAAAAAAGTTTAGCTAGGGATATCGACATATCGCGGGACTATTTATGAAAATCTCTGGAGAGCATAAATCACGATTAACATAAACATAACTGATAATTGTTACAAATTAATTATTATTAAATTACCTATTATTATGATATTATTCAAGTAAGAACGATATTTTAAAATTATTTTGTGATTAAATTTAGAGAAGTATTGTTAAAGTTGAGAATATAATTTATTGAAGAAGCGGGACCGTTCAGTGAATTAAAATTTTTCGAATATCTCGAAATTAGTTAAGATTTTGAAGATCAAAGAAAAATAACTTTTTTAAACAAAGGAGTGGCAGATCTAAATTTTTAATAAAGGAAAATTATAAAAAATATTTGACTAATGTGGAAACGAATATTACTCAAAATCCTAAATATTTCTGGGAATTTGTAAACCATAAGAGAAACGATTATAGTCATTCAAATAATTAGTTTACTACTCAAGGCCCTACTACCGATTTACAAAAAATTTGTAATATTTTTTCCGATTACTTTGCTTCTGTGTTTGTGTAAAGTAATGCTAATAACGCCACTGAATATCTCTAATTATTTTATCAAAAATTTTAAAGTATCTCTAATAGAACGTTTATTTTAATTTAATAAATCACTGATAAATGCCCCCATTCATAAATCAAGAATTAAAAATAAAGTTGAAAACTATACACCTATTTCTAAATTAAATATTTTTAGTAAGGTATTTGAAAATATAATTTTTTATTTTCTTTATTCCGACGTAAGAAGTCTACTTAATATTGGATAACATGGTTTCATGAAGGTACTAACTTGTTCTTATATATTGAATACATACTCAAAAGTCTAAATGAAAAAAAGAACGTTGAATCCATATACTGATTTTAGTAACGCCTTCGATAAAATCGATCCTTCTATCCTTGTTTCCAAACTAACTATAATCGGTAATTTATTAAGATGGTTCGACTCATACATCAAAAATAGATCACACCAAGTAACTTTGGCAGTTTTCAAAATCTTATGCTGTGATTACTACTTCAGAAGTACCTCACGCAGGTGGCTGCTGGAAAGAACCAGACAGCAACTATGGTTGATCGTTGGAATCCTCCACTGAGCATTGCAGGCTCCGAAGACACCAGTCCTTGTTTGGGGCAGTGGAGGACCCAGACTGCTAGAAATGTGGAGGGGAGGAAACCACTCTCCACTATCTGTGCAACTGTGAGGTCTACCGGCATCTGAGGAAAGAAATATTTGGTGTTGAACAGATGGAAGTGGAAGATCTACACGCAACGATATCCTAACCTTCATTAGAAGATAAAGGCGTTTCGAGGAGGGGCAAACCTGAGGAAGATTGGGGATGGTAAAAAGGGCCTGAACATTCCTACTTGATTATACCATTACCATTACTATTAGGTAACGTTAAAGATCTTTGTATTCTTTTGGACTCTACACTACTTTTTGATCAACATATTTGTAACGTTACTAGAAAAGCCAGAAAGCAATTGGGCTTCATATGTAGGACTTGCTTTGAGTTACGAAATCCTTTTACTTTTAGAACTTTGTACTGGGTGTTCCAACAAGAATGGCTCTCGGCTATATCTTCGGGAAAAAAATTTAGTTTATATGTCTACCCCTAGAGGGCGTAGTTCAATACCAAAAATTAAAAAATAGATATTTCACAAATTTTGTCTAATTGAGAGGCATTGAAAATACGATACTCGTATTGGTCCAAAAATTCTGAGTTTATTTGATTTCACAAGTTTTAGTCTATCTTTTCAAATAAGAGGAGGGGGGAGTGGAAACTTTAATATGGAAAAACGCCTGTAACTCCGGTTATGCTTAACTGATCTTTTCAAACTTAGTCTTGTTGAAAACAGCTCTTTTCCACCAATGTAAGAGTAATAATTTCGCGCAACCTAATAAGTAGCATAAACGCTAGAAGGCGCTATTTTTATTTATTTTTAATGATCTCAAAGGTAAAAAACAAATTATCAATCAGGTATTTGTTCAAAATTTGTTAATCTTTTTCCTTCCTTTAAGAGATTTAGAAGATATTAATAATGAAATATAATCTTATTATAAAATTACATCTTGTAATCTTTTAATAGTAATTAAATGCCATGATAGGAAAGTGGTAGTTTTACAAGGCGAATATTTCCAAATATTAATGTTGATAAATAAATATTGAAAGGAGTACGTATATTTCTTTATGTTTTTTTAATTTGGGTTAACATTTTGTATTAATACAATTTGCAAAAAAGGCAAATATTGATATCATTCTGTCAACAGATAAAAAATACAGTTCTGTCAGTTATAAGGCTGGATGGGAAGGAAAAAGAGAGAAAGAGAGCCGATTCCCAATTCCTGGCAGGTACAGTTATTGAAATACCACCGAGGACGAGGTGGTGAGACTGCGACCCGATATTCATTTACATGTAATTGGTCTGAAGCTGCCGTCAATATCCCCAGGACCGCCACCAGCGCGTTAGATATAATTAAAGTACGAAAAGAATCGTCAAAATTTAAGAACATATAACTTTTGGAAAATATTTGCATGAATCCTTTTTTAACTAATTGACAAAAAATACTAGCATTAAATTATTAACAAATATTATAGACTCGAGGATAAAAAAAATTTGATGATCTATTTGTAGCTTTAACGAAAATGCTATCGATACTCTGAATTTGGGTAACTCTAATTTTGCACATTTTTAGTTTTAAACATAAATTAAAAATTTACAATATTTACTTTTTTATTGAAATTTTGTTAATATTCCTTAGATAACATTAACATTACCTGGAACATAAAATAATAGGACTAAACTCAATAAACAGAAACTAATCTACGTAAATAAATTTAAAAGAGTTAAGAATTTATTAAGTTTATTGTTAAATAAATATTTTTAATAGTTATTAACTTTTAAAATTGAGATATAGTGTAATTAGCATTTAATATAAACTAATAGATCAAATTCCTATTGAATTCATATGAATTGGATGTACCGATGATATAAGATAAACAAAAAATGAGTCTTTTAAACTGCTCAGCCTACAGGATGTTGACAAATTCATGCGAAAAAATTTAGAAGGAAATTTCTCGTTGAAAATTATGGGTGGATTCTCCTTTTAAAAAGAATCTCGCCCCAACCCCTAAAGGGAATGATATTAAAATTTTTGACCGTATTCGATATTCAATGAGATAAAGGCTAAATTTGTGTGCTAGAGATGGTCACTTTTAACATTTATTTAACTAACTTAAGATACGTTCTTATTCATATTTTATTTATTATTTCACTTAATAAACATTAAATACAATCAATTATATTTATTTTGGATTTTTTTGTTCGAAAATAAAAAAAATAACAGTAAAAAAGATTCGATTTTTAATTTAAAAAAATCAACGCATAAAAAATTCTGACTAAAATAAAATAAAGGTTGTTAATTTAATCCCGTTATAGTAAGGCAATATTGAAAAAAAAATCTTTAGGAGTGTATGTAATCTTTTTATAAGAAAAGCTCCTCATAATTTTTAACGAGAAATTTCCAACTGATTTTTTTTGCATAAATTTAGAAACACTATAAATCTTTTCTTATTCTGATATAAAACATTTATTTTAATTTAAAAAATATACAACGTTTCCCAAGAAATTAAGGAATTAAACCTAGATTTCTTTGAGGAGTACCATATTTTGGAGGTATTTTAAACAAATTATCAAAAACTATATCTTGTAGAACATATTATAAAATATATTTTAAAGCCAAAAATAATATAGGTTCATTTTTTATTAAATGTAAAACCTAAAATTAATAAACTTTCAATATCGGGTATTTACAAACTAAATTGTACGGATTGTAATGCCATCTATCTTGACCAGACCCTTAGAAATTTTGAAATAAGGTACAGTGAACACTTACGATCTTATAGATTAAAACAACCAGATAAGTCACATTACGCAAAACACCTCATTGACACTAAACACAAACCTACACTTAAAAACACAATTGAAACAACAATGGAGGTGCTTCATATAAGTGACAAGAAAGAAGAACTTGATTTTTGGGAAGAATATGAAATCAAGAAATACTAAAAATGTCCTCAGTATACAGTATTGAATGAACAAATAAATCTGGGAAATTGAATTATTTTAGATTACCTTTTAGACTAAATACCTAGATAATAACCAAAAAATGTTTTAGAATATAATAATATTATTGCACATATTGCTTAATGATGATTGGTTGAAATGTTTGTGATGTAAAGTTGTTTACTTTTGTCAAACCGCCTGTCTTCGAAAATGTTACAGTATCGTGATGAAACCTAGGTCAGGCAAATAATTTTAAAAAGCCTTGTAATACGTTGGAAATTCAGATCAGTACAATTTACCTTTTCATATTTATTAAGTAAAAGTGTTTTTTTCCTTTACAAAAATTTAATTTTTTTTGTGTACCAAAATACGTATTTATTGTTAATAAACGCTATTTACTTTAACCGGAATAAAAATTAAAGCCACTGTATAAAAATCTTGACATTCTAATCTTGGAATTAGAAGATATATATTGACCTTATAGGTAAGTATCAAGGACGTCTATAAATTTGAGATGTATCATTTCTAAAAGATCAATATTTTCACAGCTAAAATTTATGTATTATTGGTCCCCAGAAAGTAGTAACTATATTATTTTCCGAAGAAAACATAATATTTAAAAAAATATATAATACATTATAAGGCTATAAAAAAGTTAAATTTGTCGATGATACAACGGAAGAAAATCTACTTAATGCTCTCAAAATTCTATTTAAAGGTGATCTCTTCTATTAGGTATATCATAAAATACACACTATCAAAAATTTGTGAAAGATGGTGTGAAAATACACAGATATAATTGTTTTACAATAAATTGGAGGGACTTGTAAAAAAATTAAATTAATATGTATAATACACATGGAAAGACAGAAAGAAAAATAAGTAGAGCTGTTAAAAAAAAAATATATTTATTAGTAAATTAAAATTAAAATATTGTGTATGTTCTTTTTTTATTTTACGTTTACATATATGGTGTTTTTAAACTGAATTATATGTAGACTATGAAGAAAATATTTAGTTTACAGATATATTTAAATAATAATAAAAGCATAATGCATAAAAGAGAGATTTTAAAGTGTATTTTTTGAAATAATACCTAATTTTAACAAAAAACAGGTAACATGTTTTTAATGTTTTTTAATAGAATTGTAAAATTTAAAAAAAATGTAAATATTTATGCCGTAAATGTGGCTTATGTGACATTCTCCGTAAAACAGATATGATTTCTTATACCCAAAATTTTCAAATTTCTCGTTTGTATGTTAAAAAAGTTATTGCGAAATGCATTTTAAAATTTCACCTCTGTTATATGTTTAAATTTTAATAATTTTAAACAAGTTAAAACAAGATTCAAATCTCATTGGTACACTCTTGTCGATATATTTACAAGATTTGTGTCACGTAAGCAATTTAACTTTGATTTCAACCAATAAAGTAATACTTCAACATTACCAATGAATTGTCCTTTCTGGCCTCACACCTAACCAATCGTAATCATAAAAATAGCAAATAATCAGCTCAAGTTTAAAATCTACAGTTAATAACTCGTCAGAAAAAACAGTATGTTAAAAGGGGTGTCATTTAGGAAAAAACTAGTGCCAGGTTCCGGTTCTATTTTTTACAGTCCGTTTTTAATAAACAAAAGATCGTGCTGCACTTATAAATTCTAATGTTATTATTAAGATATAATTGAGAGTTAGTTGAAATTAAGAATCTACCATTTATCTACGTCTAATTACAAGAATAAGAAGAGAATCAAAATCTAATCAAGATAGAATGGTCCCATCTAGATTAAGTGGATAAAAATCCATCGTTTTGAAATTATGTATAATAGGTCTCTACTCTTAGTAAATAATTATTAAGGATCGATGTATGTAAAACACCTCTGTCCAATAAGTTTTATAGTTCTGATAAATGTGACTTCTTTCACTAAAGACTTTATTTGTTTTTAATAAAGAATTAATTATATTTTTTGCAAGAAGCTCCTTTATTAAACTAATGATTCTTCAAGAAGAAAAGGAAATAAACTAATAGTTTTACACCTTATATAGAATTCAAATTAAATTAACGGACCACCAACGCTTTGAAAACTCACATTTACTATTTCTAACTAACGTAGATATTTAAGAACACGTTATTTATTATTTATATGAATTTGTTTTTATTAGAGAAATATTAAACTTGCGGTTAAAATAGCGTACTTTCAAATATTTCTAAAAAAAGTTTTAGTCAGAATGTAATTCTCTGTTTGACTATAAGTTCGGTTCCCATACCCTGAAGGTTAGTCCTACTCGAGTATTCACTCTTATTTCAATTTAACAGTGCTATTTCTAAAAACAGTAACAAAGCGTACACACAACACGAGACTAATGGTCCTAGTAGTCGAAGCCCACACTAAAAAAAAAGTATCTCGAAAACAATTAATATTTTGAAGATCAAAGAAGTATAACTTTTTCGTACAAAAATGGTGAAGTTATCCAAAATAAACATTTAAGTTGTATGGTAATGAGCAATAATAAATTATAGCTGATTTGTTTTGTTTTTGTGGCGTATGTGGCGACATCTACGAATTAAGTCGAGTGTAATGCCATATTCTTGTGTGTCTTTACAAAAAAATAACCTTCATTTTCAGGTCTGTATCTAGAAAAATGTCTGATTTATTAACAAAAATATATATTTTTCCAACTTCAACACCTTGTAGAAAAGAGCAAACTTAAATCCATTATCGTTAAGTAAAATATTATTTGTGATAAGAAAATAACTTTATATAGAAAAGTTAGAAAGTTGAGGAAGAATTCGTTCATTATTATTTCTTCGTGGATTAAAGTGATCCAATCGAAGGTCGATTATCGATGAATAATTTAAATTTGACTTAAAATTTAACTTTTTAGTTATTTGCCAATTCATTACATCTTTTATTGAAGTAATTCGTTTTTAACTGTATTTTTAGATTTAAGTATAATCATACCGACATTTCGCAAAAGAACTACCCTCTATATTTTAGTTATTTAATTATTTTAAGCCGGTTAATTTTTCCGAAAATGTCATTTTTTTATTTATTTATAACTTACACCCCAGATAAATTGATTTGTATACTTCTTTAAATGTTAATAATGTACCTATTTATGTAATACTAATGCGTCTCATTTATATTTTAAGATAAATGGCATAATAAAGAGAATCGAATATGGATCAACCAAATCTTTTACATTGGGTTTCTTTTGTTCCCAAGGGAAAATAATCTCCTCAGTTTGTATTTGTTATGCTTATTGACTTTAGGTAAACTAATCTCTATTGTATCGACACTCCGTAAAATTGGAATTTATTTTATATTAAAAAAAAATCAAAACATAAAAATATTCCCTAAAGCATATTTCCTGAAGTTGAATTGAATAAATAAGTTGATAAAATTGAGATCAATTGTAATCAAAAAGGTTTACCAATGCATAAAGGAGTTGATTCTAATTTTTTAGATATCCCGAAAGCGGATTTGTTTTTTGTTTTCTGCAAATGACTTTACTATTAAAAGTCATTCATTTTGAACCCTCTACAAGTGCTAGAAGTTTATAGTATGTGTTTTCAAACACACTTTATAGTATAGCTCTAAGATCAGTACCAATAAACTTCCCTACGGTACCACTTTGATCTGCTTCAATCCGGAGTAGCCTTCTTCTTATTTAAAAATAAATTGTATACAGATTCGGCGGAAATATTTTAGGTCTTACTGGAATCCATGCGAGTGACAGAGAAAAAGAGAGAACCCATTGCTAATATTTTGAAGTAGGGATATATCGAGGTGGGAAAATCGTTTCAGTCAATTGAATTGTAACGTACCGGGGGTCACGGTCGTAGCTCCAGTTTCGTCGAGAGGGGACACTTTATTGCGCGTTCTCTGGGTTAACTGGTAATTTATTATTATTATCATTATTATTTTCTTTAACAGCTTAAGGTTTCGTATAATATATATAATAATGTTTACTTTATACTTTATCTCTTATTCTGCCTAACTCATTAATTTCACGTGTGTCCCTGAAACCAAACTGTTGTCTCGGAATTATTTTTTTACCATTTGTAATATTTTTTTTGTAAGCGCACGATTTGTTTAAAAAAATAGAGAAAATAAATTTTTATATAATCGGATTAATTGATTGTTTGCTAGTAGCTCTTGTCTTATTTTTTATCCTAAATAATAAGTTTTTTGTTTTTCTTATATTGTGTTTGTTTAGTAGTCATTACAGTAAGTAGCAAAAAAACCACCCCATTATCGTTTATAATCTTCTTTTCTTTCCCACTTATCAGATATAATGAACATTAGGAATTTTAAAGGCTCTGTTGTGTTTACTTCCCCTATCATTTGTATCGATTTATGATTTTTTCTGTAAAAATAACTTGGGAAATATCGGCCATCTAAATTATAACAAGAATTACTTTTGATTTTATTTCTAAAAAACATTGTCAAACTTAATATTGCCTATCGTAAAAAATAAAAAGCATCAATAAATAGCATATTTTTAAGAAATATTATTTTCCAGGAAGTATTGGCTGTGCAATCATTTTTTTACCGAATTATGTATTTCATTAAATATGATTTGTTTTTACGACATGTTTTAACAACCAATTTATTTCATTCGGCTTATTCGGCAGAAGAACCTTTGAACGGTTTTCGCGTTTTTAAAATACAGTTAAACTAAAGAAAAATACTCAAACTAAAAATTTGTAATAAGTGACATCTAAGGATGTTACCACTAATTAAATCCTTTAATTAACACATGAACCATAAAAAGTAAAGTGAGTTTTTTAGTCTGCAAATTATACAAATTTCGTATTTAACATGATTTCACGGAATTATTTGAGATTAATAAATAATTGTTGTACCTAAAAGATTTTTCTTTTAAATAATTGGAAAAAGTAAATATCTTGAAATAATACCAAACTATATTTGATCTATAAATTAAATATACAAAATATTTATTAAAAGATAATAAACATAGGTACTAAAAATACCTGATCTTTTCGAATAATAAAGTAAAATGTAATTGCTAATACAAATGACATGTAACGTTTTTTAATCATTTGAACCCCATTTATTAAATTAATTATCACATGTTTAGAAACCTATAATTTTAACCGAAATGACTTTAATAGGGCGGCAATATTGTAAATAGGAATTCAATACTTTAAGATTGTAAATATTAGAAAAGAAAATTTTTATCTCAAATTTTGGATTAATAGGGCGTTTTTTTTTTTCAGTTATAATTTGTAAAAAAGGAATGAAAGTACTCAAGTGCACATAATAAAAAAATGTAGACGCCTTATAAAACCAGCATCGAAAGATGTAAGTTACGACTTTAAAATGAGTTATTTTAAGTGATATACTTAAATAATGCAATTACAAATACATAAAACGTAGATTTGGTAGATTTCATTGTAACCGAATATTATTTACCCTTCACTGTATTACAAATGGATTCTAATACAATTGCCCAAAAACAATTTGCCGAAGACAATTGACCGAAAAATGTATTTTAGAATAAATTAATAATTTACTTTCCTATTTTTATTTCTATAAATTGTGGTTTAATCTATAATCAATTTTTTCGGTTCAGCCTGTATGTTGTTATTCCTTCTCTCCTTTACATTTTATAAGTACATCCTGTATATTCTTTTCACTTAAATTTTCATAAACCATCTTAAAAACAGCATCTTAGTATAACCTTTCAAATAACAGCATATATACTGTAAATTTTTAAGTTTATTTATTTAACGTCTCCAGATACACATATTCAGTAGAATAACATTATCGAAACATTAACTCAAACAAAAATTTTAAATTTGGTTTGGAATAAGTCCTCCACAATATTCGACATAATGCTAGAAGAGGTTCTAAGAATTTTAGATATACGAGTATGTATATTATTACCGGATTTTTATTTTCAATTTAATTTAATTTTTGTATATTTTTGATAATGACTATGCCTGTAATAAATAATTTTAGCAATGAATAACTGTGATTAAGTCCTAAAATGCTGCTGCTTATGACCGTGAGTTCAGTGATCATAAACAATACTCTGATGAACGCCAGGATGCTTATCATTGTTAATTCGTAATTGTTTATTAAAAAAAAGAAATTAATTTAATAATATTAGCAATTCTTTATGTCAATTAAATTATGTTAATTATTATGAGTCAATATTAATTAACATTGAAATACAAGGGATAAATTATTATTTTGTTAAATTTTATAATATTTTAAAATACTTTTGTTTCACTTTATTTTTTATTATACAATTTCACTTGTTTTTTATTAGATTATGATTTTTTATACTTTATAAGTTTGTAGAGAGTTTCTTATAAGAGATGAATACTTTCCAGGATTACTACTGTGGATAATTCAAATGCATAAACCACAGAATCAGCAGGATTTCAGAATCAGGAGTTGTATCATCAAGTGAATCTCTTCACTAATTTGATCGAACAGGAACTTGAGATAACTCTATTTTTTTATGTTGCACTTTTAAATTCGTTGATATTTTTATTTTTCTGTAGGTTGGTAACATTACTCGGAATATCAGCAAAAGAATTAAAAGAAACAACAAAGAGATTAGAAAATGTCGAGAATAAAAAGACGAGGCACATGGTATTAAGAAGTGGTAATGAAAAAAAACTGATTCCGATTTAATAATTAAAAACTTCTTAAGGGAAAACCAATACAATGTTAAGATCTTCGACAACTCTGTCAGTGTAACTGTCAACACAAATAACATAAATGAGGAAAGCTTGGAAATCAATGGAAGAATAAATAATCCATAAAAGTAAAATAAAAACGCTACCACACAGTAATAAGACCGATTACATTGTGTGGAGAAAAAATATGGAACCTAAATGAAACGGAAAATACGAAAATGTTTCACTCAGGAAGAAATATTTGAAGGTGGTCCAAAATTATCTAACAATACTTTTAGGGGCGGTATGTCACCTAAAAATAAAAGTACCTTTTTATATACACTTGTTGCGAAAGCTCAATAATGAGCGAGATACAGGCCTCTAAAGTTATATAAAAAATGGTTTTTTAAATATCATAAAAATGACTGTCCATTGAATTTCGTTAAAATCTTTAAGTTTTAATTTCTTAAAAACGAAATGAAATAAATAGCTTATATTATTTATTTTTTGTTATACATATTCGTTGTTCAAAGGAGTTAAATCCACAGGTACGTACAGTATAGATTAAAAAATTATTGGCGATTTCTTTCAATTTATCGTTTTCCAAGAAAATATTTCTGCAAAATAAAAGAGGAATGCTTATTTAGATAAAGAAAATAGTAATTCAGGATACATAACACAAAGTTATTTTCTGGTTTATTTTTATTCTATAGCCATTTTACTCAAGTAAATCCACTAACAAAAAATAAAAAAAATATTTTTTTTCGATAGTTGCATTGTTTGCAGAAAGTCCAAATTATTTTGTACGTTTGTGTTTTCTTTTTAAATTAAGAGACATTTACGTATATGAATATGAATTTCAAATTCTAGACAAAGAAGCTTTGTATAAAGATACTTAATTTTATGTTATTACTCATTCCATCACTTCTGATTAAGGGGTATTTTTTGGCGATAAATACCAAATTACGTAATAGTTTTTTAAATACTTAAGTATTGAAAAAATTGGTAATTAAGATTCCACGGCCTTTTTTACTCAAAAAAGTACTCTTCATACGTTTGTTTCTCTAAATAGCATCGTTTTTGAAAAATCTAAACTTAAAAGTAGGCGTCCAATTTGCAAATAATAACAAAAAGGGTCTAATAAGGCAAGGCAAGACTTTGAAACCGTATTGGCAATATTACTAACCCTAATAACAAAATTGAAAATTTATTAAAAATATTTGCTAACATCCTAACTTTTATGAGCATTATGTAATTTTAAACTTCTAATTGACCAGAAATCGCCCCAAAATGCAGCCCGCCGTGAAGAAGCTTCAAAATCAGGAAGCATTAACATAGAGACTTACCTTCTTATCAGTTATGAATCGTAATATTCGACAATGAAGTGTGAACTGAAAAGTATCTAATCCCTTTGCCCCAAACAGTTTACAATAGCAACCAAAGTAAGAACAAAAATAAAAAAGCATAAGTTAAAGTTAACTATTCTGAGGGCAGTGAATTGTGTATTTGTTTCTTTGATAACGCTATTTGATAAAAACCCATGTGAGAGTGTCACATCAAAACTGTGTATTTATATCTTTTATGGAACATTAAAATATTGAAGAATTAGTTTCATTATGGAACTTTGTTGTTATTAAATAAACCCATGTTAAATGAGAAGTCCTGGATATTCATTTCCTTCTCTTTCGAGTGAAAAATTCCAATATCCAGTCACAAATATATTTGAGGAGCCTCAATTTTTTTCAACAACGATTTACATACTGACTATTCAAGTACAACAAAAATACCCCATTTCATAAGTCCTTGATAACCGGTGGTTCTGTTCAAATTGTAATAAAATAAATAGGCCTGTTAAATGTTAATTGTATATAACGTGGATATTAAAATGAAGTGTAGTTCTATAGTTTTCTGAAAAAGTATAAAAATTCATGTAAAATAGATCATCTATTATGTCCCTTTTCTCACCTAGTCCCATTAAAATGATTCTTACATTCGATTATTTATTTAATAGAACGATTTTTTAAATAAATATACATGAGTTATATTTATCCTATTTAAAACAGAAACTGTTCATTTAATTTCGAGAACATAATCGGTATCCACCTTCTTGAGAACCAGCAGGCAATACGATTGTTTCGTCTTAATATGGGTCATTGGAATTAAGTCAACCTTTTCAAGGCGTATCATGCGTAACATTCCTAGTTTCATCCAAGTATAAAATTTGTCTATTTTAGCTTGTATGGTATCTATTGATTATTGTTGTCAAATATTATATTCCTACACTCCAAATCACATAATAACCTGTATTTTTATAAAAGTTATGTAGTATGTACATTAAAATATTTTTCTAATTAAAAATCAACAATAAATTTAAATTTTTACCTAGTACTATGACAGTATTAAAACATCGAACTTTTCTTATTACTGTACTTAGGCAAATTCTCGATCAAATAATAAATGCTGAGTTATATTAGTGACAAAATGGTATAGAGAACGAAGGGGATGGAGTCTCGCAATCGTTTAAGTCGTGCTTCGATCAGAACCTTCCAGGGCTTTCGCTCTATTACGGGACGGAATTCCATGAAACAGGTCCGACTGCACATTACTGCATTCCAGAACACCAATATCTATCAAGGAGATATTTCCTTTTCTCACACAATCTCGATATCCTTGAAGGTGTACGCATCATGCAGCCAGGACATACTCAGATACGTGCACATTTACGGAATACGAAATCTACAACAATTGAAATGATAATACGGAAATCTATTTAATTGTGAACTAATTGATTTGTAGTATAACAAGTTATATTACATAAGTATTACTAAAATATCTATCCAAGAAAGTACGTGCTGTTAGTCTACTTACTGGTCACGTTATGTATCGAAAGCTCATAAAGAATTCATATAATAGTTATTTGTTTCACCAGTGCGAAATAATGTGTTTTTGAGACGAATAAGAATTTATCAACCTCTTGACTATCCCAAGCTTTAACCAATGAGCTAGCACCACTCATCCAAATCAGCTTTGACGGTGGAAAAGGTGTTCTATAAGCCTGTAAATGTATTTAGATGTGTACTGTTAAATAGGTTCAATTTGAAAGAATTAAAAATTTATGTGATCCTTTCGTAATCATTTTCCCTATTGAATGTAAAATACTGGAGCATATTGTGTTAAAATCTTGTGCTACTACCAAAATACGAATCTTTCCTCCAATACTGTTCAATCAGTTATAGGTGAATTTTAAGGTATGAAGATCACATAATAGTGGCCCTAATATGCTTCATAGTAGCTTGTTAAATAATATAAGCAAGGCTCTAGGAAAGTTTCTTTGTTTATCTACTATCACCTGGTGGTATTCTCAGAGATACAAAAATCCAGACACATTGTGAACACTTGAAACACGTCCATATAAACCTTTTAATTAAAACCTTTATACTAAATACCAGTGCCAAAAGAAACGAAGTTCTAATGACATTAAAAAAGAATTTACTAAATACATTACAATTTTTCTTACAACTGTTAGAGTATTGGAATAGGTGCAATGATATGGAAGGCATAGTACAATGATGCAATACTACCCGGTTACAGATTGCTTAACATATAAATAGGTAACAACTTTCTTTAATTAAAGCCAATAATTGACATAAAGACCTACTTGTTATTGATTTAATATAGAAACATGTACTAAATGTACTGTAAGGAATTTCATCTTCCTGTTGTTCTTTATCCAAAGTGTGGAGTTTTTTCTTTCATATGGGATGTGATATTTCTGTAAGCTTCTTTTGGAATACATCCTTTCTATTTAAAAAAATTTTGTTAGTTTGATAGAAAATTTCAATGTGTCTATAATTAGATGAGCAGGTTTGAAGAATATTTTTTGTAATTATTTGATTACAAACCCTTTTTCAAGGGTAAGGGAACTATCACAGATTAGATAGTTGAAGAAGACCTTATAGTATGTTCGAACTTAACTTTGTTAAATTTAGATAATTTTAATTGAAGCGAAACATAGATGAGGAATAAATATATTGGGGGAGAAAATATATTTAAAGTATACTTTTCTTACTTGATCTCATTCTTATTTACCGAGATGTCCAACTAAACTAAATCATAATGAAGAAGAATATAAATTGTTTAAATTGACGTTATTATTAAATGATTATTTTTATATATTTACTACCAGCTCTAATATATACGATATTTGAAAAAATACGCATTTTTGTTAAATGCAAAATAGTTGAAGACTAGTATTTTAATTAAAATTGAGCGGATCGAAACGCGATAGCAAATAAAATTCCCGATCTGAAGGTTATTAAAAACCAGTTACTCCCATATACCCTTTGGCTAGAAACAATTACAGCATAATTTAGTCTGTTAATCATTTTCCCCCTTAATTTAGGAAGGATCTAAGTGAATTCTGGCATTTTAAGTGAGTGTCAAGTAGTTATTCCTCGACTTAGTTTAATATTTAGAAACAATTTCCCAGGGATGAAATTTTTTATTGTGCAGCATGATAAAATTTCTACAGTGCCATTTAAAATGTAGTTAAAAATTAAAATCTGGGAAATTTTTGGCTACTGGGGAATTTAAAAATACTGGTAATTAATAAATTTTATACTATGTGACCTAGAAAAAGTGATACCTTCAGTTCAATTTCTAATTTATGGGTTGCTGCGCGAAAATTCGAAAAAAACATAAAAGAATATCAAAACGATTTGGAACAAAACATTCAGAATTATAACCCAGAAACTAAAGTATTAAGAGTGTTGTTTACCAATCCTGAAACGGGAATACCTATATCTTTGGTATTAAAACTCGGATTCTCATGTGAGTTTCACTGTAACATTGTAATAATAGTCTATTTTTGGGCCTTTATCTTTTTTCGTAAATTAAAAAAGTGTATTTTACTTAATAAAAATAAAAATTGAGACAGTTACATGTAATGAATTAGTATTCTAAGAAAGTCATAATTATGCATCGGTACACAAGGAGCTCACCTAATTTACGGATGCACTCTACGAACTAGTTCACAGGCGTGCAATAGTGGAAGCTAGTAAGAAGAAAAAAATTAATGTTATGCTGATTTTAATTTATTATTTATATAAACGGCGTATAAACAATTGCAGATCTCAACAGGCAAATTATTAAAAACTCCTTTAAATGTTTCATGTCTCTGTGCATACGTTACCATTGACTAACAAATACATTTTTAAATTATCATAGAAGACTGTGAAAAATATTTTGGTCCACCAAAAAAGTCTCACTTTAGTGGAGGAGAGGAATTCAAATTAACTCATAAAAACAACAAATTAATTATTAAATTTTATCTCACTCTTTATATTAAAAGATTAGCTGAGAGGTGTTTGAAATAATTTTACTAATCTAAAGTATTGAGTTATTAAGGTCAATACTAATTAATAAAGTATTTCTTCACTGTTCATGCCACATGAACACATGAATAATTTGTTACCATGAGCCAATTGTTTCCGAAGTTGCATCCATGATAAAGTAACTTTTTTCACTAATAATAAGCAAACGTGTAATAAAGTCTGCTGCAATGGGTTCATATAAACACCATATAGTTATATGCGCAAATTCCTGATTATAACGAGTTAAAACTAATTAAATCAGAAATCGCATCTAGCAAATATATGCACCGATGCATTGAATTAATTAAGGGATGTGTAAATATTTGTAATGTTTTAGTCTTTCAACTAAATAGAATCCTATTTAAAAGAATGTGTGTGTATGTAGATCATAAATAATACCAGAATTGGATTTTGTTAGGAGACCCTTACCTTATTTACTCAAATATAACTAAGAACGGCCGTTAGCCAAATTTCAGGATTGGATAATAGTACAGTTACGGGGAAATTATTTACAGAATCCTAGATCCACCCTTAGAGGGGGTAATTGAACACCAAAAATAAAAAATGCAAAATTTTACAAAATTCACCCAACTAAAGGGTACTAGAAATACAAACATCAAAAATATCTGCGTATTTTTGGCTTCACAAGTTTTGGTCTGTTTTTCAAATAAGAGGTGGGGGAGAGCGTGAATCTTGTTATGAAAAATTCTGGTTCGACTTAACTGATTTTTATTAAGTTAGTGTTATTGAAAGTAACAGTAACAGTAGTATGACTAGAGTTTAAATGACTGCATATAGTTATATGTAGAGCCTTTCTAACTGGACTAAATTTGTTGGTTTTGGTTGAGGACAACCAGCCTCATCGACATTTGAAGAAAAATTCCCACCCTATATATGTTTCTTACGATATCTCTGGAAAAAGATCTCGACATGGGGGTTTCCCTATTTTAGTCTACTTTTTAAAAACGTAATCAAAATTATATGTTTTTCTTTAATATTTTCAAGAAGATATACAATATCAAAAACAGCTACTTCTAGCATTCACATTATTGGTTAGATTGCTCAAATTTTAAAATTATTTATTTCATAAATGGAGAAGAGCTTATTTCAACAACACTAACATTATAAAAATCGCTTAAACAGAACCGGAATTATAGGCATTTTTTTATAACAAGGTTCCCAATTTCCGCCACCTCTTATTTAAAAAACAGGCTAAAACTTACGAAACAAAAATTACCCAGAATTTTTCGAAGAATATGATGATCGGGTTTCCAATAACCTTTGATTAGGTAAATTTTGTAAAATTTTGCTTTTTTAATTCTTGCTGTTCAATTACGCCTTCTAGCGGAGGTCCTACAATTCTGTAAATAAATTCCAGGTTTTTCTCGAGACCATTTTTGTTATAAAACATTTTTCTTAAAGCTGTATTATAATCCATTCCTGAGATATAGCCGATGGACGTTTTAGAAAAAAAATCCATTATTAAAAGGGCAAAAATTAGACACTAAATTTTTGAAGAGTACTTTCTTATTTGATCCTCAAACTATTCTCTCTTTTAGTTTAAGGTTAAATGCATCCTAGTTTCTTCTCTTTCTCTCCTATTTTTTACCATTTGCGCCTTTGTATTCTATTGCTGATCTTATTTTTGCATTCCAAGATTACCATAAGTTCTCCTAAATTTTTTTGTAGCCCACATTCTTTATGCACTCTCTTTCTTCATATTTTCTCTTTTACTTTTTGAAAACGACTCATCCGTGTCATAATAATAATTTAAATACGGTTCATTTTTCGAGGGTTCTTCATAAAAAAATAAATGAGAAGTCAAACTATTCAGTTTCAACTAGTGGCTTCCAAAATGTGGATGTTTAAGCAACACACCACTAGAAAAAATGACCAAAGTACCTTTTCTATCACGTCATGTGCTAATTCCAAAAAGAAAGATTCAGCAAATAGGTCAGAGTCGGTTAGTTTTACATATTAAAATTAATTTTATTTTGTTCCTATTCAACATACATCAGATTTAATGCAGTAATATAATCGATTATAATCGAAATAATACATAAAGCCATTCACATTCATCATCATGTGTAACTAATATATGTTATTAATTTTCGAAAGTAATTTGTTTGTTTTTTTCGCACGCGAAACTTTCAAACACCAGACCTTGTGTCACGTTTACTTGTCCCATATTTTACGTGGTAGTTTATTATTTGAGTATCAAAACACATCCATCCAGTTCTCGCAGACACTGAGCGGAGATGTTTCGTTATCTACATATTTTTTTCTTTTCTCTATGAAAAAGAAATATTCCACGAGTAATGGGACATAATTGGACTGAAGATGTACTTTCCAATTTATTGTTTTAGACAGAAAACTGAAGTCGACGTATTTTATGTGTAGTTTTATACTGTTATGACAGTATGTACAGAGATTTACTAAAATATGCCTTATATAAAACTTATTTTTTGTTTAATAGTTTCTAAATGATAACATTCACTGTTTATTTAATATTACGTGAGCGTTATCAAGATGTCCAAATTTGTGAAAGGAAAAGAAAGAGTGGTCTTTTTAGTTGAGAAAATAAAAAGAGATTGAAAGTCAAGTTTGGGGTTCTCGGAGGATCGAGAGATTGATAGTGCCTACCCCTGCGATTAAATTATTTAAAGATGTAAGTTTGCCTAATATTTTGTAAGAGTTGTTTCTATCCATAGATAAATAATTTGTTATTGTTTCACTCAGTCTCTTTAATTTCCAATAACCAAGACACGTAGTGGGTTAAACCCCCCTGAAAATAGTATATAGATATGTTCATATATTTATTGAGAAAAATAATCCAATATGTAACAAAACCATCAATTGGAAGTGTGTGAATTGTACCAAAAACTTTTATCATGAAAATACAGTTCAAAGTTTTAAATTTTATGTAAAGTATATTCTTTTTAAGCAAAAAAAAGTTGAAAAAGATTGATTTAAGGAACATTTAAAAAAAGCACAATGAAATTAAATACCTAAAGTTTTATTAAGTACTACAGCAACGTCATTCTATTTAGTTACAGTCTATATAAATTACCCTACGTCTCTCAGATATCAACAAAATCAATTTTCTATGTTATCTCTTTTCTCTTGAAGAGCAAAATGTAATAAAATATAAATAATCGCATCGAATGATGGCTCACTGTTATTCTCACTGGCACAAAATGAAGAAATATAATTTTTATATTAAACTAATTATACGTGTTATTAAAAATATGTTTTACAGACGGCCCTGCATTGTTTGTCAACGATTACAAAAATTACAAAATAGTAACATTTCATGTTCTGGCTCAAATACCTACAATTATATTATATAGGGTTTTCCATTAGGGACGCAATTTTTTGTGAAGTTATAATTCTTATATCTGTCATTCGAATTTCCAAGTGACATTGACATTTAAAATCTACTATAGTTGGCAATTTATAAAATGGAAAGATATAGCGAGAACAACGTGTCCAAATAATTCAACTTTATTATGAAAATGGACGTTAAAATAAAATTGTTTTTCGTAAATTAAATGATTTTTATACTCAACATAATCGTCCAAATGAATCAACAATTTTGAGAATAGTGGAAAAGTTTGAACAAAGTGGTTCAGTTTTGGATGTAAAAATACCAATTCGTCATCGTCCAAGTCGTTCATAAGAAAATATTGATGCAGTTCGTGAGAATGTTGAAGATGATCCAAGAATGTCGATTACACGACGTTCACAACAATTAAACATTCCACAAATCGCATTATGGAGAATTTTTTATTGCCAGAGTTTGAAAATATTGATATCAGAGATAAATGGTTCCAACGAGATGGTGCAACATGTCATATAACTGGTGATACGATCAAATTTATTACATGAAACTTTTCCTCAGCGTGTAATCTCAAAAAATGGTGATGTTAATTGGCCAGCAAGATCGTGCGATTTAACACCATTGGACTATTTTCTTTAGGGCTACGTTAAAAGTATTGTCTATCGGAACAATCCACGAACAATTGATGAATTAAAAGCTGAAATAATTCGAGTTATTGGTGAGATTGAACCTCAATTGTGTGAAAATGTTATCAACAATTTTGACAAAAGAATAACCTATTGTAGAGCAGCTAGAAATGGTCATTTGTCAGATATTCTTTTCAAGCTATAATTGCCATACCTTAAACATTCATTTTAAATAAAAATTTGAATCATTACAATTGACATACTGTGTTTTATTAACAAATAAAAAATTGCGCTCTTAATGGAAAACCTTATATATTATCAAAATAACTTCTTCCAACATTTCTCATCTTTTAAAGCCCACTGTTTATAATTTATCATAATTATTATACGTTTCTGAAAAACAATCTTCAATTTCTTATGTCAACAAGTCCTTCAGTTTCTACTTTTCTATTTTTTTTATCGGTATTAATTATTATTGTTATTTTTATTGAATTTGTACTTTTTTTACAGTATACAGAAGGTTGTAACCATTAGCTTATTTATACCTTTATTCAACGCGTTTTCTTTTATAATCTGCCTTAAATATTCTGTACATTATCAGTCTAGACTGTCATTTCCTTAAAGCACGTCTACATCAATTCCCCATTAGTTAGTTGAACACATTCTGAGGTCACTACCATCAATATGATTTCTTCAAGAGTGACAAACAGTGATAACCAGGTAAAATAATCGAAGATTACATTACGTGAGCCTTCTAGTCTAGGCGACAGATATGTAGATTTTATCATTGAGCAAAATCTTTTTTGGCCTTCAAAATTTTCAATTTCTTTTCGCTTAATAAATCGCAACATACGTATATGTTAAAAAAAAACCACTGTTTAGTTGAAAGCCATTCAATAACTATCATTTCGATTTCTTCATTCTCCAGATATATTTTTAACACAAACCAGCAAATCATATGGATACTCTAGAAATTCCTTGTAATTATTAAATCAATATTCGATAATAAAATAACAAATGTATAAGTGTTATTGGACAGTTAAGAATAAAAAAGATATTGTTACATCCATTAAAAATAAAATAAAAAATATTTTATAGACATTATTATGCTCGCCTCCTACTTTCACCGGGTTTCTCAAAAATTTCTGACCGATTTTAATTGCAATGATGATTGTGAGTTTGCCACTGTCACCTATGAGAGTTGTTTAGTTTGCACTAACCTTTCTTAACGAATCTTCTTTCACCAGAATTTATCTGGGCTTTCCTCAAATCAACTTTTTCCAGTTAACCAAAAAGTGTTGTGATCAATAGTTAATATACAGTGTGATGCTTTTAACTCAATTATAGAATTAAATTCCTCAGACAGGTTAGTGTTATTTTTTTATAGACAAGCAAAATTTCAGTTGTAACGTCTTTAGTTTTTGCAGGGTGACGACATTGAGGGTTTCCACTGAAAAAATTAACTATTGCGTTACCCCGCAAAAAGTAAAAACGTTACAACTTAAATTTTGATTGTCATTGGCGTCAATTAAAAATAAAATTGACCTCTCTGAGGAGTTTTCATAAATACGCTGCATAATTGACTTAAAAGCTTGGTTCCAAACTTTATCATCACACCGTATAATAAACTTTCACTAAATTTGACGTTTATGTTAATATTAATATTACGCTCACTGCCCTTGCCCTTGCCAATTTATTGCTTACTCCTAGTTTTCCGAGATATTCTTCTTGCATCCTTCTAGTACGTGGTTTTCTTTTTCCTCTTCTCCCTAGATACTACTCCAGTTAACAATACTAATTTTGGAGATCTACTTTCATTTAATCGTGAGAACATCCCAATTATTCATTATTGTTAAATCCAGATAATTGTTCTACTTTTTCTGAATTGTGTTTCTAAAATTTTGTTATTTATTTGGTCTTTATTTCTATTTTGTCAGTTCTGCCTCCTATCAACTACCGCTATGTCATCATTTTATTATTGGTAAAACTGGAAATCTTCATATTTTGAGTTTTAAACAATTGTTATATAACAACTGTTGAAAATACCCATCTTTAATTATCAAGCAATTTAACTTGACATCTGAAAAATACTTTAAATAGGTGGGATCACCATATGTAGAAATTTCTTAGTTTTTCTCTATGTTTATAATCATTTTTATACAGAAAAAATCGATAATGCAAACTACGTGATTTTCAATTAACTGACTATTCTCGTATTCATACAGATATGTAATCACAAAATGATAATATATGAAAAAAACATTTTTTTTTAAATTTTGTGTGAATAAATTTAAATTATCAGATTTCTAAATTTAATATTTAATAATGTAAATTAACATTGTTTTATAAATGTTGGAGAATTTTAGAGAAAATACCCTATTCACATTATTATTATTTAGTAATTTAAATAAAAATAATTTATACTACACAGCTAGAGCATCTGGATTATTTAAAAAAATTTGGAGACTAGATAATTTTACAGCAAAAAATTGAAGAGTATGTTAAATCCAAATTACATGCCCTGTATAGTTTAGATATTTGTTTTGTATCATTCTCCTTAATTTATTCCATAATTTCGTTTCTTTTTTTTTTCTTATATGAAAAACAACATCTTATGTAGTAAAAAAGTATATAAAAATTAATTATAGTGTTATGTAATAAATATTATTGTACTATATAAAAAATGTTTCGATACCGCCCTTTGGAATCGCCCCATAGTAATAACATAATTATTCATATTGTTTTCTCTCGTAAACCTTCTATTATTACTCTATATAAAATTTGAAGCAAGCTAAATGTTGAAAAATATTAATCAGGCACTTACCTGAGACTTGAGGAGTACTATTCGACGATCCGTACCCGTCATCCATAGTGGACGTTGAAACTTTTTTGTTCTGTCCGTTTTGATTATTTTTTTTTTCTTCCAAGTTTGCTTTGAGGGTATCGGAACTACCAAACTCTTCTTTCGCGCCTTTGTCAACTTTTTCTGGACTCTTGGAAGTTTCAAGAAGAGCTTCCAAGGAATCTTGAATATCAGGACTTTTCAATTTTTTCACTTTTTCATCAGAAAAAGTAAATTTACTAGCCCTGGACAGTTCATTGTTTTTGGTCAAACGTTTTAGGGGTAAGTTTTCGTAAATATGCGATGCCATTTTTTCGCGTAAGTTATTCATTTTCGTTGTTTTTTTTAAGTTTGTTAACTATAATTCACTAACATAACTTGATTTAGCGCGCCGTTTGAACTGTAACTGAAGTTACCGAAACTTTTAAATTTCAGCACTGCAAACTTAATTAAATTCGTCGAGGGAAGACAGATATATGAATGCAATACAATTTTGAAGTTATAATGATGTTATTTGGTTTTCGGTGGCGTTTAGATGAGGCGGTGATCGCGAACTAAACGAAGGATTCGGAGTGAGGCAAAATCGACGTTTGACAGGATTCTACGAATATCCTGGACAGTCGCGTTCTCCTGGTTTACTCCTTTTATAACCCTTTTCGAGCTTTTTACTTTACGCAATATCTGACATGTTTAATATGTAAGAAGAGAAAGCAAACGCCATATGACGAGCATTACACTGTGCTATAGTTATGGATTTTTCAATTGCTATTAAAATGGAAATTACTATGAACGAAATATTGAGGTACCTACTGAATAAGATATACAGGGTTTCCCAAAAGTCCCGGGACAGAGCTATAAGTTTCTAACGAGCGAAGAAAAAAAACCTGAAAATTTGGAGATCACTAAAGGGCCATAAAACTACATTTTGAGATGGTTTAAAAGTTTTATATACTGGGGAGCTTTTCAGGGGGGTGATAACCCCAAATTTTTTATATTGCAACCCCTGTCGAATTTCACTTTACTTTAAAGGTAATGAAAAAAGAAACACATCTCGAAAACCAAAACCCGATATTTTGACACGTTGACTGCCATATGTATCAAAAGTGATACACACTTGTTGGGTCAGGACGCCGCCCTGTATCATATTGTAGCACAAATAATTTCGTTCTGGCCGTAGTATGTTATCAGCTTAGCTTAGCTTTTTTGCAATAAAAACAAAAATGAAAATAAGTAGGTGTAAATTTAATAAACTATTTGTGACAGTGACAATTTATTGATTGTTGAATTGTTGTGTTAAATTGGAGCCTATTTATTTCCTATTTTTAAGTTAGTTAAAATAATCTGTCCCAAAAACTGACCGAAAAAGAAAGAATCACTCTTTTAATGATTCGTGGATTTGGGGATAGAACAAGATCTTACAATGAAGTCTTCAATGATTTTCTTCATGAACGATCACTGATTTCCAAATCAACGGTCGAAAGAACTGTTCGAAAATTTCAAGCAGAGGGAACTGTGAAAGATCTTCCGAGAACTGGAAGACCGAAATCTGCAACCAACTCCAGAAAAAAACCAAACAAGTGTTACTGTCTTTGGTTGAAGAACCTTCAAGATCCTTATTAAAAGCGTGTCAGGTACATGAAATCAGTAAAAATTCTGTTCACAGAATTTTGCAAAAAAATAATTGTTTCCCCTCTAAGTTTCACTTAGTTCAGAAATTAAACGAACATGACTTCGATAGAAGGTTAGAATTCTTCGAAATAATGAGTGAAAAATTTGATGGTGACAGAAATTGTTCTCTCAATATTGTTTTCTCTGATGAACCTACTTTTTACTTAGATAGTAAAGTTAATAGGCACAATTGTCGTTATTGGGCTGACGAAAACAAACATTTAATTAAAGAAGATCATACTCAGACACTGCACTGGGCTGGAATTATAGGAGATAGACTAATTGATCCTTTTTTATTAATAGAAATTTGGACGGAGGCAGATATCTAGAACTCTTGTAAAATCAAGTGGTTCCAAGTGTGTCATATGGCCTAATGGTATTGACAATAAGTGGTTTCAACAAGATGGTGCTCCTCCACATTTTAGCCGAGCAGTCCAAGACTTCTTAAGTCGTACGTTTCCAAACCGTTGGATTGGGAGAAGAGGTGAAATCGAGTGGCCACCACGATCTCCGGATCTTACACCACTCGATTTTTTTATTTTGGGGATTTCTAAAAAGTAGAGTGTATGCAACAAATCCAGAAATAATAAATGATTTGCAAAATTACACACTTAAAGAAATCACCAATATCACTAGGGATATGCTCCAAAGGGTTCAAAATTCCATTTATGAGCGTTTGGGTCATTGCGAAATCCAGGAAGGTCGACAATTTGAAAATGTATTATAAAAATCGTAATAAACCTGTTTTTTTCTCATTTGGTAGTATAGCTCTTAAAATAACTAAGATACGGGGTTTTGGTTTTGGAGATGTGTTTCTTTTTTCATTACCTTTAAAATAAGGTGAAACTCGACCGGGGTTGCAATTTAAAAATTGGGGGGTTATCACTCCCTAAAAAAACTCCCCAGTGTATGAAAGTTTTAAACCATCTAAAAATGTAGTTTTTGTGATCTGTAAATAACTTTTTTTGGCATCTTTCATTATAACAGACTTACTGAGCTTTACCCCACTAATCAATCACCCTCATCTCTTCTTTAATGTATTAGTACCCCACATATTTCACATCTTTAAATTATAATAATTTTTAGTTGATCAGTGTTATTGTTATTAACATCCATTGGAAAAGATTTGGTTTCTTTATTAGTATGTATTTTCCGCTTCACGAATTTTATTATGGTACATCTGCAAGTCTTTGTAAAAAAGTAAGATTGTTGTATCATTTAGCGAAGATACCAATGGTTGTGTTATTGGTACATATGCAATCTGTTGAAGAAATAGAATCGGTCTTGTAACACTCCTACTGTAAAGATTGCTTATTGATATTTAAAGAAAAATATTGCGCTGTTCAGATAAAACTTAAATAGAAAAAAATATTCAAAGAAATAGTGCAGCATCAGTTTTTTTTATACAGTATTTGCCGTCCAATTACAATTTAAGAAACAACGAATGTATTCGTTTAGCATTACTGGTAAGTTTTTATTCCCATACTGAACTTTTGCAATTATTTGGCTTCATATTAATTTCGGAAGGTTTTGAAATGAAATGTTCTTAATTGTGAAATTAATAAAATGTATTTTAGTTTGCCAGCGATGGAAGAAGTGAGTTATTGAGCGACTTGCTTTAAATTTTAGAAAAGACAAGTTTTTTGCATACCTATATTCTTGTGTTAGTCACTTGCCTTTTAGTAATATTTTTATCACTGTAAAATATTACTCTTATTTGGTATATTTAAAATAATGCAATTAGGTGATCTACATCCATTTTTTTATTTTAAAAAATAAATTAGGTGTGTCTAATTATTTAATCCTTACTTAGACTAGATTCGTGTAGGTAACTCATTAAACAATCTTGAATTTGTCATACATTTGTAATAACTATAAAAACTTTATTATGTTATAATAAAATATTCTAAAATATTGTTTTAATTGTTTTGATGAATGAATTGTTTTCCTAAATATGGATAAACTCCAGCAAAATATGTAGAACCTTCACGCAGCTGATTTTGGGTTTGTCTATTATAATCAAAGACCATACATTTTACATAAGTCAGAATATCTAACACTCTAATAGGAAAAAATTACATCTCATTCGCTTATAAATCCAATTTATTTAACTCCTTTAATACAAGAAATAACAACCTAATTCTATAAATATTTGTAATTGAATCGTAGAGTTCGAATTTTATTTCAATTTTTTCTCTTTCCATTTTGACACCTGACGATCTCCTGGTACTTTTCAAGAGTGACAATTCTGCTATCACAAGTGATAATTTTTAAGTTGTCAGCACATACTAGACGGTTAATATGAGGGTTATGTATCTCAGCAATTTGTGTAGAAGATGCAGCAGCCGAGTCTCCACTACTTCCAAGTTTGCCAGACCAATATTCGTTGCCTGGAAGTGCATTCCCATCCCAAGCATAAGAAACAACCAACAATTTTCCTGGAGAAAAAATATTGACCGGATTAAATTTTTTAAAGTCAGTTATTTTAATTAGAACAATCCAGTGGAACTTTTTTAGGTGTTCATATAAAAATATTATATTTATTTCTCTGAAAAACAAATAATTTTGATGTATTGTTATGAATTAGATGTGCCACTTGTACAAGAATAACAGAAATTAAACACGACATATAAATCGATTTTTTCTTTCCGCATGAGTCCCAGTCCAATCTATTCCGATTAAATCTTTTATTTATTAAATCTGATAAAAATAAAATAAAAAGCTGTACAGACAAATAAGATAAAAATGTATTGTATCGACATTAGTATATTTGAAAGCGTAATATTGAAGATAATTACTGAGTACTTTTAAAGATTACTAGTATTTTTAACTATTAAAGATTACTTTTACAATAATAACCATATTACATACGAATTTTTGAAAAACTTTCTTATTATTCTATTAAGAAAGATATGGGTAAAGTCAAACCGACAATTAATACGAAATTATCAAAAAATTCTTGTACCGTTATGGACAATCTGCCGGATTATGTTACTTCTAAATTAACTAAAGAAGATTAAATATTGTAATCAGAAATGTAACTGTCTACAAAATCCTATCTCAACAACTTTAAATTCAATCAAGAAATACGATCCTTAAACTTAGTTTATATTTACCTTCCTCAATTTTCTCATGAGGATTTCTCCTATTAATAAGAATTCTTATGCCACCTAAAGGATGATTATCAATAGGATAGATATCACCATCTTTATAATTTCCACATTTTTCCTTATTAATCCAAGCGAAACAAATATCACTAATTCTAGTTAGATTCTTGCCGATTGCCCTAAAAACGTCAAATTATTACAACCCTTATTAATGCAATATGTTATTTATGAAAGCAGTATTTCTAATTTTCCAAAAGATTGTCTTGTATTTGTCTTTATACTCACGCAATTCTTTGAGCAAAACTGTCCATAAAAACCCCTTCTTGATGGGGTGAAGCTACCCAAACCCCTAATCCTAATCCAACCACGTGGACAAACGCAGTAGTTTTCGCCACTTTAGCTCTAAAATTGGCCTCAACCAACAGAGTATCAATAGATGCAGTTAATCTTTTATGATAAATGTGGTTATCAAAAATGGAATTAGCATTGAGCTGAACATATCTTTGTGGAGTATGGCTTGAGGCATTGACGGTTTCCTCAAAGTTCAAACATTTTTCCTCATAAAAATCTGAAAAAAGTTTAGGGAGGCTCGTTTCTATAGTTGCGCCATAACCATTTTGTTTCGTATTTTGATTTTTACTAAATACTATTTCTTGATATTCCATCTGCCCCACTTTTTTTAATCTAGGGCCAACCATACCTAAAAAAACAACCGCATATCGTTAGATGTGCTTTATGAGAGAAATAGTGAAAATAATATAACTATAACCACACTTTTTCGGAACCACTTCTCAATTTCCAGTCTCATCACCCCTTTAGTCATAAAATAAAGATTATTATCAATTTAAAGAATAGAGCTCTCTCCTTATCCCATCTGCAGCACAACCAAAAAATCTTTATATAATTAAAGCTTTGTTATTAAAAAAGCCTTATCCCTCCAAAATAGTAGACAAAATCCTTAAAAAACCTAACAAAAGAACCCCAAAAAGGAACTCTGGAAATCCCACAAAATATACAAAAATTTCTTATGTAAAAAAGTTATCTGAAAAATTGGGAAAAATTCTTTGAAATTAGCATTCCGAAATGAAAATGGAGTTGGTCGATGTTTCTCCAAATTAAAAACAGAAACACCACAAGACCTTATCAGTGGAAAAATATATAAAGTAAATAGTCATTGTATTTTTTAGGAAAGCAGCATCAGTCCTCATAATTTGTTTAACACTCTCACCAACAAAAGTGGCCTCAGTGAAATGGCTTTGACTCTTTACATAAATTTGACTTCAAGAATGTTAAAGTAGTTGCCAGTTAGTCAAACATGCATAAAGAATTTTCAAGAAATGATTGAAATTCAAAAAGAAAAAAAATCATTTAATAAAATAAAGACAGTGAGCACAGCAATTTTCACTTAATTAACAAACTTCCGTTCACTTAATAATCAGAAAAATTCAAATTTACTTATGTTCTATTATAAAGTCTCCATTTTAAATCTTAAATTTTAAATTTTTAGCATAAATAAATAATTTTAGTTAATTTTAGTCCTTATTATATATTTTATCTTTTAAATTGTTTTTATTTCATTCACCTTAGTATACAATTCTTTATACAGTTATAAAAATATTTCTACCTTTGAATTTCTGCTAAATTTATTTTCCTCTGCATATAAAATCATTGGATATTAAGACACGGTAGAGAACAAATAAATATAAACATTTTTTTTTTTATAAAAAAAGTACCTAAACAGGTCACACGTACGAGAAAACAATTTTAAATAATATATTGATTTGCACGCTGCCACTATAAAAATTACAATTTATAGCAGAATAATAGAATATTTGAAAATTTGCGAGTATTCTAGGATAAATAGACAAAATATACTGGAAAGTTTCCTAGCCATTAAATATATGCTTATTAATTGAACAGTACGGAAAAACAACTGGAGAATTAAATTAACAAGCCGATGAAAATGGATGATAGAAAAAACTATCTGAATTAACTACAAAAAAGGTACGATGCTGCCCATGTAAAAAGTAAAACAGAATCATCAATAATTGTTCCAAATCAATCCAAATTAAAAGAACCATATTTTATCTGAGAGTCTGCATCAACAGGACAAGGGTATTGAAGTAGGATTTTTTTTCCTGTTGTGCCATGGAGGTATCAGTCATAAATAAGGACCAATCTAACCTAAGATTAAAGCTACAAGTGAAATATTAAGCAGGTTAATTTAATAAAAGTAATACGCCTACCTACTATTACACCTTCTTTGGCAATATTTTCTCTGTTAGTTGCATATTTAGCCATATTTTTTCTTTGTCCATTATTCACGAAATATGTGTACGAAGTAACAGATAAAAAGACTGCTAATTTCACTTCATCATATGACAAACAATCTTCTAAAACAAGTGGAGTAGATTGCTTATCTGTGCCGATTGTTTCCCAATGTTTTTCTCCTTTCTTCCCATTTAAGAGGATATATTTATCCATTCTACCCATAAACATAACAGCTCGTTTTTTTAATAATCTATTTACAAACTCTTTTAAGCCCATGTTTTTGTAAAATTCTTTTTCAATGCCGGAGCCTTTACTCCTTTTGAATAAAATAAACTTACAAAATAATTCCAAAGCACATTCATGTAATACTGGATACACTGAATTTATGTTTCTCTCTAAAACTTCTTTAGATGTATGAGCTTTTAAAGTTTTGCATAAACCGGTATCTACTGGAAATTTTATAGGGAATGATCCGCTGTTAGTGATTATCTCCTCCATTGTTGTTTTTTCGAGTTTTTCCATGGTGCTTTCTATTAACAGCCTATAAGTGTCTGGATGCCATGCTGGTATTTTAGGATTCCAATGTGGGACGGCCATATTAGTAATATCTGTAAAAAATTTTGAACATTAAACTTACAGGAATATTTATTAATTTAACAAAGTCTCTTTAACATTTTCCAAAAATCAATTTTATTATTTATCTCTATTTGAATTTTTTTAAGAGGCAACGATACCGCATGAAATCCCAAATCCCAAATTTTTCGAAAACGGGTTGAGGTAATGAGATTAAAAAACTGAGAGATACAGATTTTTACACCAAAGGGGGAGACTTATTTCTTTTTTTAAAAACCGAAAAAAATGGCAAAAAACTATCAAAACAAAAAAAGAAATACGTCACCCCATCCATACAGATTTTTTAAATTTAAAGTTTTAATGTAATTTTTTTTAATTTCATCATAATTAAATCATGGAGCATACTTGCATGAATGATAAAAGTCACAAAAGACCTTTGTTTCATAAACCAATGAGTTCTCGGATAAGAGCTTTAAAGACAATAAAAATAGGTAAGTGCTTTTTATGTTATAGTTGCTAAAAAGTAATATGTAGATTTAATTATGCCTTTCAAATTTTTGTTGCTAATTTTGTTATGTCTAGCGCAATTTAAAGTTGTAAGTATATAAAAAATTGTATTTATATCACTCGGAGTAGAAAGCTCGTCATTTGTATGTATGTTCTTCTTCTCTTAGTAACATTAAAAACTATTTTTTATAATACATATATTTTTTAACGCCCTATACTCAAATTTTTCTAAAAAATAATATATTAACAAATTTAAAAGTTACTATGATTTTGTCGGAAGTATATAAATAAGAGGTTAATTGTTTTTTGTAAAATTTCAAACAATGAAACTTTGTTTTCATGAAAATGTATGAAACTATTTTCAGAAGAAAAGACTCGTCTTTCGCGCTCGTGATTTTGTCACAAAGATTAGGTAATTCATGGATTTTTATGAAACGTATTCAAGTGGAAAAGCTATGTTGCCAAAGCAGTTTTGTTGAAATAGTATTCGTTTTTCTTTTTGTTTCATATAAGCATCTCAAAAGAAAGGATACGTGTTTAGAATTAGAATTGATTAAGGTATACAGGGTGTTACTATATTCGACCGACAACGCTTTACCCCAGAGAGCTCTCGTTAATTGATGAATTTTGATATAGGAACATAAACCCTTAAAGGGCTTAGTTTCCGAGATACAGGGTGTTAAAAGTTTGAAATCAAAATTAAAAATTTGTCATAAATCAGAAACGCCTCCAAATATTTTTTTCAAATTTGGTGACCAATATGCTCTTTAAGAAAGTAATATTTTGACATAACCTGACTTTTGAAAAATTTAACCAGTGGCGCGCTATCAGGGTTTGTGGCAACTTTTATCCCCCCTATCTTTTACGCCACTGGAACAAAAGTCGGGTGACCTTGGAGGCCAACATTGGGGTCCACCCCGACCAATCCATTTTTCTCTAAATCGTCTGTTTAGGAAATTTCTAGCACTTGCAGCAAAATGAACAGATGTCCCAACGTGCTGAAACCACATGTGTTGTCTAATATTTAACGGTACATTTTCCAACAATTCATCTAACACTTCTTCCAGAAACCGCGTATAAATATCTCCATTTAATTTATTTGGAAAAAGGTAAGGCCCGATTAAACAATCCCCAACCATACCCACCCACACATTCACCGAAAATTTATGCTGAAATCCACGTTCACGAACAGAGTGTGGATTTTCTTCATCCCAAACGTGACTGTTTCTGGAATTAAAAATGCCTTCCCTGGTAAATTTGGCCTCGTCTGTATACAATAAATAATTTGGGAAATTTCGATTTTCACGACACTTTTGTACATACCAGTTTGAAAATTCCATACGTACCGGAAAATCTCTTGGCGTGGCGTAAAAGATAGGGGGGATAAAAGTTGCCACAAACCCTGATAGCGCGCCACTGGTTAAATTTTTCAAAAGTCAGTTTATGTCAAAATATTACTTTCTTAAAGAGCATATTGGTCACCAAATTTGAAAAAAATATTTGGAGGCGTTTCTGATTTATGACAAATTTTTAATTTTGATTTCAAACTTTTAACACCCTGTATCTCGGAAACTAAGCCCTTTAAGGGTTTATGTTCCTATATCAAAATTCATCAATTAACGAGAGCTCTCTGGGGTAAAGCGTTGTCGGTCGAATATAGTAACACCCTGTATATGGACTGTATGATCTATAAGGAGGCAAATGTTTTTAGTCGCAAAAAGTCACGTGATGACGTTGGCTCTTAATAACTATAAGCAAAAATATTGAGCTATACGATTAACTTGTATACGTTAATTCTCTTTATTTAAAAAAATGTTATATTTGTAATATTTACAGGATAGTTAAAAACATATTTAATGTTAAACTAATTTTTAATAAAAGTCAACTACACCTTATCTGATGAAGTTTTATAAGAAAATACTCTAATATCTTGCTCAAGTTAATAAGTTCCTTTACTGTCATCATGTGTAAAATAGCGGTAAGGCTAAAGATTTTTATTCAACTATTATCATTAATGAGCACGAAAGTTCTTCTGCGGGACCCACTAGTGCTTTGGGGTATAAATAGTGAAAGGGGCTAAATTGAAGATTTCGTAAACTTCTGAAATACAAATATATGGATTAAATGTAAAACATTAATAAAGCAACAAAAAACAAATTACATAACAAATGAGACTGAAGCTAATATTTTTTCATGAAGTTAAAAAAACAAATTAAAATATATGTGTATAACATAACGGATTTAGGCTATCCCTTAAGACAGTGTGAGGGAAGTATGACAGTTCGGTTTTATATCCGATAAATCTTTCAATTGATAGATTTGACTTAAATTACCTCACAGCTCATCCATCTCAACGTACTTGGAATTTTAGCAAAAAAGATACAATTTCATTAGGAATTACAAATCTTATATCGGTACTGTCTTTTCCTACAGGATCTTTCTAAATGTATACACTCGGTATACATTAATTAAATGGGTCAAAACCGTCACACCAGGTAATTAAAAAAATGAATATAAATACCTACAAATACAACCTCAAAATAAAAGTAATTAAATGTTCCCCCAAAATTAGTGAAGAAAAATGAGCCAAAGTACCAAAAAATAAAATAAAACCCGTTAGTTTTCCCTAAAGTTTTACTTAATAGTATCCCAATATCCGTTAATTACAAAATGGAAATCGAAATGGGCGAACCACACCTAAATGTAAAATTATTAACCATCAAAACCCACAAATGAGACTTTAATCTTTAAAATCCCCAAAAAAAATGTACTTTACCTCGAATGACAAAACAATTTTGAAAATCACTGATTTTGGGTACGGTCTTTTCCCATTTCCTCTCCCTCCCCAGCTTACGTTGCAGATTATTTCATTTTTTGCAGTCAACTTCAAGTTGACTTTGTATCAAAATTCTCTAAACAATTTTTGGAACCTGACCTCACTTCTTTAAAATCTCATCGTTCGCGACTGTTTTATTTGGACATCAACATAAAGTCGTAGAACTCTGACCAGGAGTTTAAATTGAATTGTAATATTTCAATAATTTACGATTATTACATATAGGTACAAGCATCGATTACCAGGAAAATATATATTTATTCTGAATAGATTTAAAATGCTCTGGTCATTGAAAAACAATAATAATAAAAATATTTTATCTGCTTTCCACGAATAATATATACAGTAGTGATTTGTGAACTGAACTCATTAATTATGAACTAAGTAGTATTAGTCAGTATTCAATAAACCTTAATTTATTAATAAACATGTTACAATCAAAATATAATATTTAATTTTAAACAACTAAGTGAATGTAAAATATGTTTTAAATAATTTTCATAAGAAATGGAATCGTATATAGAGCAATAGTAGGATCCTAACCACAATTTTCTGACGAAACTATGTTTTCGTAATATTACACACGTAGCTAAATTTTATAAGTCAAAATTCTTCATTGTATTCTGTAATCAAACTACTCGGTTATTCTATCAAAATGACGATAGTTAACAGATTACCAGGTGTCAATAAATTTTAGCTATGATTTGTAATTGGACCACCCTATAACTTATCTATTAAAATATTATAGTCCTATTTGATGAATTGTAATATTTTTTTCTCAATATTCCTCACAACTCTCTTATAGCTAGTTGCAAAATATAATAATTGGACTTCCCAAATCCCCAAAGAACGGCAGCGATTTCGATAGTATGACATTAAAACCATTTCGAATAGGCAATATTAAGCCTTATGTTACTTGTACATTCGTCAGACTTTCAGTAGAAATTTCTGCTGCATTGGTACGCTTTCGTCATGTTTAGTACTATTTGTAACAGGGTTGTATTTCGGCGAACTGCTTAATACCGGATAATCTTCGACAATAGTGCTATCGTAATCGCGTTAAGATATTATTTTATTTTTGAATTTGACAGAGTTAAGATGTGTGATTCAGAAAGTGAAGAATATATTCCCGAATTTGATCTCAGGGCGCCTGAAATAAACAAACGTAAACGTACCCATCTCTTGGTTGAGACTAAACAAATGGTTTTAAATATATATAATAGTAAGTACCTATTATCTTATTATTAATATGTAAAAGAATATGCATTTTACATTGTGGTGGAGAATTGGGATGGATAGAAGGAGGTCTTATTTTATCTGCAAAAGCTATAAAAGATTGTAGTTTAGATTATCATCAAGACATCGATAGCACTTTGTTCGAAAATTGGATACAAGATAATTTATTACCGAAGTTGCAAAAAAATAGTGTAATTGTAATGGACAACGCTTCTTACCATTCAAGAATATCCCGTAAAATTCCAAATAAATCTTCGAATAAAGCTGATATCCAACAATTTCTACGAGATAATGATCTGTACTTTGAAGATAATTATACCAAAGAGGAGTTAATTGAGGTGTTAAGAGTAGGAAATTTTCAAAAAGAATATGTTGTAGACAGTACTTTAAAACAAAATGGACACGATATTTTACGATTGCCCCCTTATTATTGTGTACTAAATCCCATAGAATTGATGTGGGCTCAATTAAAAAAAAACGTTCGAGAAAATAATATATCACCAAACTCAAGTGTCAGTGTAATAGATCTAATTAAAGACTCATGTAATAAAATTACTGACGAGAACTGGAAAAATGCGATCAAACATGTAAAGACTATTGAAGATAAATATTTTAATTCAATTCCAAAAATAAATAGTCTTATTATAAATTTGGATGATAGTGATAGTGATAGTGATAGCGAGCTTAATTCTTTGTAATTTCTTATTTTTATAATGACTGTTTCAACCCTCACTTTGTTTATATATATTCTTATTTTTAATCAATAAAATTTTAAAATTTAATAGTATTGCATTTATAATAACAAATAACTAAATTAACAAAAATGATAAATAATAAATAATTCTTTAGGATTTATTTATATTCATTCTTATTATTCACAATCCTAATGCCTACCCTGCCCATGAAGAGCTTATCGAGGGATTTGGAAAGTCCATTTCTTATATTTTGCAACGGACAATACTCTTTTATTTCCAATCGAAATATTTATAATATTCAGGATGAGACACTGATTTTTTTACAAACCATTGGATTTGGCATTTTCAAACTTTACCCTTAATGTTTAAAATTATTACCTGCATCAAATTAGCATATCGAGGACGCCCTTTAGGGTTATCAGAATAACGTTACAGCTAAATAATATGAACCTCTTTACTTAGGCATATGAAGAGATTCTACTACATTTAAACAAACGTATAACAAAATAGTATATCATTGAAATAATGAATATCGTTACTTGTTTTTAAAGAATTTACATTGCTAAACACAAATACACTGACGTTTGCACTGCGAGTTGACGGCACACACATTCAATCTGAGCCCGGGTCTCCCATCTTCCATATCGGGTTTATTGATATGGAAGATGGGGAACCCATTCCACCACCCCCTGTCTCCAGACAGGACCTCTTACATTCATACTCTGATTCATTCGTCCACATTCTTCCCTCGAGATATCACCCCAAGGGCTGGGTGGGGTGATACAACCTGTCCTACCTTTCGGTGTCTTGGGGTAGCGGCCAGCGCTTTTCTCCCTTGGTCCTCCTGAGTTGACGGCGTCAACTACTATACTATTTATAACTGCTGTTATCGTTTAAATAAATTATGCTAGTTATGTATGTAACTTACACTGACCTTCTTTTAATACGAGTTTTATATGTTAGCTACTGTCTACTCACCAGTCAATTACAGCACTTAAAATATTGACGTGGAAATACTAACAACACTAAGATAAACAAATCATTAAAATAGGAGCACATCCTCAAAAAGAAAATCCATAATTTATTTCAGATTATGATAGAGTCTAATGCACCAAAGTTACCGCAATAAAAACTGAAAATCCCACAATGTTGCGAAATTAGTATAATAATCGTTTCATTTGATTGCCATGCGTTTAATTACTCTAACAGAACCTAAATTGTTATTATGTTATAACAAACAATGGAAAAACCAGATAAATATACTTGCACTAAAAACACTAAAATAAATTATTCAATTTATTCTAAGCTAACCTACGAATGTTGTTTGTAAACAATACTTTACAATAACTGTTAATGGAATACCCGAAGTCACTTTACTAAGAAAAATAATGCGTATTGTCATTTGCAACAAAATATTCTAATAATTTTTTTCTAATATCATCAGTTTACCTAAAAATTCACTTTAAACATTTACTCGAAAATTTATACGCGGCAACACCTCACACTTTTAATAAAAATATGAGCCATGTAACCAAGAAATATCTACCTGCTTAATCATAAAATTGTGTTAGTTTGCGGTTGAATCGGACCATTTAATCGTTTGATAAAGTAAAAATAGCGTTTTATTCAAATCAAGAATATCATGACATGTTAATTAATCTAATTTGCGATATTTTGTACCAATGTTGTATTCCCTAAAAAAAGTAGTGGTAGAAATCTTTCGAATCGTGTAATAATTAACGAGAATACATTTTTCACTCTCTTCTATATTATAACAATTTTTAACAAAATTTTGGTTTTCTTAGAAAATACGTTTTAAGGTATTCGTGGACAAATATATGCAGCCATCTACCCAATAATAAGTAAACCAGCAGTCATTCACGCTGAAAAAGAATACAGGAATCTTTAAGTCTGTAGTAAAATAATCAATAAATCGTAGATCACAGCACCAACCGTAGAGCGGTATTTTTGTAAAAAACCAAAAAAAAATTACTAGGAAATAAATAAAAATTACATTATAATTATTGATTAATAAATTGCATTGGTTAATCTTTGTATTTATAACTACATTTTATGTATACAGGGTCTCCGTGAAAATAAAGCACTAATATGTAGAACTCTAAAATAATGCATTTATTTAAATGGTATATAGAACATGTCATTTGCAACAAAATATTCTAATACATTTTTGTTTCTCACACCATTAGTTTACACAAAAATTCACTTTAAGTTTAAGCATTTACTCGAAAATTTGTACGTGGCAACACCTCACTCTTTTAATAAAAATATGTCATGTAACCAAAGAATATCTACCTGATGAATCATAAAATGTTATAGATCATTTTAGCATTTTTAATCTACTCAGTTCTTACACTATCATCCATTCGTAGATGTATGCTTCTTGACCTACAAAATCCATCAAATACAAATAGGTAACAAAAAGTGCGTATAAAGAAACAAATGAGCGAGAATAACTAAGACATTTATTAATTAATGTATAATAATAATAGTAGTACAAACACGTAACAATATAAAAACACATTTTTTTTCAATAATACATTGACTTTGACATATCAGTTTTTTTCATTAATAATCTCTCGATATTCTTCTACAGTAACAAGCCCATTTTCTGTTGCTATACGCAAGTTATCTGCATTAACCAGCGGATTAATGTGAGGGTTGTGGATCTCGCAAACCTGTGTGGAACAAGCAGCAGCTGGATCTCCGCTACCAGCTAAACTTCCATACCAGTACTCGTTTCCTGGTAGTGCATTTCCATCCCAAGCATAAGAAACAACAAGAAGTTTACCTATAAAAAAACAGCACTGATAGCACCAACTAAAGCTTGATAAGAAGAAACTGAATATATGTACATTGTTGTTTAAAAAAACATACGAATGAAGAAAATGGAAGTTCACAAAAGTATTACAAATGATGATGAGTTACAAAGAATGTACACGCGTTTGTAATTTGATATAAACATAAAACGCTAATTTGTTTAGTCAAAAATGGTAGGTATTTGGAATCTCTACTTCATTTGCAATATACCTGCGTCATTTCCGATTAATTTGGCATGAGGATCCCTGTTAAAGATATGAATTCTTATTCCACCATTAGGATGATTTTGTATGGGAAATATTTCAGAGTTTCCATAATTTCCGCATTTATCTTGTCTTATACAAGCAAAACATATGTCGCTTACATTTTGCAGATTTTCTCCCAAAAGTCTAAAAAATAAACAGATTAGTGAATATATCTGAATCACTATTAGTAAACTTAAAATCTATCGAATCCCAGTTTCATTCTTACTTGTAAACACTACTATAACATTTGGACACAAAGATATACCTGCAGGATCTTTTCAAAGTTGCACAAGATCCACTAATATTGACTTTAATAATAAAGCAAATGTTCTATATGTCTGTATGTCAAGAATATCATTGTTATATCTGAGTAGTGACAAGAGCGTTCGATTTTTCTAATATGGTTATATAAGGGGTGGATATTCATAGCTTGTACTTTTAAATTATATACTTACTTAATTCTTTCAGCAAATGAGTCCATATAAATCTTATTTTGGTGGTCAGAAATCTTCCAAACGCCTAAACCTAATCCTACAACATGGACATAAGCCGATTTATAGCTGAGTTTAGCTCTTGAATTTGCCTCTATTAGCAAAGTGTCTATAGAAATAGTAAGTCTTTTATAATAACATATATTATCAAAAATACCGTCACAAATTTTTGTGTATTTACCACAAGTACTGTTACTTTTAGCCTCCTCGGCTTCTTTATATGTAAAACTTAGCTCTTGATAAAATTCAGTAAACAATTTTGGAACGCTGTGCTGTATTTTACTTCCGAAACCATTTTCTGGCGTATTTTGTGTTTTGGTGATCACTACTTCCTGATGTTCCATAACATTCTCTTTTTCCAACCTGGGACCGATCATGCCAATGATTATACCATCATCTTCTACATTATTTCTGCCTTCTTCGTATTTTCCAATATTTGTCCGATGACCCTTATTTATAAAATGAGTGAAGGAAGTGACTGATAAAAAGGCCGATAGTTTAATTTCATCATAAGACATTACATCTTCAATAGTTAGAGGTTCTTTTTCAGAGGAAGTTCCTACCCCTTCCCATCCTACACCCCATTTTCCGTTTATTAATTTATATTTATCTTTAGTTCCAAAACCTGCCATTAAAAAAGCCACCGCTCTTTTTTTCAAAAATTTGTCAACGAGGTCTTTGAGGCCAAAATTTTTGTAATAACTCTTCTCTACGGTTGACCCATAGTTTCTTTTAAACAAAATAAATTCGGCACATAATTCTAAGACGCTTTCATGAAGCACTGGATATACAGAATTAATATTTCTATTAAGAATATCATCGTCAATTTTTGATTTTAAAAAAGAACATTTGTTGGTTTTTGTGGGAAACTCTATAGGAAAATGTTCACTGTTATTAACGATCTCATCGACAGACAGATGTGGAAGAGGATCAATTTTGAATTCGTTCAATAACTTTAATGTTTCTGTGTTCCATTTCGCTGTGGGGGACCACTCTGGTAAAGACATTGTCGGATAAATTAGTTGGAGTGCTAGAAAAAATGCAAACGAAAGGTTATGTTCTATAGGTGTGTAAATTGGTATGGTAATACAAGTTTTTCTACAATTATTTAATAAGAGAATAATGAAAAATTAGTTTTGACATACTGGATATCATCAAAAAAAATGTTAATATAATCTGCAAAAGCGTCAATAATACAAATTTACTCCAAAAGCCCAATAAATATGAAGCCAAGTCATAAGTCACAATATTCAAAATATTAGTAATTAAAAGTACCCGAGTAGTGAACAAACTGGACTAAGCAAACGTTGGGATATTTGAGGTTAAAAACTTCAGCCATAAAAGCTCGGGTACAAACAAAAATTCAAGGCAATTTATATTTCGTGTGTTTATAACAATCAGTTTGACGTTTATTTATTTAATTGTCAAATTGAATTTTGCAATTATGAGTGGACTTTTTTGCCATTATTATTGATATACCAGAGTTACCAAAAATAACAGATAAATAAAACTACAAAAAAAATGATAATTCCTCAATATCGTTATTTTAAATTGTTCCCGTATTTTTAAAAATGTTAAGTACATAATGGTTTCACATATTCAAGGAGTACCTGGCCAAAATGTTAATGTATTTGATATATTTTTTTAATATATTAAAAATGATGTTAGAGGAGTGTAATGAGAGGGTATAATATTAACTCATAACGCACTTTCATTACGCACCGGTTGTTATGGATTTGTTTACATATTTAGCATTTTAGGCATTATGAATTCCTATAATTTTGAAAATCCATAGAATTGACCCTACATTTGTTAATTTTTTGAAAAAAAATAATATGAAAGTTTATTTTTTACAGGAGTTGTTCTTCTTTGAATCCGTATTAGGAACTATGCATCTACTTACCTACAGAGCACAGCCTAAACTGGTTCCATTTCATTAATTTGGGTTTCACACTAACACATAAAACGAGTAAAAATATTAATGTCAAATGTTTCATTTTGGGGATTTAGTAACAAGATGTATTTTGATTGTAATATTTATTAAATAGATTTTATTTTTATATAGTCAAAAGTGAGGAATTTGATACGCTTATAATTTTAAATATTTATTAGTTAAATACTAAAATGCACCTAAAGCCATTCAGTAAAACATTCCGTGCAAAATGAGGCTGAGAATTATGTGAAACAAGACAATAATTTTTGAATGTTGTAGAAGCAACACAGTACAGCAAATTTAGTTTTACCTCGTATATTATCTTAGCAAAATATTCAGTGAAAGTTATCAGCAGTATAACTAATTTGTTGATAAGTTCACATATTTAACTTGCAATATTTTCTTTTGTCAATTTAAATCTGTAAGAAACAATATAAGTATAATGAATTACACTTTAAAGAAACAACACATCCTACATTAATTAACACTAGATAAAAAGTAAAGGTTATTTCAAAATTTGTCATATGTCTAATTATTTTATTTCTGCTTCTTTTAAGACATAATTTGAGTGGATATTCGGTCTCATATTTTTTAACTTATAAAAAAATATTATAAGAATTTTTAGTTGAAAATGTATACTTGGCAACAACCTCACACTTTTAATAAAAAAATATCTACTTGATGAATCATAAAATTGTGTTAGTTTGCAGGTGATACAAATCCTTTAATCATTTTAAGTTTATCGTTTGGTAAAATAGCTTCAATAATTCAGTGAAAAATATTATTTTATTCAAATCAAGAATATCACGATCCGCGATGTTTTGTATCAGTATCCCAAAGATTGTTGGAAACGTGCAGTGTATTAGCTAAAAAAAGTAGTGGTAGAAATCTTTCGGATCGTATAATAATTGCCGAGAATACATTTTTACTCTTCTACATCCTCTGTAATTGACCATTCTAAATATTTAAGTGTACTAAAATAATAACTTATTTTTAGAACGTTTAAAAAACCATTATTTATCAGCATTAAACTTGACACGGTTAATCAATTGCCGCGGTGTTGCCGGCTGTAGTTGTTTTTCGGTAAATAATATTTGGATATATGTAAAATACTTATTTTTTTGAAAACGGCTGACTTACAAGACATTTTTATTCTGCATACGTTTTTATACCTCATCCATAAATATGTTAATTATATTCGGGGACTCCCTGTATAGAAATAAAATATTTGTTTGAATTGTTTTTTTTTGTATTATTATTTTTGTAAAATCATTGTATAAAATAGTTTACTGATAGTAATAACATACATGGTGAGCCAAGCTCAACGTGACGAAGCCTAATGTATGAATGTCTATGTTAGTTACAATTTAAAATTTGTAAGACAGATGAAGGATATTAATATAATTTTAAAATCTACTGAAAAAACTAATTTCAGTTTATTAAACATTCCCTATGTCGATTCTTGATAGTGTCCGATGTATTTGATTTTTTTCAAACTGTATTTATTCTTCTGAAAATTATTACACCAATTGATCGCTTAAATATTAATCAATATATTTTTGTGTGGTAATTTTAAGTTGTTAAATTTTTGTCTCGAAATAAGTGAAATATTAATGTATAAAGTGTTTGTAATTAAAAGTCTCAATACATTTTAATATATTATTTAACTACTACGTTGACTAAATGAAACACCCTGCAAGTAAATCTGAAATTAATGTACTAGTTTAAAAGCAAATTATTTTTCTTGGTACTTTCCTCACTAGGTTCTGTCCCGTGACTTACACTGTATATAGATATAATTTTGTCACCAAGAATTTTATATACAAAAGATTAATGCATGTATAGTGTGGTTTATAATTATACAGTTGACCTTTTGACTGATATAAAACACTATTAGTCAAACACTGTATATTTTTATATCTTATACTTGTTAAATGTTAAAAAAATTGCTCTATATACTATTTATAGTATTTCAGGTTTTGAGAGAAAGATGAAAATTTTCACATAGTTCCATCTATGAAACGATGTCTGAACTAATAATTAAAATAAAAATTTCAATTTGGTACATTTACTAAATTTGATTTTCAATACATCATTTCAAGTTTTTTGTTCTTTATTTTTTTTAACTCTTCGATTTAGGACATTTTTATACTTTTGAAATAATCATTCTTTTTAGCACTATGATTTATTTCGCAACATGTCGTAACCGGTATTTTGTATTTCGTAATATCTCGAAAAACTTGTAATTTCCTATAGGAATCTAAAAATTACCGAAAAAAATATATAAGAATAAAACCATATACGGGGTGAGAAAGGAGGATCAACCATTATATTAGCTATTATGTAGATTATTTAAAATATCTCTTTATCATTAATTTTTAGTATAATCCTACTTTAACAGTCATCAAATTTATAAAGTTTTAATGAAGAATTAATTCGAGAACATATTTCATTTCTTACCTTTTTGTAGGATAAACATATCGAGTTCCAATGACCCAACCATACAACACAAACATACAACTCTGAATAAATTTGTTTATTTCCAACTAGATTATTTATAATAACAAAACAGTTTTTTTCTTCTGGATAGAGTAAGCTTGTGGATAATATCGCTATTATTCACTAGATGGTAGCATCTGAACGGTTTTTCTTGATAACAAATTAATGAAAATTTCGCGCCTAATTCAAATAAATGCTGAAAAAACGTAAACATTTTTTACGTTTTATTAAATTCTATATTTGTTTTTTTAAGCTATTTTTTTTAATATATATTGATCAAACAAATCATATTTATTTTTTTACCACGAAATTAACATGTTTACTTATAAAACATCCTGTGTATATTTATGTTTTAGATTTCGTATAAATAAAGCTATTTTTTTAATATCTTCTCTAACCAGGTTTCGCTTAATCGCATTTTCAAAGAGTGACAATTTCTTATAAGCATTCTTAACTTCATATCATAAAGAATTCAACCAATCATGATCAAGCAATACCTACAGTATGATTTCTTGTTAAAAAATTTTAAAATAGTATCCTTTTTTCCTAAAAAAATTGGTTAATATTATATAGATATTTAGTGCAAAAAGTAATCTAAGATAAATGAATTTTCAGGTTTAATTGTTCATTCAATACTATTATACTGTGGATGCTTTAGATATTTCCTGATTTCAAATTCCTTAAAAAAAATCAAGTTATTTTTTGCAATCATATGAAAAGTACATCTACTGTTTTATTAATTTATTACCGAATTTCTCAGACACATGAGAAAAATATTCCTCTTTTAAAATATGAAAAATAATTTTAGAGCAATTTTTTAACAACCCAATTATTTTGTATTTTGTAATTAAAATATTTTTAATAACTAATAGCTGTACTTATATTAAAAAACCCTTGTATTTATTTTCTAGTATAGAATATTCTTTATTTTGATTTCTTTTTTTTTAATTCTCCAAATTAAACTATTAAAGGAAGGTCAGTTTTTCTTTCTTGAACTCATATTTGGTCTATTTTTAGGGAATGAAGAAAATTAAAAAAATTATTTAATTTTTAATTTTTTTATTCTCGACAAGTTATAGCATTTCTTGACAATATTCTATAATATCTTCTTAATATACAAAAATCATAACCTTTTAAAATACAAAAGATATACAATAAAATCAACTCTCAAAAATCAACTATATTTTCAACAATTCACAAAACAATACAGATTATACAACTGTAGACAATACTTCCACTAGCAAATATAGAAAAACTAATGTCCACCAAATATCTTAAATGCATTAAAATTATACAATACAATGTAATAAGTAGGTACGTCAAATTTGGTGGCTACTTAAATGCATCCAAAAATCTTGACATCAACCAAATGTTAAGATTTCTTCTCGGTGCTAGAACAACACCCTCAGGGTATCAACGACCAGCATTGAATATTTTATTTTCATTGATCTCGATCCGTTTCATGGATATTTCTTGTCGTATTGAACAATTTCAGCATACGTTCAGCTGGGAAGCTCAATAACTGGACGAGGAAACTTTTCCAACGTAAACTCGTAGAAATCCGCCAAAATCTGCTCCGTTGGCGACATGGGAAACTCATCCTCCGGAGTTACAGGAAGACTGAGATCTTTTGTAATTACAGCACACGTACAACCCTTGGAATCTTTGCTCGATATTCCACAGTAGTCGGATAGTTTTGTACTACTATCGACCTGTAACAAAAAAAAAATATTAGTAAAATGGTTTAAAAAAAAATAAGCATTTCTGAGTTTAATAGATACAGACCATGAAGCTTTTATTAAAAACTTTAGTGATATACATTTTTATTATGTTGATTTTGAAATATTTTTATGTTAATGCAATAATAAATTAATATATGTTACAGAAAAATAAATTGATTTGACACTAAATATATCTGCTAAATTTTTACTGTACTAGGTATAGTATTATATTAAAAGCGTGACTTTATTTTTAAATATTTCAATATTGAAACAAACGTTGCATTCTTAAAACGTTTCAGTGGCTAAGGGACAAAAGAGTTATTGAATAAAATTTCTGGGAAAGATAAATCGATACCCAACATTACTTAATATCGTGAAAAATTGTAATCTATTACATCTATGCAATGTAGCCCGCAATTTTCATATAACAAAGAATTCATTATCTATGATCACATTAATCACGCGAAAATTTGATTTATCACATTTATTTAACAAGTAGGTACCTAACACGTGACACTTTAATGAAAATTGTCGAAATTATCGCAAACCAACTAATCCAGCCTGATATTATATAATATATAACAAATGTTACTCTTTCTAGTAGTAACTATTATAAAAATAATTAAGTTTCAAACATTTGGAAAACATCTTGAGCAATAAAAACAAATTAAAAAAATAATTAGAACACAATATTCTGGATGTATGGATTCTGAATAATGAATTTACGTCATGCATAAGAGAACTGACGTTTGTATGTTTTTGAACAACACGTGTAGCGCCACAACAACGTTCAAAAATAAGAAATGTTTAATGTAAAATATTTTTTATGTGCATCAACCATTAAAATATTTCAAGCGCGGTTTTTTCGATTGAAACTATTAAAATATTCTGAAGCTTACCTGTATTACAGGAATATCATTTTCGTAACAAAAGGCTTGTAGCAAAACTGTCTGCATATGCATTGTAGAATCTCCTGGACGGGTCTGGGGAAGTACGCAAAAAAGTACATCTTCAGGTGATTTTTCTAGGTAATCTATAGCTGGGAGAAGGCCACATATTAACCTTCTGTTGACCCTGGCGTGGGTCAACATCCCGTGCAGAGCACTTCCCAATTTCGACCTGTAACAAAAAATATAAATTTAATAACTTTTTTAAAAATGTATACCTAATTAACAATTTATTTGGTTATTGAACTAAGCAAAATGTTTTGTTTGAACAAGTGAAATTTCTGACCTACATAAAACATTTCACAACAATTTCCTAATATTGAAATATTTGTTTGTTTATTGTTTTAAATGATCCCTACCTGTTGAACATTTCGTGTTTGTTGGCATTAACTTCGGTTTCAACGCACATATTTACTTTTTTAGAATAACTAAGTCTTATTGAAGACAACACTTTTTTCGCACTAGTCTAAACGACTGCAAATTATACACACACTCCGTAATCCAAAAAATAGCGATCAGGATGATGCACAAGTTGTGTAATATCGCACAATATTAGGATAGGTTATGACTACTATTTCACTTCGATTTTCACCGTCTCAAGTTTTGTATGTTTGTGACGTTGGAGGACAATGAGCGCTTTTATAATATCGATATAGCGCCTCGTGGTGGGGATAAAAGTCTGCGAACTCGACACAAAAACAAATTCAAGGAATACCCCAACGGTCGAAGGCACATTCCGCCAGCGATTTGTGTTTGCTCTTGATGAAAAGGGAATTTTTATGGGGGAAATTTTGTACGTTTGTTTTGGTTCTACCAGAGACGATTAAAATAATAAATGTTGACGTATTTTTGCTCTGATCCTTGACATCGAATTGTTGGGGATTTTTTCTATGTAAACGAAAACATTTAGATTTTTCTGTATGTATTAGTAATTGATAATATGTACTTTCGTTATTGTTATTTATCAACTAGGTAATCGTGTTTTTTTTTGTAGTTGCACTAGAACAGGTCAACTCGCCAAAGTAAATGGATTTTAGACTGATTATCGCCGTTTTCTTTTCCTCCCTCGTCCCTCTTTTTGCTCATTTATGTTTCATTTTATTTTCTTTACTTTACTTTACTGGTTACAGCTGAGGTTATTTATATTTCCTTTATAAACATACAGTTATAAACATCCATACTCAGGGTGTCAGCGAAAATAAAGCACATATTTATGGATGAGGTATAAAAACGTATGCAGAATAAAAATGTCTTATAAATATTTTGTCTAAGTCAGCCGTTTTCAAAGAAATTAGTAATTTAGATCTATCCAACATTATTTAACGAAAAGCAACTAATGCCGATAACACCGATCATTCAGTCAAGTATAAACAATGGTTTTTTAACGTCCTAAAACAAATTTTTATATTAGTACACCTGGATATTTAGAATGGTCGATTACAGGAGATGTAGAAGAGTGAAAAATGTATTCTCGACAATTATTACACATCCGAACGATTTCTACTACTACTTTTTTTAGGCAATACACTACATTTTACAACAATCTTTGAGACACAGTCACAAAACATCGCGGATTCTATTAATTAACATGTCGTGATATTCTTGATTTGAATAAAATGCCATTTTTCACTGAATTCTTGAAACTACTTTACCGAATGATGAACTTAGACGATTAAACGATCCGAATCATCTGCAAACTAACACAATTTATGATTCATCAGGTAAATATTCCTTGGTCACGTGACACATATTTTTATTAAAAGTGTGATGTGTTGCCACATGTAAATTTTCGAGTAACTGTTTAAAATCAATTTTTGTATGAATAATGATGTGAGAAAAAAAATTATTAGAATATTTTGTTACAAATCACACATTCTATATACCATTTATAAAATTGACATTCTTTTCGTATTTTTATCTAAACACTAAACAAGAATAAGAATGTATTTTGCTTATTTTATATGAAAAGATTTAAAAAATAATATAAAAGTATATTATTATACCGCTAATCGTTTGAAGAATGGGACTCTTTAAAAATTGACACTATTAAAAACAGATGAATCAAATCATCGTATTGAAAATAACATATAAAAGATAGGAATCAAGTTCGAAGAATGTAAAGGAAAGGCACAAAATACAAATAATGGAGACATGGCAGGAGCACACCTAACAGAACAATTTAAAAACAACACAAGAGCAAACTAGAGCATCAAAAGAAAAAACACAAGAGCAAACTAAAACAACAAAATAGCAAATTGGAGCACCAGAAGAAAAAAAACAAAAACAAATTAAAACATCAGAAGAAAACATAAAAAGCCTAGAAAGAGAACTTAAAGAAGGGATAAGTTTAAAAATAGCAAACATTCAACAGAATTTAGAAGGAGACATTTTTAAAAAACGAAATCAATTAGACCAAGAAATTTTAGAAAGGAGAGATGAACAAAATAACAAAACAGATACTGAAATAGAGATTGTCAAAAAGTCAGTGTGCAAAAGGAACTTCTGGAAAAAAAGTAAATAAAAAAAAAACAGATGTCCAAGAAAATAAAAGAGAAAGAAAAAATAAAAATATTATCTTATATCAATATATATATATATATTAATTATTATTTTTATTTTTTTTAATAGATGCTTAGACTTGGAAGGTGTTTAATATTTATTTCTAGAGGACTGACCTCCTAGACTGAGAGTAACGGACTACGCGTGTATTATACCAAGATTATGATAAGAATTAAAATATGTATTCCATAGAGGACTAAATTAGTCAGCATTAATTTATCTCATTATTTTACCACAATATATGCAAGTCAATTTCCTTTTAAGTGTTTATTAATAATGTTTTATCTAAATATGTTGAAAAATGATGCAGTTTCATGATTTTTTTTCCAATAATAATATCTATTATTAAAATATGTAATTATATGATACAGGTTTTATAATTAATAATCGTGTGTTCTATATGCCATAATTTTTCCTTTAGGGCTTACTTACAACTTATTTGTTAAAATGTAACAATTTTTCCCATTCATTAAATATGTATTAGTTTAAATACTACTGCATATGTACACTGTGTGTCACCTCATAAGTCCATTAAATATATCTAGAAAAGTAATGCTAATTGAAATATGAAAATTCATTCAAAAAAGTTTATTACTAGCTCTATTCCCGATTTCGAAATATTTTCCTTTTTTAAAAACACGTGCGTTTACTTTACTCCCATATCTAAAACGTACAAACCTCAAATTCTACATAAAGATTATTATGAGAAATTGTTTTATAAGAAAATGTAATCTGGCGTCCAACATTCACATTTTCATTTCCCAAACTTGATAATTTGAAATGCAACACCCTATATTTTATCATGTTGTTGGATGAACTTTACCTATACCTAAATTTACACATTATTGAGTTATTTTTCTGTAATTTTTTTGCGAATACCTGGCAGGTACGGCTAATTATTTAATTACGTTCACCATAAATCATTATCAAATTCAAGTTCTTCATTGTTCTAGCTCAAATAAACAATTTTGACGCACCAGTTACACGTTTGAAATTTGTAATTATAATTTTCTTGGCATGTATAATTTATGCCGAACATTTCAATATTTTAAGAAACCGAAAATTTAATGACATGAGCCGTAGGCGAGTATTACATTTGCAATATTTGCGACTGCTTATATTCTAAAGCTGGATAAAAACATTTCATTTTCACAATGTGTACCACTTTTAAAAATTTTCTAGCTAAATTCCTTAACAATTGTGGTGCTTTCTTAAGTAACAACTTTTTGCCATTTCAAATTAAAATTAAACATGATTTTATCTTATATCCACGCACTCAAAATTGAGAATTGAATTTAAATTGCTTGTTTGATTTTAAAAATCTATCAATCGAATAATGAATATTATTATTATTGAAGATAAGTATCTATAAATAATTAATGATTAATCGTGGATAAATTATTTTAATATTCTGAAAATACTAAATATACTTCCTAAACGAAATATTTAAAAATTCTTTGGTTCTTTCATCTAATTCGTTCTCCTGTTTTTATGAAACTAAAAAAAATAATTCACCTAGTAGTCCTAATGTAATTGTTTTCCAAGTTAAAACTTATTAAGTCCTAAGCGGCGGTATTTGTTTATATGTAACCTTGATGTTTATATTAAAAAATTTGTGGAAATTTGTTGATGGAAAAATGTATTTCCACTTGCATTAATAAATAACCGATATGGAAAATAGTGGGAATCCCATTGCATATACTAACAACACCAGTTGTTGTTTATCTGTATTTTTTAAAAAAACTACGTGTATACATACACATTTCATTCGTTCACCATGCTAAAGCACGTTCATACATACATGAATGTATTGTTGTATGGATGTTAATAATTAATAACTGATATAATAACTGTTATGTTATCATAATGAATAATAATATCAAAATAAAGAAAACCGCAAGTATAACTACGATATAAAAATCAATCTTTTTATTGCTTAAACCCAGTGGAAAGTTTCTGAGATACAGGGTGATAAATTTCGGATAAAAATCAACGACGTCCCAGTAAAACTATCTAAAATTTTTGAGGCTCTTTTTTCATATTTTGTTTTGTCTTTGAAAAAGAAAGTTAACAACTAAATATTTTCTCAACTTTGAACCTCGCGAAAAAATTGTATTTTTAGTTACTTCATCCAAAAATATTATAAAATATTTACAGTGTCTTTTTTGCACAATAAAGTAACCATGGGCATGTCCCAGGAATTATTAGATCAAAAATAACATGTCCAAAAGATACCATAAAAATATCAACTTCATTTTCAAAATATCGTTAAAATCGACCAGATATTTTTTAGATATAAAGTGATAAACGATTTTTTGTGAGAAATTGTATCACCCTGTATATCTTAAACTAAACATTCTGAACAAGTTTCTTATTTTGACCCTAGGAATACTGTGTACGATCAACTTCAGTGGCCTCCTTCCAGAAACTCTTTGAAGCTGCTCAAAGATTTTTGTGTGACCAGTGGAAAATTGGGCCTTAACATTAAACATGGGTTGACCCATCCAATCTAAATACGAATATCGCAAAATTCATTTTTGTCAAATGCTTTTTCATTTAATCGACTAAAACTGAATCTAACCAATCTTAGTTGGTTTGATTAGATTAGATTAGTTTAGGTTAGGTTAGGTTAGGTTTTAGTTAATTTTAGCATTCCCAACGCTTCCACCTTTAACCTGCTAAATCTAACTAAATCTTAACCTACCCTAACCCAACCGTACCTAGCCTAACCGTACCTAACCTAACCTAACAAAACCTAACTTAACCTAACCTAACCTCAACTAATCTAACCTAAGCCAACCAAAACTAACCAACTAGGATTGGTTATACCCAGCTTTAGCCGGTTAAATCTAAAATTACCCTTTATTCTAGCTTTTGAAATAACATATGCCTTTACTATTAACGTTACAAAAAACACGAAGAATAACTTCAAGCGATGTTTCGTTTGACTGATCATGATTTTTTTTTTTTTTTATTGAATTGACACTGTTGATATCTACGAAAATGTTGAGAATATTTCGAATTTCAGTTTCATTTGTGTGTTTCCTATTTTCTCTAATTATTACCGTTTACGAAAAAGCAACAGTTTCCCTATTAAAAAGAAACCAACCTGTATAAATGTCGAAAGCTACTTGACGTATTGGGAATTTGGGTGTCTGGTTGATAAATTAAAACTGAATCAATATGAATGAATTAGCAAAATTCCAAAAATGTGATTTTTATTATTTCAAAAATTGGTAAAATATTAAAGACAGCCTTAGCCTAAGTTTATATTTATATTTTAGTCAACTTGTGGGAATTTTCTAATTTTAGAATTTTACTGTGTGTAACCATATCATTTAAGAGTAATAGAAGGAATATTGGAATTGGTGGCTCTGTAGTTTGTAGCTTAATTCATTACAATAAATATACTTAAGTATTTATTTTTGAATAGTATAGTAAAATTGTAACTGATAAGAGTAACTAAATTTATGAATGGAGTTACTAAAATTAATTAACACATAATATCAAAATTAGAAGAACGAAATCCTGTGTATGTCAAAGTGCATATACTAAAAATTTTATATCAATAAATCAATCAATATATACATGTTTTCATTCGTTTGTAATGAAATAATTTATACTTTATTAAATTTTAAATAGCAGTTAATTTGCAATACACCGACAAATCCAATGTTTTAATGTATTTTTTAAGTAGATTTTAAATATTACTTTAATTCTTCGTTTTTTACTTTGTCTTGGAATATTGTCTTTTTTAAGATAATTCTCCCTTTCAAGTTAAACACGGTAGCTTTGTATTGATATATAAATAAAATTAATAATAATATTCGTACAAGAAAAAGCCTTCTGTTTTTTTTTAGCAGACGAAAATATTGTTGTATTCAACAAATCAGACCTAAAACAATACAAATATTAGTTGTTTATTTATCACTTCTAATATTTTTCTTCAATTATAAAATCAAAGATGTAACAATTTTATTGATAAATAAACAGCAGAACACTTGAATTGTCTGGTACGAAAACAATACAGGGTGTATTAACAGATCTACTAAAATAATTCCAATATTTGCAAATGATAACGCCGTCTATAAACAAGAAAAATTTTACTCTGGTCAAAATAGTAAATATTTTGTTTTAACATTTAACAAAGCGTGCAATATCTTTTAAGATTATTCAAAATTTTATTTTTCCTTAAAGTGTTTGTTACGATATTTAAGAAGAAAAACAATTTTAATAGGCGTATATTGCTTATCGCATCAAAACAAAAATAAAAAAGAAAGTTCCACACCAAGAGGGAAAATTAAAATAAAAGATAAGCATCACTATTTATTGGTTGGTTTATTGTGCATACTATTTAACTTGCACAAAAAGATTTATCTATTTAAATTTCGTCTGCAAATATTATGGGAGGTAGAAATATAATCTCCTAAATGGTTGATATTTTATAGTATTTGAATGAATTGTATTCTTATCTCATTTTAACAAGCCATAATTACGAGACGTTGCCTTATCTCGGATTTAAATCCTAACTGGAAGATTTTTTATTTTTTTATTTTCAACAGAAAACCGCTTTAACCACTAAGGGTTATTAACGGTTATATCGAAGTAGTTGTGAAAATATACAGGTTTGGGATAAAGTATGGAACCAAGTAAATATCTTTAAAACGAAACTGACGATATTTATGAAATTTTGCAAGTAGGTGCAATGGGCCAAAATACATCTAATGTTAATGTTAATAATATACTTCCGGTTTAGCCGGAAATACCCTCAACTTTTTTAATTTAAATGGGACACACTGTATATTTTTGCAGATTTTGATAAATAATAACTTAAACAAAATTAATTCAAATGTTCAAAATGCTCTCCGTTCACCTCCTGACACCTATTAACAAATTCTTGAGTCACTCTTTCCAAGACTTCTTCACGTATTAGTTCACACTCATCAATAATTCTTTGTCTCAATTCCTGTAAGCATGTTGGTCGTTTAACGTAAACACGTAATTTTAAATAACCCCAAAGAAAAAAATCTAATGGGCTTAGATCCAGAGAACGAGTAGGCCACTCTATGAATCGATCACCATAACCGATCATCATTAATATTTCAATATGATCTTTTTTACTTAAATGAACCATTCTTAATCGTACAATTTATTTCCGTAAATTACAATTTGACAGTTTGGCAACAGTTACTTACTAGATAATACTCGTTTATTTCTTACTATAATACAAACAATATCAATTTGTTTATCTAAATGGTATTTTACTCTAATGTATAAAAACTAAAAAGTGGTTTCCTAAAGTGCTTTATTCCTCGTTTTTACAGATTTTTTTACACTAAACCCAGTATGTACGAATTCGAAATAAGGTCTTTCAAAATCTGCAAAAATATACAGGGTGTCCCATATAAATTAAAAAAGTTGAAGGTATTTCCGTTTAAAACGGAAATATATTATTAACAAAAATATATACATCAGCTGCATTTTGCCCCATTGCACCTATTTGCAAAATTTCATAAATATCGTCAGTCTCGTTTTAAAGATATTTACTTGGTTCCATACTTTTTCCCAACCCTCTATTAGGAGTTCTTCTTTAATTTTTTGAATCGCAGTTCTTGAAAGGCTCTTTTAATTTTATTTGTAATATTAAAAGTGGTTTTTAAATATATTTATACAATGTTTGTAATAATAAAATAAATAACTTTTTATTGTTCTATTATAGTTAATACAAAAATACTTTACCTAATAAATTAAATGTTTCAAAAGAATGAATACGAAGTTATATCATTAATTGTTGGGTCTTTATTATAAAAATTAGTTTAGTGAATGCAAGAAACATCGTAAGTGTGAATATTTTAATTTTATTATTAAGGACTAAAAATTCTACCTAATAACCTACTAAATAAAACATGAATAGGTAATAAGAGTGGCTCGTGTTGAATTTACTTAATCTGTAATTAAAATTTTACGTTATTTAAAGGAAAATGAGAAACCCCCAAGAATGTTACAAAATGAATATGAAACTAAAAATAAAATGCTTGGTTTCAGGTAGACAGTCGTTCATATTGGTTAAATTTTTAATAATTATTGAAACAGCTCAAAAATATTTGTCAAAATTTTACATGCTATTATTAATTAAATGATAAGCAAGTAATTTTAAATATTTTTATTTTGCTCCTAATTTTATACCAAGTTTATCAATCCTATAATTTATTTTTTTGAATCATAAATAATGTTTACGATGTCTTAATTTCAATATAATTAGTAATAAAAAATGTTTCTCCGTCCATTATTTAACGTCTATTTTTCCAAGATCGTTTAACTATTATCTCATTATTTTTTACTATTAATTTTATAATTTGGAATAATACTGTAGCTTTAAAAAATACTTAATAAAATTCAGTAAAAAGTTTGGACTAATATCAATTTCCAGTAAAGTAATAGATTAAGCCTGTCCTCTACAAGAGCTTCATTAACATCATTACTAAAACGGCGGCAATAGTATCTACCATTTTTCCATAAGAAACTTTTTTTAAAATAAGAGTAAAGATTTAATCTTTACAATATTAACGATTTTAGAGATATTTATTATATTTAAAAATTGTTAATTCATTCCACGGTCCTCGCGCCGTTGTAACCACAAAGTCTACTAATTAAAAAAAAATCATAATAAAACGTTTAAATAAATAATGGCATGTTCCGGTATAACTACGTAAGTTAGAAATAGTAAACGAACTGTTTCAAAAGGCTGGTCAGTAATAAAATTTATTTTATTTTTACTTAAACTGTATTTATTTAATATAAATATTAGAATTACTAAAACAAAAATACATACATAAAAAGAAATGTTTAAATTCAGCATGACCATATCTTCTTGAAAAATGTGGCGTTATTAATTTTTATTAAATCGACTGAATCTTGAATTCTGCTTCATAACTCGTTCCATATATTTACTGATTTAGAATAAACTATAGATTTCCCCACACATAAAAATCCAGTGAATTAAACTCGAGGGTGCGAGGTGGCCATTGAAATTCATATCACGACCAGTCCAAGGGTAAAGAAAAGTTTGATTCTGATAATTGCGTACATCAAGTGGAAAATAAGTTTTAAATGCATATTTATCCCACGCCTTTCATGAAAGTTATTTCATCAGTAAAAATAATTTTATTCAGAGATGTTCAGTTATTATTTTATTTCCTCCTTAATCACTAACAAAATCCTAATTATCATTATGTAGAATTTTAATCACGAGTGTTTGGCTTTTTCCAATGCTTTTTCCAGTGCTTAGTTCAAGATTTTCTGCAACTCTTACCAAAATTTCAATTTCCTTCTGTGGGTTATATCGATTATAAGTAGTTTAAAATATCTTACGCTTTAGTTATCCTTGGTTTGGGTATAACTTGCAATATTTCTTGGATGCTGCATGCCCAAAAAACCTACTCCAACTTTACCAAACTGTATCTCAAAAAGGAGCAATCTTTAACCCATATTATTGTTAGGGTTAACTTAAATAGTATTATTTTTGGTTCTGAACATACAGTTACAATTTTATGTATTACTTAGGACTCACCTTGTTACACAGTGTGACCCATCTAAATTGAAAACACCACCATAGTATATGAAGTTATTAACCGATTTCAACAAATTTTTTTGAAGTTGTACATCAAAAACTTGAATATAAGGTTTCAAACAGCTATTTTAAGTTTAAAAGAGCGCTAGGATATTTTTTCATAGTCAAAAGTCCAGATCTTATTAGCGGTTTTTTTATCAAAAAAATGTATGCGCCACTAGATTTAAATGGCTTCCAAATATATATGACCCTAATTTTATTAAAATATGTTTATTAATAAAAAAGTTATGGGATGGTAGATTTTAAGAATATACCATGTAAAAATTTAGAAAATGTTAACCAGCGATTTTTTTTACCAAAAAAACGAGTACGTCACTGGATTTAAATTCTGATGTATTCTGAAAATTTAGCCATCCGTATTTTTTTTATTAATAAACATATTTTAATAAAAGCCACATTACATCTATAGGGTGCGATTTAAATCCAATAACGTACTCATTTTTTGATCAAAAATCGCTGATTAATATTTTGTATACTTTTACCTGCTATACTTTTGAAATTTACATCCCATAACTTTTTTACTAATACATAATTTAATAAAAGTGTGGTCGCATCTACACACAACCAAACTTATATGGAATCACACTGTATTTCTGACTAAACTTTTTGTAAGGAAAAAACTTGGTATCCAACTTTAAGATGAGGCTTTTTGTTGTAAACAAACATGATAATAAAGAAGAAACTAGTGCTGCGATTTATTATCTTGTGAATTTTGTGTTCAGTAGTACATTCACGATTCTCCGGTAATTTTATTTCGATCCAAAAAATGACTTAGGTTGAACTAACAGATGTTCAGAGGGGGTAAATGATTGCTCTCATTGAACAAGGAATGCCCCAAAGAGATGTCTTAGAGATTGTGGGCGTTACACAGGGTGTTGCATCGAAAACATATGCAAGATACTTGGAACTAGGAACTCTCAAGAACAGGCCCAGACAAACTCGTCAAAGAGTCGCAACTCAACAACAGGGCCGCATTGTGTGCCAAATTGCTAGAAGAAATCCCAGTGTTTCTCATGCAGAGCTGCAACGACAACTTCTGGAAGCTACTGGTGGGAACGTTTCGGTTGAGACCATAAGAAAAAGACTTCGCTCTCGAGGGTTGTACAGTAGGAGAGAGCTATGGGTCCCACAGTTATCTAAGCAAAATAAAAGTAACCGGCTAAATTGGTGTCTTCAACGCTAAAACTGGACAATTGAGAATTGGCAAAATGTTCTTTTTTCGGATGAGACCAGAATTGGCCTAAGATCAGACGACCATCGAATTCGGGTTCTCAGAACTCCAGGAAGACGGCAAGACTCCAGGCTGCCAGATCTGTCCCAATATATAAAGGAGGAATTGTAATTTTCTGGGAAGGTATTATGCTGGGAGCAATAACTCCATTGTAACCACTTCAGCAAACTTTAAACGGTCGGGGGTATGTTAATTTAGTGCTAGAACCAATCGTCAGGCTTTGGAGAGCTGCAATTGGGGATAATTTTATCTTCATGCACTAAAATGCACCTCCCCATACCAGCAGAGTGGCTAGAGAATGTATTGAAATGGAAAGTGTCACAGTTTTAAACTGGCCTGTATGTTCACCAGACCTAAATCCTATTGAACGCTTGTGGGACCAGCTTAAAAGAACGGTTAGAGCTTGTTGAAACAATCCAGTAAATGTCGCACAGCTTATTGATGCAGGATTAGCAGAAGGGGAAACATACCCCAAGAAAATGTTGGCAATTTAATAAGACGCATGCCAACGCGAATAGAAGTTTGTATAAGGACTAGAGGTGGCAACACGGATTATTAAAATTACCAATTTTCTTTTTGTGTTAACTTTTTGACCATTAAATTAAAAATTTTAATCTCATTTCGTTTCAGAAACCAATAAAAATACCGTTGTGTTTATTTTGTCAAATAAGTCATTTTTTTTTATTTATATGTGGGTTATTTTTCATTAAAAGTTTTTGGTAAGGACTGAGTTTTATTCATGCATAAAAAATTTTCATACATCTCAAAAATTATGCAAAATAATAGGTGATTCCATATAAGTTTGGTTGTGTGTATTTGGGAGCCATCTAAATCCAGTGGCTTACTAATAAGTAAGTAAGTAAAAAATATTTTTGATAAAAAAATCCCCTAATAAGATTTCTGGATTTTTGACTATGAAAAAATATCGTAGTGTCCCTTAAGAATAGAAATAACTCTTTGAGACCTTGTCCCCAAATAAATATTTTAATGCACAAAATTTAAAAAGAAAATAGTTGAAATCGGTGAATAACTTTAAATACTACAGTGATGTTTCCAATTTAGATGGTTCACACTGTAATATAGAAATTATTACTCTCATTTTAGGTAATTTATACTAAACATTAATTACTTTCGAACACAATTTTGTGTTCTTAAGTTATCAATATTTCCAATTATTTAAAGTTAAGACTAAAAAGTCATCAATATAAATGTGCTGAATTTTTACAGAACCCGGTTAGAACTTCTTTTAACATCAATTTTCGTTAATTCGACTTAAACTTTTTGCAGTATAACAATCTTTCTTTATCAAAATTTTAAATTATTATTATTGTTTCCTTATACTTACATTTACAAATCTTTAATTATTTGATCTGCAATTTGGGTGTTAAATATATTTTCTGTTTTTGATAAAGTAATACTAAAGGTGGAAGCCATAATGCATAACAGACCATTAGCTTGACGAAAAAATATTCGAAATATTATGAAATACCTGTTCCATCTGAAGGCTACAGCTTAGGTTAATATCTTATGCTAATCCGCTCAACGTTCACGAAAAGATGATAAACAATCCCAGACAACTGTTTTGGTAATATAAGGTGTCATCTTAATTTTTGGGAAACGTTCTTAGACACTTTATTGCATGTTTTAGAAAGACGTTCCGCACAAACCAACAAAATCCAGACTTAAAGTGTTTTGCTAATCACTAAATATATATGCCTTATCAAGGGGTAAGCTCCGTAATAAGGTCGTTTACTAGGAAAATCTATTTAATTTGATTCTAACCACAGATTTAAAATACGGGGTAAATAAATCGTTCAAAAGGATGTAGAATATACTTAAATTGTTTACATTTGTATATATTCGTTAAGAAGCCGAATTCCATCATTATATTTTTGCTACCTGTTACTTTCAGTTTTAAAGATTTCCGGATAATTTTTGTAAAACTTGGTTGCTACTATTCTATACAAATATATTGATTCAAGGCTTAAAAGCAGAATCACAATAAATGTAACAAAATTTTGGAAAGAATATTTCCTGATTATTTTTCTTCTAAATGAATATATTTTTATATATACAGGGTGATCAACTTAGACTCCGAAGTTTGATATCTCCGTTATCTTGAGAAATAGGAAATAATGTTTTAAATAAAAGTTATAGATAGAGTCATTATTATTATATCGTAATATTTCATAAACCTCTAGCGAGCTAATTTCAACAATGTATCACACTATATGTTTTGAATTTAAAAAAATGTAAAAATATACGGGATGTTCCATTTAAAAAAACAAAACTTTGATATGCTGTGACCTTATGAGATACCCTGTATATTACGAAATAATTTTAAAAGTGAAGCTTGACTCTATCTATAACTTTTATTTAAAATATTCTTTCCTATTTCTCAAGATAACGGAGATATCAAACTTGGAAGTATAAGTTTATCACCCTGTATATTAGTGTCGTATGTTAAATACACTCTTCACGGCGTTATTTCAAAACCACTTCAAATATGAAATAATCAAAGAAATAATTTTGAAAAGCCAGATAAGATGTCTTCACCTTTTTATTTGGACTTCGGCCTCCTCAGACCATACAGACATTATGAATAAAAAATCATGTATAATTATTACACTTAAATAAATGTGTATTTATGAATGAAAATTATTCGATTAAATTAATGTACATGCCAAATGACTCGTTTTTTAAACTACTTTCTGGTAATTAATACTTTACACTAGTGTTATTTAAAAACAGCTTGAGATAAGAAACATTCAAGGAAAATATCTTTAAAGTTTGCATTTTATTTCTTTCATCATTTTCTTTGGACTTCGGTCTCTTCAGGCGGTGTAAACATTATGAATAAAAAATATATAATTATTTCACTTAAATAAATTTGATTTATAAAAAAAAATTAATGATCAAATTAAAATCGTACGGTTTAATAGAATTATATAATTATTTATTAAATATACAAAGTTTTCAAAAATGTTTATAAAGATTAAAAAAATAACATTGACTTGTTTCGGTATGTAAAATTACAATTCGAATAAAAAATTTCTCCACCTTAATTTATTTAAAAATTTTAAAAACAAATATTTATTTTAATTATACCAGTAAATTAAATTTTAAAATTCGTTTGTGATTCGCGATTCATACGGCTCATATTTCAAAAATTATGTTTAACAGTTAAACACCTCGTATATTTTTGAGATTTTTTAAGATTCTTAATGACTCTTGTAATGTTATTTCACCATATAACTACTTTTTGCAACTTAAAAAAGTATAAACTGTTGGTAGAAAAATACAATTTTTACTTCATATTTGTTAACTTAAAGGATATATTTCATTTTCTATAAAACAACGTCAAATGATTATTAATGTTTTTGGTATTAAGGTAAGTATAGCTGTGATTATTTTATGGCAGATAAAACCATGTTTAGAATTATGGTGTTAATGACACACTACCACTTACTATATTTATAAAAATTCCTTTACAGATTACATGACACGGAAGTAAATAAACAACGAGTTTAAAGTTGTTAATTAAGCCTTCTCCAACATGAAAATAGTTTTTGTTGTATGAAACAATATAAACGAAAGATGTTTATTTATAACTACAAAAATATTTTTAAACATTTATGATGTGACGAACCATTAAAAACTTAATTTATTCTGGGTTACTTTTTCGTAAATAAAAAAAATTCCTGTTTGTTAAATTTATTGGTCCAAATATTTACTATAATTTCCATTTATTTAAAAATTGAAAAGGTTTACGTCCTTTTAAACTAAATTGTTTTGATTTTCTTTAGAAAATTTGTGATAACACCATGTCAAAATACTCTTAACGTAATAAATAATATTATTTATAAATGACAATATTTATACAGATATTTTGTAAGTTATGTTTTTATTTAGTCGTTTCACAAAATAATTGTTACATATTTTTTAAATATATTTGCACATTTAAAAAATGTAAATATTTATATAGCTTACCATACAAATAAGTACATTCTGTTATATTAGTTCCATATATTAGATTATTAAAAAAATTGAAAAATCATCAAAATATTATTAAGTTCGAGATTTTAATAAAAATAATAAAGTGGTATTTTTGTTTCTGGTAAAAACTTTCTTAAGGGCATTTAAATAACAATACAAATAATATTAACAAAAAATTTTAGTGCTACACAGAAAATGTTTACAATGATTTAATTAAATATAGAAAATATTAGATATAATTCCTCAACCTTATATAAAATAATATACAGGGTTGGGTTTTAGTATGGAACCAAATAAATATCTTTAAACCAAAACGGACGATATTTATGAAATTTTGTAGGTAAGTGCAATGGGGCAAAATACATCTGATGTACATTTTTTTGTTAATAATATACTTCCGGTTTAACCGGAAATACCCTCAACTTTTTTAATTTAAATGGGATACTCTGTATATTTTTGCAGATTTTGACAGAGCTTGTTATTTCTCGAATTTGTACATACTAATAATAAATAATTTGTAAAAACGAGAAATAACTCACTTTTAGTTGTAGAATAAGTAAATTTATTTACTTCAGACTAATGAGAATAATAATTTAAACAAAATTAATTCAAATATTCAAAATGCTCTCCGTTCTCCTCCTGACAATATGCCAGTCTATTAACAAATTCTTGAGTCACTCTTTTCAACACTTCTCCGCGTATTAGTTCACATTCATCAATAATTCTTTGTCTCAATTCCTGCAAGCATGTTGGTCGTTTAAGGTAAACACGTGATTTTAGATAACCCCAAAGAAAAAAATCTAATGCTCTTAGATTCGGAGAACTAGCAGGCCACTCTAGGAATCCATCACCATAACCGATCATCATTATTCTTCAATACGATCTTTTTCACTTAAATGAACCATTCTTAATCGTACAATTTATTTCCGTAAATTACAATTTGACACTTTGGCAACAATTACCTACTAGATAATACTCGTTTATTTCTTACTATTAATACAAACAATATTAATTTGTTTATCTAAATGGTATTTTACTCTAATATATAAAAACTTAAAAGTGGTTTGTTAAAGTGCTGTATTCCTCGTTTTTACAGATTTTTTACACTAAACCCAGTATGTACGAATTCGAAATAACAAGATTTTTCAAAATCTGCAAAAATATACAGGATGTCCCATTTAAATTAAACAAGTTGAGGGTATTTCCGGTTAAACCGGAAGTATATTATTAACAAAAAAAATGTACATACTTTATCCCAACCATGTATGTTGTTCCTACCTCAATAAAATACTATAAAATTATAAAAATCAAGAAGGAGGTTCTGATGAAGATATTTTCATTTATAAATGTTTCTAGTTTAAGTTTTTATATTTATTGGATTGAATTTTAAAGTAAATCCTAGGGAAAGGCAATTAACTGACAATGGAAATAAAAAATTACAATTAATTTTCATAAAATAAAAATAGCCTATTCTAGTAGGATGTGAGCCGAGCAAATGTTTGATTTTTAATTGTATTGTATTTTTAGTTATTTCATCGAAAACGCTATAAACAATGCAAATAATCTAAAAGGTAGTACAATCAACTTGTCCCGTGAATCAGGTGTCCAAAATATACCTCATTAAAATAATTTCATTAAAATTGACTAGAGAATTTTTAAGATACAAATAAGGAGACTGTTTAAAAAATATTTAACAGGAAACTTTTAAAAGAAACTTCAATATTTTAAATTAATTGTAATATTGGAATGTTTGTATAAACTTTTTTTCGTACTTTGACCCAGCGTATCCAACTTTAAATTTTGTGCAATATTAATGAAACATCTTTTATACATATTTATATTATTGTAAGTAGTTGTAGTTTTGATAAAAAATTTTAACTGTACTTCACTAAAGGTTTATAAATACTTTTGTACAATTATTGTTCAAATCAATAACAATTGATACTTTTTTATCCCACATTTAACGAAATCTAAAATTGTTACATTGTAGCATAAATCTATTTAGATATGCCCAACTAATTTCAACCAATCAACAAATTTATTGTTGCATAAATTTCAGTATACTCGGAATTAGCCACTTAAATCCGCATAAAACTTAGGAATACTGGAATCCCCATTGAGCAATTACATCCGTATCCCCACCAGTAAAAACCCATTATGAAAGAGATTTTAGAATGAGTTTCTGTAACCTAGAATCTAAAGTGAAAAAAGTTATGCAACAGATCCATATTTAGTAGGAAATTACCGTTATAGTCCGAGCGACAAAGATGCAATTCATTAAAAAATAAAATTAACATCACGTATTATATTATCTGCGTTATAAAATATAAACTAATAGAAACATACATAATGAAATATTTCTTAGCTTAATTTAAATATATTTTAAATACAAATTTGTCAAATAGGAAACTAACATAAGTAGCCTGCAAATTTATGAATAAACGTAAATTTTATTACGACGTAATCTTGTCTTTAATAGAATTTAAGTAAGCTAATAAATATGCTTTGTACTCATATTTGAATATTATTATAGTAATTGTAAAATAAACTGTCTTAAATATTTATTAATTGTCGCGGTAGATAAGAAAATCAACAGGTAGAAAATGAAAAATAATGATTTTTTTCATTTAATTCAAATTGACTAAACACCAAGGACTCGGCAATAAATCTAACTGAAAATAATTGGATTTATGTCTTTAAATACATTATGAGAACATTTAAAACTTATCTATGTAGGTAGAATTCATTAGTTTAAAATCACAAAATGCGGCAAAATATTGTTGTTGAAAAGGTTTTTAATCCTTTGGTGAACGAAATATAGTAAATAAAATATTCACAAAAATAAAAATTTATATAAAAAATCATCCTCCTTGAATATATATTTTTTTTTGGATATATTTTGTTTCTTCTTTAATGCATTTTTGACCTTTTATCAACTCAACCTGGACTTTATTAATAATATTAAAGTTTAATTTAAACATTTTATGAGCTATGTAAATAATCCATGTTTTTAAAAAAAATTTTTTTAATTTATTTGTTTTTAACATTTAAAATAACTTTGAAAACATTACGTGTGTACGGTGCGCACCAACTTCAAAAATTATTCTTGACTATCTGCCTTAATTGCACTAACGTAATACTCTACTCGAACTGCAAAAACCTATTAAACTTGCTTCATTAACAAACACACGAGCTGCAAATATTTGTAGTAAATGAAATGAATTGTAAACTTTTCTATCCACTTCTATTTACACCTTTATTACAATTATTTATTGTATGATTTTCTTTAAAGTATAATCTAATATAATTTAGGTTTTGTTAGGTTTCGTTTCAATAAAACAAGTTAAGGTAAGAAAGTTTGGCTTCAAATATCAAAGATATACAGTTCTCGCCGTTTGCTTAGATGTACTAGACAAGCGAGACAGCAATATCTATTATTTCACGTAAGACAGCAGTTGGTTAAGTGCGCTCGAACGAACACCCAATCACAAGAAGTACTCAGTAGCGGGCTAGGTTTAGTCTTTTGATAATGTCTCATCAAAGTGAAAACAAGCGTAAGCTTCGTCTACACGGACAAACTCGTGAAGTTATATTTAAAGTGTACAATTATTTTAAAACGGTTAAAAGTGAACAAGACACTCTAACAGATGTAAAGATAAAAACATCAGAAGTGATAGGTAAGATAAAATTTAGATTTTATTAACATCACATTTTTACTTTTTGCATAATTATTTGGAATCAAAAACCACATATTTTTTATTTGAAATACGACGTTTCGACGAAGTAAATAGGTATAATGTGGTATAAAATAAAGTTTTTTAAAAAAATTAAATTGTAAAAATTCCTAAAATCTTTTTATCAAAATATAGATTTAATGTATATTAAAACGTTTAAACGATTCTCTCTATATAAAATATGTTAATTTGTATGTAATGGTTCCTAATGGATTTCCGGTTTTTAAATTTTACCTGCTTTCTAAGTTTTAATTCTTTGTTTACGTAGCGTTTAACAACTATAAATATATGGTTATCAACACATTTTCTTATTTATTGTATTTGAAAAAGCTTTAGTATTTCGAAATGCATCATACGTAATGAAATAAAAGTGGATATTAAGCACTTTTAATTTCGGTCAATTCATAAGAATTATTAATAGCTAAATAATGCAATTGTTTACAACTACCATTTGACAAGCAATTATTGTAGTAGAGAAAAACGTTAGCAAAACTTATCTTATTTTGCACATTTACTTAATAAATAAATGTACGATAAGTACCGACGCTACTGCCAATGGAACCTTATTTGTTTAACCAATGGTTGTCGCTCGGGCGGAGTTAAAATAACACTAGATTCGATTTGGTACATCTAAGTAAACGGCGAGAACTATACTACAGTGTTTTGTAAATAACTCATACACATATATGTATCTATGTAAGTTAATTTATTTTTTATTAAGATTAATGTATTTGGGTAATTTTTACAATTTATGTGTTAGCTAGGGCTTCAGACTTTAAAGATTATATTTTTTGCAGTTTGAGAGCGCCTTAGAAAATGTGAGAGAGTCAAAAAAACCACAAATAAATAAATGCAATATATTTTCAATTAATTGTTTGAACTCTTACTTTGTAGAAACTGTCCACAATAAACATGAAAAGATAAATTATGCTTATCTGAATTTCTACTGTATTACAAAGGATTTTTAGTTATATTTTATCGACCAAGGTTTCGCTATTTATCGATAGTATTCTCAAGATTTTATATAAGATTGACAGAATTTTTTATAAGCGTAAGTAAGTTCATATCAAACATTTTAACCAATCATTATCAAGCAATATATACAACAATGTCCTTCTTTTCCAAATTTAATTTGTAGATTTAAACTTTATTACTAATTGTAAATAAACTGACTCAAATAATTTTACTAAATATAATTCGAATCAAAAGAATTCAAAATTAGTAGATTTCAAACATAATGTTTTTAATCTCCGTTAGTTATTACTTGAACATCTATTCATTAAAATGATGTATTTCTCGCACTCTTTAATGCGAAAAAAGAAATAAAAATTTATATGAAATATCCATTAGAATATGTAATCAATCAGTGAAACAGCAATAATGAAAACAAAAATATTTGATATAATTAAAATTATCTCGTAATCCTCCAAACTATCACTAAATGCGTCAATAGCATTAATTACCCGTTTACGAAGAGTGCAAAAGAGTGTCAAGGTAAAAATTCAAATAGCAACCGTTGGAGCAAACGTTCTCCAACCTGAGCAATTCTCTGCTTCGCTTAAACGAGAATCGACCTGTTCCGACAAAATTCTACTCGTCGAAATGAGAGGTTGATTCATTCTCTGAACTGAATAGTGAAACTTGGAATTTTAAACTTGCAGGCGTGGTGGTGTTCACACTATGGTACCAGCACCGGATTTCCATATTCCACAGTCGCTGGGGAAATGACTCTGGGAAATGATAAAATGCAATCGACGCTCGGGAGATTTACATAAATTTATGCAAATATGCGGTTCAAAGAGTACTATTTTAAAAAAAATTAAATTAATTGTTTCAACTCTTACTTTATGGAAATTATTCATAATAAATATGGAAAGATAAACAATACTTATCTTGAATTTTCAGCCTTCCAAAGCGTTTTAATAATATTCAGGTCTACCTCGGGTTTCGATATCTGCCAATACCATTTTCGAAGACAGAAAGAAATTTGACAGATCTTTTTTAAAAACGTAAATAAATTTCATGTCATGAACATGACAACCAATCAGTATTAAGCAATATTCTTCTTTTTCTAAAAATATATTTGGTTAGTATTATTTACTTCAAAAGGTGTTTTAATACGATTAATTAAATCAATAATAAAATAATAATACATGTTACTATTAATGATAACAGGGTATTTACACTAAAGTCATCTAAAACAGTTTATTGTGAGTAATTGTTATTGTTATTATTATTGCATTACTTGGAATACATAATTTGTCTCGATTAATCTCGATTAATTATTACTATCTTTCATTTCGAAATGAACTTTAGAAAAAAGAGGAGATTATAACTGTAACAAAGCCGCCCGCCTCTGCCAAAGCAAGGTTAAATCTGAAAGCTAGTAATTTTTATTTCTTTAGAAATATTTCAAAACAAGTACCTACTTAGACAAATTCAACAGTCAAAAAAAACAAACTGGCCAAAGAATTATAAATCTTTTAAATACAAAGGTACTTCCTGGAAAAATATATAAAGAGTTTTCAAAATTAACTAACACATTTAATTTTTAAAGACCTATTACTGAAATAAAAGTTGACGCTTTAAAAGACCACAGACGAGTTTTTCGATTGTAATTGTATAAAAATCATGGGCACCGTTAGAGAAACTCCGTAAAAACTAAAAATTCAGTTTAGAAAGCTAGACAAATTCAGAAATTAGTTGTAATGTAACACCCGTCTGGAACAGTACTTCGTAATCACGAGTCTTTAGCCTTGTTCAATTTTGTCATTAATTTAATTTTTACATTGTAAATTTCAGTCAATGTTCTTTATTTAATTTTTATTGTAATTTTCACATATCCCTCGCCCAATAAATACGTTAGAAAAAATTAAGTTTGTTTCTTTGTTATTTGTATGACCTATAAGTATACATACATACTGGGCGTTCCCCAGAATCAGAGCTCCAGGTCTGAAGGTATAAGTGCCAATTTTCCTTATTAATATAGTATGGCTATCGACTAATTAATCCAACCTGTTTCTTTAACAATTCTATTGTAAGAACCTTGTTTTTGCTTCCGCTAGGCAAAACCATTACAATATCACGTGTATTATATATACTTTTATAAACCTTCGTCAATTTAATCACACCCCCATCAATATTACAATTTGGTAGCACCCCCTATATATTAAATGACAAACATTCTATACATGGGATGTTTTTGCAGTACAATTAAAATATAATTGAAATACGAAATTCCAAGAAAAAGTACAAACTGAAATCATTATAAAATTCAAAATAAAAACATTCATGAATGTTCTTGGAGTCATTTTACGTCTCTAATACAGAATTTCGGGAGAAGAATGAGGTGAACTCTATAAAGTTTTAATGCCTACAGTTTCGGAGAATTTCAACGTTTGGGCTGCTGACTGTTTCTCAAAATTGGCACGTTAACAAAATGGTTTTATGCTGTTCTGTTTTCAACTGAAATCGGGAAATTTTATGTGGATCAAGTTCATTTTGAAGAATACAGTAATTAATCAATGGAAACATTATATTTATTTACAGGTAGGGGAATATCGGGTAAACATAAACACAAAGTATTGGTTGTTTTTTAGAAACTATAAATAAATAGGTATTTTATGTGATTAAAGTGCGACTATGAATCAACAATTATCGGTATGTCATTTAACCGTAACTGATAAAAAGTTTGTAATTAATTACTCTGTAACGTATTTTTCTGACTTTTCAAGTTCTAGATTTAATTTATAATGTAAACTAAAATACGAATATATTTTATTACGTGAAATTTTATTAATTGGTATCCTTGTAAGTTGCCAACATTTCGTTTGTTTAATTTAAGAAAATTAATGTCACTTAATATTGACGTGATATACTTCAGTGCCTACATTTATTTTCAAAGCACCTTGCCCCTGAACACTTACGAGGTGTGTAAATTAATTAAGTGGACTGGTTAATAGTGTACAAAGTAACGAACAACACTTTTAAATTTGATACGTGGAAAGGCGCCAGATAAACATGTGATACGCTTTCAGATACTAGTAAATATTAAAAATTAACCAAATTAAACTCTAAATCATTACCACAAAAGAATGTATTTATTATATTTAACATACAACTAGTTTCGGCTCCCAGGTGCCGTCTTCAGGCCTAGAAATCATTCAGTTTAAGCAAGATTACACGATAAATCAAAATTGAAACTTACCTATAATTAATAAATGTAAAATTATTAAATGTGGTACTAAATTAACAAATTATAAATGTTACTATTAAAATTACAAAAAATTAAATAAAAAACACAGACAATCTTAACATCAAAATTGAAAATTATTATCATTATTTTAATACAATAACTAAAAAACTAGGTAATGTGTTAATGTCGACTGTGAGCCGGAGAAACTGGGTAACCCCAGACTGGTTATCAACACTAGTTGAAGAAACTTCCACAATAAGGAAAAATAAGGGGTAAAAACAACAGAAAAAATTGTACCAATAAATAGGAAACGATGAAAGAGAGAAAACAGGGAAAATAAACTGAGTCGTTAATGAGAACCAGGAGGTAACTAAACTCGCCTAAATAACCAATACTAAAAGCAGAGGCAAGTCCAGTTTGAATAGAAGTGGAAAGAAGCTTCTCAATAAGGAAAAATAAGGGGTAAAAACCAGATAAAAAGTTATACCAATAAATAGGAGATGATAAAAGAGATGACACAGAGAAACTGAGTAGTTAAGGAAGCCTAAACAACCAATACTAAAGAAAGAGTCAAATCTAGTCATACCCAAAAGAATGTTAATACATAACCAAAACGGGCGGCCTCTGAAAGAAACAAAAAGAAAGGAAACCCACTAACACTGGGGAAATTATAGAGAACATCTCGTTCAAGATAGAAAACATATTAGCCAAACTAGCAGGAAATCAGGAAAATAAATAAATTTTGATAGACCAGACCGAATCCGAAGGATAGCCTTCTTTAATAGTAAAAATGCTGTAACTGATCAACTAAAGGCTATTCAAGTATCTGATTTCCAATACTGCTACAAAGACTGGAAGAACCGTCTCCAGCGTTACGTGGATTCTCAAGGAAGTTATTTTGAACGAGATAATATTAAGTTGTAATTCTATTGTAAGATTTTTTTTAAACCAATCTTATTACTTAATTTACATACCTCGTAAATAAATCACTTTCAATGTTAGTGTCATACCTGTGGTCTTCATGCACCATAGAAAAATATTATTGCTATATACACCTTGTATAAGAAGGTTGGAGGTAGCGACAAAAACCAATATAGACACTGTTCAGTAATAATAATAATAATAATAAATAATAACAACTATTTCTTGCCCTGCCAATAATGACTAATTCAATTTATGCAGATTATTTATTTGCAGAATTTTGGATTTTATATGTTTGCACATAAGTATATATTTTTAACATTTCGGTTACTTTACTGTGATCTGAAAAATATGGACATGTAAAAGGTTAAATTCTTCAAGAGGTTAAAGTGCCATCCGAGATTAGATCAATTGCACCAAAAGTAGCAGGAATGGTCCAATAAGACTGGATTGTGGCTGACTAAGGTCCTTATTCTAACTTAGGATCAGTAAAGGATCATCAACTGAAACTCGGTTTCGATTAAACAACATCTTAAGATTATGGACTTAAGTACAATGATAATATGCAGATTATGCGATAGTACAAAGACAACTCAATACATGTCAGAATCCCAGAAATATACGTGGCATCAGTAAGATTAAAATAATAACAAATTAGGTAATAATTCATTAGAAGAAATAATTTAATATGTATTGTGTGAATAAAATTTAAAAAAAATATAATGCAGAGAAAAAAGAACATGAAAGAAAAGTAAGTAGAAAAGAAAATGAAACTAAAGAAGATTAACACACATCCCCTGCTGTAAGAAAATAAAAATAACAAAGAAGAAGAAGATTAATCATTATTTATTCTTTCACCAACTCAAACAGAATAACCTCTTTATTATTATTTTTTTTTTGAGACAAAATTTGAATAACGCTTTTATCCGTTAAATCCTGTTTCCATAATTTAATCATACGAGCAAATTTTAAGATCTTAATTCATTTCACGTGTAGACTTTAGAAAATATTTTTATGTAAAAACTCTAACTCAGTTTTCCAATGAATCCTAAACTCCTGACGAATTAAAAAACTCTGTTAAATATCGTGTTTTCCTACTAATCATAGTGATCAAAAATATTGGAAATAGATAATTTTGTAAGATTGCCAGGAAATTGTTATTATTAATGTCTGTTTTATCTATGTAGATATTTCCTGTAACTGATTGTTTAGTAACATCCATTTAAAATCTATTTTACTAATAAATCTCTACATGGTGATTTTAAATTTATTTATAAACAGACAGGCAACTAAAAATTCTTTGATGTCATATAAAAATGTTTCAAATAGTAATATGTATTTATTTGGCCCAAAAATATACAAAGATAATACAAAAATATTTAGAATTTTTTTTATTTATAATTCCAGAAAACTACGGCAATTCGAGACATCAAATAAAACAATCTATCATTATTACGAATTTAAAAAATCGATAAATACGGTATAAACCTATAATTGTTTATTGATTTTCTCCAGAAAGCAGTTTATCTAGATTTCCAACAAAAATTTAAACGACCCAATTAATGATAATCCTACATAAAAGTTTAATGTCAAAATGAAAAACAGTTTTACGAAATTGAAATAAAAAAAATTTCTTGGCATTGTGTACATCTGGAACACAAAATTAAGATCGACAATCATGTATCTCAGAATTTCGAAATTTGATGAAAAGAACTGTTGTTAACTAAATGAAGGTAGCAATTGATGGTAATAAATAAAATTATACACTTTTGGTGTTTATGATTACCCCATAGGGGCCCTCGGGCTGAACTGGGACCCAGGACATTGTCCGGATCTCCTGGCATAAATAATTATTTTAATAACGCCTACAATAACTAGTTACTCAAAAGTATCTTTTTTAACTTACGACTTTATTACCTCCCAATCAGTAATAAAGGTATCTACTAAAAAAATGTATATGTTAAAAGATTTTCTTCGTTTTATTTCTAAGTTTTAGAGTAGTGCGTTAATTATTGAGGTATGTCATGTTTATTTGTTAACAAAATACATTCGCGAAACTTATCAGATGATCCAGTGATTCAATAAACAACCGTTGATTCACAAGTAAACAAATTGTAGATTGTAGGCTGACATCATGAATCATCGCATCGGCACGAGCGTGATACACTTACGATTATCTAACCTATTATTACAAAAAGGTTAGTAACTAACTGATTGATTATGTTTATACGATCTTCGACGAATCAGTCAGAAGGAATTAAATTTTATCTGCTTATTTCGTGTTTTTCGAACTTTGCACGTTTCGATTAGCGGGAGATACTACTAGGCAACCATTTTTTGAACTGTGGACATACGATACATGAACTTGAACTAGAGATGTGACCCCAAACAGAAAAAATAAATGCAGCTCCTTTGTTTTTTTAAATACGCAAATCATTTATTTACGCTTAAATCACAACTTGCTATTTTCTCAGAAGCAATAAATTAGCAAATAAATAGGAACAACAATTATTTAAAGGGAGGATAAATACTTTTAAACCAGCAAGGAAATTTGTACTAGTTTCGTTTTAAAATTTGCGTCTACTAACACAATGGTTTTTGTCTTTGTCCACATCTCGCATAAATTATTTGTCAAAAGATTAAAAAACCATGTCATAAGCTTCCTCTTACTTATTTTAACTCTCAGAAAATATTTGGTCTGATAATATCCCGCAGATTATTATCAAAAGGTCCTGGTCTAGTCTCATACTTGAGTAGATTATTAGCTCTTCTTCATTCTAGAATTGATACTTACTTTAAATTCAGGAGTTCTTTATAGGTTTTATTAAGAGAATATTTCTCAAGTGGGTTCCTGCATAATATCATGATTCTTGTTTTTGTTTCTGTATTACTTCGATACTAATTTTTTTTTCGAATATTGACTGATCTCTTAAAACCAAATACTAGACCAGGGAATGCATAATTAGATTTTTAAAAGTGTTCCTACTATTAACAAAAAAGAATCATTAATTAAATTTGCAGTACTTTGGTTGTTTTTCTCAGAGTATTTGGCATTAATTCTAAACAGAACCTGGTATCGTCTCATAATTGATCAGACAATTAGTTTTCCTTCATTTCAGAGGTTTTGTTTACTTAAAACGACACTTTGTTTTTAAAAGCATTTACTATTATCATGCCATGAATTGCAATATAACCTGGAGCTATGGGATGCGGCATTGAGAAAAAGAAATCTAAAAATAAATATAGATAAAACTAAAACAATGGTAATTGGTAAAGGGAACTCACAAACTAATATAAAAATAAACAATAAAGAAGTAGAACAAACAAATACCTTCAAGTATCTTGGAGTAACAATACAAAAAGATGGAAGAAACGACGGTGAAATAAACAGTAGAATAGACAGCGCCACCAAATTATATTACTCACTTAATAAAAACCTGCTAAAAAGAAAAGAGATAAGCCAAAAAACAAAAATAACGGTGTATAAAACGATCTTTAAACCAGTGCTTACCTACGGATGCGAAAGTTGGACGCTTACGGAGAGTCAAAAAAATAAGATACAAGCAACAGAAATGCGGTTCTTAAGAAGTATAAAGGGTGTAACAAGGAGAGACAGAATCAGAAATGAAGTAATCAGACAACAACTGAAAGTGGAACCAATTATAGAAACCATAGAAAGACAAAAACTGAGATGGTTTGGACATATAGTACGGATGGGAGAGGCAAGACAAACGAAGAGGATATGGGAAGCAAAGTCAACACAAACAAGAAGTAGGGGCAGACCAAGAAAAACATGGAACGATACAGTAGTGGATTGCTTAAAAAAGAAACACAAAAATTGGAACGAAGGGAAAGTTTTAGCACAAGATAAAAGACAATGGGCAAAATTTATCAATAATTAGTAAAACGGTATAACCTTACACCTTCGGGTAAAAAGGTTCTTTTTGATTATATATATATATATATATATACTATTATCACAATTTTTTGCTTCGTCATTGCATTATTCTGGTACTACGTTTTTTCGAATAAAACTTCTTGGTTATATTGATCTTTTAAAAAAGCTCTTTCTGTTACCAAAAAATAATTAGTTACGCTTTTAGTTCTTTGGTTTCTTTTCTCACAAAGTTTTTTCTTCACTTGTTTTATAGCTTTATTTTAAATTTTGGACGCTTCTTTTAATTTTTATAAAATTATTTTGTCCAAAATTCTACCAAAAAAAATAAGTTTTTTTTACAAAATACAAATTCTGTATCTACTTTTTAATATTTAATAAACATTCATTTTATATGAAAGCATTTTTCCCTGTTTTAATATATCATAGAATTTTGAATTTCAATCTATGTTATTACCTTTCTTGATATCTTCAATTCAATTCACCATCCTTCCGTATAAGGTTTCTTTATGTCTCCATATATGCATATTTATCTTAATCATGTGAAACTTATCAATTATAATAATGTATTTGAAAGATTTTTAAATGTCCTTGACTCCTTCTGAGAATCAATATATTTTTTTGTCTCAAGTACTACTCTTATCACATTGAATTAAGAGTATAAAATTATTATTACATTATCAATGTAGATTGAGCGTATTATTTAACAACTGGACACGAAAGTACAAAGGCTATAATTATATTTTTAAATATTATTCCCAAATAATAAAGTTGGTGAAATGTTTCAATTAGGATTTAAAAAAAGTATTGCTATTATTATAGACCAATGAATAAACGATCTACTCCGAAATATCGCCTGTATTACTACATACTAAATATATAGTAACATTTATTAGTAATGTCAATATAAGGTTAAAATGTAAAATAATTACAATCGTTTTATATTTATCATTACATTATTTTGGTATACAATGTTGCAAAATACTGCTAAGCTTTATAAAACTGCTTGTAATACCGAGTCCTCGTGGCGAAAGCTGTTTAGAACACAACCATCGAAAATAATAACAAGCAAGATAAATATTTGCCACAAAACAATGAATTTGATGAAATTTATTATGTTCTTGTATCATACAATTGTATTTTCCAACTATTCTTAACGAGACCAAATTTCAAAATTGTTTTGTAATTAAACAAAACACGTCAATATACTCATCAATTTGTGATTATTTAGAATTATTCCAAAACCTGTTTGTTCATGTTAATTACACATAAATATTATGCTATTATTTTTTCAAGTACACACATTTTGTTTTTTTATTGAATTGTTTGCACAACATTAATTCGCATTAAGATGGATTTAATTAGAAAAGCAAAATAAAATAATTATGTTAGGTTTACTTTCATGCCTTTTAAATAACAAAAAACAAAACATTTAGTAGAAATGGTGCTTGCTATTAGGAAATGAAGAAAACAATCTCCTTCCGATAATTGTATCGGTATTGGAATTTTATTACGAGTTTGTTTTTAACACTACAAAGTAATTATTAATTCGCGATTTGATTATTTGGAAAAGAAACCCAGGCAAGGATAAATCAATATTGCTAGTCTGAGGTGAAAGTTCAATGGCTGACCTTCAGACTGTCTTTATATTTTTTATCACCGAGATTAAGGTTCGTACGAGACCCTTTTCAACCAGAATTTTTTATTTTCTTAGAAATTGTTAACATGTCTCCGGGTTTCAAATCACATATTTCGAATCTACTACTTTATAAATAATATAGAAATAAAAAAACGAGGATTTAACCATAATAGAGAATTTTAGAAGCCCTAACGTTTATCATGCGTTTAATCAATAATGTAATTTATACGTGGTTGGAATAAAGTAGGGAACCAAGTAAATATCTTAAAAACGAAACAGACTATATTTATGAAATACCCTCTACTTTTTTCATTTAAATGGGACACCCTGTATATTTTTGCAGATTTTGAAAAATCTTGTTATTTCGAAAACGTGCATACTGGGTTTAGTGTAAAAAATCTGTAAAAACGAGGAATACAGTACTTTAATAAACCACTTTTAAGTTTTTATACATTAGAGTAAAATACCATTTAGGTAAACAAATTGATATTGTTTGTATTAATAGTAAGAAATAAACGAGTACTATCTAGTAGGTAACTGTTGCCAAACTGTCAAATTGTAATTTACGGAAATAAATTGTACGATTAAGAATGGTTCATTTAAGTGAAAAAGATCGTATTGAAATAATAATGATAATCGGTTATGGTGATCGATTCATAGAATGGCCTGCTCGTTCTCCGGATCTAAGCGCATTAGATTTTTTTCTTTGGGGTTATCTAAAATCACGTGTTTACCTTAAACGACCAACGTGGTTGCAGGAATTGGGACAAAGAATTATTGATGAATGTGAACTAATACGTGGAGAAGTCTTGGAAAGAGTGACTCAAAAATTTGTTAATAGGCTGGCATATTGTCAGGAGATGAACAGAGAGCTTTTTGAACATTTGAATTAATTTTGTTTAAATTATTATTCTCATTAGTCTAAAGCAAATAAATTTACTTATTCTACAACTAAAAGTGAGTTATTTCTCGTTTTTACAAATTATTTCCGCTAAACCCAGTATGTACAAATTCGAGAAATAACAAAATCTGCAAAAATATACAGAGTGTCCCATTTAAATTAAAAAAAAGTTGAGGATATTTCCGGTTAAACCGGAAGTATATTATTAACAAAAAAATATATACATCAGCTGCATTTTGGCCCATTGCACTTACCTATAAAATTTCATAAATATCGTCCGTTTCGTTTTAAAGATATTCACTTGGTTGCATACTTATCCGAACCCTGTATATCGGTGTATTGTGTCACGTGATTTTAATGTTACCATATTTGATTAACGTGCTCTGGAAACCGCTAGAAGCAACAATAATTAAAAAACCGAATGTGTTATATGATGATAGATTTGTATAGATAAATTATTATATCCAATGCAATAGAAATGAACATTATAAACCTTAGTTTATAAATGAAAAAGGTGGATATGTAGAGCAAAAAAAACTAATTGTTGCAGCCAGGGAAAAATAAATAAAAAGTTAAATAAAATAAATAATGATTGTTTCTACCCTTACTTTGTGGAATCTATAGAAAATATACAATATCTTAAAATTCCAGGATTTTCGTAGAATTTTAAGATAACTATATTTTATCTTTACATTTAGAGAAAATTAATTAACAGAATGAAAAATTGCGGGTAGAATCTTCTACGAGAAAAGAAATTATACATGATCAAAGGTTATTCTGTTTTGTTTTTGAATTGAACACTTACGGTGCTGTGGGTAATTCATTTTTAAAGAAGAAAAAAATTGATTATTTGTCTCACTACGTTTTTTACCCACTTTGCTATAACTGATTTAATAACCAACAGGTTTTTTTTGGTGGTGATACATCTCCTATGATGGCTTCTTTTTGAATGATCTCGGTCCTTTTGCGACTCATTCTTATAGGTTGCACATTTATTTACTAGTTCATCAATCTTCATTTGATTAACATCTATCTTAAGGTTAATATTTTAGTACTTGACTGTTTTCTCTGTTATTTCACTTTCCATATTGTTAATGGTATCGATTTATTGAACACATTTGCATTGTCAGTGCTGCTTAAAAATCAATTAGATATTTGAGGTAAACAGGTAAATTGATTAGAACCATCAGAAATTTTGCTAATGGTTCTCACTGTACAGTAGCATTCTTGAAGAAAAAGTAAGAGAATATAAAAGGACCCAATAAACGAAAAATGTATTCCTTCATCATTGAGCATATTTTTTTCAGTATGAAAAATATCGAGGCAAATTTTTAAATGTGAAAGGATTAATTTCTCATTTTCATATGTACCTCAACATTCAACATTTGATTTTAAAATTACCAAATAAACCTTTAAACCACAATAATAACTCAATGTAGCCTTATCTGTGCTAAATGACATTTTACAACTTATTGAAATTATAATTTGTATTTTCTTTATATTAGCTTTAAGATTATTGAATACTATTTAGGAAATATGATTCTTTCCATTGCTTCTTTTTACCATCCTTAATGTATTAGTTAATGTTCCTTAAACGCTCTTTCTTTGCTGCTTTGCCTAGTGAGCTTTAACTTTAACAAGCACACAAATACTTTATATGTTTCACTCAGTGGGTTTTCTTTTTTCCACCTTTTTTGAGAGTGGTCTTCCATAATTCCTCAGGCTTTTGGGCGTGGAGCTCATGGAATAGCCTTATCTCCGCTCATTTATACGACTCTTCCATTAATATTGGATGTCAGACGTGGAGGGCAACTGACTGGGTGCCTTTTTCCACTTGGTGGATACGTTTACGTTTATTGTATGAGTTCTTCTCATTCTACCTACCCAACCAAAGTTTAATTTTGAGTCGTTGGCTGCTTATTTCCTCCTCTTTACAGAAACATTTTTGGTCTGATCATTAACTTTACTTTTGCAACATTATTTGTTGGTTGCGTTGTTTATCACGGGCACTTAAAAGGTGGATCCACTTGTGTTTTTTTTCATTTTTATCTTAATAATACTAGTTTAACTATTAAATACTAAATGTTTAATTGATTGTTAAGCTTACCACATACTTGTTTTCATTATTTTAATTGTTTTTCACTTGTATTCTTTGGATTTTACATTTAATTCTGTAATTTTTGTAATTTTGTAATTTTAACATGATGATGACTGTTAACAGTCGAAACTAGCCGTCCTGTTTTATATTAAAGTATTTGTGGTAAAGATTTCGTGTTTTCTTTTGTTTAATTCCCAATATTGTTTGGCTTAGCGTGAATACGGCCTTTATGGTCAAAACTAGTCTTTACAACAAAATGATATTTCAATGAAATCTTTGCAGAAATGGATAACTTAGACTAATTTATTATATATTGTGTTATTTTAGGGGTTTGTGTTTACTAAGAGATAAGTTGGTTGATAAGTTATTATCATTATAATTATATGTTTTTGAATAATGTTAGATTATAAAAATTTATAAAAATAAAAATTTTGTAAGGAAAATTAATTTAAAATAGTTTTAACTTGGAATATTAATATAAGAAGATTAATTAAATAAAGACCAATATATAAAACAAGTAAGAACAAAAGAGATTTATATATCATAATATATTACAAATTAATATCTAATTAAATTCAAAACCCACATACCTATTTATTTCTTACCATTTTCTGAAAACTTGTTCATTTAAAATAATCTTATTATTAAATAATGCTTAATCATTATAGTTAATGGTCATAACCACATTTGTTATTTAATTGCTCTGTAATTAATTGTGACAGGAACTAAATATTTTAGGGTTTTTCTAAATAAACTAGGTAAAAAATTTAATAATTTTGATGTCATTATTTTTTAATTAAAATAATTTAAGGTAAATAGATAAAAACCTTATTATTATTAAATGAGGTAGTTTTTTTAAACTTTAAGGATTTACTTCGTTTCCTATTTTGGCAAACCCAAATTGTGTTAATTTTTTTGTATAAGTATTACCTTGTTTTTGTTTACATTCTATTTCTATTACAATAATAAACAAAATAGATATAAGTGTCACTAAATGTTCACAAAATATTCATACGAGATATATAAATGCATACTCTATAACATACACCTAAAAGGTACATAACTGTTTAAACATAAACATAAAACTAATAAGAGTTCCATGAACATCTTCCTTATACATATTTAAGTAGATACGTAAAATTGTACTCAATGTAATTTATTTTGAACATTGAACTTATATGAATATTACATTAATATACTTGTTTTACATATTAAAATACTCCAGTTAAAAAAAAAGGAATATTAAATATGTCAGTAAGTAACAAAAAAAAATAAGAACGTTCAAAAAAATCATATGAACCAAATTGTAAACTTTTCTTGGATAGAAAAATGGAAAATGTATACAGGTCTTTTTTTAAATTCATGGTTGTTAATTCATTCTATATAATTGTTAAAAATAAAGTAAGCTTTTATCTCTTCGAAATAGCAGATGAGGGACGTGTGCGATAATTCCATAATCAAAATCGTTAAAAAGTTTTATTTAAAAAATTGTTCCTTGGTCTGAGACTATTAAAATTCCATTTCTAATTTTGTCATCTTAATAGTTAATTCCTATGTTCTGTCTCCAAAATACCTCCTTAAATTCAATGAAACTGTCCTTCCTTGTACTATAATCAAATTCTAAATTTGTTAAAGGGCATTTAAAAATACTTTCAAAACAAATGGGAATAAGTATACAGAATCTAAAAATAAAACAAATACTTTCGAACTCATGTAACATTGTGCTCACTTGTCGGAGCGACCTTTGTACTAACCAACCTTGCCGAGAATGTTCAACTTATCTACCTTGAATGATATATTTATTGCTTTAAAAATTACAATTTAATTTTATTGCATAATTTTAGAAGTTCTTCGGAAAAACTGATTTAATTTTAGCTTGGTCAATCTATTTTTACTACTTTTGTTTAGAAACCGTGTATCAGGGTTTTTCCGAATTTAAAATCAGTGTTTTTTATTTAAGTTTCTACGAACCTCTTTATTAGATTTATGACGTTAGTAGAATTACCTCTCGCCTAGTTTTCTAGTTAAATGTATATTGGCACAAACTGTTTTCTTCCATTGATAAGGTTGAGTAATTTGAAAATTGGAATAATAGGTACACGCACCTTTCTTCAAAATGTATTTTTATTTTTCATTTAAACACTAAGTTATGAATCAATTTTATGTTTTACCGCTAGTAGGTACTTACGTTTTATCAAATTTAGATTTTTTCAAACAGTAAGTATAGATGTAATGCCTCATAGACATGTATATGTGATAAAAATAATGTTGCACGTATTTTTTTCTATGGATCTTCGTTACTGTTTATATTGATTATATTGATTAGGAATTTATTTATCTTACTTTCTATTTCATTATAATAATACAAGTTAGTAATACAATAAGGTCAAATATTTTAAGAATTAATAATAGAAACATTTAATTCAAAAAGTAAATATGTTAGTATATAAGTACAATTAAATTTTCCTCATAGTGTAAAATATTCTGCAATTGCATTCCCTCCAAAAAAAAATCAAATAAAATCTCATATGCTCAGCTAAAATAATTTACACTTTTTTAAAGAAGAAAAGAAAAGTAAACATTTGCCCTCGAATTTTAAAAAGTGCAAATTTCTATAAGTATAAGATACGGAAATTAAGTTTTGCTGAAAATTTAAATAATTTGATAAAATTGCAATATTAACGCATTGACGTGTGTACGTGAGCATACATTAGGTATACATATATAATTGTGTCCATATTTAATATTTAACATATTTCTTATTACGTCTATGGTAATTTAATCGCAATTAAAGCATTTCAATTAGTCTTATATGGTGCATAAGACATGTTGTAGGTACCCATTAACAATGAACTTTATCTTGGTCTTATGTTCTTTATAATGTGGGATTTACATATTAGCAAAACCTAAATTACTCTTTCCTTATAAACAAAAAATAAAGAACTAGGACATGATAATTAATAATATAAAATGTTAATTGTATTTACGAGATATGTATACCTACCGCGTATCGCCTGCTTTCATAAATCGTAATATGTACTAAAATTTCGATTTGAAGAAATAAGCGAGTATTTTAGTATGTCTATAAATTAATTTTAATGTTGAACAATTTTCTAATGTACAACCGTACAAAACGTGTATTTAATTTTTTATTTCCGATAAAAAGTTAAAAAAAAAATGCGGAAATACTTTATCGAAAAAAAATTTCTCATTTAAAATGGTTTTTTCGGTATGCGGATCGCTTCAATATCCCTAATTTTTCTATTTCAAACAATTATTAAGTCTTTTTGCTATGAAATTAAAATTTTTAGTATTTTTTCAACAAAATATGAACATTTTAACAAAAATTTTGACTTTTTGAAAAAAATATAATATTTTTTAATAAAATAGTCTTTTTCAACATAATGTTCACACTATGTTATTTAATTTAATCGTTGTAATAATTATATAACTTTAAAAGTATATAATTTAAGAAATTTAATGTACGCAATATTGCACGAGGTTTATTAAAACACGAGCGGCTGCCTTATCTACCACTACTCTCGTTATTAGAATATATTTTAGAAATTAAAACACTCTTTAAAACAACCGTCAGGCTGACATGTTTATTTAACTCAAATTTACATAACAAAATGATGCGACTCAGTCTTTATTGATATCAATAAAGTATTATTACCATTACAAGCTTAATTATACCGACACCTTGCTGTGTGCGCAGCAGTTTTTAAATTTTATTTCAACAATTTTAACATGCGAATATATATAGTTTAACATACTTTTTCAACTATTATTCAACAATTATAAATTAAAAAAATATATCTATCTCAACTCATGTAAAATGCTGTTTACAACTCGTATTATGTAATTAATATAATATTATTCTATCGAGTAAAAAGGACCAAAAACATATTATTTAATGCAAAGTTTGTAATTTTAGAAAATACAAACAATAGCAAACATTAAAAAATAATTATATAACGGGTAAATCTGCCATCACTCCTAAATAAATAATAGGTATTATCAATAACATCAGTTTCTTACCTGACATGATTTAAAATTACAATTACACTTAACTACAATTCCATAAGATCATTAATCATAATAAAACAAGAAAATATAATAAAACAGATGTTCTTTTAGTAAAACTCGCTAATAAAATTTAGTGTTGAGGTAGGTAAGAAAGGTAAGTTTTTGAAATAAACGACTAAGGAATAATCCCACTCACCAAACAAGTGGGCACAATCTGTAGAAATCCGTTGAAGAATCGTTAAAAACTCTAGTGGAATCTTCCAGAGTAAAAGGAGAAAGGTAAGATTATAATTTAAAGAACCTGTATATCTACCAAAAAAATGTCATTAATTGATTCTAAAATTAAGATTACCTTATTTATTGATCTATAATATTAAATGGTTATTAGATATTTCGGAAATTTGAAAAAAAAATATTTTATTATAATTTTAAATTGTTCCTATTCAAAAAGATCTTATAGATATTTTTTATTAAAGAGTTATAGGTACCACCATAACATTTAAAAATAATTTATTTATTAATCTCCCCATGTTTGAAATAAATTTATTTTAAATCTTACTCTTGTTCTGGAAGTCACCAAATTCCTTTCGATTTGTAAATAGTATAAAAAACAAACATTGATTTACATGAGATTACATTATGTTTTTTTAAACAAATAATAAGAAGAGTTATAAAGTTTCTTTAACAGAATTCAAAGGTAAGCTGCAAAAATAAAATAAAAATTATATAAAAGGATGATAAAATATTCTTTATGTCTAGTAACATGATTCAACCAGTTTTCTCTTATCAAATTGGCGCCTAAATTTTGATTAATATTCAGAATTACAATAGTCACTTGAGATAAGCAAATGCTTGCTAAATTTGAACATAACAGAATAATATAATTACTAAACACACACAAATTTTCGGACTTTCTACATAAAGAATTACACAATAATACAACAAATTTCCTAACAGTTACATTCTGTGTGTAGAACATAAAATCACTAAAAAAAAAATAATTTTCTTTGAAGGTGGAATTTTCATCAAATACAAATAGATATTCTAATAGTGATTATTTTTTTTTCACTTTAAATGTCAAAAGTTAAAAAATCTTTAAAACTTGTATTTTTTCCTATAATTAAATTAATATTTTTTAAGTAATGATAAACGTGTTCTGTGGAAAAAGAAAACTAGATAAGCATGCGGAAACGTTTAAAACAGGTGTAGATACAAAAATGTTAATGTACTATATGTATTTAACCTGCAGAAATTTTTCCTACATCAAAATCAACTAACTATTATTTAATTCAATATATAATTTTTTAAAGATTCCTTTGGAAAATTTATAAATTTTAAACTAATTAACTTCATAGGGTGCTATTGATAATCGAATTTCGCTTGCAAAAATATGAATTCTATCTCATCAAATGAAATCATTTACGTTAAAATAGAACTACGTTTCCAATTATTTTAATAAAATACTTCATGTAAAAATCAAATAGTGTGTCTGAAATGTCGGCAAAAATCTACTCATAAAAACCGAAATAAAAAAATGTTATTGTTCTAGAGTTTTTTATTTATAAGATATTGGTTTAGGATATCCATTATTGCTTTTATGAAAAAACTCTACTTTAAAAATTCGTCCCACTAATTTAAAAACACCCTTTTTAAGCTATTTCAGCATTTTTTAAAATAATTACTCAATAAATTAACAATTTTGGAGAACTCGAAATTTAAATTTTCGAATCTCCAGATGATGAGAAAAGCTTTTAGTTACAAAATTGAACAGATTACACCTATTTATTTTGGAAAGACTCAGAGGGATAATGATACTTTTTAATAATTAAACTTACATTAAGAAAAATCATTTTGAAAATGTTTTATTTCATTTCATTCTATTTTTAAGTTATATTTTAATAAATATATTATTTGACAATGATTCCAGACATTTATCTGCATCGCCTGCAATTTTCATTAAGAAATTGTTTACATCCCTAAGAAGAAATTACTTTTATTTCAACCTAATTGAACCTAAAGTAGTACACAAATATTTGCGAAACAATATTCAAGGAGCGCCATCTACTACAAAATACTGTAGGTTTACTATAGAGTTACTCAGTTTCCTAAACAATTTTTCTTTAAATTTCACAGTATTTTTTCAACAAATATCTTAAAATACTTTCTTTAGTACAGGCATTGTATAATATATAAATATATATATATATATGTATATATATATATATATATATTTATATTTATTCAATAGTACAGGGTAGTCTGTACACATGTACACACTAGTGCGTTAAATACATAATTTGTCAATAAAAACATATTCAATTTGTGTATAAAGCAAGTATTATCACTTATTGGATTATTACATGAGCCGCTGGTGAATTCCAATTCGTAAAAAGTATCACTTTACACAACCCTTGTGTAACTGACTATTTTTAATTTAGTTTTGATACTTGTCAAATGGACGCATCCAAATATGAACTCTTGAAAATCGCAATTACTCTTACCACATCTTATATTAAAACATTGAATTATTGGTTTCAACCCTGACTATAGAATTTATCCATAATAAATATAAAAGATAAATTATACTTAACTTGAATTTCCAATGTTTCAAACCCATTTTTAAATATCTTCTCTAACTCGAGTTTCGCCAAATTGCAGTGTCAAAGAGTACTGTATAACTGTAATTAGTTAAAGTTTTATATTAAGAACATCTGTTAATTTTGTATTTGAGGTATCGACATAAGAATTTAATCGTATCGGATAATTTTGATGTTTTTTATCATAGCCATTAAAAAGGAAATTTGATTAACTAGTTTCCTAACATTACCTGAAAATTTTTTAGTTGGTTCGCTACAGAAATTTTTTAAGTTGTTTGATTCAATAAAATCGTTTACTTTAGATTTGTAGTCAATTGTATTTAAAATGACGCTCACTACCTTTACCTAATTTTGTGACTTTTTTTTTAGTTTTTAAAGTTAAATTATCACTATTAATTTCTTTGTTACGGTTTTAAATTTTTAATTTTTCAACGGAAATTATTAGACTGATTTTAAAGCTATTTCTGAGTCAGTTACTAAAATGTCTTTATTATTATTTGTAAATTTATGTGGTATACTGCATTTAAATCCCTTATTTAGAAATTCTATTACAGTCAGTGAAATGGGTTATCAGATAAGTTTTGAAAACGTTCTGAAAATGTGTGTAATGTGTTTTGGGTGGTATTTTATCGTCTAGTATCGAATTCAATTGGATGTAACCTGTAAGTTAATTTAGAGTGTATAGTTTTTATGTATATATACTAGGTGACATAGAAAGAAAAACACCTATTAATAATGAATATTTTGTAATATTTACTTGGGAATATGTTTGTTTATGTTAATATAAAAAACGATAAATTTTTCAGCGATATTACTCTAGCGGTTTTTGTGTTAACTTTTTCAAAAACATTTACTATCGCGTTGGTCTAAAACAAAGATTAAGCGTTTGTAGGTACAGTTGTCGTTTAAGCGGTGTAAAACACATTTGAAAAAGCTTCTTTAATTGAATGACAATGCCCCTTTGATAGGGGTCGAATTGTGGACTAGCGCGAGGCTGGTTTTTCTATGAGAGATACGAGTATAGCCGCTAGTACCCAAAGGAATTTAAACATTGTGGCAGTCTGTGTTCGAGCATGGAACCAAGAGGGCCGTACACGAAGAGCGAGCAGTACAGGAAGTCCTAGAAGTACTGCAGAACGCGAACATCGCCGGATAAGAACCTTTGGGCTCTTTTCATACCATCACCATTTTGTGCTACCACTGACCCCTGGGCACCGACGTGACCGTCTGGCGTGGTGTAGAGAACGAGCAAATTGGGACCAAAAATGGAATTCAATTGTATTCAGGGTATGCATGACGGTCGTGCAAGGGTGAGAAGACGGCGTGGTAAAAGACGAGATACCCAATTTTTTATGAAAAGGCATGTGCATCTCACAGTTGTAGTTATGGTATGGGAGGCTATTGCTATTGGAAGTAGGTCACCTTTGGTATTCATTAGAGGCAACATGGCCGCTGCACGCTACATCCAGGAGATCATAGAACCCCATATTGTACCTTACGTTCAGACCATCCCCAACAGCACATTCCAACAAGACAACGCACGACCTCATATTGCTAGGACTTCTTTGGCTCATTTTGAAAACAATCAAGTTGCTTTGTTGCCTTGGCCACCGAGATATCTCGATCTTTCACCCATCAAACACGACTGGGATATTATGGGAAGATTATTCAATTTACCCCACCCTCACAAACTCTAGCGGCTCTGCAACACGAGGTACAGATAGCATGGGAAGAAATACCTCAGGAGGAAATTGATCACCTCATTATAAGTATGCCCAGACGTATTAATGAGTGCATGAGTCATCATGATGGCGCAACACATTATTAATTTTTTTTTGAAGAAGTTAATTTAATTTTTATCAAATTTTCATAATTTACTTGTCTAACTCAAATTGGGTGTTCTTCTTTCTATGTCACTTAGTAGATCTAAGGACTCTTATTTTAGACCGCTTCCTGAATTCTTCAGTCACTCTTTGACAATGTAATTTTGCGAAACTCGAGATAGAGATATTTAAAAATAGTCTTGAAATACTGTGGCAATTCAAGATAAGTATAATTTATTTGTTATATTAGTATCACATTGAAATTTTGGGACTTATTGAGATTGTAGGATACAATTTTTATATTCGTCCCACAAACAAGCGATGTAATCAATCTTTTAATTATCAATGAAAACATTTTTCTTTATTAAAAATTTATAAAATAATGAAATAATAAAAAGATGATATATTAAACGTTCATAACAATAGTAAAATCCTATTATATTATAACTATTTCTTCGCTTGTTTTTTCCTCGCCCCTTTGGACTGACTGGTTCTAAACGTAACACATTTCTTATCTAAAAACGCAATCACCTCCTAAAATTGTGAAGTATGTATATTATTTTAACATTCTACTGATATTAATAACAAAGAAATTATTTAAAAATAATATGAAAATAAAATAGTAAACAAAGTCTAAAAACCAAAACATTCTACAAAGAAACAAAATAACTTCATTTAAATATAAAAAAGAAAATTATTTAAAAATTATAGGTTTCCAAAATTACTTCTCAAGTAAGACTTTACAATAAACTGAAAGTGCTTCAACTACTACCAATGCATATTCGTATTCTTTAAACAATAGAAAAATAGTAATGGTACATAAAACGGCACATTTTTATAAAAAAAAACTGAAAAGATGATTAAATATAAGAATTTGTTAAGTTTACCTCAATATGAAAATTGCATCCAGATTGTTCCTTTAACATTGAATAAACCATTTCCAAATGAATAGGTTCATAGAGAAGTATTTTTTCCTTCAAAGCTGGATTACAACATAAAAAATTGTACCAGGCTATCTGTAACGGCATGCGACACGAAATAATGTTCTTGGAAAATTTTCTTTCAAATAAAAGATCAGCTTCATTTTCACTAAAAAAATAGAATGAGTACAATATGTAAAAATAGCGATTTTAAAAAAAAGAATATTTTTAATTTAAATGATTTACTCTTTTTTGCATTCTTTAAGCTACACTTCAAAAACTTAAAAAAACTGATCCAAGCTTTAAAGGGTTATTTTCAAATAAGTGTCATATACCGTAACATAAACATTCACATTCTTCTTAAACTTGAATATAAAAAGTCTTAAAAATATTCATATTTGTTTAAAAATGAGGGTTTATTTCCAATTTTTAAACGAGAAAAAATGAACATATACAATTCGCAGGTATTTTACAAAATTAGTATCTTTACACACTTTTACAATTTTTGGGATAGATGAAGGAAAAAAGGTAATTCAGTAATTAATGAGGTTTCTATCTCTCATTAAATTGATACCTATGAAATATTAATATTTTTAACCAATTTTAGAACTGACAGAATATTCGTTTTTTTTTGACAGTCTGTTAAAAACAAGAGAGCTTGTTTATGTTTTAAAACGCTTGGCTTAATAGCCATTTCTATGTTCTTTATTGGTTAATCTCTAATTCGTATTCAAATGAAATTGGCAGATATTTCAAAACAGTAAATAAAATTCAAAACAATTATCTGCAAGAGAACCTGTAAAGCAAATGGTATAACTATGCATTTCTAAAATCAATGAACACATTATCTAACAACAATAAACACAATCTAATAAATAACGACAATAGGGATATCCTAAGAAACGTCACCATTTTGACGGAAGTAGGGGCAGCTCCAGAACCACATCCCAATCACAATAATATACAGAAGCATCACCACAACTGCAGCAATGAACAAACATTCATCATCTGTGTGTTATTATTTCAACAATATTATTTAATATTCATATTGAAAACCTATAAATAACTTACTCCATGTTCTAATACCCTAGATTAATTAACAAACACTACAAAAAAAAATGCATTATTTACCTTTGAATAAATTCTGTTCCCACAATTTTTATGCTATCTGTATAATTAAAAAACACATCGTCTAATTTTCTTCTTGTCATTGGCCTATCTTCCTCTTCTTTGTCATTTATATTACTAAAATGCTCATCATTAACAACTGGATGTGTGCATTCATAAATATATTTCAATAATTCGACACCCCTTTTTCTTTTAATAGGTTTGATCCCAAATTTATCTAATTCTTCTTTAACTTTGGGTGTATCCATTCCATCATAGTGTGGCATAGGCGTTATATCTTCTGTTTTAATTATGACGTTATTATTTGGTGTATTGAAATTAAAAGAATCTTGTGGAACATCTTTACTAGTTGTTTGTTTGGGAGTGCAAACTTTCGAAGGATCTTTGAGAATAGGACTTGATTTTTTAGTTGTGCTCACAACAGAGTCTGTCTTTTCCAATACCTGATCTAAGATAGTATTTTCAAAAGATTTATTATGAATAGGTTCATCTATATTTCCTTTCTGACTATATTTATTTTTCAAATCTAAAAAATATTAAGACTTTAAAATTAATAATTAATATTGAGCATTTTTTCTAGTCTAAAACTAAAATTAATGAAAGCCTTAAATGCATAGGAGTAGAAAGTAGGAGTAAGGCAAATAAATAAATAAATAAATAAATTTAATTAAAAGAAAAACGAAACTGTTTACTTCCAGACATAGTAAGAGTTAAAAATTAACTTATGTAAGACGTGAATTTATCATTGATAAATACATATATCTACAAAAATAGTATTACAATAGGTTCCACTTTAAAGCATTACATGGAACAATCTATATAGATAAATAACAGATGTAGATTTAAATCAACGTCCATTTCTTAATTTTTTCCCTGTTGACCGTCGCGGCACATCGACCTTTACTCGATTTCGCAAACACCGTCGATGTATATGATTTAGCTGACAATATTTGATTGGACAATATTTTAGTTAAAAATGAAAAACTAATATAAAACTCGAATGTAAAATGAAATTAAATAATTTATACTCGCTGCTTGAATGAAATTAATAGCTTTTTCTTACTTGAATGCAAAACGTCCAATTCTTCATTTTCAAGGTTAGTACCAACATAGTCGCCAATATCACTTAACTCATATAAATTATCATTTCTACATCGTGCACTGAATTTACTAGAATAATTTAACTCCTTGTCACTTAAAATTTCTATATATTCTTCTGAACATGAGCTTTGACTAAGAATGGGATCTTCTTCATTGCAATTTTCCTCTAAAAACATCCCAGACAATAATTTTAATTCAATAATATTAAAACAAAAACTAATGAATATCTACATAAAATTGCAAATACGGACCTTAATTAAATTAATTAAAATCAGAAAATAAAAATATATACAATGTAGTTTTATTTTTTGAAAGATTTTCAAACTTCAATTTTTACCTCTCCATAACTGCTTATAAATATGGTTACTAAGATTTAAAAAAATAATTATGATCCTTCTATCACTACAATGAAATAGATTTTTATATTCAAACTTTAAATGAGGAATCCTATGTATGCTAGGTATACCTTGAGAATTTAAAACATCCATGACATAATCTGTTACATTAAGTGATGATGTATGGTCGTAACCTGAAGAAATATTTCCAGAATCCATAAATGACTGTTTGATACCTTTGATAAATAGAGTACTAACATTTTGATCATTTTTTGTAGATTGTTCAAAATTCATCTCTAATGGATATTCCTCCTTATTTTCTATGGATTCTTGTTTATTCCCTGAAGAGAATTGTGGAGAACCGTCTATAAAAATACTTTTATAAATATGAGAGATAAATTATACTTATCTTGAATTTAAAAAATGCCAGTAAATCCGAAATTCCTCACACACCGGAAGATTGTAAGCTTTTGATGTGCTCTATGAAATTATAAGGTTGGCTATTAAATGGTTATTAAATTTAAGTATACTAATTAATGACGATAAGTGAATCAAGTCAACAATTTAAGCAAGGACGCAGCATTTTTACTTATTTCTCTTAGTAGTGGTCACTTGTTACCAAGATGGTCCAAAAGGAATATATTTTAACTTACCAGCAATTTCATTTAATTCATCGTTTTCATCAGAACTTTGAGTTAAATCAATAAATGATTCCTTTCCAATATCTAAGTTGTCAGTATAATCATAAAAACTTTCATAATACATTATCCCTGTATTATCTCTTTCAATTTCTTGAAATGGCGAATTAGATCTTTTCGGAAGTGTTTTAAGTAAATTTTGTTGGTTACTTTTATTCTGCTTAAAAAAAGATGATTGATGACTGGTTACAGAATTTATTTGACCACTTTCCTTAATAGATAGATGGTTATTAGGTGATTGAGACTTTTTATAATTTATATCTGACGTTTTATTAGGAGATGATGAATTAAAACAAGTTTTATTTGGAGAAGATGGAGTTAGTTGTTTAGATTCTTTCTCTATTTTTTGAGGTAGATTTTCAAATGCGATAATCGATTTAGAACATGCAAGATTGTCTAAATAATCTATATCAGCTCTGTCTGATGTTATACTCCAAGATAATTTGGATTTTGAAGATAAGCCAGTACTACTATTGTTAAGAGAAAGAGAATGCGTTGAATAAACTTCTTCATCCTCTGATCCAAATAAATCAGGAGAAGAACAAACTCTTATTTTATTTTGTGGACTATTAATATCAAAACAAAAATTATTTCCTATTTCTTTTGAGACTTTCTGATTTTCTGGTAAATCCATTGTCTCGTCACATACAGAATTTTCTTTTTGTTCATGATGTAAATCTCTTTTGGGGGTTTTTTCCCTTCCAGGTATGTCCTCCCATTTTTTAAGGAGACAACCTACAGAGGATTTTGGAGGAGTTAATTCAAGTGACAGGCATGTATATAAATTCGAACTTTGAGGACAATTTAAATTCCAACATTTTTTATCAGATAAATACGTTTCTAATTCTTTAGTATTAATTCTTTCTGAAGTATCACCAAGCTTCTCTAAAAAACTTTGATTTTGTTGGGATAATATTAGTGAAACTTTAGAATTTATTAAAGATTCTTGTTCTTCTTTAGTACGTGAGAGAAGGACAGGAGTTACAAAACGAAACTTGGAATTTTTCCTTTGCTTGGCTTCCTGAAATTATAGGTTGTTTATATACTTTTTAGAATACATTTCTTATCACATAATTTATAAATATTGACAAATTCTCATTAATACAAATAAAAAAATTCTTACTTCAACGTGACTTTTAAAGTTTTCTGGATACAATTGACTTTTACTTGACTTAAATCCATACTTTTCAAGGAATGTTGTAACTTTAGGAATTTTTTGTGGAGGCAAAAGTGAAGGTAAATCTCTTTCTTCAGTTTCTTTTTCTACTTCAGGATACTCTTGTGCAAATGTCGACTTCGACAATGCCAAAGCAAACTGTAAATGTTCAGGGTTGACTTCTAAATTTTTAAAATTGTCTTTAGTACGTTTTAAAATGGTATCGGAAGTTTTCTTTTTATTGAGTTTCTTTGAAGTTTTTTTTGTAGATTTGTTTTTGAAAATTTTGGGAATAGTTTTTATTGGTTTAGGAGTTACAAAATCATCTTCACCATCATTTTCTAAGCTTACTCGTTTTATTTGACCCAAAGCATTTTTATATGGTGAAGAGTTATCCCTGGATCCATCTTGCAGCGTTTGAGCCTGGAATCTGTTAAGAAACTTTTATTAGCAGAATAATATTACCTTATTAATAAAGAGAATGAAATTTTAGTTATGAATTATTTACTTCCAGTTATTTATTTAATGAATGGAGATAAGTGTTCTGTTTATTTTTAAAATGGTTAGAAGTATCAAGAGTAAAAATGTATTAAAATGATACAAATTTATATTTTTATTGAAAAATAAAATTAGTTTTAAAATTTTTAGAAAAAAATGACAATTTGTGTGTAAGCGATGTAATTTTGGAATATACATAAACCCCTATTTGAGTTACTCTTTTTCTGATGCAATAACTTTAAGGAATAATAAGAATTTACTATATGGGTAGGATTCTGTTCAGTTTGATTATAAAATTACTTATCACTTTCAGCTTTGAGTCTCCTTTAGAGAATACCTGTTATGAAATATGCATTATTTGCTTTCTAGAAATTATGGGAAAGTAATAAAAAAATACAGCTTTCTTAAACCTTTATGCTATACATTATACTACAATAGTATCAACTACCTTTATACTACAATAAGATTAACTAACCCGTTAATTTTAGGTATCTGGTTGCGACTTAAATAATTTGATAAGATAGGGTTCTTCGACTTTTGGAGATTTTTTTTCATATTCTCTTTCTCTAGCTTTGGCTAAAATTTCATTAAGAGGCGGAGATAGTGTAGATTCTCGTATATGAAGGGCTTTTGTTATAAATCCATCTGGCATATCATATTTAGAAGTATTCAAGAGCTCGTGTTTTAATTTTTGTGCTTGTGGCCACAACCTATAATGAAACGTTATATATTTTTAAACCAGAAATCGGCGTAATCTGAAAACTTACTCATATAAGTACCAACAAGCTCCAGCAACTGCAAGGCCCCCTAAAGCATAATAATTTCTTTGAATATAAAATGGCGTCCCTTTAGTTCTTCTAGGTTTTCTATATTTCTCATTAATTCTCCAATCTGCCATAACCAAATTTACTACAGATTATATAAAAAAATTAAACAAAACCATAGTAATAATTATTTACGTCAATTTGGTGATAAAGGTAGAATTTTGGCCTCGTCTACTATTGCTAGAGTAAAACCAACATGTGTCATTTGTCAATTCGATAGTGGTACAGTGCTTCTTTTTTAATAATTTGACAATCATTTTTTCACTTAATAGTAATTTTCAGGTTAGGCTCAATTTTTGGATAAAAACAAACAAAATTTTTCGTGAAAATGGTACATATAACGCAAATGACTCAACACAATTTAATGCAAATCATACCAACAGTAGTACATTCCACTAGAAATATATCAAAATGTTTAAACCCAGATTTTTCTTCAAAAGCAATCAGAAAGAGGTTTTTAGAGTACTTTATTCAAGAACACAATCATAAATTCGTAAAATCGAGCCCAGTTGTACCATACTGCGACCCTACCGTAGCTTTTGTAAACGCTGGAATGAATCAGGTGAAGTTAAAATTAAAAAACCACTATTAGGATTTCTGTAGCTTTTTTTGAAGTATATACGACTCTGCAATGAGTAATGTTAACATATTTCAGATACCAAACTTAAACTAACTGAAACGTATTATCAATTATTCCTCAAAATGTTTACATCAAGACAAGTTTTTTACTTCTATTATAATATATTTGTTGTGCTTAGTTTAAGGGTATTTTTCTTGGCGTCCAAGAACCGAAACATAAAACTGTTGCAAATTGTCAAAAATGTGTTAGAGTTGGAGGAAAGCATAATGACTTGAATATAGTTGGGTCTGATGGTTACCATCACACGTTTTTTGAAATGCTTGGAAATTGGTCTTTTGGAGAATACTTTAAGGTAGAGATGGAACATTAGTTCATTTCCACAATATTTATTTATTTTTTGTAGCCTGAAGCATGTAAACTTGCATGGGACCTTCTTACTAAAGTCTATAAATTGCCCAAGAAGAGATTATATGTTACTTATTTTAAAGGAGATGAAACACTTGGTTTAAAAGAAGATTTAGAAACTAAAGAAATTTGGAAACAATTAGGGTATCCAAATATTACAAATTTCATGTACTTCAGATTTAAAAAAATGTATTTTGTAGTGTAAGTAAGGATCGAATATTACCATTTGGTTTAAAAGATAATTTTTGGGAGATGGGCTTAGTTGGTCCATGTGGACCTTGTACAGAAATTCATTATGATCACATTGGAAACAGTGACAGATCCCAATTTCTTAATAAAGGCCTGCACGATCTCATAGAAATTTGGAATATAGTTTTTATTGAATATAATAGGTAAAATTACATTTTTAAATAAAAAAGTTAAGATATATGTGGAACAATGTTTTTTTATTTTTTCTATCCATTTACTACATACTTTACTTTATAATTTAGTTATAGTGTATTTTTATATAGATATTTTATTGTGACTAGTTTAAAAGGATGTAATGAATACATTTTTTGTTATTTAGGTTACCTGATGGTAGTATCGCCAATTTACCTAAAAAGCATGTGGATACTGGAATGGGATTTGAACGAATAACTTCTGTATTGCAAGAGAAAATTAGTAACTATGATACTGATAACTTTAAGTATTTGCTAAAAGCAATATACAAGGTACCATCATTTGAAGTACAATCATTAGTTACAATTTAATGAAATATTTTAATCTTAGAATTGTAGGCAAATTCCATTTTATAATGGTTTGTTTGGGGAAAGTGATTGGAATAATATGGATAGGTCTTATAGAACGTTGGCAGATCATGTTAGAATGATTACAGTTTCTTTAGGCGATGGAATTATACCAGAAGAAAAGTAGGTCTCATGTATTTAATTTAATTCTTATAAGTTTTTAAATATCAAGAATATGCAAAGTATGTTCTTATAATAAAATAAACAAAATATTCATTATATTTGATTTTCGGGAGTAATAAGATTTTTGTTAAACAAAAATAATTTTTATTAATGCATCTTTCTTTTGCATTATTTTACTATATGTAAATTCATACAGCATTACAGAATAGTTGGTGAGCTTAAAAATATCAATCATTTACATATTTTACCAAGGTTTCTGGTGAAAGATCAATTTGGTTGAATATATTAGAGATTCCCATTGGCACTCCATCTTCTGTTTTTAAAATATTTTTAATGGTAAATATGAATTTTTTAAGCAACAAAAACAAGACATTCTATGAATATAAAAGTAGAGATAAAGGACTAGGGAATCCATTCTTCTGTGGGTTCTTAAAAATGTTTAGTGTGTCTTCTACCGAAATTAAATTATTGAGTTTCTGTTGCCGACTGGTGTATTTGCCTTATTGGAGTTGCAGACTTTCCATCCTATTGTCGGTATTGAAACTTTGTGTGTTTGCTCTATTTTCTAATTGTAAGTTGTATTGTTCATGACGATTGTACCAATTCCTTTATGGTTATAATAAATTTTATGTTCTTTCTTTTTTTAAATCTATAAATTGATAAATCCTAAGGTAACGTCTGTCTGAATTAGCAACATACTAGAAATTTTAATTTCTTTTTAACTTTTTCATTAAATTGATCATTTGTTGCAAATATGTATTTTAGCCAAAAGCTCCGTAGAATAATGAGAAAGACTTTTCTCCTTAGTGAGAGCGCTTTTAAAAGACCCAAAGGTCTTATGAAAGAATTATCAAACTATGTTGTTGATAATTTGGGTCCAGTTTATCCAGAATTAGAAAAGAACGTATCTCAGGTAATAAATACGCTTATAATAAAATACACTGTTAAAATAGTTTAATTACAGATACAGCAAGTAATTGATTATGAAGAAGACGTTTTCAAATCTATAAGACAGTCAGCTTCAAAAGATTGGATTAAACTTGTAAAAATCAATCCTAAATTGTTAGATCTTGATATATTAGAAACTCCAAATTTTATTAAGGCTTACAAAGAAGTTAGTTCAAACCCACTGAAAGAAATTAATTCTGAACTAGCCTTTAAACTTTATGACACTCATGGCTTAGATGAGGAGAATATCTCCAAATTAGCAGTTGCATTGAATTTAAACTTCATTGCTGACAATCTTAACAAAGCATTAGAAATGGCTAAATTTAAATCAAAGAAGAGTAGTGTTTCTTCTGAAAATCACATATATTGCAATTTACTGAAAGAAGAAATTCCCATAACTGAGGACCAGTTCAAGTATTCTTATACAAAAAATAAAGATAATAAATATATATTTGATAATGTTAAAACTAAAGTTTTGAAAATATTTAGAAACAACGAAAGTTTAGATGAAGTAGAGAGTGACCATTACTGCACTTTAGTATTGGATAAAACTAATTTATATTCTGAAGCTGGTAAAACTTATAATTTGTACTATACTATATTGAGATAATATTTTTTTACATAAGACAAACTTTTCAAATTTGAGCAGTTCACTTAAATGTTAATATATTTTAAAGACAAATTACCTAATGATATAAATGACTCTTCCTAAAATATCTTATTTATAAACTAATTTGCTGTTTGTTTTTAATAATCTTTTGAAGATTTTGTTTTAATGTGTTTACCACTTACAGGTGGCCAAATCGGCGATAAAGGGTCGATAAAATTTGCTAATGGAATTTTTGAAGTCACATCTGTAGAAAATTTGAATGGATACATTCTCCATCATGGTTTTTATAAATCCAAAATGAATACATTAAAGTGTAACTCTGAAGGTACACTTTTGGTAGATCCTAACTTTAGACTTAATTGTATGCAAAACCATACTGGCATACACCTTTTAAATTCTACACTAAAAAAAATTAAAAAAGCTACTTGCCAAAAATCTAGCAAAGTAACTGACAAGTATCTTAATTTTGATGTTGCCATATTTGGAGATAAAATATCACAGGAAGATGTAGTTAATATTGAAAGTAATATTCTAGAACTTATTAAGAAAAATCAACCTGTTTATATAAGCGAAGTGAACAGCCAAGATTTATTTGGATTAGATGTAGTGACATTAATTCCTGGCGAGGTATACCCCGAAACAGGAATTAGAATAGTTGAAATAAAAGATGGTAATTTTTTATCTAGGTATGTTAAAATTAAAATAAATAATAATAAAAACATGTTTTTTATTGAGTAGCTATCCAACATGCCATCAATTAAAGTCATTTAGACCATATAATACAACTAACCATCATATATATCATACGGAAATTTCAGTTTTTTGTTTGGTATACAATAATATTATTGATCACATAAATAATTCCTAGGTTTTGAAGTTTGTTCATATGTTCAATCACGTAAATAGTAAAAATACTATTTTTAGAAAAGAATTATTTTTTAGGGAGCCCTGTTGTGGCACTCACGTTTTAAATACTTCAGATATTGAGGACTTTTGTTTAACTCATGTGAAATCATTAGGCAGAAGTACAACATCTATAATAGCAGTTACCGGAAATAGAGCGAAACAAGCAAGAACAAATGGAACTCAAATGATGGATCATATCGATTCTTTATCAAAACAAATCGACGATAACATCGATAAAGTAGCTATCCCAATAAAATATTTTTTTTTTATTGATTTAAGTTTTATCTTACATTTCAATTTTATAAGAAGAACTTTACACGCTAATAATCACCAAAAACTATCGCATTTATTAGAAATAATAATAATAAAAAGTAATAATCGACAACAAATTGCCTTGGAACAAAAATTGATTGGCAAAACATAATTGTTTTTAAATTAGCAGAAATATTCTAAGTTTCATTTGGTTAGCTAACAAATCAATAATATTAACGATCTATCTATGTACTGACTTTTGTGGTTCAAGTTTTTATTTTTCCATTTTTAGCGTGAAGTTCTTAATATGATGGTTTCATCGTTAAGGAAAAAAATGAATTATAATCCAGAAGACTCAAATATTTTATCAATCATTTCTAAGTTTAAATGTATGGAGAAACTAGATTTAATATCAAAAAAAATTGAAAATTTTGAAACAGAATTTCTCAAGTAAGTATAAATATTATTACAGTGTCCAGTATTACACAAGACATTTAAACCTTTTGTGAAATCAATAACTATTGTCCTGGGGTATTTTACAGGCAATAGTATCACCGATTTAAGGAATTCTTTATACAAATATTCTTGCAATATGTCTCTTAAAAACATAGGGATATACCAAATTGAAGAACCTTAAGTAATTTCTGCCTCTGTATAAGACGTAATGATCTTTCATAATGTTTATTAATCAATTAATTCGTTATTTTCAGAGATTTTATAGAAATGGAGATGCAGAGTGCATTGGATTCCAACGTCAAAATGACAAAATCTAATCATAAATATTTAGTTCATTATTTGAGAAGTTCTACAATGCTCGACAATGTACCCTTACAAAAAGCAACACGGTTATGTCCACATTATCCTATTTTAGTTATTGCTTATGCTGATAATACTGTTAAAGCCCGATGTTGTGTTCCTAAGGTAACAAAATATTTTAAAATATTTACCATCGAGATAGTAAGGAAAGTAGACACACTCACGTGACTAAAATGGATATTCGCAGTTTTCGGTATGGTGTCATTAGGTATATTAAATAAATGCGAAGTGTCATGTTTAGGAAATTGAGTTTTAATTATTTGTAATATGAATCAGTATAACTTTTAGTTCATTCTTAACTACCTTTACATTTAAGTCATTTAGAAGCTCGTTTTTATTGTTAGCAAAAGGTGCTTATACCTTTTCTTTTACCTATCTCGATGGTTTTTACATATTACAATCGGCAAAGTTGAAAAACGAAATAAACTAAAACAATATGATCAAAATATTACTTTCGTCATTTTTCGAGAGGAAACATAATTTTTGAATTTGATCTATCTTAATTAATTTAACCTTTTTAAAAGTGATGTAAACTTTCAAATATCTGGATAATAGTAAAACAAGGACACGATGTTTTATACAGCCAATTAAATATTTTTACACTAAAGAGCTCGTCTAAAAGATGAACTGAAAATATTAATGGTGTAGTGTTCTAGTCAATTAAAACAGATCACGGGAAATTTTCCTTCTAAGAGTGAATAAGTATAGTCAACGTTTCGTTCATATATGTATTATCCTTTAGGAATATTAAATATGTGAACGAATACTTCTCATTCTCGCGCTTTGATGAACCCCAATTTATTTATGAAACAGTATGCATTATTCCAAATTTGACATTAACTTGCTTAATTTTGTTAATAGAGAACGTGGTCGTCTCTAAAGCTCCAAATTTGTCCATAAAATAAGTAAAGTGTGATACAAATCTTATACTTTTTTAATAGTCAGATATCTAACTTTGTTAATAATTACTAAACAAATTCTAGACGATCAAGACTGATAATTTTACTGCCGAGAAGTGGATTAATGAAATAGCGACAGTGTTCAAAAGCAAGGTATTAACTCCAAAAGGTCAAAACGGTGCTTTTGTATGTAATATGAAATCTAAGAGGATTCATGTGCAAGAATGGGACCCTCTTTTAAAAGATAGTATTGAAAGAGCACAAAAATACATAGAAGATAATTTATAAAAAATGTTTATTGTTAGTTGATTTATGTTAAGATGAAAAAGTATTCTAAAAACTTTAGTGCTTAAGGGACAAGCTTTACGTACTGAGAACATAAAAATTCTTAAACAAATGAAAAATCAATTCTATTTTGAAATTGTAAAATATTTTTGTAACAATTATAATTAGATCACGAGACCTCGCAAAATCTTGTGACTGACCTCTTGTAAGTTTTGACTAGTTTATCAGTGAATGTTAAAAATTGTATTAGATAGATGTTAATTCAGACTAATAAGTTTATAAAAATTTTAACTATAAAGTAAATACAGTATATGAGAATCGGTCCGTTCTTGGAAAAAACATAGATATCTTAAGCACTATTTGAGAATTATGGGTTGTTATAGTACCTGAAAGAATTTTAACCATCTTCATGTTCATTAGATGTAAATAAATGCAATGTATATTTTTGATTGGTTTTATTATTTTATTAAATACATATTTAACAAGCATCAACATTTAATGCGCAACATCAATATTCGATCAACCTTAAATTCATTTAAAAATGGCTAATCGATAAAAGGCAGGCTTTATTTCATTTTGATATACTTCTCAAACATGAAAAACAATGAGACATGTCTTTTTTAAATTATCAAATTTGCAAAAAAAACTAAACACTTTCGCCACAAAGAGTAAGAAATTTTATTTTTTAGTTTCAGTTGTATCTTACATGGTACATGGCGTTCACATCGCATATTTTTTGCTTTGTATGTTTTCGATTAAGGAAAACAATGAGCAAAAAAGATTTCATGTTTGCAATGAATGAAATTATTTCAGATAATGCAAAACATAAATAGGATTACGTTTTCATGATTTAGAGCTTTGTGACTCTTGCATCAATGCCTAATAACAGAATTTGTCATTAGTTGCGGAGTTTGAAGCTCAAATAATATTTGGATATCATGCTAACCTGTGGACTAATGAGACTTGAAAAACCAGGATAAGTAATTTTATGTATCATGTAGAAAGAGACACACCAGTGAACTTCGCAATGTACCACTAATTGTAGATGTCAAGAATCTATTAAGCAGTATAAGACGAGCTTTTAACAGGAAGGAATTTTCTTTAGTATACCCGATAAGGAAAAATGCACAATTCTTTTAGCATAGATATTTTCAAATAACGAACTTGAACGTCATTTCAAAATTAAATCTTACAATTTGCAATTTATCCTTTCTAATTTGCGGACCACCAAAAAAATTTAGAGCAGATTCTGATGTGCGATGTTGAAAAAAGAAAAATTTTGACAATAGACCTCAAGTTCTCAGTAAATAATTTAAATAACACGGCTCTAACTGATAAATAATAATAAATGACACATGTGTATTAAAAAAAGCGAAAGTTTGTAATTTAGATATATTTTTTATCTGAATGTATAAAAACGAACTACGTAACAATTTTCAGTGAAGGAAATAATATGAAAAATCTCGCGTTATTAGTACTAAAATTATTCGCAGTCTTTAATTACCATGTTTGCGAAGCTTTGTTTTTAACATATTTTAAAAAAATATCAATTTTTCGTGAAACGTACTACAGGGCAGCTGGTTGGCCAAAAAATTGCCTACCGAATTGAAATTACAGGGTGTTTCAAGAGCTATGAAGCATTTTTATTTATTATTTAGCACTAATGTTTTTAATCCTATTGCCTAAAATGTGAACTTATGAATTATAATTTGAAACAACCTGTACACAAAAGTAATTTTTTATAAAAAAGAAACCAGTGACTATATATTCAATTAATATCGGTAATACAGTCTTAAATCTAGTACGACACTAAATTATACAGCTATTTACTACAAATATTATAAAAAATAATTTAAAACAATCTTACATTAACTATTACAAATTGTGATTATTTATTTAACTCTAACTTTATAACAACAGTTCATTTTTAATGAAAACAATTATTGCTATTTAAATCAATTTTTTAAATTCCTAAAAATTTTTTGACTAGACTCCCAAAAATCGAGAAGGTATTTATAATTCTTAACTATTTCCTCTGTTTCCTTTCCTTAAGGTGTGATTCTAATATTTATTGGGTTAACTAAAAAATAGCTCTAAAATTATAGTCAAAACTCTTAAATAATATACATATAAGCAAAATTAAATACAAACTGACTATTCAAACAGATTTATATTTGGAACAAATGTAGATTTTTAGTTGAAAAATGGAAAATAAATAAATCTTCCCCTAAAGTGTTTTTACTCTTAATATTTTATATTTTACATACACGAACCTTTGATAAAACCCCACCATGGGACAACCGTCGAATGTCATTTGCCACCTATCAATTACCACCTACCACATCTACATTTGTGTGATTTCCCATCAGTGGATAAATGTCACCATTTCTATCTGTGTTCCGGTAACCGAAACTCTTATATTGTCTTTAATTAAGTATATAGCTATTGCATGTATGTAACCAATATTTAACTTAAAAAGATAAAAGAAACAGATATTTTAAATATGGAAAGGTAAATAATACTTATCTTGAATTTCCACAATCTTCCAAAGCGTTTTAATAATATTCAGAGCTACCTAGGTTTCGGTATCTGAATATTATTAAGACGCTTTGGAAATTCAAGATAAGTATTATCTTTCTATATTTACTATGAATAATTTCCATAAAGTAAGAGTTGAAACAATCAATTTAATTTTAGATATTATTTTGCTAACAGTTTATCATTTAACGAGAAAATGAAATGTCTCACTTAATCCCATGTACAAAGCTTGTGGTATAATGGCCTGTGACTGCTGTATAATATCAAATCGATTATTAAACTTTATTTAAATTATGAATTACATGAAGATTCAGATTAACTAACATACTTTTAGAGCTATTTTTACTAGTACTTTAACAGCTCTTTTAAAATACTAATGAATCACATAAGCACTTTCCTTCATAAATAGATTGCGATATTTAACTGAATACTAACTTGTCTAAAAAAAGCTCTAATATGCTATGAAATATTTTAGTCCTAATGTTCTCAGAACTATTATCAACGTCAGAATATAAATCTTCGTAAATCATTATCCAACCAATTCCACTCCCTTTTAACAAAGTGGAATTTTATTTTTTCATACTTGGGATGGAAGGGAAATAGAAGATATTTTTTAAAAGGTATGTTATTAATATAGAATATAAAAACAAAGGTATTGCGCCACTTGTCACCAATTTACATACCAAAATTCAAAGCATATTTTGATGTTTATGTATAAATTTAAATAAAAAAATATACTTTTCGTTGTAATTTCTGAATATTTATCCAAGATTACTAGTATCTAAAAAATATATACAAAAATTTTAGACACTAGTGGTATTGTGAGTGTACATTTCAAACAGTTAATCATAATGACTTTTTATTTAGTTTATTTAGAAATGATCTTCCAAAGTGCCTAAAGACATATTAAAATCGAAAAGTGTAGGAAAAATAAAGAAATAAGTATACTTTCCATAAAATAAAATAGTTATATATGCATCAAATGATTAATGTAGGTAAAACTTTTGCAAATTGGTATTTTAAACAAAAGTTATAAAATTTTCCACTAAAATAAAATCTTAAAAATGACACTAACGTTTAAAAAATGAAAGTAGAAAATTTAATTGCTATTAAATATGCATAACAGTTGACTAACTGCAATAACGCAATTCCAATTAAAAGGTAACATTTTATTTTAGCTTATTTTTAGTTTTAGAAAATATTGCAGAGAACATTTACTTTGGATCATGTACGCATATTAAAAATTGTAAAATACAATTGTTTGTAATTTACCTTTATGTTCTGAGTGATACCGTTTTTAAATATTTAAAAATTTATATAAAGAAATATTTGTGCGATTATCTTATTGTTAATTTGTAAAAAGTGATTCGGTAATTATTAAATGAAAAAATAAATAAAAATAAAAGTAAAATTACTATATTTTTCATTGAAGTACATATTCTTACAAGTTATAATCATTAAGAATGAGTGAAATTGACAATTTTAGAATATGTTATGTGGAATCGTATATCCTTTACATTTTACTATTATCCTATTTTTTATAAAGGACATTCGTTATAAGAAATTCTTGTTTTTTACAGAAATGATATGTGCATGGTCCAAACGTAAAATACCATTTTCGCTTTCATAAAACGTATACCTATTTAAAAAAATTTATTTATAACTATATTATATGGAATGTAATGACAAATCAAATATTCCTAAAACACTAGGTAATAATTACTTTTAACAAATTATAAATTTAACAAAAAATTTGACAGTAAGCATTTAAAAATTATTTATTTATCTGTCTTTTAAATTAAGACTGAAGGTTGAGTGTATCAAGTAAAAAAGTTTTTTTAATAATTTACGTACTTTCAAATTTTTATGTTAAAAAGGTTTCATTGTGCAATAAAATAGGATGGTTTTTTACATCATGTAAAAAGATGTAACTGTGTTCATCCCAAATCATTACAATGTAAATTTATCTCAGACTCATGTTCTTCGCTACTTGTTAAACTTGAAGACTTGATTCGTTGTTAATCAGGTAAATATTGCTACAATGCACCGGGTTGATTATTAGGCTTTTGAAGACGTTTCAAATCCTCCAGTTGAATTAACTAAAAGAAAAAGAACTATTGATATGGAAAGTGATTTCATATAGTGAAAATTCTAAGCTTCCTCTCCGACTGCCTTTAAATCCTCATCAATTATGGTAGGTCTTAGAAATGTATTATCAAACCAAGCGTTCCAACAAACCTAAGCTGTTATCATTATTCTTGTCATGATGATAAATTCCTGTGGTCCTCCCACGTAATTTAAGACAATAAAATGATGCCACATGCAATTGGTTTTTAAATTTTTATGCTAATATATTTTGCATATTAATTCCAAAATAGAAGTTACCTTTTCGATTGGAATGCAAGACAATTCTCCTCCTTGCTGGGGTGGTGGGAGAGGTGCTGGTGCTGTTGGTGTGACTGGTTGTTTTAAACCTTTTTCTTGTGCTTCTCTAGCACGACGTTCCTTTAGCTTTAGAGAAAATATAGCAACAGACCTTGCTCTCTTCATTAAACTTTGTTTCACTCTCGTCTTTTTAGCTGCCAATTCTTCTGCAGCTAATAATAATTTATATTTTATTAGGTTTTATGTTTTATCAAGAAATTATGTGGTCATTACATTTTTAACTACACTTAGTTAACTACAGCGTCTATTAAAGTTATAACAGAGCATAAGCTTATTCTATTTATTTACCCAATAACTATTCAGATTTATATATACACTTCTTAATGAAATTTACCGACCTTTTATTTTTTTGAACATATTTTCATAACTTTTGTAACCTATACTTGTTCATTTTGAATTATTCTAAGAACCAATGAATATTAATTAAATAAAAAATGTAATGAAATTCACAGTAGCTGGTTACAGCATTCCATTTCGTTATTTAGTAAAATTCGGAGATTTTAAAAATATATTAATGTTAGTTCCAGTGTTCTTTATTTAATGAAGGCATGGGATATTCAAATTTAATTAATTATTAAATATAAGAAAAGTGTCGAATATATTTACCAGACGTATGTGATTAAGTTTAATGAATGTCCTAAATATAAATAGGTCTTTGGGTTTTAATGAATTATCGCAAATTGTGAAAATTTTACAGCTTTCAAAATGGATTTTATTATTATATTGTTGTAACAGAGGAAACTTCTTGACACAAAATTGAGGCCATAACAAGTTAATAATAGTCGACACTTTTATTAAGTGATGATAAAAGCCGTTTATACCTATTTTAGCGGCTTCGTCTGCTGCTTCCTGACTTGAAACGCTTTTAGCGCTGTCGCTAAGCGAAGGATCCTGTGGGACCAAAGGTCTTGCTCTGGCTGGTACCTGAGGAGGAGACCGTGGTCTGGGTGGCCACATGGGACTTCCTTTCAAAAGGTCAGAGTCAGAACTGGAAGCATCCTGAAAACAATTATTCAACATGTAATGTAACCAATATGTTGAGTTTTTGTGGACATCAATTAGATATAAGTCTAAGACTAAAACACAACTTCCAGCGTCTTGTAACTGGGAAACGGACCAATCAATTTGTTTTTTAGTTCAAAAATTGCTCCCAGCATTGGAATTTAATAATATGGACACTTTTTTTATACACATTTTTATCCTTACCTTTGGGGCAATGCAATCCGTACTACGATGCACTTCAGATTCTTCTTTCAATCTTCGTCCCCACTCAACCCCCCCAGGACCAATAGTTAAATGATGTGAAGTATCGCTCTAAAATTTAAATTTAATATAAGATACATAATTGGATGAAAGGAGAAACTATTGTTATATAGGGGTAAGTATATTGCTATTTTGGTTTTTTTTCTTTCAATATTTTGAAGTAATAGTAAGGGTGGGTAATTTGACGTTTGGCAACCAGGCTTGTTTAGTCCATGTGTCAACTTCAGTTTCCATCCCTGAATGCCGTACAGTTGGATGAAAAACTATATTTGCATATTCCCTTATTGATGATGCTTAATAATGATAAACCACTGACCAAAAATATGTTATAAACGTTATTACCTAAATAAATAGTCTTTGTTGATAACATAATTATAAGAAAAACAATTAAAAAAGGTTTACTTCAGTAGGTGGAGTCCATTCCTTAGATTTTCTCGGTCTAAATGGGGGTATTTCAGGGATACTATCTATGGTCACACCGCCAGTATTTTTGTGACTATGTCCAGAAGAGGTATTAGATGAGGAAGCACCAGGAGTTGTTGGGGTAGGAATTGGAGTTACTTCTTTAGATATTTCAAAATCGTACTGCTTGAGTTTTTCCATAGACTTTTTCATGTTTTCTGAAGTTTGAGATAGAGTATGACTTGGCGACACCGAAAATCTACATGAAGAAATAATAAATTTCAGTAGAAATAAACCAAATTTAAATTGAAAATTTCTATCAATTAAAAGGTACATAAAATTTTCTTATAGAAAATGACTACTGCCTTTATTTAAAATACTGTGATTAATTATTGACAAAAAATATATTTTATCTCATTTTTTATGCCATTGTTATTCTCATTCTAAGTGTAGCTGGATCACTCCACCATTCACTGTTGTATAAATATCAATGATCCAAAAGTGAAACTGATAGTGCGTGACGGATGTGTTACTACTCCTTTTTTATTCAATTTCTCTTTTTGCCGTTATTTACTGTTACTGTTAAATTTTATGTTCAAATTAACCTCGTGTTTGTTACATATAATTGTTTTTTTGTAGTGTATTTTACGTTTGCATATAAATATTACCGAACTATTTAATAGCTTTAACACCTGGCAATTGAAAAACTAGGATAGCATCACACCTATGAACACCCGGGTCATTTTCCATAAGAGGCTGAGTTTTTTGTCTAATAATTAGAATATTCAAAGATTTCGTTGTTTTTTGCAAAAACATAAATTTGTATTTTTTAAAATGACTCAGAAAAAATATTACCTTCCTATAAGCTTTGATGTAATTTCCTCAGGAGAGGGTGTATTAGTTGTAATTCGACTAGCTTCTCTTCTTGCCCATTCTATTTTAGCCATTTCTGTGGCCAACCAACCAGGAATATCAGGTATGGCACAGGTTATTATAAATCTAATAACCAACATAATATGCTAAAAAAAATTAATAACCATTTATGGAACTAGATTTTTAAGACAAGTAAAAGTCGCGCGAGAAGAGGAAGGAAATTATAAGTTAAAAGGAAAGTGAATCATTACACCGAATACTTAATAATATAAAATTAAACCAACAACCACGATGATAAAAGAACTATGACGGCAGTATTCTTCTAAAAACGATCAGGAATACAACACTCATTGAAACATTTTGAAAATGAAAAAGTCACGGCAATGAAAGTACAATTAGATAACAAAACAATAAAATCCTGTTATAATTAAATTACCGTGCAATAGTGAAAAATGTTTTTAAAATTATTTCGAAAAGTGTCGCGCTTTACATCTTTTGCCACTGACTCGTTCAAGAAATATATTAAAAATAAAACGGTTTTATTTTGGATTAGGCTTGATGCCTTTAATGAAATATTATCTATTAAATTTCTTCTTTTGTTATCATTTTGATGGATGAATATCCACTGAATTATATGTTAGCAAGCCTTTATTAAGTATACTTACTTCTAACGCTACAATTAAAAGTATAGTTTGAGTAGCAGTCATATCAGAAAACATTCGATGTACTTGCCCTGAAAGACCAATAAGTGCACAATTTACCAAGACAGCCATAATGCTCATGTGTTCCATACAGTTCTAAAAAAATAAAAATGAATCATGACTGAAAACTATGAGTCTCAAGGAAGAAATGTAATATCATTAACTTATTTGGAACGTATTTAAGATATGTGTTGATGAGAGAAATGTTTTTCATTTAAACGCCAAAATAGATACTTAAAAATAATTTTATATTAGTTTCAAATTCTGCAAATTAAAGCAATTCGGCAATACATATAATTTAAGAAACTAAATTTATTAAAATAGATAAAATGTATCAATTTTCTCACCTGCCATGTACCAATATTTGGAACTCTTTGTCCAAATGGTCTCTGACAAACATAGGCCAGCTTAAAAGCGTCACTGCGAATCTCTATAAGATTGTTGAGCATAGCACATAAGGCTGCTGGCGGAAAAGCAGAAGAAAACAAAATGACATAACCCAGTTGAATTGTCATTTCTAAGTGATCAGCGAATGTACCGTCGTACTAAAATAAAATATGAATAAAGTCGGCAGATAAATTAAAAGAATAAATCAAATACTAACTTTATACAAAGTACTTTCTAACTCTGCCTGGCTCATGGTTCGCTTTGTATTTACTGGTTCCGAATTTTCGTCTTTTGATTCGCTGTCTTCAGTGTCAACAGTCTCTTCTTTTGTTCCAGGAGGCGATTTACTGCTGAGCGGACTTAGAGCTCCCCACATGTCAAAACTCATTTTTGCCAATCGCATGTGCTCTAACATATAAGGAAGAGCTGATTCTTTAAGGTTTCCAATCACTTGCCGCGATATTAAAAGTGCAGCTAGTTGCTAAAAAAAGAATTATATAATATATATAGGTTGATTAAATATTTAATTTAGGTATTATTTTGTTTTAAATTATTAATATGGGAATAACTTCGTATCTGAAATATAAATATTCCTCACCTCTTTTAGTCGTGTTTGATCCTGCAGATAAAATGCAATATAAAACAGTGATATAAAGGAGTTTACAAATTGAAACTGAAAAAAATTTAAATATTTTTAAAATTAATATCTTGTAAATATTGGTATTATTTAAAGGTCAAAAATGGCGATGAATTAAAAAAATAATGAGAAAAAAATTCTCTAGAAAGAGAAGACGATTATAATTTAAATAAATAACGTAGCCATTTTTGATTTAAGTTTCAGAACATTCTGAGCAGGCTTTATGACAGTTTGATAAAAAAACAAATATATTATTAAACAGCGGTGGAAAACTATTCAATTGCAATAATTTCCGCTATCAGAAAATATAATTGTTTTTACCAAATGAACAGTTTCATCAATTTAGCTGTTAAAACGTGCAAAATACAGAGAAATTTTAAATACATAAACTCGGCAATTTTTTTACTAACATATATAGGCAAAACTAACGCAAAAAAGCCTATTTAAAATTACTCCGTATATTTAATTCCATATGTAATACTTTTTTATGAGTTTAAATTCATCCAAAAATGATTTGGAAATATTACAAAATAGCAGACATTAGAGCGGGTAAAAGAACTAAAGCCTTTAAGAACAAATAATATGAAGGGTCAATAACGATGATTAACAGAACCGGACTGGAAAATTATGAAAAATCTTAGAAACTCTTTCGTATTAGGGTGCCCTTCTAAATGAGGAAATATTAGTATGTGCCTTCTTGGACATAAATGGAAATCTTGAAAAAACATCACAGCCGTATGAACAACTTTGTGGTCAGACTGACCTCATATATCACGTCAAGGTGAAACTCCATTGTATACAGGGTGACTAAAATAACATAATGAAATTAAATATTCCAACAATTTCAAAGTTATCTTTAAACAAGGTTTCTGTTTCTATCCATATGCTAGATAGTCATAAATTCATTTAAATTTAAAAAATATGTGATGTTTTTTATATAAGAAAAATTTGTCTGATTATTTAGTCTAGCTGAACACAGATTAGAGTTATTTTTCTTATTTTCAGATCATTGGTTGCCATAATTAGGCACTGTACTTAAGAGCTGACCAAATTCTGATATTCTTCAGGGAAAATAAGATTAGAAGAATCCCTGTAACAATTGAGACAATATCCTGACTAGACACAGCAACAATAAGCAGCAGTAATATATCGATTATAGTCCTTGTAATTTAAATGTAATTACACAAGGTTGCACATATTGATTTTTTATTTGCGATATTATTGTCATTAACTGCTTATCTACCTTTTGGCCAAAGCAAATACTTAAATATACATTTCTGTGTTAAAATGAATTCTAAAAGAATTTATATTATAAGGGATAAAATATTTCAGGTTATCAAGACATTTTAAAAATAAATATGAATATCCAGTCCGGTTCAACTATTTCAATGTAATTTACTAACAAAATTGATTTCGTGCAAAATGCTGTAATTTAGATATGTTTAATACTAAAAAATGTATATCTAAGAATCTAGATACAAACCAGAGCAACTTTTCCGATGAGATGGTTTTCATATTTGGTCTCAAGACGGTAATTTTCTAAAGAGCAGCATGGTAAAAATAAAATATGAAAAATAGCTATACGCAGAGTATATTTTAAAAATAGGAGCTAAAGGATGTTTATTCACTAATTAAACACTATTCATTTGAAAAGATCATGTCAAAACATTTTAATCTATTAAATTATCCAAAACAGTACGAAAGAGTTATTAAAGCAGCTCTCTGGAAATAATAAATGAGTGTTCAATTATAAACATGAACCAGATTTAATTGTAAAATATGAGCCATAAAGCAAGACCGCTTTAGAAATTAATGAGATAATGATTTTATACCAATTAATCCAATGTGAATAAAATACATGTAGTTACTACTCAACTACCGATTTATTTATTGAAAATATTCCATTTATATTTTTATTGTTAAATCAATATACATTAATATAATGAATTATTATACTCTTATAATTTATAAAAGTTCTAACAACATTTTCAATGTTCGAACCAACAATAACAGAAAAATTGTATTTCACATCCTGTTGAGACACCCAAATTCTAATGCATAAACAGAATTTTCCAGGACTTAAAGTCCTTCTAAAATAAGTGCAGACTTACATTATGTTCCATGTAAATTATTTAAAAGTATAATTTAATATTTTACTAATAGAATTTACACTTTAACAATATATTTATAGTTTTCATATATTATTAATAATTTAGGCTATTTAAATAATGAATTATTTTTCTATAGTTAAAATATTTTTGACACTCTTTGATCTATTCTATGGATATCAATACTAAAACACGCTGACTAGACTAACAAAAAAAAAACAAAAAGAGTAAAAAAATTGGCTTACCTTTATCATTTAACCAAATAGCAATTTTAAAGTAGGCCTCATCCATTAGGGAAATAATTATTGCTAATCCAATTTTAGGAAAATATCCTAACCAATGAGGTAAGCCATGGTTCCTTAAGAAGCTGTCCCAGTAATCCTTAGAAAAAAAATATCCTCAGTATAATAAGAGTATATTATGTACCAATTGATTAAAATGTACTTTTAACCCCTTATCTATTTATTGCTCCAATCTGAAGGATGGAAGTTATTTTAGTGTTGTACCATATTTGCACAGAGAAGATAGCATGTTATAAATTCAAACAAAATTATGTAAAAATATAAACATAAGAGTAATTGCATGGCCTATCTTTCACTGAATTGTATTTAAATAATTCAAATGTTGGAAATGATAACTTTTTCACTTATTATTATATTAATAAATTTATACAACTATTAAACTCTTCCAACTAACCTGAATTTGCAAGGAAACAATCATTATACAAAAAACGGCAATGAGGCATATGGTGATTATTGGTACAGATATAAAATAACGAACAACATGTCTTTCCCATGTAGATTGGTGGGGCTCCAATCTTTTCGTGACAGGACTGGTTTCTAAAGGGCCCTGTGAACAGATAATAACATGTCGAGGCAGCTGTGGATACATCGACATGTTTCAACTAGATAAGCACTACCGAAGCAATAATGTGATTAAAAAATGGTGATTTGAATTGAGGCAGTTTATAAATTTTACATAATTACAATCATTAAAGACCCTCTTTCAACTAAGGTAATTATAAAGGATTTTTCAGAAAATGGATATTTATGTGAAATATGGATTTTGGCAAAACACCCTTATGGAATAATCTTCTCCATTGTGTCTACCTAAATTACCACTTTTTAATGAAATAAAAAAAAAGTGCAATAGCAATGACATACTTTAAAAATAATATTAAAAGTGGTCAAATGAATTTTAACATGCCCTACACTTATAATATTTCAAAATTATTTGCATTTTTTAAGTTTTATGTGGAAGCTCAAATTAGAGTTCTTGCACTATTCCAATATTATTTGTTTAATATTGGTAAAAAGTAGAAGCAAACATGCAAAAATTTACAAAATTACTTAAAATTTCAGGGATATATATTCAAACTGATTTTTCAACATAAGTTAGTTATTACTATTATTACTAAAATTATAGTGATTCAAGGTTATAAATTTGGACAGAGAGCACAATTCTAAGAGGAATTACTTTATTATTCATTAGTTTAAATTAGTTGCCAATTTATTTTCTTTACTTACTCTAAATAAAGGTCTTGGTTCAGCTAAAAGATTATCTCTCTGATCTAAAGTGCCCCAACGGAATGCTAATTCTGCGGAATAACGCTTCCATGCTTGTAAATATGTTGTAACCCACACTACATTGAAGATTGAAAACATTACATATCCAACATCTTCCATTGTTTGATGTTTTCCGTTACAACATAACTGAAGGAAAGATTTTCAACTATTATACAGTTAAGAAAAACAAAATAACCTACCCAAAAAATAAATCCAAAAATTGCTGGTATACTAAGAGCTGTAGTGTAATGTCCCAACCAAGCAAAATACATTCCTATTTTCACTCCAAAATATTCTGTTATTTCATCTAAAAAACACAAAAATTAAAAATTAGTTATAACTCTAAACAATGTATAAACATAGTAACCTAAGGGCTGTTTAGAAAAAACATCCCGAACCCAAGAATTTTGAAGTTTCTCCAAAGCCGCTGGCTCATGCAGTGGAAATATTTGAATAATAATACCTTCAGTTAGACATTTTGGAACTAAAAAATAAAATACAGTAACTATACCAAAGGAGACTGAATGTTGGTCTATTATTGAAATTTCGTTATTAGAATAATTATTTCTAAAATTCTTAAACATTTCTTACTTATTGACTGTCCCTCTATTAAAGAGACGCCTGGTAAAACTTCCAAATCAGATACTTTTGCACGAATACTTTCAAGTATGTGCAAAACAAGCCACTGCCTTTCTTCAGTTGTGAAAAATTCTCTTTCCTCATGGGAATTTTCATAGGAAGCAAGATCTTGAACAAAAAATTCTTTTAGACCTCCACCTTTATCTTCTTTCAAGGACTTTGATAAGTGATATGCCTCCGCTGCTTTAAGAAGTCTAAAAAAAAAATTCGTCTTTATGGTATGTTTATGATACAATATATAATAAAAATAACACTTATCATCTAATATTTCTTAATTTCTTTATCTTTTGTAGAACGACGATGTGTTTTTCATTTAATGTTAAAAATGTCGGGTTTAATTTTCTCAAAAACCCATCAATAGGCAATGATTTATTGTAATATAACAAATCCATTTCAACAGAAAACTACATATGATGTAAGTACAAATTGTACATTCTGGAGAATCCATTTATGATAAATGCTCACGTTTTGACTTAGAAACTGAAATTGTCTAATTTATTTAAACGTTTCTATAAAAACTATCCAAACATTCATAAATACTAATGACAATTATTTAATTACCCATTATTTCAAATATTAATTTTTTGGTAGATTTAAGGCAAGTAAAGAAGCGAATACTATTTCTTTCGTGCCTTATCAGATACAAGAAACAGTAAATACTACATTATGTGCGTGCCGGAAATGATTCATTCTATAGGGGTGAAGTATATAAATAAATTTGGGTTAAAATTGAACGACTTCTAATTTTTCTCCTATATATCTAGTTTAAGAGTTCTAATATAATTACTTCTGTTGAAATAAAAAATTCATAATATAGCTTAGTTTATTTTCCTAATGCAAAAGTAACAACTTTTAAAATAATCAAGACGATGGTGTTTGCTAATATATAATTTTATTACTATAGTCAGAAATGAAAATTATTGATTTTTCATCATTCATACAACAAAACGTTGAGTAGCTTTCATACAATATTCCCATAAAGAAATATGCCAAATTACCAAATAATTGATGACCTAGTTAAGTAATATTTTTTTAGATCAAGATTCATTTGTTGTAAACCAATTGACATAAATCATTAATTAATCTAGATGATTTATGAAGCAAACTATTAATATCTATTATTAAATGTGATGTCAAAAAAATGTATTAAGAAGGATACTCTATGTAAACGTTAATTAATTAAACTATGGTATATGTATATTTTCTCATTCTAAATATTATATGAAGTGTATCCACAAAACGAATTCTCATAAAAGTTAATCCGACTGAACTGTTTAAATATTTAAAGAACTAATAACAGTTCTCTTTTACTTTCTGCCAGGGAAAGAAGACGAACATATTCTTTGAAGCTATACTTATTAATAAAAATACTTATACTCATTATTTGACAGAAATTACTAAACATGTATTTTAGTCATTTACTAAAGATGATCAAGTGCAAATATGATTCATTCAAAATAATTCTTATATTGAAAATATTGTAATTTTTACAGATGGAATTTACAGCAAATTCCTGAGAACCAAAGAAATTTAAAATTATTTATGGTTCACATCTCTATGAAAAAGCTTTTTAAAAGTATTCACAATATATAAATAAATAGTATGTAAAAAGATTGCTACCACAATTAATCAATTTACAGTAAATATTTCTATCCTAGTAAGCAGGGTGTTTAAATATGAGAACTTTCCCATACCTCATTTGATCTACCCTTCTCCAGTATTAAAAATATAATTCTAAAAATTTCAATTTTAGGGTATTCTTTGCTTTAATATTAAACTTTTTTCATTTGCTTTTAAAAATCAAATTTACCAGATAAGTGCATTTCTAATAAATCCCCTTACAAATTAAACACAAACCACTTACACCGCAAATGGAGCTGTGACATAGAAAGCACTGGATTGTGTGGAGGTATGATGACGAACATGGACAGTTAAACCAGGAGACTGTCGCAGCTTAGATAACAACCATAATAGTAATGAATCTTTGGCTCCAGGAGGAAAAGTAATAACAACATCACAATTTGGTGTTGATATCCTTTTCAACCACAATCTCTTTGGAGCAAGAAAGTGTCCTGAATATGGTATTTTTCTTCTAATAAGTTGCGAAGCTAAAAAACAATATATCCTTAATTTAAAAATAAATTAGACTCTTTAATTAATTTCCGCTCTCTAATGAACAACGGCAATCAATTTCAATAAGATAATTAAATGTAATGAGAACTTGCTGAGGGGGTCAACCGATCTAGAAAATAGTTGAAAATTTACACCATTTTTAAAAGCATTTTTGTTTATTGACATTACAGTTGAAACTTATTGAAACGGTACCTTGTTCAATTTTTTGCTGTGCAGATTGAACAAAATTTCTTCTTCGTAAACCTCCAGAGTTGGTATTCTCATTATCCGGCTCTTGAGTTGCCAAATTCTCCTTACTTGACATTCTAAACAAACTATAGATTATTGAAGATAAAAATTAGTAATCAATTAAAACCATTACACAACACTTTTCTTAAACAGTTTAAGCTAGTACTCCGTAAAATGTGGGTATTTTCACTCAAAAAAACTCAAGAAATTTTGTTTTTCTACACTTATTCCAAAAGTATCGAAAATTACTCTTTTTGCTCTTACGGTTCAGATGTCAATGTCAAAAAAACATCATTTTTCATTTTTGACGTATAAAAATTGAAGAGGAACTCGTTACCTGACGTATAAAAGGTTTCTATAATAAACTCCCGTTTCCTTTATATTTTTAATTGGTTATCATCATCTAACGTACTTGAATATATATGTGATTTGCTTTTGGATAAATACCTATAAAATTAAAAATATTTTCTTCAATATCAAGAAATGAACACTAACCCATTTGCTGACGGGGAAGCGTCTTCAAAATCGTTCAAGAAGAAGAATCGGTAAACAAGTTTTACTGATTTTTAGGTTAACTTATGTGCTTTAATTTATTTCCTATAAACTATAAAAACCGATTGCATGCGGAATTAAATATGGGCACAGAAAAAAAAGTAATTCAAGAATTTACTCTTGAACAAGATAATGAATTACGTTTTGAGGTAGAATCAAAAAATGAAAAGGTATACTTAACACTGAAAAGTGGTTCTGCAGAAGTTTTTGGTACTGAACTTGTTAAAGCAAAAACCTATGAATTCATATCAGGGGCTAAAGTAGCTGTTTTCACTTGGCACGGTTGTGTAATTGAGGTCAAAGGTAAAACGGATGTTATTTATACCGCTAAGGAGACTCCTATGATAATATATTCTAATTGCCATGCTGCTCTGGAGCTTATGCGGATAGACGCTGAAAAAGATAATAAAAGAGGTCCAATTGGAATGTTAGTTGGACCCTGTGATGTAGGAAAATCAACTGTGTGTAGATTATTGTTAAATTATGCTGTTCGAATGACAAGAAGGCCAATTTTTGTAGAACTGGATGTAGGACAAGGACAAATTTCAATACCTGGAACTATTGGTAAAAAAATATATTACTAAAAATATTATAAAGCAATTTAAACCAGATTTTTTTAGGTGCACTTATGATAGAAAGGCCAGCTTCTATTGATGAAGGGTTTTCTCAAGAAGCTCCCTTAGTTTACAATTTTGGTCACAAAAGCCCAAATTCTAATTTTAATCTTTACAAAATGTTAGTCAGTCAACTTGCAAGTACAGTTAAGGAAAGACTGGAAGTAAATAAAAAAAGTATGAAATATACATTTTTTCCATTAATATTACATCACTAGTCATGTAATAATATATAGAAAAAATTAAAAGTCATTTGCAATTAGATTTATCTAACTGTGATTTTTAAATATTTAGTTTAATTAATGTGTACTAATAGATAGTTTTACCTTGATGAAACTTTATTTCATAAACAGAATAAATTGATATTTGATCCCATTTAAGTTGAAATGAGTTTGGATTTAACAATCAAACATTATTAACCTATAAAATTACATTACATTCAATATTTTTTTCCATTGTTTACAAACATTTCTATTTTCTAATAAAAATTGCTCTAGTTATGAGGTTGTTGTTGAAAATTCTTTACCTTCCTTTAAAACTATGTTTTTCAGCTCGTTCTTCTGGGGTTATAATAAACACATGTGGCTGGATTAAGGGTTTTGGTTATAAGCAACTTCTTGACTCGGCCAAAGCCTTTGAAGTAGATGTGATTATGGTTCTAGACCAAGAAAGACTTTATAATGAATTGGTTAGAGATATGCCTCCATTTGTTAAAATTATATTTCTACCTAAAAGTGGAGGAGTAAGTTTTTTGTAATACTTAACATCAAAATAATTTTTTACAACATATTTGAATTATTAATAGGAAGTAACTTTTTTTAGGTAGTAGAAAGGTCAAAAAGCAACAGAATGGAAACAAGGGATCAAAGAATTAAAGAATACTTTTATGGCACACCTAGGAATTCTTTATATCCCCATTCCTTTGAGGTCAAATTTTCTGATGTCAAAATTTATAAAATTGGAGCCCCTGCTCTCCCTGATTCTTGCTTACCTCTTGGTATGAAGGCAGATGATCATATGACAAAGCTAGTTGTGTTAACACCAAATGCAGGATTATTACATCACATTTTGGCCGTTAGTTTTAGTGAAAATGAAGATGATATTATTACTTCTCATGTAGCAGGATTTGTATGTGTGTAAGTAAACATACATTATGCAAGTTATAATCATTTTATTTTTTATTATACATACTCATTTTTGTTGTTTTAGTTGTATACATCATTGTATTTTTTAGGAGCATGGTTGACACCGAAAGGCAAACAATCAATCTATTATCTCCCCAACCAAAACCCCTTCCAAATAATATATTAGTCCTATCTGAATTACAATTTATGGATTCTCATTAATGTTAATTTAGTTTTTATAAATACTTGTAAATAAGGCCTTATTTTATAAGAATTAAACATATATTTTAATTATTTTGTTATAATTTCCTTTCCACTTAAAAACACAAATAGTAATTAATCTAATGTAAATATTCTAGCTGCAATATCAGCTATGAGCCAGTCAATTCCACTTAATAAATTTTCTCCAGTTACTGCACTACAAGATACAATTTTCCAGTGATGAGTCTTTATTTTCTCTAGTTCCAAAACCTAAAATAAAATCTATGTTTATGTATTGGCTATCGTATCAAAAATGGATATATCCAATTATGCATTGTTGGTTTTTAATAGACTGATGTTTGCAGTAATAATTGTTATAACTGATTTGCTATTTTCAATCATGAGAGTATGGGTAGTCATAAACCATTTAAACAAAACTCACATTTTTCAGTTGCTCCAGATCTAAAGCTCCTGGCAGGTCTTGTTTATTTGCAAATACTAATAAAGTTGCACCCGCTAACCTCTAAAAATATATTTATAAAAGTAATTAAATATACTGAGACAAATGTAGATTTACCTCTTCTTTTAATAGTAAATTTAATTCTGCTTTACAATCCTCTAATCTTCTTTTATCTGCACTGTCCACTACCCATATTAAACCATCTGTACATTCAAAGTAATTTCTCCAATATGACCTTAGAGATTTCTGTCCACCAACATCCCACATATTCAATTTGAAACTTGATACAAACACTAATGTAATCAATCGCTTTGTTAACAAATATTTAACTTACCCTTTATGTTCTAGTGTTTTGATATTAAATCCTAATGTCGGAGATATTGTATTGATCGGTTCACCATTAAATCTTTTCAAAATTGTTGTTTTCCCAGCATTATCCAAGCCTCTATTAAATTATAAAGTTATAATAAGAATACATACAATGTTATTACTTACAATAAAAGTATCCTCATTTCTTTCTCCTTTTGTTTTATTTTTTTTAATACTGTTAGAAATCCCATGTCTACTAATCGTTTTAATATAATTATCAGACAAAATTTAATAGAACATATGTTCTATTAAATTACAAGAATCCTGTTTAATTTTTAACTTTGAATGAATTAATTTGTCACCAATAGTTGTAAGTTTTAAACCATGGACCTTACATTTTCTTCTGTTTGCCGCTTTATTGGCCTTGTCTTTGCTATCTTCGTTTGCGAACTTACAATTTATAGTATTGGAAAAGGTCCATCAAAAATGCACGAAAAATATTAAATGAAAAAGAAGAAATTGACATAAAATACGTTACACTTTACAATTATAATATCGTTTACATTTTACGAACTATTTTACCTTTAAATATTTGAAGCGGAGTTAAAATAATACAGAAAGGTAAGATTTAACTTTCTAAAAAACGAATTACTTTTTATGGCTAGGTATTCTGGGTACAAAATTCATATAATTTATTCTAATTGTCTTCAGATTTTTTTTTGAGTCAATAAAAACTACAATTGTGCAAAAAATCTAGTTTTAATTTCTTTTTTAAAGTCGGAAATTAATTTGAGTGCAAGATTTTAAATGACCTTTTATTTTGCTGAGTAAATATGTACTCAAATATTTCATTTTTATAAAAGATTTATGGTTTTGAAATAATACTTATGTAATTATCAAAATTTTTCTTTTTAACCTGCATTTGTGGTTACCAAATAAACCCTTTTATAGGAAAATGATGAATTTCAAAAAAAATTTAGTTATTTGTAAGCAGTATTTTTTTAAATATGAAACAGTTTATATCAGTAACTGTATGCCTGAATGGCTCATGTATTCTGTCTATCCTATTTTTTGTTTAATTTTTTTTGCTCCTAATTTCTTTTTACTGTCTTTGTATCCAATCTATCTGTTAACCTAAAATCCAGCTGGTCTCCTTACATTATCTCTTTTCAAAGTTCTTGTGCGGCTTTTAAGACTTCATTTTATCTCATACAGAGTGCTTTAGTTTTTATGTATCCTCTAATAACTCCTGGAAAATTATCTGAATCATTCGCACACCATTGCTGAATTGTTTAGACTCGCATCTGTTATTATTTTTTCAGTTATTCTGAATGTCTTAAGTTTTTTTTTATCTTATATATATTTGTATAATTTTATTTTTATTATACTTTCACAGTTCTTTTAATGAAAAGAGAATTAGCGATTATTATTTTTATCTTCATAACAAATGACTTATTTTTAAAATGTTTTCTTATATAATATGTTAATTTATGTATAGCCCAGTTTTCCCTAATTTGAATAGTATACTGTGTTTACACAATTTTACTAACAAATATTTAAAAAGACGACAATTTCAAATTATTTGGTAGCTATGTGTAGTGTTTTTGTTGAAGACTTTAATTAACTCCTTTATTTGGAATCATTTATTAATTGATTAGAAATTGCTGCTGGCAATTGTAGTTGAAATTATGTTTATTAAAGGTAAAAACATTGATATTCTTTATAGTTAACCATGGCTGATAATAGAAGATGCATACAACATAGATATGATGAAAATGTACAACCTCGCCTTGCTGCTAAATTAAACAATCAACCAGGTGAAGATGTTAAAAAAAGACAAGCTTTTAGTGAACTGGGCAATAAACCAACCAATTCTCAACAAGTAGAACAGAATAATCATTTGAAACAAAAAGGTCCTATAGACCGCCGTCCATCATGTCTCATTAAAAAACCTACCACTTTACCGCTTGTCACAAATAGAAAAAATACGGTTGATTCCCATACATCTGCAGATACAAGAAAAAAATTCGTTGTAAGGCAGGAAAGCACACTCAATCGTATATATTGTGATGCACCAAAAGATGCAATTAAGAAAGGAATATCTACATCTACTTTGTCTAGAAAAAAATCCTTTCCTGATCCAGATGAAGACATTAAACATGAACCAAACATGGCACCTGAGTACATTCAAGATATTTTTAACTATTTAAGAGAATTGGAAAAAAAATATGCAGTGAAGAGTAACTTCCTTGAAGAACATAAAAGTACTACAAAAATGCGTACAATGTTAGTAAATTGGCTAGTTGAGGTGCACCTAAATTTTAAATTTAACCTCGATACTCTACATCTATGTATTTCAATTATTGACAGGTATCTACAGGAAAACAAAAAAATTGGGAGAAGCACTCTTCAATTAGTTGGTAAGGATATTTTACATGAGTTCACTTTACAAGACACATATTTTTTGATAAGGGTTATAGCAATTTTAATATTAATGATCAAGTAGATATAGTACATTATGTAAAATTATGGAATTAACAGATTTAAAAGGTCAGGCAAAAAAATAACATTGGAATCTTTGGTTTATCACCTGAATCTTGAACCACTTAAAAGACCAAATCAAATTACTGTAGTTATAGTATATTAGTAAAACGCACATTGAGTAAAGTATTTTGATTTCATGTTTTAAATGGTTCAAGACACAGGTAGGCGCACAGAAAAGCATAACAGCTCTATAAGATGAAGAAAAAATTGTGGGTCCCAGCCAAAGCCTACAGATCTGTGCTACTGTCAAGGTCCAGCAAGGCTAAGGTTTCTAATATTAGGAGAAACTTAACAATGAGGAAACTTTATCCAGATTGTGTAGTCTAGTCAAATGGATAAATTACTCTTAAGAGAAGGTTCTCAATGTATCTTGATGTGTAAAGGCGGAACAGGAAATATAAACCAGAGTTCTTTTATAAATCCGTAACAGAAAATTAATATGGTATCCATACGTTCCTCTGGGGATGCCATTACTAAAGACAAGACTAAGGGCTGCGGACTTGTATATCTCAAACTGTGTTGATAATGCAAAAGTACACACTTCATATATGATTGCAGAAAAATAATTGTTTTTTTTTATTGGTAAATTCTATATGCAAATAAAATATATTTCTATATATTTTAGGAACATCTGCTATGTTGGTAGCATCCAAATATGAAGAAATTTATATCCCGGACTTGACAGATTTTGAGTATATTTGTGACAACGCCTTTTCCAAAAATCAGATTCTTCAAATGGAAGGAGAAATATTGAAAACGCTAAATTTTTCTTTGGGAAAACCTACCTCTTTAATGTTTCTTCGAAGATATAGCAAACTAGCTCAGGTTAAAGGAGAATATCATGTCTTGGCAAAATATATTCTCGAATTAGCCCTTCTGGATTCTGAGCTAAGTCATATTAATCCCTCTATTCAAGCAGCAGCAGCAACTTGTTTATCAATAGGAATCCTAAATGAATCAATGGATCTCCATTCAATATGGGGCCCTATTTTAACTCATTATTCGACCTACAGTTCTTCCGATTTTAGACCAGTTATTACAGAATTTGCCATATTAATAGTAAAAAGTGAGAAATCAAAATTTGACGCAGTACGTAAGAAGTACGCCGCGTCAAAGTTTTTAAAAATTAGTTTGAATGCAAAGTTGAATGGAAGTGTAATAAGACGGTTAACTGCTGGTAAAAAATTTTAACTTTTAGTTAAGACTGGATATTACTTATACACATATTTTTATTATGGTTTTAGGCAATAAACAAGCATTTTTATTTTTAACGTTAAGTATAAATCAAATTTTTTGAAATAAATATTCTGTACTTTTTGAACTTTTTATGTAACCATAAAATAAATACTTTTAAAATAAATCGTTCATTTTGATCTACCTAGAGTGTGTGTCATGTAATCTTATTTAAAAATGTAAAAAATATAAATTTAATAAACATTTTGAAAACCTCTTATGTATAATGAAGAATAATAGGAATGTGAGATGGGACTCCCTCATTAAATAATGAATTTAATGCCATTGGTAAATCATATACCTGATTACTAAATTTACTACAAAAATGTATTCAACTAGAGGCGCAACGCTGTCCAGTTATCGCTCAATTATCGGGCAGAACTGGACATGTCAAACTTTTCTTTAGAAGAACTATGTTTATTTTTATACTTTTTTATATCCCCAACCTTTGCAATGTCCTAAATGAAAAATGTCTATATAAAAACAATCTTGAAGATGATGTTGGTGAAACTTTCTGAGACTATTGATTTGAATTTATATATATATATCTACAGATTTGGTCTGAATATTTGAGTTCTTACACGAATCCACGTAAGTGATAAAGAACGCGTTATGAAAGAACGTATTACTAATATCTTAAAGTAGGGATATACAGAGGTGGAAACATCGTTCCAGTCAATTCGATTATAACCTACCGGAAGTCGTGGTCGTACCTCTAGTTCGGTTGAGAGGGGACACATAGCTGCCCGCTGCTTAAAATTTCCTTTTAGAGACTGTCTGATGTAGATTATACTTTTCAACATTGCCTAAAATAAGATTTTTACTATTTAAATGTTTAGGTAATTTATTTCTCATTTCCAATTGTTTCTAAAATTGCATTTTTTTTGTATTTTTTATAAACCAAACAGTAAAAATTCACTCTTCGGTTTTTTGACATTTGGTGCTTTGCTTTCACCATAGATATACGGCTTTCACTACTTATGAGGATACACTACTTGTCAATGTTAACATTGTCTATTGCAAAAAAGAAGAAGTATGTTTTTACTACAGTTAACCTAAAAATTCTCTTCTGTTATAGTCAAAAAAGACTACAAATATTATTAATTGGCTTATTTCATCTTGAAAATAGTGACGAATTTTAAAAATTCAAAACATTATCTAATTGGCAACAATAACTCTTATCATTCGTGGTGCCACAAATTCAACTATAACTATGGCAAATTTTTAGACTGCACCATTGTTACACTTTTCTTATTAATATTTGAAAAAAATGGGATTATTAACAGATCCAACTACTGGCCAAGGCAAATTTATAAAAATTCTTTTAAAGTATTATACCTATGCATGTATATTACTCTATGTGGCTGGTGTGATATGGTTTTTAGCCATAGCATATCCTAATATGAATGCAAATACTTATTTCTCTGAAAATGCTTTATTACCTGGACTTGTAAAATCCCAGTTTCGTGAAGATAGAGAAGCAACTAGATATCACGAAGAATTACTTGATGAAATGAAGAAATACAAAGATTCAATCCCTTATTCCTGGTTATTAGCTAAATTCAAGCAAATTGGATTAGATGCTTATACACATAATTTTACGCTTATTTCTCCATTTAATAGAAAAGAAAAATTTTCAGGAAAAAACGTTTATGGAATTTTAAGAGCACCTAGGGGATCTAGTACAGAAGCTTTAGTTTTAAGCACACCCTTCAGACCAAGTTCGAGTGTGCATTCCCCTACTGCTCCCTCAGTTGCGGTTATGTTAGCTTTTGCAAAATATGCTAATAGTGAGTATACATTTAAAGAAAAAAAATTGCCATAAATATTATGAATGAATGAATTCTATTTTTTAAGAGGAAAAATATTGGGCGAAGGATATCATTTTCTTGATTACTGAACATGAACAGGTGGGTGTTGAAGCTTGGCTAGAAGCCTATTATAGCGTCAGCTGTGGGAGTGATAATATTTTAGACCATGGGGATTTGAGAGGCAGGGGTGGTGCTATACAAGCAGCTATAAACTTAGAATTACATAGTGACAGAATTGGTAAGAAATTTCCTGGTTTCTCTTGTAAAATTTTAAGTTAGTCATGCTTTTTTATTGTTAATTTACCATACTTATAAATATACATACAGAGACTCACCTACATACAAAAGCTAATATAAAAATATTCATTAGATTTGAGCTTTCAGGTCAAATGGATATAAAAATAGAAGGTTTAAATGGTCAGTTGCCTAATTTGGATCTCTTTAATTTGGCTTCAAAAATGTGTATTAAAGAAGGTGTATATCAAACATTTAAAAACAAGGGCCCTTTTTATTCCAGGCGACCAGAAGTAGAATGGTGGAATCATTTTAAAACCATGTCTGCTATGATGGCCACTCAAGCTACTGGCGTAAGTGAATGAATTTACATGTATTCTTTTTATATTAGTATTGCATTTAAATATAGCCACAATGTAATTATCAATCTGCTAAAAAAGTAACATATTTGTGACTACAACTTTATCCTTAACTCCAAGATACTTCCTAAAATGCTCTAGTGGTTTCTTTAGCATGTTTGGAATCCTAAAATTTCACTCTCTTCCAACACCGAAACAGCCTTGTTAACCTATTTTGGATTATTCCTCTCCACTTTAACGTACAGTATATTGGGGTGGGGTAATTCAATCTTTAATCGTTTATGAAAAGTAGCTACTCGATCTATTACAAAACTAAACTTTAGAACTCATTGTGCACCACTATGAACCATAAATATCTAATGAATGTAAAACTGAGTAAAGATTATTATTATTATCGTAACTAATTGCAATATTTACCCATAATTTGATCAATTTGTTATTTTAAATGATTTTGCTTATTTCAGATTCCTAATGGTAACCACGGATTGTTCCACAGATTTGGCATTCAAGCTCTAACTTTAGAAGGATTTGAGCAATCTAGGGCAAAAGGCAGTAGTAGTAAAATTTGGTTTGTGGGTATAGGAAGAATTATAGAAGGAATATTTCGTAGTCTTAATAATTTACTGGAACGATTCCACCAAAGCTTCTTTTTTTATTTGTTGCCATCTTCTGACAGATATATCTCTATTAGTTAGTATTGTTATTTTGATAAATCTTGTTAAAAGAGAATTATTAAAAATTAAAAATTACAAATTAAAACTTTTTTAGTATAAAAAATTAAACATGTATATGGAATTGAAAATATTTAAAATTGTAGCCATTTAAAATTATGTTTGTTTTTTAACTTTTTTTGTAAAACCTAATATTTTATTATTTATCTTCTTAGAATTAATTTGACAATATTGTTGTGTAATCCCTTTTTGGACTGTAATCTAAAATTCTGAAATCGTTATGTAGCATATGGCGAAAGCATAATGCATGTTTTAGGTTATAGCCTAAACTGGCCTACATAATATTCGGTAACATAAATATAATAGCATACTGTAGCGTAACATTTGATAGCATAGCATAAAAGTACTATATGGCAATTTATTTCTAGGTATTTACATTCCTTCTGTCTGTTTAATGATTGCTACTATGTTCATAAAATCTTGTGCAAGATGGTTTAAGTTACAGGAAAGTAATTTCAAAGGTTTGTTTTAAAAATTGAAATTGTGGCTTCAAAAGTAATGTTTTGTTTTTTAGAAAAAGAGGCGAAAATGGATTCAACTTCATCCGTATCTGTAGATAAAATAATAATCACCTTCCTAGTGACCCATTTATTTGGAGTACTGGTTTCAAATTTACCCCATTGTACATCTCAGCTTATAACGCCCTTATCAGTCTATGACACAAATGTAAAGGTGTTCTACCCTCTGTTGATATCACTTTTACTCATATTGTTTTTCCCATTTTTTATTGGGATCAGACATTGTAGAAAAAGCATGGAGTTGTTAAATGTTTTAGCCATGTTGGAACTCGGGACGGCTTTAATTTGCATTTCAATGAACAATTTTTCTTTGGGATTGTTCTGTGCCATTATCAGTATACCTGTGGCACTGCTTATTAATCCGTCTAGTTGCAGGTAAAATATTTACTATTTTATATAGGTATTTAAGGCTATATATATATATATATATAATGCAATAGTTGTGCGAAAGTATTTTTATTTTCTTAAATATTAAATTAATTACTTTATAAAATTAACTTCACCTTGATTCGCACGCCTATATATTTCAAGAAAATTTAATGTCAAAGCTTATTGTGACTCCTTTTTTTTCATTTATTTTACAGACTGTGTTCATATTTCCAAAGGTTTCTCTGGCTCCTTATTCATCCAATGATTGTTTTGACAACGGTTGTAATGATTAACACATACCTCTTGTTCCCAGAAGAAAAGTCAAAAGAAATTTTAATAAGAGGATGGGATGCTACTCAGCAATCTGTCATTTTCAGCATTGTCGATTCAATGATTTATGGTAACTGGTTGTATGGAGTCGTTTCAAATATCTTTATACCGAACTGGTTATGTTTTTGGATTGTCTCATTTTGTGTTTTCAAAGACACAACTAGTCAAGAGAAAAAAAACAACTAAATATAAGAAAATTAAGTGTGTGTGTAGGATTATCAGAATTTCACTGGACTAAAAATTAAATGAGCAATTATATTTGTAGTATAAAAAACTATACTTCTTAGGTCTTTAGAGAACATATTTCACTTATTTTTCAAAATTTTTATTGGTCCTTTTTAGGCGTGAATGTGTAATTTATATGCAGCGTTCGTTTTGTATTACAATTTTTATTAATAAAAAAATGCTCCTACAATTAATTTTACTTTAACTTTTCTGTTTGGTCTAATACGCGTATTAATCTGTACGTAGAAAATTAGAAGGAAAGGTCGCCATACATTAGATCTTTATGCCCGTGTCGTCTCTTCCCGATAGAAATTTCAACTTGTCAACCCTACTACTGTTTTAAATTAAACGTCGCCGAGAGAAACTTTCGTTTGGTTATTGAGAGCTCCAGATAAAAAAAGATATGTTTTTCGTAAAAATCTTTACTTCGTAAAGCTGAAAACAAAAATCATACAACATATACATATATAAATATAAAAAAAATATACAAAAACTTTTTTCTTTCTAATATATTCACAATACTTCGAAAATCCTAAAAATTTTATTGAATCATGTTACTCTTATAATTTATTTATTAATTTAATCCTATTTGAAATGGACTGGTATATACAGTGTGTTTATAAAGTAACACTCTTCATTTATTTTGTCAAGAATGAATTAATGAAATGCGGCTCAGACAGAGTGAAACTATATCAAAAATATTACATTTTGTCATTATGATTAACTCCGAGGTTTTCACGAAGGCGACGTCTGCTAAGTTGTAAATTTCAAAACACCTTGTTTAAATATTCATATATTATTTTTTTGAAGTTTCATAATTAAATACGAAAGTACGAGGGCAGTAAGATAAACTAACTAGAGTATCATATTTACTTAAGTGGAAGTTTAAAACATTTCTCTAAAAATAACTAGGTAAGTGATCTATAATTTTGGCGTTTTAAAAACTTCATGTTTTTATATAAAAAAACATGTTTGTTTTAAATACAAGTAGTCGAAATAGTTTAGTAGTTATTTTGACTTCATTTGTTTATTTGTGCTTTAAATTGTCAATTTTTTCGTAATATGCGTACAATGGTTGACAGAATTAATGATGAAGATTTTTTTCGAAGCTCATAGTAATTGTCATGAGGCTGTTAAGCTATTTAATGAACACTCTCCTGATAATCCCACTTGCACAAAGTATTACTCCACCGCATTATTTTTTACCAGTGAGGCAATATTTGTACCAAATATATCCTGGTAGATCGAGTGGTGAATAGTCCGCATGTTCGCCAGATCTGTCATTATCAGATTTTTCTTAGAGAGTATTTGAAAAGTGTGGTTTATATGACACAACCAGAGTCTTTAAATGCTTTAGAACAGGGGTAGGCAACGCGGCGCCCCCGATCGATTTTTAATGCGCCCTCGCTGGACTAATGTAAATGTATGATAGCCAGAGCGATTTACTTACTCTTGTCAAACGGCGATATACAGCAAGTAGTCAGTTGAGTTTAGGATTGTGCATAGATTAGCAGTTTGCTAACCTTGAGCGTATCTAATAACACGCACGTATTTTTTGTTAGTGTGTGATCGTATTTCGAATAGACAACGCGTAGACCGTGCATTTAAAACTACCAAGTAATCCGAAATAATTATTTTCTTTCAAAACCCTTCATGGATAAATGTAAAAGAAAAAGAACATATTATTTTAACGATGAATGGGAACATCTATCTTGTTTCGTTGATTACAAAGGGAAGTGTATTTGTTTGTTGTGTAATAATAGTGTTGCGATTCCCAAGAAAAGTAATATTGAACTACATTTTAAGACCGTTCATACCAATTTTGATAGTGACTATCCAATGAACTCTGAAATTAGAAGAAAAAAAATTATTTCTTTAAAATCTTCAATAACTAACCAGCAAAGTTTTTTTACTAAACTACTGGAACAACATAAAGCAGCAACGATCGCGTCATATAAAATATCGCATTTGTTAGCTAAGAATAAAAAACCATTTACAGATGGAGAATTAGTGAAAGAAGCCATGTTAGAAGCTGCTGATTCACTTTTTGAAGAATTTAAAAATAAAAAGGAAATAGTTTCAGCTATAAACACGTTGGAATTATCAGCACAAACTGTTACTAGAAGAATTGAAGTAATTGCGGAGAATTTGGAGGCAGAATTAGCAAATTATATGGAAAATTGTATTTTCTTTTCGCTACAAATGGATGAATCGACAGACGTGACAAATATATCACAATTAGCAATTTGCGTGAAGATGGTATTTTCTGATTTTACAACAAAAGAAGAATTCCTTAAAGTTCTGCCATTAAAGGGAAGCACCAGAGGAGAAGATATCTTTTCTACTTTTAAAAAGTATATAACAGATGTAAAATTACCTGTACAAAAGTTATCGTCAATTACAACAGACGGGGCACCAGCGATGACTGGTAAGAAAAAAGGATTTATTGCCTTATGTAGACAGGATTCCTTATTCCCGAAATGTATTTCTTATCATTGCCTCATACATCAGGAAATGTTATGCGCAAAAACAATCGGTTTTCAACACGTATTTACGATAGTAACAAAAATTATTAATTCCATAAGATCGGGAGCTATGCAACACAGTTTGTTTAAATTACTTTTAGAAGATGAGTACGTTCAGTTCACAGATCTTCTTTTACATACTGAAGTGAGGTGGCTGAGCAGAGGTAAAATACTTGAGCGGTTTATCATGCTTTTGCCACAAATAAAGGAATTTATTGCATCAAGAGGCGAATTTTACGAGCAATTAGAAAATAAGGATTGGCTAATCGACCTCGGATTTCTGACAGATATAACGGCAAAGTTGAATGAATTAAATTTAAAAATACAAGTGAAAAATCTGCATATCGCTGACATGATTAGTGCAGTAAATGCATTCAAATGCAAGTTAGTGTTGTTGAAATCCCATCTACTGAAAAAATCATTATCACATTTCCCAAATATAAAATATACTGTTGAGAGTTTAAATTTGAATAATGAAAATTTTACTGCTACATCATATTTAGAAATTATAGATACGTTAATAGAAGAGTTTTCTTGTAGATTTGAAGATTTTGCAGCATTAGAACCCGTTCTAAGATTTTTCATAATTCCATTCAATGTTACTGAAGATGATGTCCTTGAAATAGTTTCAGTGTATTTCGAGCTTCATAATATCGAAGACCTAGAATTAGAAATAAAAAACTTGCAAAGTGATATTATTTTAAAAGCGCATAGTAATGATAAAATGTTTTGGAACTTAGTCGATGAAAATAAGTATCCTATTTTAAGGAAATGTGCGCTAAAAATTTATTCATATTGTGCAACAACATACAATTGCGAGTCTTTGTTCTCAAATATGAAACATTTGAAATCAAAATATCGAACAAAGCTTAATGACTCACATTTAGATAATTGTTTAAGGACCGGGAACTCTAAATATATCCCCAATTATAAGAAATTAGCTGAAAATATGGACACCCAAGTTTCACACTGAATTTTATGTATCATTATGTATGACACCAACAAAATAAAGTTATAAAAAATCTGTTTTTTTAATGCCTATTTATACCTGTTGATTATCTGTAAAATATGCGCCCTCGGTGATTTTCAAATTTAGTATTGCGCCCTTAAGGACAAACAGGTTGCCGACCCCTGCTTTAGAAAAATAGATTTCAGGGGCTTACTCTATCTAGCCAATATTTTTGAATAACAAATTTATAATGTTTAAAAATTGATACCCTATACCCTGTATGCCATTTGAAGATTACAACTTAGTTGGGGGCCCGACGCCATCGTGAAGATGTTCGAGTTAACTCCTATGCCAAAATATAATATTTTTGATATTGTTTGGCCCTGTCATCGTCGCGCTTCGATAAGTCGCCTCGGTAAAAAAATAAAAGGGGGTGACTTTATAAATTGTCTGTATAGAATGACATTTGGAAAATATAAATCAATAAAACAACTCAAAATAACTAGAGAAACATTTTCTCACTGTAACTGAAGGTCAAATGATTTAATCGGTGTCAGGAATAACACTGTTTTTTATTTTTTATTTTAATAGAATTTCAAATATTTTGAGTTATAATAAAAATGTGTTCTACAAAGAGCATTAAAATACCTTTACCCTTTTCCTAAGAAACAGTACACTAATTTAAAATGGGAATTATTTTTAAAATGTTGCTATTGTTACCAATGAAAACTGAGAAATATGACAAACTACTGATTTTTTTTTTTTCATTAAAAAACATTTTATGAAAATAAATATGAAATAATAATATGGACAGTCTTAAAAAATGATAGAAATTTCATAAATTTAAATTAGCATTTTACGAATCTGTTGCAAAATTAACAGTGAGGTTTGAGATCGGATTTGCCACTGGTTAAAAAAACAGCGATATTTTATTTAACCATATTTAAAAGAAAATATATGGCAGAACTGACTTATGGTAACTAAATTACTCTATATTTACTGATTTCACTTAATGTATTATATTTAATTTAATAGCAATATTTATAAATGCAGTATATTTTTAAAATAAAAAAATGGCGCACAAAATGTACCAAGAAGACGGCATAATTTCATAATAAATAACACTACCTATATATTTGTATTTCATATAATTAATTTCTTTAGCTACTTTTTTAAAATAAAATTCTCAGATGGACTAAACTGTTAAATAAAAAACCACAGACGGTTACAACACGATTATTGTTGGTACTTAAATATATATTTTTAACATGACCATGATTAAATATATATGTAGTAGATAGAGTCTAAAATAGGATCGGTTTAAAATGATCCGAAGTTCAGACTCTTTAACACTAAAATTTTAATAATAAATGACAAGAGGTAATTGTAATGTTATTTTTATGTAGCTTTATCAGCTTTAACAAACGTATGGAAAAAACCAAATGTATCAAAAATTGTGAATACTCTATATTTTATCCAACGTCTTTTTTATACGATATAATACCTATATAGCAAAAACTCATCGGACCTTAGCCAGTTTAATACAATACCTTTTAAAGACAGTTACATATTTATATATAAATCCATTTAATTTCTTAGTTGACCATCGCAAACACATCGGCGTTTGCTGGATTTCGCAAGCACTAACTAATAAGGCAAATAATTTTTTGGGTTGATAAAGATTATCCATTTTCTCAAATGTGGTATTGGGGATTAGAAATAATCAAAAAATTGCACATATATCTTAATGTTACAAAAAATAGATTATGCTTTTGTTTAAAATAATTTGTTTTGGAAATGTTCCATTCTCAATTATTAAGAAGTAGTAGACCTTCCAGCGGTTAATGAATGAAAATATTTTCTATATCCAGGAACATACTTGGCACCTCCATCTAACCAAATGATTTTAAAATTCATCAGGCTCTCGTTAGAGGAAAATAAATATATTTCATATAAAACATGTTTATTTAAATTTAGTTTACTCTTTTCAAACAAAGCTCTAAAGTGTTTTTTTTGTATATCATTACAACCAATTTAAAAATCGTATATTTCTACTCTCAGTATCACTGTTTGTGTTTTTTGACAAACAAAGCTTCATATATATTTATCACCACAAAAACACATTTGTCCACATAAAGATTGACGGTAACTCAGCTTTACCTCAAAAGTTACTCTCACTGAAAGGCGAAATTTATATAAATAAGGAGGCCTGTTAGCTTGTTCAATAATAAAGGTTTGCATCTACAAATTATGCCTGTATAAGCTAGTGATAACCTTCTAAATAGATTGTGTTTAATAAAATTATTTAACTCTAATAATGTTTGAATTATTTTTGATTGTGGTTACATTACTCTTATTCCCCTTGCCATTTGACCTAAAGTGGATTTATGTAACATTTCATCATTTTATAATTTTGTTCTATCAACATAATGTATTAATAATAAGGGATAATGATTTTGATTTTTAGCAATAAGTTAATAATACTGATATGTAATACTTCCTCACACAAACGCACATTTTTTTTTGTTAGAATTCCATATACATATTGAGAATTGATCGCCAATTCAACAGTTGTACTTTGGGTAAAAAGAAAGCAATACAATTCATAAGAAATAAATATTTCTTTTACCTCTGCATCATGCAGTTTCTTAGACAAACATTTGTAAACAATTTTTTAGAGGTATTAATTAGGACAGCATATAATATGTGTAAATTCAAACATTTTGTGTAGAATTGTATTACACAAAAAAATAACTCAATTGGCAGACGATTTGAAATAATTATGAGGTTAAAACATATATTTCCTTATTAGAAGCGTTTAATAATTGTTAAATTAAACTTTTACATGAATCCACTTTTGAATGTATACAACCAAGGGCAGTGTAATAAATAAGCAAACAATGAATGTATATTCGCTATATTTGCAACTCTTTAAAAAATCTGCTAATATTTTAGCCCCCTATAGAAGCCTCAAACCGGAAGAACTAATAAATTAAATAATCACACGTTTTTATCAAACACTTGTACACTCCATTGGGGAAAACCAAAAGAACCTTCAATTTTTCCAAATTAACTGTCTAGTACTTTTGCGTTTAAACTAGACGACGACGCTGACTGAATATTGTTGGTGTAAAGGGGCATCTGTACGAATGTACAAGAAACTGGCGTTGGAGATAAAGAAGTAGGGTAAGCTAGTGAAGTTTCAGTGGTCTTTTCTTCTGGAATTTCGTGTGAATGATCGGATTCTGGAAGGGAATCGTTTGATTTAAAAAGTTGTTTATTGATGTGTGGATGACGAATCCGAATGGAGTCCACCACATCGAGCAAGTTTTTAGAGTCCATCGCCAGGACGTGAGCGGCACCTAACATTCCCCTGTAAAAAAAGGTTTTATTTAAACAAACCTTTATAACAACTTATAAATAGATGAGGAGGTTATAAATAAACATAAAATCGTATGATTTTGTATTTAGTTAAATTAGAGAAGAAAATATTTTTACTGGAGAAGTTAGTTGGTTACAATGTATCATTTCATAAAGAAATAATGCTTAAAATCTTTACATTACGGGGACCTTCTTTTATGTACTTACTTTCTATATTCTGCGTCTAATGTAGTATTACTATACTGTTGTGCCAATTTCATGGCATTCACTAATTCAGCCATATCTTTTGACAAAACTTTATGTGCCATCTCAACTTCGCGCTGAGCCTGTGTCGGAAAAGATGAAACAATCTCGTCGACGCTAGCTAAAAGCGAGCGGAGTTCTACTCCTACTTTTTTGACTAGATCAAGATATTGGTCAGCTACCGCTTGTTGGACACCTTGGGACAGAGACATAACTGCTCGCACTACATCTGTAGTACATTCATAAACGCGATCGTGAGTTCGATCTAAATTCGCTGTAGGATTTTGGCCAGGTTCCTATAAAAATAAAAACATACTTTTTAAAGTAAAGTATTTTGACTTGGTGTTAAGTGTTTCAAGACTTAAGCAGTCATTATTTTACTAACGAGGAATAATTTAAAATGTTAAATTAAACTTCCAACTATATACATGTTATTAGATTATTCAATGAAACTAAAAGGTAATCTGAGAATAAACCATACTTTTCTTATAGATTCTTCTATCATAGATCCACTTTGACATATATCCTCTCTTTTGTCGTCGCTGTTGTTACTTCTTAAGGTATTACTCAAAAACCCGAGTGGAGAGTGGCTTTTGCTACTACTCACAGACCCTGTGCTGCTGTGCATTCCATTACCTTTGCTGCCGTGAGAAGAAGCTGTATTGGAAGTCGGTTGATAAGGCGCGGGGCTAATATAGCTAGGACTAGTTGGTGGAGAAGTCAGGGTACTTTCTGTTGTGTCTGGTTCATGGCTTATACTTAGCCGTTTCTGAGAAAGAACAAATAGAAATGTGTAAATTTAGTTTTTTTGTTATGAATAGCTCACAGGCACCGAATAGATAAAGTAAAAAATATATATTACTTATAATTTAATTTAGGTACAAATTGAACAAAAATTGCTTCCTACTGAAAATTAAACAAGAAAGTATCCTAGATTTATGTCAATTGAAAATTAAATAAAAATAAGTTAATTTTAAGTTAAAAGTTAACATCATTTATTGAAATTAAACGTATATTAGTAACGAAAAATTTAATATTGTTAAAGCGGCAAAAAAATTAAATAATTAGTTTCAAGCCAAACAATTTTTGAAGTTTTCTGGTTTTGACCTAATAGTTAAAATGTTTGCCGAAATTTCAGTAAAAAATCTATGTAATATATAAAGTGGAGATGTAACTTCTATTAAGATACAACCAAAAATTTAAAAGGTATGTATGGATATTGCATAACTCTGTTTGGTTTAAATTTTAAAATTATATACAGGGTGATGAAAAACTCTATTGCCAATGGCTTATAAAAGGTCCTGTTATCAATTCAAGAAAAAATGCGATCAAGAACCATGTTCTAAAATGTTTCTCTTTTTAATATGCCAGAACGTTACTTTAAAAAATTAAAATATATTGAAATAGAATTGTGTATTCTCCAGATATTGAGATAATGTTTAACACTAAATAAAAAAATTATAATTATAGAAATATTGTTTTAAAAAATTACCAAATGCGTTTCAGATTCAGCTAGCCATTTGGAATCTTCTTCGGATTCCATCTGCTGTTGCTTTAGTTTTTGTCTGAGTATGACGTTAAAGTTTGTCGAATTGTCATATCTGTTATTTTCTAATAACAACTGATCTCCATAAAGAGATGAAACCGGCTGAAAACATTTTAGATATATTAGTAGGCCTACTTTAAAATAAGTAATACTAGGTGAACACAGAGCAAAAATTTAAATTATTTGTATCATTGTGTCATATTAGGATCAAAAAATGAAATAAAAAAGATGCAACATGCAAAAAACTAATAAACAACGTGCAAAAATAACAAAAAATAAATGTTAAAGTTTTTTTATTATTATTATTTTAATATTCACTTCTTTATAAATATTCTTTCATACAAAATTAAGGGACAAACAGAATATTGGAAGTCATGCTCTACATGCACCGAAACAATAATAAACAATTTAACCAATAATGAATAAAATAAGTATTGTTTTCAAACATAGTATAGCTGATAAAAAAGAAATTTGATAAAATAACATGAAAACTTTTGGCGAGACTTTCCTTTACATCAGATCTAAATATCACTTGTTGATATTTTGCATTTAACACCTGACATCCATAATGTGGGAAATGCTTTTATTAAAATGTTACATTATATTCGCCTTAATTGAAACCATATTAAAAAGTACAAAATACCGCGGGCGGTAAATCATATATGAAAACCTTTCAATCAATTTCCATTAGTTATAAAATGGCAGTAAAATCCATAATATGTAAAGACAAAATTATAACAAAAAGCTCCGATGTTAGGTTTCTTAGATTTTTAGCTTTTAAAATGCTCTTTAAAGCGCACAAAAGAATGACGCCATTTTAAATATATATCAAAATCTTTTAACAATGATTTGTTAAATGCAAAAAAATCTCATGATTTCCGATCGCCTATCAATTATTATCAATCGAAATATTTGTATCTGACTTCCGGTAAGATAGTCTAGCCAATATTTTATAATTTTAGGCTTCCGATTGTTTAAACAAACATCTAGTAAAGGCTTTTTTCGCGAAATCTAGTGCAGGGAGTCTGACAGTTTACATATCACAACAGAGAAACGTATTAGATAAATATATAGGAAATATCTGAAACGATTTAATGATCATTTTATTGAACATTAACTACATTCACCGCAAATATTTGTAGTTTAGTTTAGATTGCATAAAAATTCGGTATAGAACACTCCCAAACTTGTATAAAAATTGCTCAAGAAGCTACAAAAAATACGCAAAACATCAACGCTCATGCATCACTCGAACCTGAGCTGACGCTTTTTGCACGAAAAATTGCTGTTTATGGGCACAACTCTTAACGTCTGCCCCTCCAAAATCATAAATACTTTCTTCAAAATGTTGCATCTCTTTCGGCTTATCACTAAATTGATATATAACAGGTGTGGGATGGAAATTAGGAATACTATCTACATCGTAAGCCGCAGGTTGGGGCTGAGAGGTAACATTCCGATCCAGAGATCCCATTGTGGAAGGAGGAAATTTACCCTGGCGCTCTAACGAACCCAATTTTGGTGAAGTATTACGAGATTTACGCTCCAGCGAGCCCAATTTGGGACTAAATATCCCGGAGGTGCTGTGAGGAGTTGAACTTCGTTCTAAAGAATTACAAAATCGCGGAGATCCAGTGCCATCCAAACTTTTTCTCTCTAAAGAACCCATTTTCGGAGTCGCGCTTCCGGTACTAGATCGCGAGGGAGTTCGCTCAAGAGTTCCAGATTTCTTTTCTGGAATCGTTGGCGTGTCTGAGACCTCTGGATCGAGTTTTTGTAGGTTTTGCATTGGGATGGGTTTGGTTATTAGGATAGGATCGGTTTTTTCTTTTTTTTCGAAGTTAACGGCTACAGTGTTAAATACCGAAGCAGGTGTTATGTAGCCGGCTGGATTGAATCCTCTCGTTTCGTTCTCTTTCATTAGATGGGCCAGAACCTCTGGATTTTGTGCTACGATGTATGTTTGAGGGATGATATTCGGCAGACCGTCAGTTTGGAAAGTTGAGGGATCTACACCTAAAACAATTATCTCATGATGTTTATTCAATTGGTTGCCAAATAAAATAATTACCTTGCATGGGATAACGACTGGGTTTTGGCGGAACAAATTCCTCAGTGGGACCCCATGACATGGCTGCCATTTTCCTATTTTCTCTTCTAAGGGTATCTTGCTGAACGCTCCTTTCTTCATAGAGAATTTCTTGCAAAATTTCTTTAATATCTTTGAAACTTGGTCGTTTACTTGGTTCGTATGACCAGCATTGTGACATGAGAGAATAAAGACGAGGGGGGCAGTTTTGAGGCAAAGCCAAACGTTCGCCATTTTCTATTTTTCCTATTACGTCATTGTTTTTTACTCCTTGGAATGGTTTAATCCCTAACATTAGTATTTCCCATATACAGACACCTTGAAAAAATGATATAATTAATTTAAAATGTAAGTTGTCCACAAGTACTTACCAAACATCCACACATCACTTGCAGTGGTAAACCGTCTGAAATTAATACTTTCAGGACTCATCCATTTGATGGGTAACTTTCCTTTTGATGCCTTATAATAACTTTGATCATCGCCCATCCATCTTGATAAACCAAAATCGGCCAGCTTTACGCATTTGTCGGTGCTGACCAATACATTTCTAGCAGCTATATCTCTATGTACATATTTCTTAGATTCTAAATAACTTAAAGCAGTTGATAGCTGGAATGCATATAGTAAAAGTGTTGCGAGATCAAGTCGGTTCTTGTTTTTTTGAAGATAAGATCGCAATTCTCCTAGCTTGGCTAGTTCCATCACAATCCATACAGGAGATTCTGAACAAACTCCAATCAACTTTATGATGTGCTGGTGATCGAATTTTTGCATAATATCTAATGAAAATAATTGATTTTTTATAAAATACGTACAAAGAAATCGATATTAACATTATTACATACATGCTTCTTCTAAAAATTTCTCTGTAGTAGCAAGGTCTGCATCTCCTTTACAAGTTTTGACAGCGACTGGTATTAGAACATTGTCTTTTGTCTTTACTATTCCTTTGTGAACATCACCAAATTGACCTTCTCCTAATATTTCCTGCAGCTCAATTTGCCCACGGTTTAATTCATAATTTTTTACTAAAAAAATAATTAAGTATATATTTACAACTTTCTAATTGTTTATTATGCCATGTGAAACTATTAACACAATTCTTAATTACAATTTACTTAACAGGGCTATGCCTTAATAAAACTTTTTAATTATCAGAATGTATTTTAAGGAATCATTACGCCTAAATGTGGGTACCCTGAATCAAAAAAGCGTGCTGTTGTCGGTTGAATTGTTGTCTTTGTCTTTGGAACTTTTATAACATAAAGTTGCAGATTTTACACAAAATGCAAGTATAATGATTATTGTATTAATTATTAAATAGTAATAGTATAAATTCGTGCAACTTACAATCTTAACACATAATTAGATAGAATGACTAATATAATGCTCATTCTTTAATGAGTGTAATTACCTAGAAAATAATATATATTATTGATTATATTCCACTGAAATTGAAAACATGTTTGGCTTGTTGTATAATTTTCATTAAAAAATTCCATATCAATCTGTCAATTTTCTATTAGTAAATTTAAATTTTATAAAGACCAAATTTCAAGACAATTGATCAAAACAAGAGAGGTGCTCCTTTGGCTATCATATTACTGGAAGAGTCAGTCTATGTAATATTGTTGTTCTATCTATTTTTGTGGTTTCAAATAAAAAAGTCAAAAAAATTGAAGTGGTAACAATTCGTTTCTGCTTTAAGATCAGGGGGAAGTAGACACTTTTAACGGCATATGCAGAGCCTGGAGTTTTAAAAATAAATTATGTATCTGAAGAAAATATCTCCCATTCTTTCATATTTAGTATTTTGCTTGTAAAAAAATGGTAAAACGTAAAAAAATATAAAACTTTTATTTATTTGTTAACTGACACCATTAAGGAGGTATGGTACGTACAGTCCAGTCAGACAGTTCCGTCTCATTGTACATGTCAACAGTATGTACGTACCTATAGGGAGAATAAACTTTTCTCAAGACTGTACTTCCAAAATTAAAAAATTTCAGCTAGCAATAACCGTCTTTTAGCATGTTAAAATTATTATTTTATGAATTTTAAGATTAAATTATAACATTAATTTTCGTTAGTCAACAGGATTTATAAGTAAAATAATTAAATAAAATAATTTAATATCTTTGTAAAATTAATAAGAATTTCGGCAACGTCGCAAATCCAACCGCGTTTGCGCGTGCGTGCACTACTCTATTCGTGTTTGTGATGTGATTTCAGAACCAAAGTTTTATAAAATGTTTAAGTTTTTGCAATATTAAGAATATTAGCAATAAGTTATTTATTATTTAATTATGTTATGTTTTATAATAAATAATAAAAATTTAAAAATGCTTTCCCTAACCCATTTGACATTTCTTTTAACGTATTCTATTAAAACTTTAAATTTCCGGCGCGACCCACCATTTGCGACGTTGCCGTCAACATAACCCACATTTGCTATGGCTGAATGTTTTTTTTAAATTTAGATTTTTTTAACTTAGTTATTTTTATAACTAAGTACCCTCAACGTGATTTTATTTTCTCAATAATTTTTGGAATTTTTTTTTTATAGACCTTTAGTTTTTCAAAGCTTTGTCATTATTTTTTCATCATGAAATTTATTATAACATGAGTATGTGTGATACCTGGTATGCCATTACAACGTTAAATGACCTCATTTTAATTTCGTTTCATAAAAAAACTGTGAACCCTAGGTCTCTAAAATTTTAACACAACACGTATTAAATATAGTTTTATCGATCCTAAAAATTTTAAATTGATCTCATTATTTCGACTTAGCTCCCATACCTCCTTAAAGGTATGAAACTTTCCTCACCTGCAGGTATGGAATAATCTCCTTCTTCTACAATTTCTGCATAATCTTCAGATAACATGGTTCCCGTAGGATTATAATAACTGTCTTTACTTGATCTATGTGGTTTTACTGGATTAGAATCTTTAGAGTCTGAAATAAATAAATGAAGAAAGACTACAATATTTAATCAAATTTCTCAGAATTTCATGCAATTCTATCCAATTAACACTGACCTTTGCATGGGCAAGGAAACTGTTTCCAAACAGTAGCTTGCGAAAGAGAAAAAAAAATTAAAATTCTATTCTAAAGAAAAAAAAGTACGGACAATAAATTTTAGCTCAAGTCGTAAAGTTCTAGGAAACATCTACACATAAAACAGTAGTCAATTTTCTGATCTATACATATATGTCAATAAAATAAATATTTTGCACATACCCATTTATTTTGATAATGTTTCTATTAAAGATCACAAGCATTATTAAAGCATCGTTAAAAAAAAAAAAATCAAAAATAATAATTAATTTATAATATAATCTAACAACTGACGTTTTAACAATATTTACTATTTAAATACAAATATTAATTTTTGATATAAATAACTTTATTTTGCAGCTAAATGTAATAATATTGACTAGATACTATTTAACATTTATTCAATATAATTAATACAGCTTTGGCCTGCTTAGTTTTGGGTACATTATTATATACATCATTGACACACTATTTACCTTTTTTATTCCATATGGAAGTCTGAGAATTGGAATGGAGTCTGCAATAACCATCAATTAAATCGGCCAAACTTTCGGCCACATCTAGACTGGAACATGTAAAAAATAAAACTTCCTGAGTACCCGCAACTTTCAGTTGTAGTGTGGCCTTGGTGTGTTCCTCACAATCACTGACTAGAGTTTGGATTGCTTGAATTTGGTCAAAATCCGCAATTTTTTTGGTAGTAGAGGCCTGCACGTTTGTATGTGAGATTCCAATATCCGGACCTAATGCAACAAATAAAGAACTCTTAGTAACATTTGCAAATAAATTAGGACTTAACGCAATAATTAAAGTTATTTGAATTCAAATTGGGGAATAACGAAGATTACATATACTTACCAATGACTAGCTCCACCGGCACTGTAAAACTACCTCCAAAATCCACCCTAAACCTCTCTTGATCAAAATTGGTGTGGTATTTCAATATTTCTAAATATTTAAACATACTTTCGATGTCTGAAAGGTGTGCGAATTTTTTAAATTGCATTTGTATGCTCTTCCGCAAAGATTTGGATTTCATTTTTTCTAAAACGCTATTTGGTATAAATTTTTGCATGCCTATTTCTCTTTCCAAGTACTCGAAATTTGATTTTTTGTCTAGGACATTTTGAGGCATGTCTTTAAAGTATTTTCTGATTTCTAAACAGCACAGTTGTATGGCCGTGTCTTGATCTATTTTTTTGTGGAGTTCTGTGTGATAATCACTTCTAACCTTTAAATAAGGGAAAAATTAAATTAAAAATAAATAATATATAACATTTAAGAGAGCAGAATACAGTGATTCCCATGCTGGAAGAAATAAGGCATTACAAAAGCATATAAATATAAAACTATTAACTAACAGTGACATGCAAACACATTTGTGAATTTTTGCATATAAATGTATGTATATTATACTATTTCAAAAATAGTACAATCACCTAATGAAAATAATTTAAAACATTACAGAAATTTTAATAATAAAACATTTCATTAAAAAAAATAAGAATAATAATGAAGAAATTTAAAATAGTTTGTTTGAAAAGGTAAATGATGAAAGATCAGTAAAATTCTGTTATGAATATTAGTTACAGAGTACCAAATCATCAAATTACTTCTTAGTCTCTTGACTTAGGTTATTTAAAAAATATTTTTTTTGTATTAATAAAGAGCATTGACAATATTTTCTTTGTACTTTATTTAATATTATGTATTGTAAGTCATCGCAGAGGAAATAATTAGAAAAAATTATCCAACAATGAAATAACTGTCACTTACTTGGTCATAATAGTAGTGAAAAGTGACTTTATCCTTATCATACAGCTCCTTAAGACTAGTGGGTAAATATCTAATTCTAAGATCGTATCTCCATTCTGACGTTGGATATTTTTTGAGGTATTTTTCAACAATTTGTTGCATTGTAGTGTCTTGGTGTAACCAGTGCATCTATAAAAATAAGTATATATTATCATATGTACATTTCTGCATCAAAATATCTGTGACAGGGAAGAGTTTTTCTTGTGTATTAAATAATATACTGTGAATAATGATTACAGACAAAAAACAGGGTCCAGAATTTTTCTCAATATCTGAAGGGGATCCCCACTTAAGCATTCACTGTTGGCTTCAAATTAACAGTGCCGTTCCTAAAGTGGGGCCAAGAAACAGTAACAAAGGCCCACACAGGATCCATTTGCAATAAAAAACATTAGATACAACAAATATTTGGCCAGTTGGCTTAACATCACAAAAACGCAACTAATTACGAGTCTAGATATCATCCAACAAGCTATTTCATCTGAACAAATAAAGCTTACAGTGCCTAAAGTTCTGGGAAAGGAAGCTACTGCATTACTTTCTTTTGGTTATTTTGGTAGTTGATAAATTTTTGCTGTTCGTTTGCATTTAATTTTACAATAAAATATACTTACTTCAGTCGAGGGTGGCCTAGATAATCTCATAGCATAAAGTCCATTGTAATATCTCTCTCCTGTTGATAATCTCTCGGTAACCGTTTGAATAATGCCCTTAATTTCAACGGTATCGCCATATCGTACGACGTTAAAGCCACCGTTAGGTAAATGAACCTGAAAAAAAACATAGAAGAAAACTAATGAGTTTCGAAGAATATAACTTTACTTCAAATAAAATAGTTGAAAACGTGTGCTGAATTTTAAAAATACAATAGTGTAGGTTTTATAAAATAGGACACCCTACATTATTACATTTCCGAGGTGTAGCTTGCACAATATTGCTACAGATAATAAAGTATTTTGCTTATATTAAAAGGCAAATTCGCACACATGACTAGAAAAGTCTGTTGAAAAAATATTTTTGGCTTTTACAAGAAATCTAAAAATTGAAAAAATAAAAAATTACTAAAAATAGCAAACAGAGTTGGAAAATTAGTTAGAAATTACCGTCAAGTTTGAATGAATTACCTCTTGTACAATTATTAATATTATAGCATACATACTTAATGTATCCTAAATGTGCAATGACACCCAGATATTGTCGATACGCTGCATATGTCTTTATTATTATATATATATATATAGTATATATTTAATTTTTCAGATTATCTACGTTTTAAAAATAATGGTGATGACAAAGAAAAGTATTAACTTGCCAGCAATAACAGAGGAAAATGTGAGAAGTTGTTTATTTATCACCATCTAGATCTACCACATGTTGGAAAATCTAGAACTCACGATTTTTTAGCAACATTAGAACAAGGGAAGTAGTTTCTTTAGATTCATAATGAAGGTAGGTAGAAATTTGATAAAAAGGTACTAGAAGCAAAAATACTTAGCGATGCTAACATTTCCCCTTTTCTGCAGTTTTTTTCCTAAAATGTTTAAGAAAATTTTATAAAATACCCTTAAGTAATAGATTATTGTACTTAGGTGGATGTTAATGTATTGTCTTTTATCGTCATTCTCTATTTACTTTTTCCGTTTCTTCCGATTTTGTTCTTTCGCTTACGTATGTTTTTGACATCTAAAATTCATTATTATTTATTTTTAATATTTAAAACAATTAAACTACTACATTATAAAAATGTATAATACGTCTATGGAAACATTCTACTATTTATAAATTTATTATCAGGTCGCTAAAGGTGCTGCACCTGTTGGGAAATAGGCTTATTTATCAACCTCAAATTGTTTATTTGTTGTTATGAATGATGAATGGAACAATTACTATAAGTGTATAGCAGATGTTTTGCATGTAAAACTTTTCAATAAATGGGCAGCTAATGATAGATAAAGATATCATTTACAGACAATAGAATTAATTTATTAATTTAATTGGTTTCGAAAATATGACATCACAATAAAGTAATAAAAGATATAATATGGATAATAAATAAGCAACGGTGACTTCGGCTTCATCCCTTAATTTATTAACAGGTTGCTAAATTTTACTAGACAGCCGTTAGTTATCACAACGCATCTTTCCTGGAGTTTTTTTTATTTAATTTTTATCAGACATTTATTATTTGTAAAATGTAAAAATTGTGCTACGCTGATTGCTTAAGAAATGTAAACAGTAAGCATTCCATCAATTATTGTTCATGCAAGAAATAAAAACATTTTAAATGTATTACATTTGTTTATTATTATCTGAATAAATTGATTATCGTTGCCTTTCTCCAAATTTTCGATTCAATCGATTTTGTATGTCCCTATTATGTTTTTTAGTAGCATATGATTGTCCGAGAGCTTGGCGTTTTAAATGCGATAAAAATGTTTCGGAATAGTTTCATAGTTCGACACTTTAGAATTTCCAACAAAACAGCAGACTAGACGAACTGACAAATTTTGTCAAAAATGTAACTGGTATTCCTCTATAGCCACTACCTCGAAATTTAATTAATTTTTTCGAAGAAAATTTATGAAAAATGAATGTTTGCCATGTTTCTTTATACCCTTTATTATTTAACTATATATCCAATTTTTTAGACAAATGTAAGATACTGTGAGCCAAATTATTATCTAAAATAATATTTTTCAGCAAATCGTTGAATAAATAATTGTTATGAACTTACTTTTACGGTTGATTTGTCTCCCGTTGCCGGGCTGTTCTGCGGCGACTTTTTGGGGCTTTCCATGTTGTTTCTCGTTGAGACACACCGGATTGGTGAGCCCTGAGTTATGGGGGATGCCGGAGATACATCACTGAAACAAAACAATGCAAAAATATTTCAAAATAATTCAAATGATTTACTTGAATCGCATCTGTACAAAACGGATAATTTTTGAGAAAAAGACTAATGTCCTTTATAAATATTGGAAAAAATTAAGTCAACTTTTAGTAATTCACCGAATTTTAATAAATAAATGGACGACTAAAATTAAAAACAAGTATTTTTACTGTATGTATAAAGTCAAAGTCAAATTTCGTAAAGTTGATGATGCGTAGTAGAAAAAAATCACTTTTGCTTAAACGTAATTTAATATTTTCACTTCGTTTTGCTTTCTGCTTCTGATAACATTTATTTTTTCCTAAAGTCTTAATTGATGCGTATTTACTTGTTACTACAAATTTAAATGATTCTGATGGATTGTGTCCGCCTTTGTTAGGTTTCTGGTTCAAAAAGAAAAGTTGACAAGAGGAAATACGGGTAATTAGAGACAAAAATGTAACATTCAACTGCCGATGTCAATCTAAAATATCTTTGAAACAAAGGATGGACAGGTATGATTTTAACTGACAGATGGTTTATTTCTAGAAAGTTATTTCCATCGTATTTAAGGAAAACTTGAACAAGAAGCTATATTCGTTTATTTTACAAATATTTGTTTTCGGATAATAATAGTCCGAAAAAATATTTGTTTAATGAGGATTCAGAATATTTTTTTAATTCTAATAATTTTTTTCTTGAATTACTTTTTTTATTAAACGATGTATGAAGAAGAGCTTCCTTATTGCTGAAATAATTGCTGTAATACGTACTTTTATTAAAACGTGTATAATTACAAATCTTGCAAGGAATTTAGATTTTTTTATTCATTTAAACATTATTAAACAAGAAAACTAAATAATTAAGCCTGGTTATTCCCTTCTATTTTTAAATTTAGCTTTCTACTCAATTGATTGAACTTTTCTCTTTTTCTGTTAATTCATATGACTATTTTTTGATAGTGTTTAAATAAATAAATAAATGCTTATTGATGACATGTTAACTGAAGATATTTGATTAAAACGTTTTGTTTAGCTCAGGGCCGTCGAGACCCATGTCAGGCCCAAAGTAGTGGACCTTCAAGAGTCCCTTAGAGAAAGTTACATTTAATTTCTTTTAGTACTAAAAAAAATACTTATTGGACCGATATTTTATCAGTCCCCTTAAAACCGTACTGCCACACCAAAAATAAAATAAACTCATGAAAATTATTGATGATTAAGTAGAAGTGATCGATATTTATTGGCAAATTCATTTTCCCTCTCTTTTAGGGGAAAATTTTTTACGCGTTTTTTATTGTGGTATCGCCATTAGACCTATTCCAGTTTTCATTATTTTTCATTTAACAATTAATTGTTCGTGTACCAGTATCTTCAGCAATCAGAACACTTAGGTGATTCACAGAAACGATATGGCGTTACTGGTATCACTAAATAAAATTTATTAGTTTTTGTTAATAATCTATCACCATTAGAATTAGAAATTAAATTTATCGATCGACTACTCTCAAATATCTGAAAATAACGCAATACTGCGTAATAGCATTTGAATAATACCCACCTGGGTTGAAGGAATGATGTAATGGTTACACACCTACGTACACAACGCCAGCGAGTCTACTTGGTTAAAATAAAATCTATCACCTGGGTAGGGTATCAAGTACACCTTTCCCCGATTGCCTCGGCGGTCACGCCGGACTAGCAAGGTTAATATTGTGAAAGGATGTCGAAGATTTTATTTATTTACAGGTATCAGGAATTTTATATCATTATGAACATGTTTATCAATTAGCCATGGGAAATTATTATCTAACTAAATATCCTCTCTTCATAACTTTCCTACTTCTATAATAATTTATTTTATCAAGTCACTTACGTCACTTCTCTAAATTTGTTTCTGCTAAAGCGCCTTTAAAATAGACCCCGATATTTGATAGTTTAAAGCTAGTATTTTGTGTGCCATAAAATTTTTCACTTGAGCCTAAACTAGACCTTGTGACATGTAAATCCATTTTACCAGATTCTGACTTAGTGTCATTGAGAATAAACACACAGTAAATAAAATGCCTACATATAAACCAAAGAGGATCGTAAATACTAATAAAATGACAGAAACGCTTTGCAAACATTAATGAAAAATTCTTGCACATTAGTAGAATAGAAAAAAGTTAGTAAAAGTTGCTGTTTTACCTGGCAGAATTGACAGATTTGGGCCTGTGAAATTTCCAAGTGTTACTCTGTCTCTGCATACCCATGCCATACAAATCTTCTGTATTCCTCGTGCACAGTAAACTACGGGGTCGTACAAGAACACTGATTCGTTTCGAATGTTTTTCTTTTTTTCGCAAATTAACGCTCCCCACATACGAAGGAGCGGCGACGGAACTTACGCGTTTTACCAAATCCAACATTTCGGAATATTTTAATTAAGCTATTTTGTTAGAGTTTGTATTCATTTAAATATTTTTCATGTTTTGGGGCGTGTTTCATTTTAACTGTTCTCTGTAATAAGATATACCAGTTTGTTTCATATAGAAGTTCCACCGTTAATCTTAGTTATCAATTGAGACTTTGCAACAATTTTTATGTTTGGAAGCTAAAGAGAGTATTTAATTTTTACTACGTGATTCCCTATTTCTGTTTTTTTATCCATTATGTCAGTTAGGATGACCTTAATCTGAATATGGAAAATAGGAAGATCACTTAGAGCTTAAGGGGCCATTATCCATTCCTCCTATTAGGATAGGATTACTGCACAGATTTTCCAATAATCTCTGTCTGTAAAGAGGATTATTATGTAGTTGGTAATGCTTCTAGCAAGACGCAAATTTTTTCATGTCATTGTGAAATAAAGATTACTAACTTCACTATTAGGGTAATTTAGTAATACGCTGGAAAGCATGTAGCTTCTTGTTGCATCCTATTAGTTTTTGAATGCTCCTGTTATGATTCCGAGGCTATTGGAAAGCCTAGGACCAAAAATTTGTAGTATAGCTATTTTCCTTATCTAAAAGTCAGGAATATAGTTGCCCTTCTTTGTCCCTTCAGTTTAGTTAGTAATAATCTTGGTAAAGGTTTCTACCAGAACTTAGTGAAATTTTGGTACTAGGTTTGAAGTGATGCGTGATCTATATAAAATATATATATATATATATAAAATTTAGAATCCTTGGATATTTTTTACCTTTAAATCGTCATTAGATTTTCTACATTATTTGTTAAACAATTGTCATCACTTTAAAGAGAAGTAACTCTTTAAGTTCCTCTAGTGTATTTTTTTAGTTATTAGTACAAAGAGACATAAGGCTGTAAGCTGAAATGTTACTCTTAGTTTTTGGTTGTTCTGAGAAGAGCGGAACTTCTACTTGAAACACATTTTATATGGCGATTAGCACACCAATAAGTCAAAGCTTTTGTTTAGAACAACAATTTTTTTACGTTGTAGTATTTTAAGATTTATTTTGTAAATGAATGAATACACTATATACATATTTAAAGCTTCAAGTATATGTTTCTTTTCTTACTTTGTGAATTATATTCATCATAAGTGCAAAGATAAAATTTTAACTTAAAATTCCACGATTTTTCAAAATATTTTAAAATATTCTTACAAAACCTTTTGGTGAAACAATTGTCGTAAGAATGTTTAAAAGTTTTGGAAGACCGTGGAAGTTAAACTTTAAGTTATTATTCGAAGGAACAATATTCAAATATAAATTGGATAATAGAAATATTTTTAAATGACAGTTACTGAATATGGGTGACTAGCAGGAGCAAAAATTAGGTTACGATTTTATTCTAACAGTATCTGACTAAAGATTCTCAAATTGATTCATATAATAATATAACAATGTATAAGAAGTCGCAGAAATCAAATAAAGATAGAATTCATTCTTTTATATGCAAGTCTCAAATTAAATGTAATAAGCAGTAATTTTGCAAATTGATATGTTTGTATATTTGCCAGTTTTAATTTTGTTTAAACATCAGGTTCTCAATATTGTAATTAATAATAAAGGTATTTATTATATGTAATGCTGAATTACACTGTAGGTTTAATATGTTATGTTGTTCTATGTATTAATTGTAATTCGTGTTCTATAAATAAAGTAGGAGCGTATTGCGGAGAATAATTACTATGAAAATTACATTTGTACTGTCTGTATGTATTATTCACGCAATTACAAGGTTTCCTGTTATTTCGCATTTTGCAATCAATAACTTTTTCCACTAAATAATATACACAGTGAATAAATATTAAAACAACATTATAAAACCTAATCCAACAAGCTTTCCATCTCGGTTTTTAAAATCTTTACAAATTTCAAAGACAACTGTATATCTTATAAGCTCGTCAAAAAATGAACGTATAAAATATTGTATGAAAAATTGCAAAGTTTAGGAGCACTATTTAATACTTGTTTTTTATACGTCATTTTTGAATCACGTTCTTTATAATGACAAGGATATTTATCACAGAAATAAAATATGGTTTCCGGGGAAATCAAGAAACTGTGTAGTTACTTCATGCACTGCTGTTTTTTCTCAATAGAAGTTATGTTTCCTTACATTATGCATCACAATTTTAATAAAGAAATTTAAATAAAAGTTAACTTTCATATTCCAAAAGCATTTATAAAAATTTTTTAGTTTTCATGGAGACTAACAGCACTTTTCCTAACGAGGTAAAAGGCATGCAGTTTAGGTGAAATCAATGTACTAACATTTACAGAATTATAATAAAACATAAACATAACTTGGACAAGAAAGATCATTGACACTGTTTAATTAGCTAGACTTATTTGTTATTATCAAGCTAATATAGTTTTTGCGAAATTGTAGTTGTTCTAATAACCTAGAACCCATTTATATATTTTTAAGGTGATAATAGTCCTTACTTTCCTCTAATTTTTTTCTCCATTCCTTTCATCTTTGATATTTGTGTTATTCACCTTTATGCCTATACATTTTCCTTCTGTTTCTTGGTCTTCCTTTTGGTCTATTGCTCTCTGCCATTGACGTCGCGTCGTCTCTCATCTATAAATATGTACGTGTAATTTGATTTTTATCTCATTATATTTGTATTTGTTCAATTTTATGGTTTATTAATTATTGTCTTTATGAAGTTTTTCGAATTTGTTGAGGTCTACAATTCTTCGTATGTTAATTCTTCTATATTTGCACGTTCTTCTTCTGTTCGTATAGTTCTTTCTTCTAAGTCATAGGCATTTTTTTTTATATGTTTTTCCTACATCTCTGTCTCTTGTTTTTCTTCTTTTCTCTTTCTTAATAGGTACAGTAGAGTCACCAAGAAGTGGTCCCTCAAAATTGGATGCGCGGTAGCAAAATTAGAAGTAGAGGGGAGTAACTTCATCTGGACTGACCGTCGAGCTGATGTTTTCGTTTTTTAGCATTCACAAGATACCCCACTTCTTGCTCTATATTTATTTCTCATCTCGTTCTCTTGTTATTTCATGCTGTACATCTATAAAAGTTTAGAATTATACTTTCTGTAGCCTTTTTGTTTTCTCCATTTTATTTTATACCCACTGTTGTTTTATGTTGATTAGTCTTCTTACTCTTATTGTTTAAGATTCCTGGTTAATAAAATTCAAGAATTGGAAAATGTTTGTTTTTGTAAACAACCTAAATGATGATTGCTTAAAAAATTCCCCGCATCAGAGATTTGGTTTTTGAAGTTTAGGAATAACGTGAAATTCAAATTACTTGGCAACTATCAACGAGCGAACTCACTTCCTGAACAGAATTGTACTGTTATTTTTAGAAAATATCTGACACTCTAACGGCATTTTTTTCAAGTATGTGTGTATATTTTTGAACATTTTGCTTGAAAAATAATTTTTTATATTAATAATTAAATTAGTAGTACTAATATTCAGTATCTTTTTTTTCAAAATATTAAAATGTACAGTTTATATGTTATATTTTGCTACGACTGTTTAAAATCAATTTAATGATTTAAAACCCTTTTCTAACTGATTATTTTCACGTTTTGAGTTGGACCTTTAAACCCGAAAAGAATGCGTAAAAAAACTATTTAAATTACTCAAAAAAATAATACAATAAGAGAAGGAAAGTAAAATCACACCATAAAAAATAAAATGAGATACAACTTTCAAACCATCAATCAAAAAACTAATTAAAACTAACTAATGTCACTATATCCTTCATATTATAAGTAACACCACTTTTATCATCAACTACAATATTATTAATGGAATCGCATACCAAAAAATACAGTTAATATGCAATTGGTAATAAAAAAATGAAAATTACTAATAAAAATGATTAACAAATAATTGAGAATGAAGTCATCGACGCAACATAATCTATAAATCTATTAGTACATTGTTTGGATTAATGACTTAATTATTTGATATAAACGATTACATTTATTTGAACTGTTGAGTACGTACTAATTGTAAATAAATACTGTACAACTTTTCAGATTTAATAAATTAATTTCTGACAGATTCCAGATTCCACCATGTTCGCTAAACTGAATATTATTGGAGTACCTAAATGTTATTTTCTTGAAATGAAATGTGATCACCGAATTATAGTGTATTAACGATTTATTTAAGAAAATTCGTGTGATGATATGATATCTCTACAGATATGAAAACTATGGAATATTTAATAGTAATTTGTTATAGTAATAATATTCGAGCAAAATAATACTTATTTTTGAAATAAAGTTAAAAATCGAAAGTCGGTAAAGGAAAAAGGTACTTTAGAATTTTTTCGACCACTGTAATGTTCCCCAAAATGATTCACATTTTTTTCATTTAATCGTCTTCCTATCATCACCCTAAGGGCAATTTTAAATTATATGTAGGTATAACAAATTTAAATCAAATTGAAATTCATACATACGTAACAAATTTGATATTTCCAATGCCAGCGAGTATTTAAAAATGGTAAGTTGCAGTACGTTCATTAAGTTTTACTTATTTAAAGTCAGTCTATTCTAAATAAGGCGTTCATAAAAACCGATAATACTTCATTAGAAATAGGTATTTGCATCTATTTCTGTTTCGTTACATAAGCAAAATAATTTTTTTGAATTCAAACACTGTCTATTTATTAAATGAAAACTTCTTTAAAATACTACAGACCTACTACGATATTAATTTATACTTTCTAAATTTAAAAAATAAAAGTGAGTTTATATTTTTTTAAGATTTAATGGTCCTAACAGCACAAACAAAAGAGATGTGCCAAGTATTGACCTCTAGTTTCCTGTTCTGCAGCCAAAAATAAATAATATTTTTTTGTGCCTTAGTTATAAAATAACTTATAACCGCCAATGTAAAAAAAGAACGCCGCACTCAAAATTCGAAAGTTTAAATTAATTGCGAGTAGTAGTACCAGGTGTTAATACATTCTAACAATTTAAAAAACATTTCGTTTTTGCTTATAATAGATGGGGTATAATAGCAACAAAAAATTAAGTATGACAGACTACCATGTTAAGTTTACTGAATTTTCATATAAAAATTAAAATAGTGTTTTGATACAGATGCACTCATGTGAACTAGACAAAACAAGTGGGTCAGGTAACCTCCAATAATTTTTCATTCTGTTTTTTACAATTTAACGGAGACTGCCAGATTTTACTTTCAAAATAGCCGCGAGGTTATTGCTCGAAGTTTTGCGAAAAATTTAGCTTCCTGTTTTCTAAACAAAATTCATGTATCTAAGCCTAGTTTAGCAACGTAGTCAAATTATATTTATTACCAAGTACTTAATTTAGAATACAGTTAATTTCAAAAACGAGTTTATATCAAAGGAGGTTAAGTGACGGAAAAAAAATATTAAAATAATCATAATAATAGAGATTATTACTTTTTAACTATATCAATAAAGCATAAATATTAAACGAATTTAATGAACCATTAAAATTTTCACTTCACTATTAAACAGATTTATATTTCAATAAATAACTATTATTTTACAATTTTTTTGTATGCCTACTACAAATTATAATATTGAAATACTATGAAAACATCCATTTTTATAAATCTTAAAGAAAAATTAATAACAGAAATAGATTATAAGATGTTTAAATAAATTACAACAAAGTAAAATATATTTTATAAAAGCTTCAACCAAAATTCGATGAGGAGGTGGCAAAGAAAACAAAAAAGTTATAACTATTAGTCGAAAAGAAAAATTACAGTGGTAAAGAAAAAAAAAGCCAAATTATGCTTATATTATAAGAAAACAATAATGATACAAATCATATACGGTGAGGTCCATATGTATGGAATAAATTAATTTTTAACGTTTTTATGAACTTTTGGGGAAAAACCTGAAACATGATATTTATTCTTAATTTTACAAGTTATGGTATAAAATTATCTGAATTATGACATCCCCTCTGAAAATTTTTAATGAGAAAAGGGGTCGTGTGATACCTCTTTTGAAAGGGATTTTTAATTGTCTGTTCAGCAATATACAGGTTTTTAAATTTGGTGCATTCATAACTGAGAAAATTAAGTCCTGAAGTTATATAAAATCTTCTACGAGAATTCCAAGATCGCATTGCTTATTGTCAAGAATTAAAAGGATGTCACTTTAAACCCCTAATATAACTGTAAAATAAATTAGAAAATACATTTTAAATTATGTGTTCTATACTTCATTCTATGTAAACTTTTGAAATGGAGACATTATCAAAATATTACATTTTTAAATTCAATTTTCACAGTTAATAATGCACCAAATTTAAAAACCTTTATATTTCTGAACAAAGAATTACAATCCCTTTCAAAAGAGGTATCACACGACCCCTTTTCTGATTAAAAATTTTCAGAGGGGATGTCATAATTCAGATATTTTTATACCATAACTTGTAAAATTAAGAATAAATATTGACCTGTTTCAGGTTTTTTCCCAAAAGTTCATAATAACGTTAAAAATGAACGTATTCTATACATGTGGACCTCACTGTATAAGTGAAACAGAATGATGATTACAGCAGAAAAAAATTATAAAAAAAATGTAGCAGAAACCAAAATGAACAAATAATCATAGAAAGAAATCGAATTAATAGAGTATGTATATCACAAAAATTAGTGAGGAAAGGTAACCCAAAACGGAAAGAGGTCTCTATGAAAAGGTGTAGATTTCAAAAGAAAAAAAGGTAAAATAATGAATCACGTGCATAATCAGCACATGCCCGGAAAGGTTAAAAAACTAGATAAAAGGAAGGATTTGAAAACGAAGAAGAAATATTTTTTGTTATTTCCATAAGTACTACTTATTAATTTGGATACTAATAAAATTTTATAATGCAGTTTTGTAATTGCTCATTTAATACTGTATCATTATATTCATACACAAATAATAAAACACGTTTTATTTACATTTTTTAATAGTAAATGAATTCTATTGTTTTATTAAACCTACTGTAATGAATAATTTTAATTGTTAATTTGTAATGAATGTGGAAATGACTGCATTTTTATCTGTTACTTTCTTCTCTCTTTGCATGACAAATTATTAATTTTAATCTTAAGCGATATAAATTCATTAAATTTAAATAGTCTGGTACTTTATTTAATACTAATTTAAAGTAAGAGTGGTTAAAATTATTGTCATCCTTAAAAATCAACTTTAACATCCCGTAGATCTAATTCAGAAAATCATGTTTGGGTAAATCTTCATTTAGTGCCAATGTTCAGATCAGTATTACTTTATTATTTTTATTGTTACTGTTAAGTACAATCAATAAAATGTACAACAATATTCCTTGAATTGTTTTTGATCTCTTTTATAGTCCATTAGTTTTGCAATTAACCTGTATAGGAAATTATTAGTTCTTGTAGAATTTCTCTAGTCTACCTTACACAGAAAGAAATACTTTTAATAAAATCCGGGCAATAAACTAACTACACCTGATATTTCAACTTCATATCTTGTTTTGTAATAACTATTTTTTCCAAAGAGTTAGTCGCAAGCTAACAACATTCTGACCTTGCATTGTAACACCATTTCAAACAAATGTTGACGGAAATCAGTATGTAATGAAATTATTTTTAAATATCTTTTACTTATCTACCATATTTGTATGAAATTGAACTTCGTGAGACAAGTAATAAATATTATATATTTTAGTGTCAATGTTAATTATCAGTACTTGATTGATGGCTCGGTGATCTAATTATAATAAAAAATATAAAATTATCGCTGTAAGGCCTTTCAAGATTTTTATGTCAATATATATTTCCAGAGATGGGAATAAGGTCAAAATACCGGGGGCACAAGAAAATTCTGATTCATTTTCGGTGCATATTTACTTTTGATTCTATTATCAGACTGTTCCTGAAATAGGGTCAATTTTAACAAAAACAATTGCTACAGTTTTTCTTCGTTCAATAAGTCTCGAGGCTGACACATAATAATAATAATAATAATAATAATACTTTATTATCTACCAGACAATACAATTGTATAAGATTCGTCAATTAAATAAGTAATTATTTTAAATATAAGGAGATAAAAAAAAAGGAAATTAATAGATTAAAAAATAACAGATACCTATTATTCTAAAAATTCAAGAATATTATAGAAGCATTTATCTATTAAATGCCTTTTTAATCTTCTTTTGAAAATTGCCAACTTGCTTCTTTAACAGATGATGACAACTTATTGTAAAATCTTGGACCTATAAAGTTAGGACTAGTGGAAGTTAATTTAAGCCTGGCAAAGGGTAAATAAAATTTTTGATTTCGTCTCGTATTGTGAGAATGAATATCATTACCTGTCTCGAATAAACTCAAATTTTTATAAAGACATACACAAATCTCATAGATATACTGGGTCGAGATAAAGTATGGAACCAAGTAAATATCTTTAAAACGAAACGGACGATATTTATGAAATTTTGCAAGTAAGTGCAATGGGGCAAAATGCAGCTGATGTACATTTTTTTGTTAATAATATACTTCCGATTTAACCGGAAATATCCTCAACTTATTTAATTTAAATAGGACACCATGTATATGTTTGCAAATCTCGAATTTGTACATACTGGGTTTAGTGGAAGTAATTTGTAAAAACGAGAAATAACTCACTTTTAGTTGTAGAATAAGTAAATTTATTTACTTCAGACTAATGAGAATAACAATTTAAACAAAATTAATTCAAATGTTCAAAATGCTCTCCGTTCACCTCCTGACAATTAACAAATTCTTGAGTCACTCTTTCCAAGACGTCTCCACGTATATTGATCGATAATTCTTTGTCTCAATTCCTGCAAACATGTTGGTCGTTTAACGTAAACACGTGATTTTAGATAACCCCAAAGAAAAAAATCTAATGGGCTTAGGTCCGGAGAACGAGCCGGCCACTCTATAAATAGCCATCATTAATATTTCAATACGATTTTTTTCACTTAAATGAACCATTCTTAATCGTACAATTTATTTCCGTAAATTACAATTTGACAGTTTGGCAACAGTTACCTACTAGATAGTACTCGTTTATTTCTTACTATTAATACAAACAATATCAATTTGTTTGTCTAAATGGTATTTTATTCTAATGTATAAAAACTTAAAAGTGGTTTATTTATTAAAGTGCTGTATTCCTCGATTTTACATATTTTTTACAACTAAACCCAGTATGTACGAATTCGAAATAACAAGCTCTTTCAAAACCTGCTAAAATATACAGAACTTTTTAAAGTACGCTTTACATGATTCTCTTTGAGAAATGTTTAACATGGATCGTATTATTCCCTTTTGTGTAACAAACACTTTTGAGGCACTACCACAGTTACCCCACAAGTAGACACCATATCTGAGCCGTGAGTCAATTTGTGCAAAATACACCATAATAAGTTGATTTATTTCCAAAATAATATTCAGACACTATCGCGAGTAGTTTCAAGGGTACTATTTCCCACATTAAATTAAAAATTGTCTAAATTTAGTCCGGTATGGCTCCTCTAATAAAAAAATCCATATGCTTTTTAAAAAGTATCAACTTTCAAACAATATGAGTAAACATTTCATTACAATCCGATCATTAGTTGGTATAGCAGTTCCAGTGGCGTTACTTTAGTTATTTTCAAAACTATGTAGAAAAAAGAATATCGTGTATTAATTAAACACTGTTTTTTTATGGGAAAAAGCAATGACTTAATAAGTGTTGTTGTTCAAACACCGATGATGTTGAACACTCAGATTTTCCGAATTAGTCCAAAAAAAAAACATAAAAAGAGTGCATAAAAAATTGTTTGGAAGTGAAATTGAATGACATATCTGACATCTTTAAAAAATCAGAAGGCATTGTTTTGCATGAATATTTGTCCATGAAAAAGCTGTGTGCAAAATGGGCGCTGTGCTTTACCATAACGGACGAAAAACAGAAATGCATAGATTTCATAAACCCTTTTCGAAGCAGCCGTCCGAAACAAACAAAAACGTAAAAATCACCCAGTTTTGACTTCCGTATTTTGAGAAGCGGAACGTATTTTATTCATCGACTATTTTGAGAAACAAAAGACCATCAACAGCCGATATTACGTGCTATTATTGGTGCGTTTGACGGAAAAAATGGTGAAAATACAGTCCAAAAATCCAATAGAAAATAATGCTCATTCACCAAGATGATGCACCATATTATAAGTCATTGGATAATATGTTAAAGTTGCAGGAATTCAAGTTCGAATTGCTTCCTGATCCACTGTATTCTCCAACTTTGGCTCCCAACGACTACTACCTATTAGAACACTTAAAAAAATGCTCCAGGGATCAAGTCATAACCGTAACAAATGCCTATTTTGAGTTCAAAAATAAAGCGTTGTAAAAATTAGAAAAGCATTGGAATGAATGTACCACTTGTGAAGGAGACCATGTTGATAAATAAAGTAGAATTCTCCATAAAATTTTTTGGGATGAAGTAGGTTTTCCATTAGGCTCAAATGTTGTATAGTAGATTAACCAAAAAAACTTAAAATCTTTACCACCCAGTATTTATTATAAAAATTAAGACGTCTAGTTTCGACTCTCAAGAGTCATCTTCTGGTCTAAAAGGACAATAGACTTGACTAATATATTAAATTTTTAAGCAGAACAAACTATAAACTTACCTAAGTTAAATAAGTAGAAACAACAACAGTAAATGATTGGAAGTTAAACTAAAATAGCATGTGGTATTAATATATGAACAATTAAGAAAATTACTAATATACTAAGTAATAAAAGCTTAACATAAAAATTAAAAATTTTAGTAGTTAATTTATGGGCATCAGATTAAAACACATCAAGAAGTGAATCAAAGCCCTTTGTGCGAGTCTGCAGTTCAGAAACATCAGGAAGATAGTGAAAGGTAAATAATAAATGGAAAGAAAAACTACCAAAAGGAGAAAGTGGCAAGAACGGGCCAAAGTTGAATTCCAAGACAAGAAGGTAAAACAAATACCCTGGTCCTATTTTTCCTATTTGTTTCACCTTTTTAAGTTGCAATTCAACTAGAGACTGGCCCGTTCTTGCCATTTTCTCCTTTTGGTAATGTTCCTTTCCATTTATTAGTTACCTTTCTCTATCTTCCTGATGTTTGTGAATTGCAGACAGTCTAATCTAATGTCCTTTCAGACCTGAATTTTAATTTCATTACAAATCTTGGTGGCGAGAGTAATTTAGAAATTTGCTGCATGCTCCTTCAAAATAAAATGTCAGATGTTTAGTATAAGACAATGGGTGCGCATTTTATTAGAGAAATAAAATGCAAAGAATTTTTAATATTCAGTTAGTTAATGGCATGAAAGTCCGTATAATTGTGATTTCCGAGAAATTTCAATTGTGGTTCGTTGAACACTTAAATCGAATATTCTTATACGGTATGATTCACAATCTATAAAAATAAAATTACCGCAACAGACAGCGTCAAAATTCTCATTTTTATTCCAGTCCCTTTTTTCCTTGTGTGTGTACTTTCCATTTAAAGAAAAACTACCTAAAATTAATACGTATTAGGCAAATTTCGTGGGCGGTAAAACTATTCATAAGTCACAAGCTGAAACAAGAACAATCGCTTATACAAAGAAACGTTAAAAAATTAGTAAATTCGTGTCACGTTACTTAAAGCAATAACTATTTTTTTGGAAATACATGATTTGAAATCAAAATGAGTTTATTTAAAAGCAAATTTTATGTTATTAAATGTGTAAAAATTTCATGAAATTATTTCATTTTTAATTGGTAATACATTTACAATTCTCAATATTTGCAAAGGGATTACTTAATATAATGAAGAATAAAAAAAGTAAACATTATAGAAATTTAATATTATATTATTGTTTTTTGAAGTATTTAATATTTTAAAATGATGATTCAGTTCAATGTCTGGATTATTTCATTGTCATGTGCTTAAAAATTAAGCTAGTCAAATTAATCAGCAAATACCAGATCTAAATCTAAATAAGAACTCGGTTTATAATGAAATAAATACAAGAGACAATTTCTTAATTTGAAATTTCTTACACAATTTTGAAATAAAAATTACCATATTATGCTGAAAAGAGAAATGGACAGCGTAAGTTAAGCTGTAAAAATGTTAAATAAATTATGTTGTAAAATGTATTTACTTAAAGTTTTACGTATTTGAACAGATTTATAGTTTTGACCTTAAAGTATTAGTTGATGATAACAAGCAATGTAACGTTATACCAAAACTAACGTTATTTTTTGCTTCTCTGTTGCACTCGGCTTATTAATTAATAGTTTTAAATATAGGATCGTATAAAAGGAACGTTTTATAAATATTAAAAAAAAGATCGTGTTGATTAGGTAAAATAACCGTAATGCAATTAATCGTCTTCAAATATTGTTTTGAATTTACAAGTTCAGCTACTCTTGTAACTAAATCAGCAAAATACCATAATACCTGCTTCCGAAACTTTTAATATCTATTGGATTAAGAATTATTAAACTTTTAGTAGCAGGAAGTTTACGGGTAAAAATGGCTTAAAATTAATTAAATTAAAAAGCTTGCTAACAACTGGTTGGCAAATAATAAATAAATAGTACTTTTAAATGATTTTGTGATTTAAGTATCACTTAATAGTTATTTACATACAGACTGATTCAATAAAATGGACCCCTAGAATGAATCTACAATATTTGAGCTGCTTTTAACTATGTGTAATACCTTGGAGGTTTAACCTCAATAGGTTGAATTGAATTATATAAAAATATATTGAGTTTTTATTGTTTGTTATGTGAGTACCACTAAATGTAAAGAAAGATTATTAAAATACACAAATTTTAAAGTAGGTACTGTGATTTGGATATAGGAAATATATATGTAAGGCTTTGAAAAGTCAAAATTTTGGTACGTATCTCTAAATAAACTCCTTTAGCTTTATATATTTTTTTTCCTCAAAGTTGGTATGTCATTACATACATTTTGACTTTGACATTCTATAATGTAAAAAAATCATTTAAATCGAAAATTGAATGAATAGGAAAATCCACATGAATGTCTCTTGTTTATCTTAAACCGAAACAGAGCTCTTTTCTAAAATAATTTTAATAAATCTAATGAAGGTGTTAATTATTTAACAATTTGTTTTTAGATAATATAAGATCTAACAACTTAAATTGATTAGATTATTTTCTAGTTAAGTACTTTATGACCAACCATACAAATCGAAAATAATCAATAATCACTAGCACGATAAAAAAACTAATGTTGGAAATATTTATTTTATTAAAATTTTATATTACCCATTTCCAACTTTAATACCAATTGATTAATTTAGTTAGGTATATCCATAAAATAAATATTCACTGTGTATTAACTTATACAACTTGCGGAATTTAATTTTAAAGAAAAAATAAAAACAAAATAATTCCGACCACTCCTTTGCAATCATTTAGTTACCCAACAAGTTTGCTATTATCCTAGAAAATCTACCCACGTGCAACTGTGACAGATACATACTAAATTACACTAAAAACAATAAACAGTCCAAAATTACACAAATTCAAACCAATTCATTTTTCAAAAAAAATATCAATCCTTGACCTCATCAAGTGCAGTACGCCGGGATAATTTTTGGCGTTTGTTTGTTTTAAGATAGCACATTTGTTTACACAATTGTCAATCAGCAAAAGCGCGCACCGCACAAGAGTCGTAGTAACAATCAGACTTGTTCTCAAGAGAGACCGTCGTAAGTGACTAAATCTAAAAGTGAAATTACCCAGAATAAGCTGATGCTGAAGTTAGGCGGTTCGAGTACAATATCTGCCTTGATACGATTTTAAGTGGGATGATGATATGTCTCGTCTGAGAACACAACTTTCAGCTATTCTTAAAAGTATACAAGGTGATTAGAATTGTTCTTCAGACAATAAAGCATATGCACACGGAGATAGTAATGAATAACTAAATAAGAGGGTTGTTCTATTTCCGCTGAGACTAGTAAACAAAAAATATATTTATAATTTTTCTCCTCCAAAGTCAATGCATTTTTGCAATTCTCCAATCTTCTGGCCGTAGTTTGTTTATTTCATTTTTAAATGCATCACCACTTCTTCGGCCGATGTAAAACGTAAACCACGTAATTCATCCTTTACCCGTGGAAATGAGGAGTCGTTAGGTTCTAGATCTGAACTATTCGATGAATGATCCATTATTTCTATGTTTTGGGCATTCACATACTCATTTGTCCGAGCTAAAGCGTTATCTTGATGCAAGATGATCCTTCCTCTTGGACGTTTTTCGCGAATCTTTTAAAAAACCTGAGACAAACAAATTATAGTGTACCATTCTGAATTAAGATACGTCCAGCCTCTAGTGCTGCAATGCAAACATGCCCAGTATTCCCTAAAAAAGTGGCGACCATCTTTTTGGTTCGGCATTTTTCACGTACAACTTTTGTTGAAACCGACTCTTTCTCAAAGACCCAAACTCGAGATCATGGCAGTTTACCAATGTTTCATCACCTGTGATGATGTTGTACACCAAATTAGACGATCCACCGTCAAATCGATCTAGTGTAAATCTACACTATCTCACACCAATCGTTAATGTTGCTTGAATGATTCTGACAGTAACGTGCCAGTCCTCTTTAACCATGTTCCGAGTTAAATTAATATTTTTTTCTGTAACTGCCGTTTTAGGCTTAGGAACCCGAAAACTGTCATTTAAGGAAAGTCGACCACGTTGAAATTCATTGTACTACCGCTTTACGGTAGCGAAGGAAGACGATTTATCTCTAAGTACTCGATTGATTTCCTCAAAACACTCAAATCTCACAACGGTAGATATTCATCTGGAGTAACAGCATTATTTTGGCTTAATCTCCTGGTTTTGGTGTTCCATCCTGTAACTTACTTTTATCTGTAGCAATTTTATAGGAGCAAATACCTTTGTCAAAGAACTTATTTAATATTTGTTAATTAGCCTCATGATCAGAGCTCACCATTTGTGATCATCTCCTGAAAAGCTTGTCATCAGTGGGAAACATTAATATATTAAATAACAAAAATTGGAAGGAAAGCTTCTTGAAAGGGCATGCACAAATACATAATGGGAACATATTTTATTGCTCTCAAGAGATAAGATATTTTCCATCGACCTGGCATAGTAGAAAAATGGTCAAATACATCTACGGTTGGGGACTAAGTATATTCCTGTTTGACTAACTTAGGTGCGACCAAATAAAAACACAAAAGCAAAATGTGTATTCAGTCAGTATTCATTTGGGGTAATCGCAGATAAAATACTTAGGCCGGTATTAGCTTATAAAAGATATTCGAAGGAAAATTTCTTAGTGAAATATCTTTGTAAAAGTTCTTTTATAAAATGTAGTAGTAAACAATATATTTTATAAAATATGCAGTAAGTAAATATTAAAAATGATGACAAACAAATTTGGGTGGATTGTCACTACCATAATACTTTTATATCGGAACATCAAATGTACCAATTTTTGTATAACGCCCAGCATCAAGAGTATAAAAATAGAAACAAAAGATTAGATGCGAACAAAAAAATTTCTGAAGTTATAAACACCATCAGTATTTTTTTTATAAATGATATCAGAAAAAGATAAATAAATGGATTAAAGAGCTGAAATTAAAGTTTCCGTGATTATATCTAAAAGTGTAGAATTTTTCCTGTCACCAGCAACCCTTATCGGATTTCGTAAAATGTTTTTTAAAAATACTGTTTTACAAGTAATTTCACAAAATATAGTCTCACCCCATTCGCATATAATTATCCATTTTTCAATCTAGAACGTTTTTGATTTTTTAATAATTAATGTTATAAATATTACACTTAAACCAGCTAAGCAATTATCGTCCTAGGTTTTATAAACTATTATATAAAAGAACTTTGTCAAATATCTTTTATAGGCTAATGCCGCCCTAAGACAATGGAAGTCGGAATCTCGGTAGCAGGGTACTGATATGATTTCATTATGAACTTTTTGGAATCGCCCCGTAATTTTACTTATTCATTCTTAAAATAATTTGTAGGGATTTATTATCGCTCGGTAGTACACAGCTGTTAAAGATAACTGGTTCTCAGATGTTTTGATATTAATAATTGTGTTTGAAATTTGATAAGACCAGTGCATTCCATGTGCATTAAGTTTTGGTGCGTATAAAATTACCGCTTTTATTTATAATAGTAAGAAGACCACACTTGATCTTTTTATTTGCAATTGTAAACAAATAAGAAAATGGAAATAAATCAACAAACAAATTTCTACTTTTATTAAGAATATATTTTATAGCATGTGTAATATTTTTAAATTATAATTTATTTCTTCTTTAAATACGAGTTGCCACCCTTACAATTTTTTTTAATACAACTCTGGATCCAGTAGATATAATTTCCTCACAACTATCAAATTTACCAATTCTGAAATTATTGTTCAAACGAAAGAATGTTAGTTAAGATGTTCAAAACGCCCTCCTCCCGCTTCCAAATATGCACGACATCTCAGCCGGAAGGATATTCGAACTCTCTCTAAAACTCCTACATTAGCTCGGATTTGGTGACATCCTTGATTAATTCGTTGTTGCAGTTTTTCAAGGCTATTTACAGGAATACAGGAATAACGGATACTAAACTTTTTAAATATCAAAAAAAAAAATCAATGGGGTGTTAAATCAGGCGATCTTGTAGGCCATGATACAGACCCGCCTCTTCCTATCCATCAACGTGGAAACGATTTTGTTTATAAGTTTCTATCGTTTGTTTGTACACAATAAAAATATTGCTTCAAAAATAAATAACTCTCTATATCTCCGGACTCAGGATTATTAAGACTTTTTGACTTATTTTGGTGCATACTATACCCTGTTCAAATATTCGACCTTTTTGTTAACACCCTGTATAAAAAATAATTTTGGGACGTCAAAACTGGAAGGCGTTACTTTGTAATTTTGTTGTCTCTGTGGGAATGTATCTATTTTAGTATTTGCAAAGTTCAAAGTAATTTAAAACACGAATAAAACAAATTAGAGGTACAATGTGAAAATACGTTAGCTAAAATGTGCAATTATACCTAATCGAAAACGTGCTGGTGCAAAAATTGAAGTATGTATGTGAAAAGGAGGTGGTACCTATTATACAATTACATACAAACAGGCAACAAAAAATTTTATTGCAATGCATTCAAATTTCGTGGTCTTAGAAAAATCCGTACTTTACTGGAATGGAAATTCGATATTCGCTTTTGGAATCCTCGAATTTTCATTCTACCTGGTTACTAAATATTTTATTTTGAGACATTTCGAAATAAAGTATTATTATAATAATAGAGTCCCCAATAAATCCAAATTATTATTTGTTGTAGTAATTCTTTTATCACTCAAGAGATAACAAGTCACTAACAGCAACTTTAGAAATGGAACACAACTATTTTAATATAACAATGAGATTGCTACTAGTTCCTACTTTATATTTTTTAGATAGACTTTTGTATTATCAACTAAACACTTAAATATTTCCTGTATTATATAGAGTTTTACGCGTGTAATGGGATGGTTTTTTTGAAGTAGAATGGCGATGCTGTTCTAAAAAAATCAGCACAACAAAATTAGGTATTTATAAGATCCATGATAGTTGATTTTTGAAAAAATTACTAAAAATTTGAACAAATCTATTATGTATACGTTACAAACAATATTATAATTTGAAAACAAATTAAAATGACAATAAAATTCAAATCAAAATATAATGTTTTGTATTTAAAATAAACCAGATATTTCGGATTAAATATACTCGTAAAACTATATCAAATTTTGAGCACCCTGTGAAGTAATCAAATTTATTAAATAAATTAGTCTACAGATCTTTCGTGATAAGAAAACACCGGGTCAACTATGCTCAGGCGCACTACCCTAAAATTTCTCCTCATTCTATACCTCATTTAAAAACCAGGAGAAGCGATTTTAATTTATGTTGGCAATATTGGCGGCTCTTTATTGGTCAATAGACAGACAATTTCACACAGAACTGAATAGTGTTAACAATGACTTGACATGATTTTGTTTGACACTGACATTAACAGTCCTGTCACAGACTATAGGTTACGTTCTGTTGCGTTTTACGTGCTTTTTATTCATTTTCAATCAGTTCTTTTGAGAACTCAGTAAGCGCTTTTGTTTATATTTTTTCCATTTTTCGTGTTTGTTATTACTATTTCATTATTTTTTCAACTTATCTTTAAATCAGTTCTTGTCAGAACTCAGTAGGTTCCTTTGAATGAATCTTTGTGATTATGGATCCTTCCACTCAAAGTACAACTGGCCCGAAAAAACAACGAAATCGGTTGAATTTAGGACATTTGGCCATTTTAGAGAAGCAATGCAATAAGCATTTATTGGAAGATAAAAATGGACCACGACAGTGTGACGTCACCAAAGAGCTGTTGGCTAACCTGATCTGTTTCCAAACAAACTTGTATCCACAGATATATAAAGACTTTAAATTGATGTCATGCTGTCATTAATGTTATTATTGTGTATTTGATTAAGTTATTTCTGTATATTTTATTAATTAAAAACATGATATACATTTTTTCAAAGCCCAAAACACAAAAATATAATTTACAACACTCTTCAAAACACAGCATAAACAACAACAAACAAGTTGTATACGATTTGAAAATCTGTGCATGGCATAAAATTTTGAAGTATAAATATGGCCTGTTACTTTTTGGTGTGCAGCAAAATTTTCTTGTTTTATTTATACAACAGACTTTCATTAAAATGTATCTAAGCTTTCAATTTAACCTCTAGCCATATAATTAACTATAGACGTGAGCTAGGTAGAGATAAAAAGAATTTTGATGTTTTTTAATATTGTCTGTTTATTCTCTTGACAAATTTTGGAACTCGGCTCTGAAAACTGAACATACTCAAAGTTTGGTAACATTTCTAGTATTTAGTTGTGTGCATCAATCTTTTCAAATCGCTCCCCCTGAGCTGGGACTACGTGTCAGATCGTATTCTATCATCGCTTTCTATTTGTAGAAATCTATTATGGAATACTACTGTATATAGCAAATTTTTGTACTCTGTGGTACTATAGACTAAACTTCGGGTTTCTTCGGATTAATTTTTCAGTATTAATGTTGACGTTACGTTACAATTTACATGTTCTATGATTAGTGACAGTAGCAGTTAGGAGAAAAAGAAATTATTTAAAACATTAAATATATTGTAACTTTGACCAATTGTCCGTTGATGTGTCCCTGTAGCGTAAAAATGTAAAAAAAAATTTACATGAAGAGGTATAGAGACTGAGTAACTTCCATTTGTTACCTGAAGTCAAAAAAGAATTGAGAGGTCGAAGATTTGAGTCGGCTTTAGAGCTCAACAACGCTGTCATGGGTATATTAAACAGACTATCAAAAAATGTTTTCTCAGTAGTTTGTTACAAGTGGATAAAGCGATGGGATAAGTGTATTGAACAGAATGGAGAGTACTTTGAAGGACAGTTGTTGAAGTTTTTTAAATAAATGTTTCATTTTTAATACTATAGCACCAGTCTCGTTATTTTCTGAGACATCCTCTTTTTACTGCGCTTCTCAAATCTGCTATAATATTATCTAATAGACATAGATCCTCCAGACAGAATTACTCATCTAAAAGTTTATTTCAATAAACATACGAGTGGCGTTAAGAATGTGGCAGTCACTTTACGTCGGTGCAAGTTATGCTGTTTAGCCGTTGTCTACTAACAGGCAGTGTTGTTTTCAGATATGTTAAATACCGAAAAGTCCTAACAACAAATACTTGTCTAGCCTCAAAATTGTTATTCCTAATAAGTCCCTCTTAAAAAAAAACAATACACAGCTTTTCATTTTGTAGATATTCTATCACTATGTATGAATATCCTGTGGAGATATTTTCGTATCTATTATTAGTTGACAACAAATAATAGCGGTACGTATAAAGCTGGTATTATCATGTCAATTTATCATATTCACCTCGAATGTGTTGTTTACATATCAAGTGCATTCACTGCATAAGTCAATTGAGGGTGTAATATTGATTGTTTTGTTCAACTACATCCAATTATTTTAAGGTAAATATTATCAATGATTCACTAACAAAACATTTAGAAAGGAAATCAAACGACAAACAAATGGCGATATTACTAAAAAAATCAAACGGCTTATAAAAAAGTACCCAAGCCCTTTTCGTTTCAAGAATTCATTATCAATAATCAATAATAATGTCAAAACCGATCCTCTTTAACTAATAGGGTAGCAGCTAGGCAAGTGGTTTCGCAAACGAAGTAGCTATTAAACTGAATTAAATTAACACGCGATCGAATCGCGCCAAGACGAGAATAAATTGCATGTTTTGTGTAGTAAATAAATAGGTCGATAAACCTGGACCTAGACAAGCCTTGTACATCGATCGAACCAGGAAAAATATAAAGAGTAGGCCACTTCCCTATCTACTTTCGTATCGGTTCTGGAATGGAGACAGAGCTGAAGAAGTTGCTATTAAGCGACATCTACGAGTTGTTCGAGTACAAAAAATATGGCACTAGGCGCTAGCTACAAAGTTATAAAGTTTTTTTATCGAGAAATAAAACAATTACGTGGGGCCAGCGGGGTCAATTTCATAATGGTATTAAAGACTACTTCAATTTTAAGGTATTCTTTAATTTATGTCAATTATTTCATTGTAATTCTAATTCGCCTGCTCTGCATTTATGTAATACCTTCAGTTTTTTAAATTTATTTCAAATTGATACTGTTCCTAAGTGTGAGGTGTTGCCACGTATAAATATTCGAATAAATGTTTAAAGTGAATTTTTGTATAAACTAATTTATTAGAATATTTTGTTGCAAAGGACTCGTCCTACATATCATTTAAAAATATGTATTATTTTTGCGATTATGAGGGTTGCTATTTATGTATTGAGAATAGTAAGAACAAAAAAAATGAATTTTATCAAAAATATATTTATTGCTTTTCAAAATATTCGCCTTTAAGCTTTATACACTTTTGCATGCGATTGAACCACCCTTCAAAGCACTTTGTCCAGTCAAAAGATGATAGCTTTCAAACATGGTTTTTGAAGGCCTCAACCTCTTCTTCGGGCGATGAAAATCGTTGTCCACGCAGTTTATCTTTAATTTGTGGGAACAAGAAGAAGTCATTAGATGCCAAGACGGGGCTGTAAGGTGGATGGCCCATCAATTCGATCTTTTGGTGTCCAAATACTCGCTTGTTTCACTTGATGTGTGTCAGCTCGCATTGTCGTGATGTAAAACGATTCGTCGTTTTAGATTGGTTTCTCTCAATTTACAGAAAACTTCTGGCAAGTAAATGGTCGTATACCACGTTGAATTAACGGTGTTTTAATTTTCAAGAGCCACACTTACCATATGACCGGTTTTCGTGAAGAGACACGCCACCATTTGCTTCTTAAAACTTCAAGAACGAGTAACTTTTGTTGGCTTTTCTTCACATTGAAACACCCAAACTCCCGATTGGCCTTTTCTTTCTGGCTCATATGCATAAATCCACGACTCGTCACCTGTGACGATGCTGTATACGCTTTTGGATGTACCACAGCTGTATTTTTTAATCATTTTACGGCACTAATCGACACAAGCACGCGCCGACAGCTTCCGATCACCCAAATGTTCTTTGAAATTCTCACGTATGCTTGTCATACTAATGCTTAAACATGCTTCAATTTTCCGATATGTCACATGACGATTATTTTTCTCATAGCATCGATGTTTTCCGGCACAACGACCGATTGTGAACGACCTTCTTTACCTTCGTCCGTGAGCGAACTACGGCCACGTTTGAATTCAGTGTCTCAGCGATATACACTGGCTTTGGATGGTGCTTCATCGCCAAAAATTGAATTAAGTTATTTGATGCACGTCGAAAGCCATAATAAATCATAGCTCGAAAATGTTCGCGAGTTAATTCCATTTTTTGGCCGAGATGAGTCTTTCAACTTACTGTAAACAAACCAAATAGTACTCGCACGTCAAAACGTTCTGAGTAAGTATCCTGTCAAAACTGTCAAATTTAAGATGGTAATGACAGATTTCACTTGGCAACAATGGTGTTGCCAGTTCTTAATACATAAATAGCAACCCTCGTACTCTGTATAATTGGTCAAAAAACATCAAATATATTTTATACAACAACTATTTTGTATATATTAAAAACAAAAATGTACTAATACGACTTTTTTCGTACAAATGATAATTTTCGAAAATAAAAATCGGTCTTTTACCAATAAGGAAATTGACCTGAAAATTTGAATACGTACATGATTCACTAAATGGAAGAGTCAAGCAACACTCACACACGCAAAATGTTCATATCCACTTGGGCGACCGATTACAATTAATTGAACCAATTGAAACACGTATAAATAAGCAAAATGGTAACATGGCACAAGTAAATCCTAATGACGATGATAAATAGGGTTCGAGTCAAGGATTTCAAGCGTTAAATTAATATACACTTATTATCAGCGAATTACCCTAAATTCTCTAATTAGCAAATAATATTGAATCCAGTTAGATGTCGGTTTTCATAGTCGTAATCAATCAGGTTGGACCGACATGCGTTAAAATTAATAGTAATAATTAATAGTAAAATATAACTATACCTATCTGTGACTGTTATTTGTTAATATTCTCTTTTTTTAATAAAGCTTATTATTGAGTAATTATAATATTGCATTAGAGATAATTTGACACTTCAGAGGGTATATACAAAATATTGTAAATTTGTCATTACAAAATTGGTTATTATTGCAGGGTTTACTTAATCTGATTACAAAAAAAAAATTAAAAAGATCTTATAAAATTGGAAATATCTCAATAAGAGTCACTGATATGTTTATAGAATGGTTCACCAAAACGAAAGACCTATTTAAGGCCTGCAACCACTGAACACTATGTACAAGTGAAAATAATTTTAGGTTGTAAAGTATAATGTCCCCGACAATTTTGCTATGCAAATTGATTCCGATCTAATAAAGGAACCGTTGAACTTTTACATACTATTGGGATTCTCTGTAAAGATTTTATATTGAAGTTGTTGTCAATTAATTTGGACGTTAACAAAAACTCTTTAATGCTACACCGAGTTTTCGGAGATTTTATTTCCTTTATCAAGGCTAAAAATATAAAAATATGACATTTGTTTTAAAAATCACTTTAATACATAGAATAATTTTAGCGTAAGTGAGTTTATAACTTTCATATCAACCATAAGAAAATCAAAAGAAACTTCCTTTTATATCGATTAAAATTTTTTTATTACTTGATGACAAAATAAAGTTTTGAATTTCAGACAGTTTCCTTGAAAATACCTAATAAATATATAGTGTTAAGATTTTATTATTTGTTATTTACATTTTTAGAAAAAAAAAAATAAAAAAGGGAAAAAGAAAATATAAAAGAATTGATTTATAACCAACCGTTTAATTGTTTGTTTTATCGACTAAAAGAGAGCAGATAAGAATAAGTATGAACAAATTGTTGTGTATGGCTTTTATTATTTATGGCATTTGGTTTGAAACTAGTTTCAAAAGTTTCTAGACAAAGCATTTTTGAATAATTATTTTCTGAAAAAATTACTTTAGTCTTTGTAAAATCTGCATGATATCCGACTTCAAATTTTTTATTTAATCTTATATCACTTTTGTGGAATGTGATTTTATCTTTTAGGAATCCAGAAGTTTGACCTATATAACATTTATCATACTATAGACTACACCAGATTTTTTTTTAATTTCATTTTTGTCTTTTATAATATAATATACATAGCAAATTAAAGTATAATATATCTTTTATATTTATTATTTAGTGTTATTATTTGCCAACAATTTGTAGCGAAAAAAACGTAACCCAAAACAAAAACTAACAGATATATAATTTCTTGTTTGGACAGTTCACAATATTTTATGTTGTTTGCTGACACAAGCTCTTTGAATAGTTCCTACACAAAAATGTGCGGCATATGTGGGTTTTCATTTAAGCTTGTTGTAAAATTGGGCTGGTCAATTTCGTTTTTTGTTCAAATTAAAAATTTCAAGATAGAGAAATGAAAGCTCGTTCGTATAAAATAAAATTTTAAAAGGGCCTAAAGGTGGGGAAAAAGAGAATTAAAAGTTTTTGTTTTGTTTAACTAGATTTTTTATTTGGGGAGAAAAGTAGAATAGACACTAATTTTTTCCTATATCTTCGGGGTAATCGGAATATTTTGTCTTTGAGTGTTTAACCGACTCCTTAATTTCTATGGCTTACGCGCTTGTAATAATTCTCAATTAAAAAGTAGCCACTATGTATAATTGACGGAATATCCCATTAATCATAGGCGCCGATACCAAAATGAAAATAATTGTTTTGTAACTAGTCTACAACTAATATAGACAATTTTAGAAATTATACATTTACCCCCGATTATTTTCGAAAAAAAATAGTGAAGCATTAGTTTCAATATTGAAACAAAATATGCAATTGATCCATTCGGTAAAAGTCATTTTGAAAATAAAAATTTCTAATTTTTTGTTCATTAAAACTTTAGAAAAATAAGTGAATTACCATAAATTTGTTATAATGAAAACGCATATCTCGCCTTGTCTGATTATTATGGGACTTTTTATTTTTCTCGAGGCATCCTGTACATTAGTCATTTTTCGTATTTCACTGTCGTATGTATTGGTATTTCCGGTTGAGCTTTTTAAATTAGCTAAACTAAACGACATATTGTCTAGCAGCCACAATGAAAGTCAACGTTATTATATGATGTAACGTCCTATGGACAGCACACGCATGATAATGTATATATACTGGATGATGCCTTGTTCATTGACCCACGGCTCCAAGTTTTTATACATTATCAGAACAATTATCTTTGAAAAATTTGGAATTCCTTATCTTGTACGGAATTGGGGCATCAAATTAATAAATCCAGGAATTATTATAATTACAAAAAAAGTCACATGTACATATGATTAAGTTTTATGGATATAATTAAGAAATTTAAAATATTTTATAAAACCGAGTAAGATAAGAAGTGGCTCTAAGTTAACAAGGCTGGATATGAGCTCTGCTAGCTCTAATGACTTGTATGCTATCTGGTTTCCTATATAGTTCCTACAGCTCTTTGTTCCATCTCCTGCTCCATTCATTTTTCTTCATTGATCTCCTCTATATATTCTTAGGATTTTCCGTTCCCCATACTTTTATTTTTTTTATTCAGTTTAAAGGTCCGTAGAGCATAGAGCAATATGCCGAATTACTGTGAAATATAAAAGTAGCTTGGTTAGTTTTAGCACAATTTTCACTTTTAGTTACTTTTGTAGAATTTCCGCTGCTAAACTTCCCCTCTCTATTCCATCTCCTTTGTCCGTCAAAGTAACCCGTAGATATTCAAACTTTTGGACTTTCTCATTATCAATATTTTGATATATTTATTTTGTAAGAGAACACGTTATTAAGTAAGTCCTAATATGAAATTTTTTTAAAATATGAAATTATTGTACTGAATAAATTATTAATTTTTATTTCTAAAACTCAATTTTATTCCATAAATTATAATTACGACCTTATTGACTTCATTAACTTGGACTACTACCAAACCTCAAATATACGGTGTGATGAAAAAATTTAGAATCAAGCTTTTAATTCAATTATGCAACGTGTTTAAGAAAACTCTTCAGACATATCAATTTTATTTTTTTAAATGACACTATTGCCAAGCAAAATTTAAGTTGTAACGTCTTTAGTTTTTGCGGGGTGAGGTCATAGTAAATTTTTTTCAACGGCAACCCCTAGTTTTTTCTCTGGGTTTTGATGGAGAAACTTACCCCTTGAATGACGATATAAAAAAACTAATCAACTCGCATAGCAATTCTGTTAAGAAAATGTCATTTTTTTCAGGAAAACTCAAATTTTATTTTTGACGAAACCACAAATACCCCGTTGAGTTAAAAGTTTGGTTCCAGACTTTATCATCACACCGTATATTTTGCGATATAATATGTACATAAGATAGCTTAAAATAACAAAAACTTGTTTTTTTTAAATTTTATTCATAATTTCAATCCAGAAATAATCGTAATAAAGTTAAGTATGCCATTTTATTTGTTACCTATATATGCAACTTTTCTCCCATTAAGTCTATTTATATTCTAAACCATTTACTTGTTTTTATAAAAAAATAGTCACTATGTATATATGCATATTTTCTTCAATTGAATAAATATAAACAACAGTGATTAAGTTAAGTATCACGGACTGAAACGTATTTATAGCGTAGTATAGCATTATTAATTTCAGAATAAAACTGAGTTTCAAAATCTGAAAAAAAAAGTCAGGTTCGTATTTAATTAAAATAAGTTAATGATGTTTCCAGCAGCACGAAAAAATTCGGCTGACTAACACAATGGAGGAATATGAAATAAAGAAACACCTAAAATATCCTCAATATACAGTATTGAATGAACAACTAAACCTAGTTCAATTATCTTAGATCACCATATGAAGTAAATAATACTAATCAAGGATATTTTTATAAAAAGAAGAATATTGCTTAATACTGATTGGTTGTTAGGTTTATGACATGAAATTTATTTACGTTTTTTAACAAAGATCTGTCAAACTTCTATCTACCTTGGAAAATGGTATTGTCAGATACCGAAACCAAGATAGACCTGAATACATATTAAAACGCTTTGAAAGACTGGTCATTTAAGATAAGTAATATTTATCTTTCCATATTTAATTAATTTTTTGTTCATTTAACCAGTGCGTATTTTTTTTATTTCGGACAATTGTGTTGTATTAATTCTTATATTGAACACTCTGTATAATATTAAGATACTGTAAATAAAATGTATAAGGACAAAAATAACAATTCTGATTTTGATAAGAAAAATGTTAAAAATAGGTAACAACAATTGTCACAAATGAAAAACCAAGATCAAGTTTTCTAGATACATCTTTTATCATTCAAAGTAAACCTACACAAATATATATTTATAAACGAGAAAAAAAAACCGGTGACAGTTTTGCGGCAACAGCTGTTTAACTTAAAATTAATGAAAATACAACTTACGTTTCCAAATATTGAAAAATCCTGTACACCGGTTTACGGTACATTAGAAATCCTTCGACTTTTTCCACCATCATGTTAATGTACACTACACCACCATAGCCAAAATCAAAACATTACACAACAAAAACAAAAATTGGCACTAATTCCAGAAATATGTCGATTTTCCCAACAACGTGCCGTCCCATAATCGCAGCAGGAACACAAAACGGACGGGCCCGTCTATTTTCACGTACGAATACTTTGTTTATCGTTGGATGCCCGGCAAAGAAACAATTACTGGTTGCACTGTCTTTATCGCAACAGTGATAATATTATAAAATTAAAATTGCGTGGAAGCGTTGTCGCATACCCCACAGAGTTCCGGCGCATGCTTACGCGGACACCGAATCATCCCCGAATCGAATATTTGATGTCAAGCTACCCCTATCGAAAAGCGCAATTGTCAGTTCTACGTGGTCTTCCATGTCTTACCGAAAGAAGCGGCGAAGGAAGAATACAAAACAGCGTGGTAAAACAAATATAAGAGTAGACATTTTAGAGACCTTAATAATAATATTGACCAACAGTATAAAACCATTTACAGGACATCGTTTTAAAACAATTATTAATACATTATTTAAAAAAATAAATAGGAAGTAAAAATCAAATTAATTTAAAATCCATTAGACTAGGTTTACCTAATATAAAAACAATATAGTGTCGCAATGAATATCATATAAATTAATAATATTGTTGAAGTATAGTGTCGAATAAGATACTGGAAATTTAATAATACCTAAATTGATGCTGTAACTTTGTCCAAAAGTAAAGGGATCGCAATAAAAGGGGAAGAGCTTAAAAAAATGTTTGTAACAAAAAATAATGGAGTGAAAATTATGTTGTATTAATATATGTAGTTATCCTCTAAATTATAAATTATTTACATTAAATTTATTATGCATATAGTTGAAATTATTCAAAATCTTATCACATTTAAATTTTTATTTGGCATTAAAAATGGCTACTACCCTCGATTATAAATCATCATCGGGTCCCAATGCAGAAGTAAAGATAGAAAATTAAAATTTATAAAAAATAATTCAAGAAAGAGGGAAATATACATACAAATTTTGCTTTAGTGTCGGTTAATATATTTAATAATTTACATAAAATCAAATTTAAAAATTACTACTTAATAAATACAGTTTCCTATATCAACTTTTTAGGTCTTGTTTCCTAGGAACTTTTAAAAATTTTCAATAAACATAATATATATCTAACAATACTTTTAGACATATTTTAAAAAATACTAAAGAAAGTCTCCTTTTTTTAAAAAAAGTCTATAAATTACATTGTGTTTCTTGTAACAGTGTTTATATTGGTCAACGTGGTAGAAGTCTAGAAACTAGAATTCGTGAACATTTTAGAGATATTGAGAAATTGAATCACTAATTTTACTTCAAATTCAGCTTTTGCTTTTGTCATACAAAATGGTGTTATATTATTTGAAATGTTGGCGATACATGAAGTTCACACTAATCCTAATATTAATTGTTTAACTAAACAATTACATCCTCAAGAAAATTTAATTTTTCTTTAATTACCTTCCCTTTTAAATACCTCTTAATTAATAGATTATGAACCCTGACAGAATTTTTCTTGAATAAAAATGATCTTTTTTATAAAAGAAAACCTTCCATAATTTTATTAATTAGATCATTTTTACCTTTTTCCTAGGCTCAATTTTAATTTTAGTCAATTCTGAATCTTCATTTTATATGCCTTTTTCCTTTTAAGATGTCTAGAAAATACATACAAATTACAAGGGATTCAATTATGAATTTTTTAACTTACAATCGTTTAAGTACCTGTAGCTCTTGAATTAATCACTTTAGACCCCAAGTGTGCTAGTTTGTTGGAATTGTTTTATCGGGAGGAATACAGAAAGGCACAAATATACAGGTTGTCCCATTAATAATTTTGAATGCGACGTCACGTGACCAAAAACAAATACCTCATTGGGTAACACAATAACAAGAAAAGATGCAACATTTGCTCTAATTTACACCCCCAAAATTATAATTCTCTACTACTGCCCAATTCTGATATATTACTTGTCTTAATCGTCGTGGGACACCCTGTATATATAATAGGTAAACTCGAGATAAATAAATATTGCTAACCTCATAATTATATTTTGTGTGTACTTTCTTCTTAGGAAAATAAACTAATAAATTATCTATAAACAGAAAAAACTGTAAAGGGCCGAGATTTTCAAACTGTTTTATAAATAAAATTTAAAAATAAAAGCGTTGTTAAATTCCCATCTGTTTAATAATGATTCAACTTGTTTGTCAAAGGTCTCTGAAAAATTGGTATACATCAGTACATCACTTCAACTTAACTTCGATTATCTAAACATTCTGCAAAATATTGGGTTACAATTATAAGATACTGGAACTCCTAAATTTGGTTGTACCTGAAGGGAAAAATCTGACCGTACAAGATAATTTCAAAGGCCTTGAAGAAGTCTGTTAAAATTGATATTGGCCTGTAATTTTCAATTGCAGACTTATCGCCAATTTTAAATATCGTACCTAATTTGGCTTTTTTCTACAGTAAAGGAAATATTAAGGACCTTAACGAAAGATTGAAGATAATGGTTAACAAGTAGGGTAAGAACTCCTGAACAATCTCTTAGAAGATATGATGGTATACCGTCCAAACCAGATATAAACTTATCTTTAAATTTCATAATTATTTTAAATACTGTTGTTGTTTCAGCAATAAATGACAATTCTATATTTATGTGGGGGTATTAAATGAGTTTGCGGTGGTTAAGTTTTGAGTCGACTCAATGAAAATTAACGAATGTATTAACAATTTATTATGGGTCTGTGAAATCTTCTTGATTAAAGGACATTATGCCAGGGATTTTTGACGTACTCTGTTTTTCACGAATTTATGACCAGAATTAAGAAGTAATTATCTCATTTTAATGTTAGATTGAAAATCCCGAATAACTAGTTATTGTCTCTTTGTAAGGAATAGTTGAGAATTATCAGGATGTAATCATTGTTTGGATGGAACGAGTAGAACCGCTATAAAAATATACGTCGATGCATCATAACGACCTCTTGGTTAATTGTACGTTAAGAAGTAAAGAAAGCGTAATATTTCACACACTTGCAGAATTCCAGTACTCGTCATCGGTTTGTTTTAGAAACTACCCGCTCGACCCGTAAAACACTGGAAAAAAGCATATCTGTTTTTAGTTAATTTATAAGATGAACCACAAACCCTTTTAATATTGTATTACGAAATTAATTATTGTTCCTCGATAAATATGTATATTGTATTTCTAAATGACATTAATAAAATCGTCATTAGTAGTGCTTAAGGCTACGATAGTATAAAAAATAAATTCAATAAATTTGTTCAAGCTTATTTATTTTCGCCAAACCTTACTCTGTAAACACCGGTCTAAATAATTCAATTCAATGTCGATTTATTTTGAATAAAATCATTTATTACTCACTGTTACTTTGAAATAAACTGTTACATTTTTATTTTTTTCTCTAATAGTTGGATATATAATTTGTTGGCAACGCTGTAAACCCTTCTAAGAGGGGTGAGACATTTTCGCGTGACTGTCATTGATAACTGCCGAAGATAATGATAAAGATAACAGTGGGGTAAATGAGGAAGCGGTGCGTTGCATATTGCATGCCTTCATTATATCCTGACACTATTGTGGGAAACTTATTTTGTTTTGTAGGGGTTGTATCTGGTAAATTGACCAATATGGTAGAGTTCTCTTTAAAACTCAATGGGATGTTACTTTAAAACTGAGCGTTCATAACTACTTTTAATTAATTTTGATAGCTCACCTTTTGAAGGTTTTTATGTTATTTTTGTTTTCGAGAGTTTTCAAATTGTAATAAAAATAAAAACAAAATCTTCCGAGATCCTAAATATTTTCTTAGACAACCCCCAAACCACTTGGTATAAAAATAAACTTATAAAAATATTTTTTTCTGAAATATACAAAGTTGGGCAAAATGGGTTAATGGTTTTACCAAAAGAATATACCTAATTATAAAATCAAATTTTATTTTGAGCAAATGAATGAATTGTCTTTTAACACTTGATATAAATATTTTTTTTATATATATTTTCATTAATTATAATATTTAAGTTTACTTTTTACTATTGTCTCATAAAATAGTCAGCGACCTATCAAATTGGATGTTGATGAGTTCGCAAAAATCATATCTATCCGGAAAATTATAACTACAGAGCGACAAAACGAAAATCTCTAAGCATAACTAAATATTACACAAAATATTCAAAAACTTTTGTTAAGATCAATTTTTACTTAAAAGAACCAGTACCAAATAAATTTTCTCTATCTAAGTATTTGTCCCTTTTTTTTTAGAAAATTGTTGTTAGAAATTATATGAAAAGTTATTTGGGTGGCTAAATATGTTTATTTAAATACATTAAAATATATTTTTATTTTTAACAATGAATATATTTAGTACTCAACATATCACAAAAAAATATTTAATATATTTTTGTAATTGTTGTTTAATACGGGTATTCTATTGTTTGAGTCACAAAATATTTTGAACATAGGCTTTTGTTTTTCTTATGACACTAATATGACCGTTGGTACTGTCACATCCCTATAATTTAATCAGTAACACATTCGTTTTATAATAATTCAAAAGTTTTACAAAACATATTGTCATCTTTGTTGATCTCCAAAATATTTAGATTCAAAATAGTGGACGTGTTTATGGGTCATAGATAATTAGATTATTACGACTGTTAACTTTTAATTCCAATTTTTGCTTACTTTTAAAATTTTCTACATTACTGCAATAATAAAAACAATTTAAGGCTTCAATTACATATTGTTTTATTGTATGCATTTAAATAATTCAAATTAATGAGCAAAAATTGTATAGAAAGCTAGGATTAATTTCGACTAAATTTATATTACTTTATTATTATTATGCTGAATAAAGAAAACATAAAAATTTCAGAAAGTCCATTTTAGCAAGCTGTTTTATTACCAAGTACCTCATTAAGTGCGATAAAATGCACTTCCTCATTTATCTCTTCTATTGCAAATAAAATGAAATAACCTTATTTTTAATTATTTAAATAAATTACATCCTGTCCCATAATTAAACTAAAATCTCGTTGGTATTTATTAGTATTGTCCAAATAATATATGGACGTTTGTAAAACTATGCTTATTTATTAGCTATAACAAGAAACACAGAAAAAGTTCCGTTATTTTAAATCCTGATTTATTAATTAGATTATTTTGTGATAAAAATATCAAATTCGAACATATTAATTAAACGCAGTTCGTTCAGGGAGGGCTGAAGATGTTTCAAAATATTGTTTTTAAGGGCGACATCTTTGGGGTAAAATTCAATATGTCGGACCAGTTGTATGTCCGAGTAGGTCATATAAAACATGTGCTAATGAATTCAAGCAGATAAATATCACACATACAGGGATGTTAACTGATTTTCTCTATAACAGACAGTCGATCATTGAGTTAACAATACCACTTGATTATACTCATCCATCATACAATAATGCATTGATTTTTATAGAACACGTCCACAATTTATAAGCATAAACCTAAAAATACATATGCTTCATTAATTTGAAATAAGCAATTAACAGACTAAAAGAAGAGTGGACCATCCAAAGGTAATAGTAATATAGAAAGGATAAACGATTTGACTACAAGCAGAATATATTTATATAATAACACATAATAAAGAAACTTTTAAAATGGAAATAAGGAATTGGACTGAAACATAAGTCCATTACTCTTTACAAAAATTTTAAAGTGGGGAGTTGAAACTGGAAGAGAGTACCCATTACTAAGACAACTGATTTTTGCTGACATAAAATTAAAGACAGAAACTAAAGAAAAATGTCAACACAATTAAATATGTTAAATGAAGAACTGAAACAATAGCACAAAAGTAAACATACAAGAAATAAGAAAGCAATGTTAATAGTAGGTTTAAAGGTAATATAAAAATTCTCAAGTAATAAACTTATAGATAGTGAAGATAGTTCCAACACCCATCCTGTATGGAAGCGAATCATGACCTACAAATAAAGCAAAGTAAAATTAGGGGGATACAATTACGAATCAATTAAGAAATTATAGGAACAGGAAAAATAAAAAAAATGCTTTCCAATTTGCTTAGGGAGATGGTAACTGCTGTTCCGAATTTGCTTTTTATTATTCCTGTGACTTGATTAGTATTTACACATGTAATTGTTTTACTTGTATAATAAAATTATTATTAACTGTAATAATATTATTAAATGCCATGTTTAAACAAACTGAAAATAAAAATTTTGGAAAATTGGAAAATAAGTTTTAAAATAAACATTAATTATATAGTAACTAATTATGTTTGTTTATTAGTAAATATAAGAATAAATATATATATATATATATATATATAGGCTACATTTTTAAATGGGGTCATGATAAGTAGTATTTGTAAACTTAAAGAATTATCTTACAGAATGTTAAATAAATATTAAAATTTAAGTTAAATACATACATTTATTAAAAATTATAAAAAAATAATCTTGAACAATTACAATCAATAAGATACTTTTTTTTTAAGATGTCATAGGTAGTTCATCTCAAAAAACCGTTTTTATTGAGAGCCCTTGGCTAGAAATTTTTAACTAAACAAATAACCTATTTAAGTACCTAAAATAAATTTAAATAAACGTGATTTCTATCAAAAACAAATGTTTTTAGAGGGTTTTAAATTACACCTGTAATTATTACAAAAATAATTATAGTTATTAAAAAGGATGTCTGTACTTACATTAGGAATACTGTGGTAGAGTTCGATAGCTGCCGTAAAAATGATTCTATAGACAAATTCTAAATTTGTAACACTTTAGCCATAAATGGAATTCATTAAGAACAATTAGCAAGGTGTCTATCATGTCATAAATGACATTAATTATTGTACACCAACGTCAGTCAAATGTCAAAATCGGAGTAGTAAAGAATTACCAATCGAAAAGCTAAAAATCCCTGAGAATTGTATCAACATGTTTTCCGTAAGCGCTAGCTGTACTGATAAACAATAATACTAAAGTCATTAAATATTAGTAGCCTAAATTTAGATTTATTTTTCATATTGGGTTATAATTAGAGGGATTACAAAAAGTTAAATATATAGTTGATTTGATGTGAAGACTACACCATTATTTATCTTATGTTGCGAATATCATAGTCTTGCCTTTAATTTATATTTTTTTCCAAGGTTGTCATTATTATTACAACTTGCCCTTCTTTGGGAAGCATAAATTTGGCAACGTAATTAGTAACAAAATGTCATCTAAACGGCCGCTTGAATGTTCTAAAGATTTCCCTTGTTTATTGGGTAAAAATAGTTTTTATTACTTAAAGTAATTCATTACTGAGTGAATTTTTACTCAAAGATTAGATTATATTTTTGGTGGTCGCTTAGACCCCTTTATACTATTTTTATGCCAACAGAGGTTGTTTTCAAAGTTTCTTGAAATAGTTAAAAAATATTGTCACCTGTAAACAATATTAAAGCAAGGTTGTCTGCACTAATCAAAATCAACGAAAAAAAGAAAACTTAATAAATATGGTAAGTCATTTGTTTCTTTTGTTGAGTCAACAATGTTTCAAAAATTTGTTTTGTTTGTAGCAAACAGACGATCCACCCTATTTGTCTGTAGGTACAGCAGTTAGTGCTAAATATAAGGGTGCTTTTTGCGAGGCTAAAGTAAGCAAAGTTGTTCGACTAGTGAAATGCAAAGTAAGTCACTAAAAAATAATTTAACTCCTATTTTCATCAATTGATTTTTTAGGTAACATACAAAATGGGATTAGGCAATTCTACACTCACAGATGAACAAATTAAAGGTACTCTTAGAGTTGGCCAACTTGTTCAAGCTAAACATCCAGACAGAAAGGAACTTATTGATGCCACAATTACAAAGATTCAAGACTGCAGCCAATATACAGTTGGCAAGTATTTTATGAGAAAGAATATTCTATTTGGATACTAAAAACTTTTAATACAAAAATTCTTATACTGTAATTCATACCCTACTAGTTAACTATTGTTTTGAAAGATATAATGCCAAGGCTTTCTGTAAATACAAAACAGATGTAAGGCTAACTTATAAAAGGTTAAGAAATGTTATTCTAGCTTTATTAAGAAGAGAGTATTCAACTTATTTACAATTTTTAAACAGACAATCAATCTAATCTAGTTTCTTTAAAATATTAAAATATATGAAAATTAAAAATTCTAAAAACTAGATATAATCTGTACCTATCTGTTCCAAATAAGTCTACAGAATACTTAATTTTTGAATATTGAACAATTATAATAGAGGAATCAATTTATTTCATAGAAATATTAAATTCAATATAGTAGATACTGATGAAATAAATTTAAAAATTCTGATTATAAAATGGATAAGCATTCTTCTTTTAATATCATAATTGTTAGAACTAGCAGCATATATACAAATTAACAGACTTGTAACTAATAATAAACTAATACTATTCTAACGATATTAAAAAAGGTTATAGTACATGATTTAATTTGCTTCAATAAAATTCATAGCTTAGGCCAAAAAAATGCTAGTGCCCTAATTTCATTATACTTCAGTAAAGCATTTGATAGTATTAATAATCGGTTACTCAAATTTAAACTTTCATATGTTGACTATGGACTCTTGTGCTCTATATTTAATGAAACTTTATTTAACACAATGTACAGAAATGATTGAGATAAGTAATCAGTCAAAACAATTTGTTAAATCAAACAACTTTTAAAACCTGCAGTGAAATAATACCAATATTTCAACACTCTTAGGGTTAATCTTTGATAACAATTTAAGGTTTGAATTACATGCATATATTTTTGTGATGGTGTACTTCTATTTTTATTGGTTGTTTTATTTTTTATTTCTTTAAATGTATAAATCAATATATATTGTTTTTTATTTCAATTAACAAATTAAAAATTACATTGTAGTTTTTGATGATGGAGATATCACAACTCTAAGACGTACAGCACTATGTTTAAAAAGTGGCAGACATTTTAATGAAAGTGAAACTTTGGATCAATTGCCTTTAACTCATCCAGAGCATTTTGGAAATCCTGTTGTTGGTGGTAGAAGAGGAAGAAGAAATCGTCAACTGAAGTAATTAAAATCATTTTTTTCTCAGAACAGAAATTATCTATAAATAGTTTTATTAAATTCTTCTTTGCATATATAATTTCTTTAATTCACTGTAGTAAATTTCATTTTTACATAATAAAAAATAGAACCCTCGAACATTTACAAGTTAACAAAAGGCTATTAATTGAGGTTTTGAGCCTGTGATTGACAGTTGTATGCATCGTGTCTGTATATTATATTTTAGCTTAAAATATGTTCCGTCTATGGAACTGATCGCTACATTCATAAAATAACGCATACATTCGTTTTTAACTACAAACAATTTTGATGAAAAACTTCACGACTTTAGTTTTCTGTATTTTTAACATTTGAATATATATGGTGAACAATTTTTGAGGTATGTCACAGATATTTTTGTGAATGGATCATTATTTTTCCAGTTTTTGGCTTTGCTATCTGCACTGATTCTAAAAATGTGTCATTAGTTGCTTCAAGTGGATAGCAGTATTCTCAAAGTGATATGTGTCATTGTGGTAGATATCTGTGCCATACAAACTCTAGAGGAGTTATGCGAGAGGCGATCTTTGAGGAAGACATTATTGGGGATGGCTGCATTTGATATAATTATATTTATTTGAATCTTACGTTCTGTATAGCAGACTTTTATAACACAATGCTTTGTGAATAGACAAAAAATGTGTTGTTGGGTTTTCACCATTTAGTTTAGATGTTTCAATGTTGTTACTAAGCATAGACCCAAATTGATGTTGGGGTTCCAGATTTTCTTTTTGTGTTTTGTTTTTAATTACTTTTTAGGAAGATTTATTATTGGCAACAGGAAAATGGTTCTGAAATTTTTGGGTTGTGTGTGAACTATTGCTATTTTTGGCTCTGTGACAATCGGAACAACTACTTGTATGTGTGTTCCGATCATAATTGTGGGACTAATTATTTCTTACTATCGTTACAAAAATTATTTTTATAGAAATATTGTTTTCTAATATTGTAACTTTAAATAATTAGGGAAGATAGCAGTGATGGAGAAGTTGAAGAAGAAAACGAACCAGATCTTGAAGCTTACCTTTTGGATCTTAAACGTGTTGTTAGTATAGAGACAACTGAAAAGAAAAGAAGCAAGGATAATTGGTTCCCAGGCCTAGTGGTCATTCCATCAGCCCAACCAACTGTTCGAATTAATATGAAAGATGAATATTTGATTAGATCATTTAAAGATGGCAGATAGTAAGTTTATATGTACTTTATTTATTTGCCACAAAATTATAAAAAGTATTTTCTATTTCTTTAAAGAAATATTGTCTTATTTTTAATTGTTTTAGTTACACTGTTCCTAAAAAAGAGGTAACTGAATTTAACAGAGAATTGGCTGAAAAAGTAGAAAGTGCTGTATTGAGTGAAGCAATACAAAAAGCAGTAAAATTTTTGGATCACAATGAGCTTCCTCCGCATTGGGAAAAAAGTTCGTTGTTCCATTCCCAAAATGTTGACAGTGAAAGTGATGAGAATTATTCAGATGTAAGTATACATTTTCTAAATGTGAAATTTAAATTTACTTGACATTTTTTATTTTAGAGTTCTGATGACGAACCAAGTGAAGAAAAGGATCGATTTGTTGCCCAACTATATAAATTCATGGATGAAGCAGGTACTCCTCTCAATAAAACGCCCACTATATCCAATCAAGACATAGACTTGCACCGCCTCTTTCGCATTGTAGAAAAAATGGGTGGATATAATCGGGTAACAAATCAAAACAAATGGCGGACAGTTAGTCTTCGTTTGCATCTCCCGGGAAGCCAGAATACCTTCAACCAAGTTAAAGCTGTCTACAAAAAGTGTCTTTCAAGTTATGAAACGTTTTATCGAACTTTAGGAGTGACTATGTTAAATCACACAAGACCTACAAAGAAGAACAAAGGGCGAAGCTTAATACGTGACAGGGATAGAAGTACACCTATAAGTAGCCCAGCTTCTGCCCCTGACAAGGAAGAAATTTCAACTGAAGAGAAAAAAGATATTGTGCCAATAAAGGAGGCACCACCAGAACCTGTTGTCAAGTCAAAACGAATTGAGAAAAAGCGGGCATTAGCTGTAGTCTCATCAGAAATTAGTGATACTAATTCTAGTGACACCACTGATCCATCTGATATTACTAAGGATACTCCTAGACCCAAGAGAGAAAAGATCGAAATTAAAAATGTTAAAGAAAAAGAGAAGGATAAAAAGGTAAAACACATTGGTGAGAAGATAAAAACTGTAGTAGAAAAAATTGAAGAGCAGCCTAAAAAAGAAGAAGAAGAAAAGGTATTATTTGGTTTATACACTCATGGTCAAAATTATCGAATATTTCAAAATTGTCATATATTTTTTGGAAAATACAAATTCTGAAAAATCAAGTCATCAAACGAGGAAGAGCAGTTTATTTTATAAATTTTAATTGAACAATATTTAGTTTTTATGAATAGAAAATTGTGAAAAAAAATTATTGCTAAATGTTATCAAAATTAAGAATATGTAATTTCAACTTTAATGTCATTAGGAGGACAAATACTATGCTTTTGATTAAAATAAAGGCATATTTAATAACGAGTATTTCCTCCTCGAGCTCTTATTACTGCTTGCATCCTTCTTGGCATACTTAAAAGTAGAGTTTGAATGAATTCTTGAGGAATTGCATTCCATTCCTCATGTGTTGCTATTCGAAGCTCTTCTTTCGTATTTGGAGCGGGACTTCTTCGTCGTATGCGGCATTTTAGATGATCCCATATGTGTTCGATCGGGTTCAAGTCTGGGCTATATGGTGGCCAATCTAATGTTTCAATCTGGACTTCATTTAGGAAATTGGTCATTATGTTAGCTGCATGTGGTCGAGCATTATCGTGCATTAGTACAAATCTCTCGTATCCAATATGGCCAACATACGGCACAACATGCTCTTGCAGGATATTTTCAACATACAAATCACTAGTCATTCGTCCAATTACCTCCACAAGTTCGGTACGTCCTTCCCAACTGATACCTCCCTAAAGCATTATACCGCCACCTCCAATACTAACACTCTCTATAAGATTGCAGCTGGCGTACCGTTCGCCTACTCTTCTGTAGACGTGGTTTCGTCCATCTGGCTTCCATAATTGAATTCTGGTCTCATCCGTAAAGAGAATAGTTTTCCATTACTCGATATTCCACTGAACATGAATTCTTGCAAATGCTAGTCGACGAATTTTGTGAATATTAAAAAGACGTGGAACTTTGGCAGGCCGTCTTGGCTTTAAACCCGCTTCTTTTAACCTTCGTCTAACTGTTTTCGAACTAACATTAACTTGCCTTACATTTAGTAGCTCATTTCTGAGATTCGTAGATGTCAATGTGCGGTTTCGTGTGGAACAAAGAACCAAAAAGCGGTCATCCCTTGCTGTTGTAGACCTTTTACGCCCTTGACCAGGTCTTCGGGCATAATTTCCAGTCTGTTGAAACCTTTGTAAAATTTTCGATATAGTAGATTGACTTCTTCCGAGACGTTGTGCGATAATGTTTTGTTTCAATCCTTCCGTTATGTAGAGTTACAATTTGTACCGCTTCAACTTCATTGCAGTGTCTAATTGGTGGCATACTGTTGTTTTAAATAGAGAAAAATGCAAAAGAGAGTCAGTCAGTCACTAGGTATCACTTATTTACTTCTCCACAAATAACTTAATTAGCTATAGGTACTTAAATAATGTAACACAATCTTTATGACAGAAGACACGAGAAACAAAAAACGCCATTATTATTAAATAAACGTCAAAATATTTATGGCACATGATTATATTCGCCTACTAGATGCATAACAATTACCACATAAAAGTTTACGGAGATAATTCAAAAGTATTTTCAAATAAAATTGATTATAAAAAATATTCGATAATTTTGTCCATGAGTGTAGATATAAAAGATTTTATAATGATATAGCATTCAATTTTAAAAATAAATATTTACACTTTATGTTTTTGTTTCATACTTATATATTTTTATACATATACATATTTATTTTGCAGGTACAAAATACTCGTTCTAAAGCACAGTCTAAACAAAAGGATGCTCCTATATCATTGCCAGAAAAGAAAACTGAATCTAAAGCAGTGAAAGATATCAAACCAATTCCTCCTAAATCTAATAAAAAACCCATAGCTCCTACACCTACTGAAGAGGAGAAAAAGAAAGGAAAAAAACGTCCAGCTGAAGAAAAACCCGCAACACTTGAGGCTAATGACAAACAAGCACCTCTTGTACATAATGTTTCCGTTGGAGATAAGCTAAAAGTTTATTATGGGTCTTCAAATGACTCCAAAGTCACATATGAGGCTAAGATTATTGAAATTGACAAAGATCAGTCGGGACAAGTTTATTTGGTACATTACACAGGATGGAATAATAGGTAATATACCGTTTAATTTTTTCCTGTCTTTGTTTCATTTTGGACTAGACTCGTTTTCTCTGCTTATATTATTAATATATGAATATGAAAATACCTCCAACTGACTCCAAGAAACTTATTTAATAGTATATTGGAAAGTGTTTGTTATGTTCATTTATGTAATGACCTTTGTTGATATATCAATATATTTTCAGATATGACGAGTGGATTCAACCTCAAAGAATAGCTGAAAATTTAAGTGCTACTAAAAAAGCAAAGCGTTCTAAACAGCCTAGTACTTCTTCAAATAGCAGTTCAAAAAGTCAATCTCAAATTCCAAAACCAATCTCAAAAAGAACAAGAGTAACTTCTGTTTCTGCTAGATCGTCAACTACGGAAGTTCCAAGGTCTACTACCCCGTCTAGTGTTACATCTTCTGGGAGTAGAACCAAGAGTCCAGCAACTCCAGCAACAAGGTCCGGTGTAAGATTAAGAAAAGGTATATATTCCTCAAAATAGTTTTTTAAATCATTGGTTTAGTTGACTGTAAATTGTGTTGAAAAATGTAAGGATTTATGTATATGTTTGAGTAAATATTGAATAAAAATTCTGTTTTTAAGATTCAGTAAGGCGTACCAGAAGGATATCTGCACAAACTGACATCTCTACTCATACAGAATCTGAAAGTGAAGGTACAGGAAGTGACTCCGAAGTTTCTAGGACCAGAAGTCGCAGTAAATCTGAAAATGAACCAGAAATAAAAACTTATAGAAGACGACCTCCTAGAGCACCTCTTTTGGTAAGCTTATATAGATTAAATTAGACTAGTCTGTTTTTTTTTGGAGTATCTTGTCTAAGTGGATCTTTTAACTAGACTCCATAATTTAGACAGAGATTTTTCCATGTAGCTGTCTGGTTTTTTAAATTAGCAAAGCCTTCTCAAGAGTTATTATTCTAACCACTTTTCTGTTATAAATTATTTTCATTAGCCATATCCTGTTTGAAGTGCCGCAGAAAGGTTCAGGAACAAACGGTCTTGACAGTTCCTTCCAGACCAAAGAGATTTTTTTGTTACACCTGTCATATACAGTATTTTTAAAATGTTTCTTTATTGTACATAGAACCTCATGGACATCCGTAATAGATAGAAATGATTGTATTCAATCTATTCATTGACAGTATCGTTGCCTACTCCTGTTCCTTATATGTCTTTGTAGGACTTCTTGTAGTAGTAATGTATTAATTCTTAAATTCACTGCGCTTCTATTCTAGACTGATTCTAAAAATTATGAATTTGTAGCCCAAATTGGATAAAAGAAAAGAGCGGGAAGATGAAGGTCCACTAAAAGAAGAACATGAAAAAACCAGATCTAGAAAAATAAAAAAATCATCTGATAAATCTACAGAGGAGAGCGAAGACGACGGAAATCCGCCAAAAGGTCGAGATTTTGATCTCAATCAAATCAGATCAGAATTGAAAGGTTTCTCAAAAGCTATAAAACTAACAACTGTAGGTTCAATAGATGACAAAGAAAGAGGGTCCTCTTCAGATGATTCTTCAAATCCACCAACCTTAGAAAAATTACCGGAAATTATTGACGAATCTTTAGAAAAGAAAGATAAGCCTTTGGAAAAATCTTCAAGTTCTGAAGACGTATATGAATTTAAAGAGCCTGAACCTTTTGAGTTTGAGAACAGACCAAAATTGGGAGATGAGAAAAAGCGGTTGGGATCGAGACTATTTGAAGATGTAGATAAAATTCCAAAACTTAGGACGCTTAGTGTACCGTTAAGAAAACAAGAAGAAATTGAAGATTCTGATGATGATGAGGAGGAAACTATTATACCAATGTCACCGCCTAAAGAGGAAGAAGATCCTTTTGATAAATTAGTAGAATCTCCAAGCTTTAATTTAATAAAAACGATAGATAGAGTTGTAGAAAATAAGGAAAAAGTGGTAAGGAATATTTCAGATGACTCTATGAGTCTTTTCCGTGATTTACCTCCAGATGCTTCTGATGATTATAGTGGAGATATGGAACTTTCTGATTGTGAATCTCCATCGCAAATCTTTACCACATCTCCAGAGAAGATGGCAAATGCCAGTCTTTTTGCTAACAGTAATTTCTCCAAGCCACCTCCAGACCAAAACACATTAGATTTGGAATTTTCGTCATTAGGACAAGCGGATGAAGGTAAAAATAAAGATAGCGATGATGAAGAATCTATAAGAGAACAAATTCAAAGGGTCATAGCACAAAGTTCAAGTACTGATGATGATAGTAACGACGCTTTAGCCATAGGAACCTCTAACTTTAGTTATTCAATGAAAAAAAGAGATGAACCATTACCCACAATGGCTGGTATCTTGGGCATTAACATATGTGAGCCTTCTTTCCCAAAAGAGATTCAAGAAGAACCTAAAACTGAAGAAATCAAGGATGAAGTAAGTTTTTAAGTTTATGAAGATATGAGTGTATTTATTGATTTATTTTTAGAGTAAAACAGCTGTTGTATCAGAACCTGATCAAACTATTTCTACTGATAAACAACAACATATTTCACCTGCCTTACAAGAAACAGACAGTGCATTATTGGAGTCCATTGTTTCACAGCCTCCAGTGTCTTTAGATATGAAACTTGAAGAAACCTCTAAAGAATTGAGTAATATTAAAACTGGTACTAAAATTGCTGATTCCATTCTTCAAAAGTTTAATTCAATTAAGAATGAAATTGCTGCTAAAGATTCTCCTAAGGAAGAAGTAGAAGAAGAAAAAGAAAAAACAGAAGTAAAACTAGATGTAAGTTTAATTATGTCCCAAGAATATTGTCACTGCTTTTAATAAAAATTTGTGAAAAATTAGTCTATAAAAAATGATAATTTTTTAATTAGAATAAATAGGAACTGTTTCTTCTAGATTGTACCAAAAGAAGAACCAAAACTTGAAACAGAAGACTGTAAACCACCTCAAGATGAAAAACCATGTTCATCTGAGATAAAAGCTGATCAGAAATCTGAAGATGATGACGAAAACGCAGAGGAAGAGATTCCTTCACCTCCAATTGAAGAACCAATTAAAAAATCATCATCTAGTCCAAAATTCGATATGCCTGATGTAAAGAAAAAGAAAAAAGTCCTTAGTAGAGCTTATATTGATGAAAGTGAAACTGATAGCAGTGATTCTGAGCAACTAGTAATAGCGAGATCAGACGACGATTCTCAGACAATTTCATTGGACATTAAACCAGATACTAAAGAAAGTGATAATAGTAATATATTCAACAAACTTCAAACCACCGATGATTCTCAATCACAAGAGGTTTTAAATTACTTTGACACCAAAAAGGTAAATTTTATCAATTATTTTATCTGAATTTATTTAAGATTTTGCAGAATTTTATTCGCTCTTTGTATCTTTTTTAATAAATAACTAGTTTGGCTAAATTATTAGCCTGAGAGTAATCTACTGGGTCTTAATGTACTTGTTATGCTTGTGTTCGTGACTATTATTTAGAATGTAAAACGCTTCTTTATACAGGAGGAACCACAAATTCCTTCTCCATCTCTTATGGAAGAGGAAGTAAAAGCTGATCAACCTGAAGCGCCCAAAGAAGAAGATCCAGATCCGCATTTACATTCCCTTCTTTTATGTGAAGAAGAAATTCCAAGAAGTCCAGCGCCTCCTAGTGAACCACCTGGTATTCAAGAAAATAAAATGAAATCTGTTTTAGAAATGCCTTTTGCGAGTGCTCCCAGTACCAGCAACAGCAAAAGCATGCTATTGGAGCAGAAAAAATTACCGCCTGCATCATCTGTTGAGTTACATGGTCCTCATGGAGAACGGGAAAGAGCACAGAAATCAACTGTGTTGGATAACACACCACCAACCACACCTGAAAGCACTATTAGTAACTTGTCCCCTAGAGGGTGAGTATGGTTATGAAACCCTTGCTGGAAAGTAATAAAGGAATCGCCAATTATGATCAGAGCAAATAACAAATTATTAAGGAATATCTACTTGTTACAATAATAGTTGTCTTTAAAGACGGATTTAGTTTTTACATATCTATGTTTTCTGGGCTCATCAGTATTGGCGTTTACTCTACCAATTTTTTAAGTGTATTATTAAGTTAAGCGATATTTTTTTGTGTTAATGGGATTATATTATGTTATTTTCAGCGATGCTGGTGGGCTTTCTCCAACTCTCGGTGATATTGAAAGTGGAAAATCAAATGATATCGAAGCTGAATACCCAAGGCAAAGAACGTCGATTAAAGTTTCTCCTTATAGCGAAGAAGGTAAACTTATTTCATTTGTTATATTATTTGTTTTAATAAAATATTGCTAAATGTAGATACACAGATGATGGGAGAAATGAAGAAACCAGCTTCCTGTAAAAAACGACGAAAATCGTTAAGAAATTCTGAAGATACAATGCCTCTTTCTAGTAAAAAGAACAAGAAAAACAGATCCAGACACAATACTGATAGTGATGATACTTCGGAGTATTCAAACGCCGAAAGTACAAAAGTATCTTACAACAGATCTAACAGATCGCCGAGACCTTCGAAGTATAATTTCTATGTCGAATTTGGTAAGTTTTCTGTGTAATATTTTCTTTTCGCATACTAATGTTTCTTGAATAAAATTTTAATTCAATATAGATACGCTGATTTTTTTTACTATCTTCTTTGAAGTCACTTAAACTCTATTATGTTGCTATTATTACAATTCTCGGTATGTTATAATTCTAGTGCATGTTTCTTAATGTTGTCATTTCAGATCCGAATTTAGATAGTGGTCAACGAATAGCGGTGTTGCAACAAAAATTATCTGAATTAAGAAAGACCTATGCTGATGTGAAAGCTGAACTTGCAGCAGTAGAAAGAAGACGAAAAAAAATTAGAAGGCGGGAAAGAGAAGGTATATTTTTTTTTGAACGTTTCTATTAATTTTGGTTTCCTATCGATTATGTCAAGTGACAAATAAGCGTTTTTTTGGATGAAAGCCTTTTTCTAAATCATATCCTAATAACCAATTCGAATATATTCAGAATTTGCTAGATGCGTCAATCTAATTTTGTGCTCAATAAACTGCACTAGAGTATTTATCTCAAGCACATAGTTTTTTCATTACTAGCGACATATTTTTAGATGTTTCTCTTTGGGAAGTAAATAAATAAGTTAATATTACTGTTATATTAAATACTTAAAAACTCAAAACTAAACGAACGACAGCGTAACATTGTGTTTTGTATAATTATCTCTTTTAAGTGTACTGGGTGTAAAGTCTGTCATCAAAATGGCACATTTCATTGCTAAATAGATAGAAATTAATTTCGTCCTAATCTTCACGCTTCATAGAAAATGGTGGTATGTAAAGGGTAAGCATTTTTTATTATCAGACATTAAAGGTGCACTAGTAAAATACAAAGTATATACAAACCTACCGTCGACTGAGACACGTGTTTATAGATGAAACAAAAAGACCTGTCGACAAGTATCGAAAAGTTGGCCAATAATTGTCACTGTAAAGCTCATTCAACTCTACTAAAATTACTTCTCAATTAAAGTATTTATTTAATTAACTATCTTTTCCTTTATTTCAGCTTTAAAGGCAGCGAAACAGGAGATGGCCTGTGCCTGATCCAAAAGTGCTAGTTCTCGTAAAGTTATTTTATAACAGCAGACAGCTAAAAGCTGGTCTGAATTTTGTATAGATTAGTTTCTTTCTGATTAGAAACATACATTTTAATATTAAGTTTTAATCAAATGGCCGCGACACATTAATTTTTATATTTGTATTTTCTATTAGAGTTAGTGCTGAAAGTATTCATATATTTCTTCTGTATATCTAAATATAATATTTGATAACGGATATCTCCTAAATATATATGTTTATTTTAAACAATATTTAACAATAATTGTTGCAATAAAATTAAACCTGATTTTTTTAAATTATAAATATTAACACAGACATCATATAAGGTTATTAATTGTTATTGTAAATAATGTTTTATTTCAAACCCAATTCCAAAATATATTCAAATATTTACGTTAAGTTACTTTATAACATACGTAAATTATTTGTATAAATATTTTAGATTAAAATCGTGATGTTTTTTGAAAATGAAACGCTTCCGTTATCTTAAAAGGCAAGTTTTTGAAAAGCCTTTTCAGTTCGATTTCCTCAGCTGGTTATTTTTAAGCAGCCTATAATTTCATGCAACAAAAATATAAATATTGAAAATTTTTGATAATTAAATTTAGCTATAGATTTTCACGTTTGAAGTTAATAATTTAAGAAGCAATAGAAAGGTCACTTAGTTGAATAGAGTATTTTGATTCAAACCCCACTGAACATTTTCTATTTAAATAAAATTCATTATAGGAGGTGATCGTTATGCCGAAAAAGTTGCAAAAAAGTATTTTACAGAGTTTTATATTTCTTGTATGAAGGATAGTGACAAAACAAAGACTGAAAATATAATAGAGGTGTACCAGAAAATATATATTTTTTTAAATAAACAAATATATTTTAAAATGAAATAATTATTTTGTATATACTAACATTTATTGTAATTCAGTGTTTTATACTCTGCTGTTAACCGTCCTACAATTTTTTGTGGGAAACATTTTTACAAATTTCGCAAAAAAAAAACTTATTTAAATTTTCACTAAATTAATTGAAAATTTAGTTTTACAACATGTATATAGTCTTTTAAGAGATATCATTTATCAATTATTAATATCTTTTTAATATACTATAAATTTTTTGTATATATACATATATATAAAATATTTAACTGTAATTATATTTCTAATATTGTAATTTATATAAACACATATACATATATTGTTATTTTTTTGATAATTTGACAACTTTTTGTGAATTTATATTTTATTTAGCTGTAATGTACTACTAACTTTAGGTAATTTAGAATTACAAGTCGGAATGAAAGTGGATGTCAATATTTTTTTTATCAATTTTATTTATTTAGAATATAGTATTAAAACTAAAGTATGCCTTTAATTTCAAGTTTGACAAGCGTTTGTTAACTTTAAAAGAAGAAATTTATTTGCATAAATTGAACCCAATAATTTAAGCTCTGTAATGCAAAGAGGCATTGAGACGGTCCAAACTTTCTAAAGAATTATATTTGTCATTAAGTTCCAAACACCTAAATTTGGTTGTTCTAAGTAGTCTGGATTGTTTGGAGAACAGTGTGCTTAGAATATATAGAATACAGTTCCCACAGATTATTTTTACCGACGCATCATACGTAATAAGCATGAGAAATAATAAATTCTTAATTAAACATTGTATTTTGAAATTTAAACAGACGTGGCTACTGCTTCGATGAACGCTATTTGACATTACGTTACACAGATATTTAACTCTAAATTACACTAAGTATAAATATTCCAAATGTACAATGAAATATTCGCTATTTGCTCTATTGAAGTATATATACTTACTGTAAAAATAAAAACTTTAACATTAGTCAAATTAGAAAGTTAAAATAGAGAAAATGCATCGATCAAAGGTTGTGAGAATTGTCCGCATTACATACTTCTCTGCTTAAACAGATAACGATTGCTATTATCCTACATTTTACCATTACCATTTTTAAAAATACGCAATGTGTTTTAATTTATCAGATATTAATGATACAGGGCGCAGCGGTAAATATCCGTTGAATAAACTGTATATCATAAATACATTTTTAACTTCTTTATTTTATTTAAAATTCGATAGTGTGTCCACTGTAAAACATTTAATAGTTTCAGTATAAAATTCCCTTGTTAATTTCCTTAAAAGAATAACCAAATTTTAAAAATCAAATGCCTTAAATATCGCCAATATATAAATTTTTATTTTTTATGTTATAAAAATTTTAATAAATCCTTTTGACATTTCTGAATATAATTGCAAAAACGAATCCAAACACAAAGGTGGTCATTTGCTTCAAAAGATTTAGAGGAAAGTGCATTTTAGGTGGTGCCAAAGCTTTTCTTAAAGTACTAATTTTCTTTTCACTATATGGGGGGTACCGTAGTGACCCCACTTTTTCCCCTAAAGTGCTTGTATCCTTATGCAGAACGGATTTTTTGTGTACAAACGTGTCAAAACTGAATTTCCCATGATAAGAACCCATTCCACTACTACCAACACCTCCAAACGGTAGGCCTGCAACTCCTGCATGTGTGAGTGTATCGTTTATAGTCACTCCCCCTGCAGATGTATTTTCTAAAATTTGGTTAATATAGTCTTGATTCTGCGAAAATATATACAAAGCCAAAGGTTTTTCTTTGCTATTTATAAATTTAATGGCTTCATAGGTGTTTTTTATCACCACTATTGGTAATATGGGCCCGAATATTTCATCTTGCATGATTCTATCGGATGGTAAAACATTTGTAACTATAGTTGGAGCTATATATTTGTCTTGTTTATCAATATCACCACCTACTCCTACTGAACAGTCTTTCATCAACGATGACAATCTTTCAAAATGTCTATCATTTATTATTCTGCCGTAATCAGGCGAGTCTTTCGGTTCATCCCCATAAAAATCCTTTAGAACTTTCCTACTGGCACTTATAAATTTTTCTTGGACATCTTTCGTACACAAAAGGTAATCGGGAGCAATACATGTTTGGCCTGCATTAATACATTTTCCCCATAGGATTCTTCTTGCAGCTTGTTCTATGTTTGCTGTGCCATCCAAGAATACAGGACTTTTACCTACAAAAATAGAATGTTGAATCAACCAATAAAAACGTAAACATTAACATCATATAGAGTAGAAATTAGAACGTTTAAACAATATCTACATTGATAAAACCTAAGCAAACTCCTTTATTATTTTTGAGATTTAATACATGAAAATATTACCTCCAAGTTCCAAAGTGGTTGGTGTTAAATGTTTAGCTGCAGCCGCTTGTACAATTTTTCCAACAGACGATGATCCTGTATAAAATATATAGTCGAACTTTTCTTTTAAAATTTCAGTCGTTTCCTCTGCACCTCCTTCCACTATTTGATAAGCTTCAGTGTCTAAATATTTTGGTAACTGTGCGGCGATTACTTTACTAGAAGCAGGAGCTACTTCTGAAGGTTTAATAAGGGCACAATTACCAGCGGTAATTGCGCCTACCAAAGGACCTAAACTTAGTTGAACTGGGTAATTCCAGGCCCCTGAAAAAATTAAGATTTGGATTAAGTTTTAAGTTTTCTTCCATAACAAATAATGCAGGGACAAATATATTGAATTCTGTTATTAAACTGACCCTGAATCGGTTTGTGTTTTTTTGTGCTAATAGAATTTGATTACACACTTTCACTTCATCCAAGAATATTCTACTTTAAAAATTTATATTATTTATTTGGTAATATTTGTACCTGGCCATATTTTTCATCATTTCTTACCTATAATAAGTACAACTCCGTACGGCTCTTGCAAAATATATACACTATCAAAAGCATTAACTAAGCTTTTAGATACCTTTTCAGTCTTAGTCCAATTGTGAATATTTTGTAAATGATGCTTTATTTCATTGACTACAAAATCTATATCCAACACATAAGCTTCTTGTTTCGCTTTGTTCAAATCATCTTTCAATGCTTGAAGCAACTCCGTGGATGTTTCTTCGAAAAATTTTAATAAACCGTTTAACTGTTGAATTCGGTAATCTATTGGCTTTGTTTTGCCACTGTTAAAGGTGTTTCTTAATCGAGAAACGATTTCTTCTGGATTTCTGTTCACCATTCCGACTACTTTGTAACAGGGCGTATAAATACCTGCAAATAATTAAATTTATTTTTATTTCATTCAAAACTATAATATTGTCTATGTGGACATAAAATAATAAATTTTTAATATTGTTTTTATTTGTGGATTTGTTACTGACATGATGAAATGGTAATGAATCAGAAAAAATAAGTAGAATGAGATATTAATTTACAACCTTGTGGGATGTCTATTACTAGATAAAATGATGATATTCTTACCAAATATCTAGATTAATTGTCCCAGGCTTCTTTCTGTACATCTAAGATAGAATATGATATTTCATTTGCGAAAACGTTTTCATATAAAAATATGTTCATTCACAATAACTGGCGCTACTGCCTTTACCATACCAAGATATGACTCAATTTTTTAAAAGGTCAAATGAGTGTTCCACACGACAGTAATAATTAAACATGTTCTAGGAAGAAGATGGAATAATGATAATTAAACACTTGACAGAAATTCTAATGTCCAGCGGAAAATGGGATATGTATGACTTATTTCATCAAAGGCAACAGGAAATCCTGCTACATGTAATCCACCAAAGTTGGAACAGTCCTTTCTTTCCGTTAGTTTCATATGATTTGCGTTACAAATTATTGAAAAAGCTATAGATAAATATATCAGAAGAGAAATACTCTACAGTTGTTACTCCATTCTCGATAGTATTTATGCATGTCAAGCGGACGAGTCCACAGAAACTGCAATGGTACATCTATGGCTTAACAAACAGGATGCTCAAAAGTACACATTGGTATGTCTTTTTCTAGAAATAAACTCCACTTTCAAGAAAATACTAGAAAATAGGGGGTTAAATAGTAAAACATCAAAATTAATGTATGAACTGATTTTTACTAAAATATCAGAATAGTACAAGAGGCTAAACAAGACTCTGTCCACAAGAAGGAGTGATACCCCCACTAATAAAAACCATCTTGAGAAGAAAGAAAGACACAAAATGACCAGAGAGTGAATATTCAGACGTAAGTGGGTTAATGTGCTCAAAACCTAACAATAAAACATTTTTTTAAATAATACTCTGATCGCAATTGAAGCTAAAGCAAAAATTATAAGAAATATTGTTAAATGGGAGTTATTGTATTCCTGCGAACCTTTTGATTCCTCAACAACAGTCAAATACAAAGAATGAATACCTAGGAAATTCAATCAGACAACATTTAGAAACAAAACCATTCTATATAACATCAATAGAAGAAACAATACAATTAAAGTCGATAATTTAATTTATAAATACTAAAGATTAAGATAAGTTTCTTTATAGATATTAACGATAAATGAAATATAAAAATGTTAAAATGATTGTGTGATAATAGCTCCTGGTTTTTTTACTTATAGTAGTACCTAATATTATAAATCAGTGCCAGCTGAGCTTCATCTTTTATTCACATATTCTAATCGTAATTTTATTGAAGTGTGACGAATACGAGTAATGTGGTTAATAAAGACGGTTTATTAATAGCATTATTATACTCTGTCGAAAATGTGGAATTTGCAACCTCACTATTCAGAGTCTTAAATCGTCTACTTTATTGGGACAATAATATCTACTTTTTTAATTTTACTCTTAGGATTATTATTTATATTTAAATTATTTGTTTAAAATATTTACTAAGGATTTTTAACTATAATTAAAAAAAATCTTACTTATACATTTCGGTTTATCTACAATAGAGTTACCGATAATTTTCCAAAATCCCTGATATCTTCTCAGCTGCATTTCTGTATTACAGCTCTAATTAATATTTTACTAAATTTAATAGAAGTTAAACTTGCATTATATTTTCTACATAGTCAAACTGACATTATGATGCATCATAGATACGAAAATTGTTAATTGTCGTTCATGTTAATTGGCATCCTAGTTTCCCTTGCAACAAAATGTTTGATAGTTACTAAATTCAAGTTTAAACGTACCATGGAATATGAAATAGTGAAATTAAAACCAACTATGCAATACCCTCGTTATAGAAATCGGCCGAATCTGCTTTCAACCAATTTTCTACATTAGTCTACAGCTAATTTTTTGTGCCAAAATATGCTGTGCTCAATGCAAGCTTTTCATGTGACCAAAGAGATAAAAATCAGAGTGAGCCAAGGTGGGTGATTAAACACTTCCCTTTGAAAAGGCTTCATGAAGAAGTACGTGACGGCAGCGACAGGCATACTAGAGACACTGCGCAACACACCTGCGCGAATTTTCATAGGATTTTCATTGTGGTTTAATTTTCAGGCCTTGAAAATTCATTGGAAAGCGAATAAACGTTGAGTGAAAGATGTTTCTACAAAACCTATTAACATTTTTATAACGAAGCCACAACAGGTATTAATTTTATCCGTTGATTTACAGGGGACTGAGAAAAACAATGTATTTGTTTGTTTCGGTATTGCACGAAAAGAAAAACAAATGGTAATATATTTAAAGTAACTATGGAGGTTAAAATTCTTAAAATCATTTTTCTTTTTGTTTTCGCAGATTATTTCGATAGGAATATTTTGAATTTTATTCTAAGATTTTATTATCATTCTTATTATGAACGGTATGAATACCTTATCATTTCTACGTCGAGTAATCAGTTAAAATTATGGAAAGAGATAACCATAAGGTTAAAATCTGGAAAATTATCTGTTATTTATTCACAGTCTTTTTTTTATTTGTGTGTGGACTTCGACCTCTAGGGTTATTACTAGCCTTATAAATATTCTTATTCTATTTATTAATAGGTGTAGGTAGAATTTAACAGTGCAGTTATTCCTAAAGGGACATTAGGAAAAAGTCACAGGGTGTTTAAACGAATATGAGCCCAACGATTAAAACAGTGGTTGTCGATGAAACAAAGAAAAACATACTTCAATTATCAAAAAATATTACTTGAGCACAGTATTAGTAAATTTTGAATTAGGGAACTTTAATTATTTAAATTCTATTAAACGGCTATAACTTCGTTCTAAGCAAAATATTATTGTAGCAATAGATGAATACGAAGTTATTTTTATCTCATAATTTATTTATTCTTATAAAACGATGGTAATTTCGAAATTATTTTTCAAAAAAAAAACCAAAATGTTATTAACAAATATACTGCAATCAGTTTTAATAAATAAAGTACTTACTTCAGTTAAATCTAAACAACATTTGTTTAATTCATAAATGGAGCATCTAATGAATACACAATACATTAGATAAAAAGCGTACTTTGGACTTCCACTTCATTTATTTATAATCTTTTTTGTATCACTTTTCTGATAACACCTTTAATAATATGTAATATGTATTCATTCTTCCACATAGGTATAGAATGTAGCATCAATACTATTGATGAATTTACAATTTGTTAAAAATATTAAAAAAAAATATGATTTAGATATATATATATATATATATATATATATATATATATATATATGGCGGTAAAGCTTGCTTGCAAGGGTAGTTGTTAGAAATGTATACTTCCCATTTCTTATATTGATTTTATCATTAGATTAAAAGTAAATTAAATAGAGTAGTAAATAGTTAAGCTACATTGGTTGGAAGAATATTCTCAGAGAACCCATACATTTTTTGTAAAAACAACTGATCTTTAAATCTTGAACACAATTTGTTAGGCACTCCAAATTTTTTAGAGATCGTTTTTATCATGTACGGAGAATAACTCGATAAGCGATAGCTGGTAGATGTCCAAAGATCTCCCAAAAAAATAATTATTTTTTTACAAATTAATTAGTATTTTTCCCTTGATTCACATTTTTAAGGAAAAATATAATTTCTATTATAAATGTACTAATTATGATATTAGGACCTTAATTTGCTTTTAATAACTTTTATGTTCCAATTATGTTTTCCATTGACCTCAATAAATATAAAATTTAGGGAGTCAGTTTAATGAAATTTGTTAGGAGGTAGATCTGAGTTGACAAATATTCGCGTTGGTTTTGATTGAATTACCCCGTTTTATACAGGGTGAGTCACCGTAGACGCGACGGTCCATAACTCCAGAACGGAGAATTTAAGGAAAATTTTGTAAGAGTACTCTTTAGTTTATCTTCAAAAAAGCTATAATTTGAAATTAGTTCCACTTATACAGTTTGTCCCAAGAAAAATATATGTATCAAAGTTAGTTTTTTTATATGAAATATCCCGTATGTTTTTATAAAGCTCTTGCCGAGCTGATTTCACACTTGATATCTATTATGTTTAATTAAGGATCTACAGCCACCTGAAAATCATTTTTTTTTAATTTAGATGTCAGTAACAGCATTAAAAAATATTTGATACAGAGTGATTAAAAATCAAATGAGATTTCACACCATAGTACCATAGTATAGAACCTGAAAGATTAGGAGGGGGGCATGTAAGCCGTTTTTATAGATTTTCAACGGTTTAGCTGCTACAGACATCTAAATTCAAAAAATATGATTTTCAAGTGGCTGTAGATCCTTTATTAAATATAATAGATATCAAGTGTGATACATCGTTGAAATCAGCTCGGCAAGAGGTTTATAAAAGTGTAAAAATATACGGGGTATTTCATAAAAAAAAAGGTTTGGTACATACTCGTATCTTTTTGTTGTGGCAACTTGTATAAGTGAAACTAATTTCAAATTTTGCCTTTTTTGAATATACACAAAAAAGTACTCTTACAAAATTTTATGTTTTGGAGTTATAGACCATCGCATCTACGGTAATTCACCCTGTATAAAGAGTACACAAAATAACAAAAAATTAAAAGTTGTCATTAGATTTATAAATTAATAGAAATAAAACAGGGAAATATTATTTTCTTTTCGTATTTACCAATCTAGATTTAAATAAAAGTTTAATACTTAGGTAACTCATTATTATAGTATTATTACTACAAGAATGTACAACAGAATGCAAAAAAGAGATATACATAGGTAATTCATTATATTTCTTAGTTTTTTTACAAGAATGTCTAGCAGAAAAATAAAAAAGATATAAACATGAACTATCTACAATAAGAAAAAAAATAAAAGTAGCAGTATTAAGTGTAGTTCTAACCATATTAGGGACAAATAAACATGTGTCAAATAAAGAAAAGTCAATTGATGGAAAAAGGTTTGATGAAAAATTGATAAAACGGTATATGAAATAAACGAGAGTTAATAGAAAAAATATTTCTACTAGATGAGAAATGAGAAATAGAAAAGTATGGTAAAAACTAAAAAAGAAAGAATTAAAAGACACTAGCAAGCGACAAATTAAAAGTATTACTGATAAAATACAGAGGAAATACCAGAATACATAAATTCATAGAAAACATTAGCAGGACAACAGTAAATAGAATAGAAAGGAGGAAAGAAGTACACTTATTTATTATTAGTTTTGTAAATGTTCGTAAGATTTTTACTTACATTTTATTTACCAGTTGCAAAACTAACACTATAAATATGCATATACAGACGAGAATGAAATAAAAAATAAATTTTCTAGTACCTATAGCTTACTATTTGGCTTGAAATAAATCAAAACGGTTTTTAAAAATAAGAAAATGTTATATGTTCCTATACTTACAATTTAGGTAAATTTCCTATTTCTACTCTTCTTAAAAGAGACGATCATGGAAACAATGAGAATATATTCTAAACTTTGCAATTTTGAACTGCTGTTGTTAACAATTTTCTAGTTATTTTCATATTTGTTGCTTACTCATCTAATTAATAAGCTATGTTTGTTTCTTTAGGTTAATGAATACCGGTGAATATCATAATGTCATTTTTGTTCAAGGTTTGTATTACTTCAATATCAATTCAATATCAATTTTTTTTACCAAGGATTTTAAAGGGAATACTTTACAGGCCTAAAATTAAATAAAAATACCTGGCAAAACAAATAAATCAAATACTTACCTGAAAATTATACATAAAACGTCATGAAATATATATAGTTTTTTGTTTAGATTCTAATGTCGTTATAAGCAATTGTACCTACGCAGAATATTCACAGAAATTAGGTAAATGTAGAAAACCCACGTTTTAGAAATTATATTTCCATCTTTAGTGCAAAAGAGAACATAGATTAATTTTATTTTAAGAGGGAGTTGAAGGTTTAGCCACAATTTTGAATAGTTAAATACAATTTACTTGTAGTAAATTAATCTACTGTATTTTTTGTATAAATAAAATTTAGGATAAATATTAAGGTATTATAAAGAAACCCTCAAAATAACTAAAGGCTTGGCATATGATATTTCATAGACACTACTTTGAATTACCCTGGTATAATTGTTTTATTGCAAGGTATAATGGAAAATTCTGGTAATTGCAAACAATGCAAATTGTTATTAAATGTCTAATTAAATCATTTCGTATAATTACTAATACAAAGTCCGATAGAATTTTTCAGACAGAGTCCACTTTATGTAAGTCATTAATTGTGCACCTATAATATCATCTTATGAATAAGAAATAATATCCGATTTACAACAAATATACGGTTAAACTGATTACCTACGAAAAATATCGTTTATTGTTTAATTTAGAATTAACGAAGTTACGAGAGTAGGGTAAAATGTACTGTACTACGATTATCGAACAGATACCAATTTTCATTTTTAAGTTTCAAGCTATCTTGTTTAATCGTACTTATCCTAAAGCATTTTTGCAATTTTCGGGTGTGAAATTTCCAACTGCTTCTTGAAAGAGTTTTTTAACATCCGTCATTTTTAAAGTACTATTTTTCCTTGCCACCCCATGTTTAATTTGGGCTATTTAATTCAATGGGAATGAATTCGCAATGTTACATTTACAGCTGTTCTTTTATGACACAACTTCATATTTATCAGCCGATTTATTATTTTTAGCTTTCTTTTATCGGCCACACTTTAATTTCTTCTTTCCAATAGCTGTGAGTTAGACTGTTATTAACTCGTTGAGTGAGAAATAAATAATTATTACAAACAATTACTACATTTTCTTCCAAATGTGGTAAAATCTTTTAAAACCGTTCCTCAGGAAGTTCCCAGATCATATCAGTGTGACAATCTGTTGTTTTTTTTTCGATTCGAAAATCAATATTCTATTTTTCACAAATCCATCTTCACAACCAATACAGAGTATTATAATTCGTCAGATCTTCGCGCAAGGGCTTTTTAATCCTGTTGATAAACATTCAAAAAATGCTTATCTTCGGTTTGTGACCTTATTTATTTACGTTATTACCGTTATTTACCCAAGTTTCATGCAGGTAATACATTTTTCCTAACTGTTTTTTGGATTTGTTTGTCCTTAAATTACTTCGTTTTCATCCTTGCCTTTCAAAATACTACTTTCAAATCTATACTACACACTTTCATGATTATTGACCTCATTAAAGTTTTATCAAAAGTGGGGATTTCATTTACCCCCCCCCCCCCCCAAAAATGAACTGTGTCTTTAGAAATGTTGTCCAAAATCGCTTTGAGTCTATTATACATTTTTGGAGGAGTAATTTCATGATTTGCTCTGTCTTCCGCCAACACCTTGTACACTTGTACATGATACTGACTAATACATTTTGCAATTAACAGCGGCTCTTATATTGTTACTATTGTAATATTATGAGATATTTTTTTAAATTCCTCACCAGAAGCAGGTTAGTGAAATGTATGTTGTGTATTTACTTAAAATCGTGATGTTCCATTTGATAGGTTTTGTGAATATTTATTAATGCAGTTCATTCCTTTGCTGATCTATTTTAAAGTACAAATTTAAAAAAAACCTATAATAATATTCAGATACACACATAAATGACTAAACCAAATGTTTGGTGAAATTTCCTAAATCACGTCGTTTTATTACACCATATTTTCGGTAATCCTATTATACAGAAATATAATGTACAAAATGCCTTAAAAAATTAGGTCTATTTCATTGGTTTCACGTCCTTTATAACTGTTCATTAACACCTTGTAGATTATAAGAAATACAAATATCTTAGTTAAGTACTATAATTTTTACGATGTTGGTCTCACTGAGAATTTTAAACAATAACTTTACATGACAAATTTTCGTTTACGTGCCAATCGGTATAAATATGGTGATTTTGCCATTTGGCCATCTACTCATTGAACTACTGACAATTGTTTTGCAGGAAAATAGGTTACTAACCAATTTGAACATATTTAAAACAAAAAGCACTGGTTCGATACATTTTCATAAACTATATTTTAGTAAAACTATCAAAATGAATATTCCACTAATCAGAATCTAGAAAATGTAAAAGGTCAGAGAGTATGTAATTATTAATTATTATAATGGCTAGACGTCTAGCCGTCTTCGGACCATAGCCTTATTAAAGATCCCTCCCTTATAAACAATAATACAGGGAAAGACGTAAATAGTGCAAAACTTTTAAAACAATCTGGACAATATAAATGTTTTAAACTAAAGCACACGAATATTAAATTTATTAGCATTGATACGTTCTGTACACTGAAGAAGTACCTTGCCTCATCATTCATATTCTCGTGTGGTCATTTTCTTAGAATACATTTCTTTTTGTCATTTAATTTTATTTTTTAAATTAACATCACCATTACTAACATATATACCAAATATTTTTTTAAAAAACCGTTACTATAAACTAACTGTAGGTATACAACTAATACTACAAATATAAAGACAATAACTGGACGAAAAAATGGAGAATTACCCTAAACAAGAATAAATCGGTACATGTTAATTTCACAAACAAAAGGGAACAATATGTACCAATCAGAATAGATGATGAACAGATACCACATGCTAACACAGCAAAATACCTGGGACTAACTCTAGACGCGAAGCTTCGCTGGAAAGCTCACATCAAAAAGAAACGTGAAGAACTCGGAATTAGATACAAGAAAATATATTGGCTGCTGGGAAGAAAATCCACTTTGACAATATACAATAAATTATTAATATATAAACAGATCTTAAAACCGATATGGACCTATGGGATCCAACTATGGGGTTGCGCTAGCGAAAGCAACACCCAAATCATCCAGAGATTCCAAAATAAAGTGCTGAGGAACATCGTCGATGCACCCTGGTACTTCCGAAATAGTGACCTCCACCGGGACTTGGAGATGGACAATGTTAAACAGGTAACCACCATATTTGCCAAGAGTCATGAACAGCGACTCTTAGATCACGTGAATGTTGAGGCAATCCAGCTCCTCGACAACACCAACCAGACGAGAAGACTCAAGAGGACAAAGCCATTTGAGTTAGTTATTTAAGTGCCTAGTGTAAAAGCAGAGCAAAGTGCGAAATTTTATACGATAGTGTTAGTGTTATTTTTATCTAAGGAACTTCTACTGAGTAAGACCCTTAGTTTTAAGACATTCGTAGTAATTTAGGCTAGAATAAAATTGTTTATTGATCGCGCTGATGATCACAATGATAAGAAATTCCCTACAGGTGTTTCTAAAAAAAAAAAAAAATATAAAGACAACTCTAACCTTACAATAAAAATCAATTAAAACAGACAACAGTTTATATTTTATTATATACTGCTCTTTATTAAAGGAAAATGGATACGTTTAAGTGGATCCATTCATGTTTGAATCCGAGAAACAAGGTGGCTCGGAGGCAATGGGCCTTTAGGGACTCTTTATTGGAAGGATCTGATTTTATTAACAAAACACCTTATTAAAACGATATATTAACTAGCTCCCTCAAAGCCATACAGGAAATTGTTCATCCTCCCTGAACTCACTCGTATCGAGGGATTTAAATCCTTGATGGACGGGAATTCTTTTATTAATGAAATAATCGAAGCACAAACACACACATTTTTGTATTGATATCAAAGTTGGGGAACGGGAGCCCTTCCGCCACTCAAGATCTTTTCCTAACAGTCCTCAATAAATTTCCGGATTCTATTCGTTGGCTGGGTACTAGAAACTTACCTGTCGTTTGTCTTATCTTTGTTTTCAGTGTGGAGGCCTGCGCTTTTTCCCTCTAATCGAATTTTTTGCTCTTAATTTCTTGTTTGTGCTATTCCTGTGTTGGTCTACTGGTTCCTTACTAATCCATATCCTGATCCATGTCCTGGTTCATATTCCGATCCATGACTTGGTCTATGTCCTCCAGTTGTTTTCTTAGTCTAGTATGTCTATGGTAGTTTTCTCTTGTGTCAGTGTCATTAGTTAAAGATAATTTCGTAGTTCTTCTACTAGTGATTCTGTCGTTCAACACTTCTGGTAGTGGACTGGCTTCGAACTCCTTGTATATCTGGTTGTTCCGTATATACCTGCGTACGTTGGCTGCGAGTTTTAGCGAGATGTTCTACTGTTTCTGGAGTTTCTTCCTGTGGAACTTCGTCGTGTGTCCCAATGCTATTGAACCGTCATGAGATAATCGAAGCAGAGCCTGGAGCAGATATTTACAGTGAAATAAACAAAATGCAAATTACCTTTTTACTCATTTGGTTCTACGCAGTTTCACGCATAAGTTGCTCTCCAGCCTCTTTTCTTGGTCAATAATGAGAAGTTAATACTTTTTTTTAAGGTTCAAAAGTGAAAAATAAATTTTTAAGCTACTGTGCAAATCTCTATCATACTTTATGTATTACGGTTTTATAACTTATAGCCTCTTCTCCGTTTAAATAGATAAATTTGAAAAAAATGTATTGTACTTTACTCTTTACAGAATAAATAGTTTCATTCATGGAAGTGGTTGCAAGTGTAACAATGTTTTGTTTTCAAGTAAGCAGCTTTTATTAACTTCGTTATCCGTTCTAAGTTATGAATGATATTAAAGTGTTTTTGATAAAGATTATTAGTTCCAATAAGTAAAATGGATGAATCAATTAAGTACCCAATTTCTAAACTTTTATTTGACATTTTTTTATGAATTGAATACTTATAAAAATATTATTTGCGTCTAATTAACTTAACCTAAATTACAATACATTGTAAAAATAAATAATTATATTACTACAATTTTCATGACTATAAAAGAATACAATTATAAAAAATTAAATCTCTTGTAAAATAATCACATGTGCGAAAAATATACTGTCAGCATAGAACTAACGAAAATCATTTTTGGTGTTTTTGCTTCATCAGGGACTGATACTTGTCGTAGTTAATAGTGTTGAAAAAGAAACTTCTTCGCTGAGACTAGTAAATCTCATGTCAAAAGAGTTTATCAGAACGTTTACAGTCATTATTACGATGTTAACACACATAACGATATTGTTGGCTTTGTTAGCATGCTCTTGCTGGTGATCTTTGTTTATATCAAGGTAACTGCCCAGTATTAAGCATAAACAAGCTTGAGCGACCTTAACAAAAATAAAACAAAAATAAAAAACAAATAAAAACTAAATTAATAAAAAAATAATAAAAATAAATAAAAAATAAGAATGTTCGCCGGATTTGAACCCCTTTTGTTTAAATATAAAACTGTAAATGAAAAAATGAAGTTTCTATTATAATAATTTACGGAATTTATTAATTTATGTCCTCATCCTCTTCTGTAAAATCTTTGGCTGCTAGATCGGTTTCTTCGACAGTACTCCTTCTACTTCGTACCTTAGGTTTAGCCGTGGCTTGTAATTGTGGTTTAGTAATAAGAGTAGCTGGTACTATATCTTTACTGGGAATGGAAAGTTTTCTGTCCTCCACACCAGAGACGTCGCTTTCGGCTCTTTCTCTGCTGGTACGGCTTTCGGCTCTTTCTCTACTGGTACCTGCTAAGTCAAGTGTAAACCAGGGATCTGCTCTTATACCACTGATTCGAATTCTGGATTTAAGAGGTGCCAAAATTTTATTAATCAACGATCTACAACTATTTGATATTCTTGGGTCCCTAGGAAAATTTACTTTATTAGACACCTGCTTAATTAGCTCCCTATAGTTACTATCGTCGAAAGGCAATCTTCCGTATACCATTGCAAAGAGTACAACTCCCATAGACCAAACGTCAGCATGTTGAGGTTGGTAGGGTATTCCCCGTAAAATTTCTGGTGATGCATAGGCGTAACTTCCACAGTATGTTTCGCTAAGAACGTTTTGTCCATTTTTACCTTTCAAATTTCCTCTAGCGAATCCAAAATCTGATAACTTAAGGTTCCACCCTTGGTCCATTAGCATATTTTCACATTTAATATCCCTGTGAACAACTCCTCTTTCATGGCAATAGTCTACAGCATCTACAAGTTGCCGAAACCATTTTCTAGCTCTAGTTTCGTCAATAAATCCATCTTTCCTGATAATGTCTAAAAGACTGCCATTTTCGGCATATTCCATGACTATGTAGACTCTGTGAGTAGTTTCTATGGCTTGAAGAAATCGAATCAAATTCGGATGTCGTAAACCTTTAACAACTTCTATTTCTCTTGGTAAAAATTTCTTTAGATAATCGGCGGGTGCCGAAAACTTGCTAACGATTTTAATAGCAACGTTTCCTTCATGTCTTTCAGAATGTGCTACTCTAACTGTGGCGTAAGAACCAGTACCGATAGTTTTGCCGAGGTAGTACCCATGAGATTCAAGTACACTTAACTTTTTATCCTTCTGGGTCTCTGTAGCAACTTGAACGTTCGCAGATCTTGCACGTTGATGAATACTTTGTACCGGAGATGGCATCACGTTCTACCATGAGTCATTTTAGAAGAAATTTTTATGTTTCGATGTGTGTTCCAACTTGACAAAAAATTTTGAAGGATTCTGGTTTTGACAAAAGTGACAGAAGTTAATTTATTCTAACGATTTAAGTATATAGTTTAAATGCAGCACAATTCAATGCTAGAATAGTTTAAATTTAAATTATTAGTTGTTTTTTTGATCTAATGGAAATTTCAACATTTTATAAAATTTTCTTTATTAAAAAAATAATGTACTTTTGGCGTTTCCTTTTAAACCATTTTTTATACAAAATGTTCCAGGAGTTGAGAGAAGTCTGCAGAATAGAATGAGTTAAAATTTGAAAAGTTGTATAAAATTTAGTCGTGGGATGGATGTTTTTTTAAAAAACATTTGCCCCTTTAGTGGACTGTATTTTACCATAATGAAACTATTAAGAGCCAATGATACCGCATGAAATCGTAAATTCCAAATATTTTGAAAACGGATTGAGATAATGAGATGGTTCAAAAACTGAGTGATCCAAGTTTTTACACCAAATGGGGGGACGTATTTATTTTTTTAAAACTGGAATAAATGACAAGAAACTATCAAAACAAAGAAAGGAATACGTTGCTCCCTCCATGCAGATTTTTTGAATTTAAAGTATTAATGCAACTTTTTATTAATTTCAACCGCTTAGGAGTGAAACGAAATTTCAAATACTGGAAAAAATTAGTCAGTAGTTTACGCCTATATACTAGAAATATACAAATCTTTAATCTGGCAATAGTGTTCATGCATTATGACAGATTATGCTTTCACGCTTGACGTTGATTATTATAATTATTATTTGTACAGTACCGTTTGCGGAAATTGTAAACTACTTGAGTCAGAGTTAATTAATCATGGAGCATACTTGCACCGAAAATGATGAAAGTCACGATAGACGTTTTTCGTATAAACGAATGAGTTCTCGGAAAAGTATTTTACTATATACTTAATTATTCAAAATTTGTCTAAAAAATAACAATATATTATGAAACAATTTTCAGACGTCCTACGCGCTCCTTATTTAATCGCAAAAATTAATTCATGCATTTTTATGAAACCATGTTTTTATTGTTAATTGAAATTTGACAGGAAAAAGACGGCAAATATTTGTTGTATCTACCATTAACGTTGTGATTATTGATCTATTTTTGGAAACTTTCTCTTTAAATAATTTTCAGTGCACTACTTCTCCATAAATTTAACCCACTTCAAACGTATATTATACCTTGTCCATTCCTATTTGTGCCAAAATAATTGAATCTATTTTCTATTAGAACCGGGCATGTGCAGTGTTCTAGAGGAAAAGCTATGTTGCCAAAGCAGGTTTGTTGAAAAATTGTATTCATTTCTCTATTTGTTTTATATAATCAAATCGGAAAAAAGGAGACGTGTTTATAGTTAGAATATTTGAAGGTCTACATTGAATATATGGTCTATAAGGAGGCAAATGGTTTTAGTCGGAAAAAGTCACACGATAATGATGGCTCTTAATTTTGATATGAATTGGAATAAAATCATTGGAGTAATTAATCATCTAGTGAAAAATAACGTGATATTTTGACCCAACCTTTTATATTATTACCCACAACCCTTGGAACAAAATATGTATTGAAAAAATGAAATTGAAAATATTTTAGGAAGATAATGTACAAAAAACAAACAACTTTTTAATACTAAATTTTGTATCCTTCTGTCAACATATATGATTCTGTAATTAATTTTAAAATAATATTTCTCTAATTAAAGAAAGAAATATAAGAAATAATTTAATAAAATTAAGGAAATAATAAATAATAGAAATAATAAATTATAAAAACCTAAAATCAAAATTCTCTTATGAACTAGTAAATTTTTGTTAAAATTCTTTATGGTTGTTATCATTCGTAATGTTAAACTGAATTGCAGGATCAAGTCCAAAATTCATTATTATGATATTACTAAAAAGTGTTGCAGTGACGAATGCCAACGATATTTGATTTAATATCCCTGCTAATTCATTTAATTTTTGTTCTTGGGAATGCCTTAGAGGTGCTGCTAGTAATGATAGTAACGCTCCAGTTACCTATACAGAAAAAATATTGTTTTTGGATTTATTTTAAAGTTATTTTCAGTTCCGTTTAAGGCACGTGTATTTATTCTGGGGTGTGTATCAAAATATGTATTTAACGGATTTTATTAAATTTATGAAAGCAATAGATGTCATATAGAAAAGAGTATTGCAATTTAAGAAAAGTGTTACCAAGATTTTCTTCAGGTTAGATTTAAAAACTTTTAAATTTGATACTCTTTAATATTTCATCTTCAAATTTCAACTTCGCTTATATTTTACTAGGCTTTCTGAATTTTGAAATATTGTGGACATATTAAATTTTTGTAAAAAAATAATTATTTTAAAATCTTTACCTCGATTTATTATGGTAGTTTTTTATTTTTATAATACTAAATGGTATAATTGTTTACGAGACACCTGATGACTAAGTCGTTGTGGGACACTCAATATAAATAGCTATTAGGATTTTAATTTTATCTTAAAAGTTTCCGTTATCTTTTAAATATTTTCTTTGTTTAGCTATTGAGGTCAGATTACCTGAAAATATATTTTTTTATAAACAGACAGAAATTATTATTTCGATTGGATTAAACAAATTTGTAAATATGTTTTTCAATCTCATCGTTAAATGCTATTTTGATAAGGCCCTATTTAACTTTGCAAATCTTAAGCGTGTTGCTCAATTATGTTTCATTAAGCAGTCTAAGGGGTTGACTAGAATAATCTAAACCAAAACCGGAAATAATAACGTTTATAATAGAAATTAAGAAAACAAAAATAAGAATAATATCATTTAAAATAATGGCAGCTTGGTGATCTCTGTGTTTGTTAATGTTTAAACCTCCTATTATCACGAAAAGCAGAGCCACTATGAACTGAAAAGAAAAAAATAATTTATAAAAATTATTTATTAGGTAGTTAGAGTTGAAATGGGAAAATGTTAAAGATAACTCCCGCTATTAAACCTTTGTAAAAATATTTTACTTGTTATTGAGTGATAAAACATCAGGGGATTCAAATACGGCATATTTAGCTACACTAGGATCAAAACAAGATATAAGTAAATTCAAAAGAGTGATAGCAAAGGAAAAAATCGTAGTGACATGATTGAAAAAATTGGCCGTTGAATGGTACTCTTCAATGTGAAGTCTACAATCGCGAAGTAGATGCAAGCTCAAACAAAGTAATCCCACAATGACCTGCATATCAAAAACAAATCAATTAGATATAAAAACAGAATATTACTGGTAAAACTATTTAGTAATTTAAGAAAAGTCCTTTCATGGTTTATTCTGTCCCAATTATATTATGTTACTTCATGGTGTTATTTAATGTATTACTAATGGCTACTAATTTATATGTAGGTAGGTACATACTTTAGAAAAAAATACGAATGTTATGAATGAGACTTGCATTAGTTATTATTACCTGAAGTACTATTGAAATTGTGATTAGTGTCAGCATCAAGACGTAAAACTCATGTTTTTCTCCGACTTGAAGGATATACTTGAGTTGGGACGCGTTTGCTGTCAGAAGTGCTACGTCCAAAAGTCCTTGAGCAATAGTCTTTTTCGTGGCATATTTGTTTACATCTAAAGTTTTCTGAAAAAAAAGAATGAATTCAAGTTATATATTCTAGCCTTGAATGTGTTGAATTATAGTAAATTCAAAAGATTATAAATAATAATAACGATTTATTCAACACATTCCATGAGATATAAAAATAGTCAGCGATTTTCGTAATTGTCGTATACAGGGTGTTTCCAAATTCGCGCCCCACAGAGCATATGCTTGTTCTTTATGAGAAATTATGGCGACTTTCTGTGTACCACTTTTTAATTTAAACCCGGGTAAATAAAATACAGGAGGTTAAAAATTCTTCACAAAAAAAGTTTTTAGCCAATAACTTTCAAATTGATTAACTATTTGGTAGACATCCTTTATTAGTTAAGAGCAATAAATTGATGAAAACGTAGTTATAAATAATTTTGCAGTGTCGTAGATACGGGAAAGTCATTACATACTTTCAGAAAAAAATGGTGTGCCACTGATTTTTTAAACCGATTTTTATATATTTCTCTAAAAAAGCTACTCTTGTCTTTTTTCCATATTCCATCTCTATTAATCAGAATTTAGCATTTTATAATTTGATGTATTAATTTTTGTATAGCATTTGAATAATGTTGAAACTTCATATTTCTAAAATTTTCCTATTACAGAGTGATTCAAAATCAGATGGGATTTCAAATTTTTGATCATTCTGTATCAAATATTTTTTAATACCATAGCATGGAACTTGAAAAGATAGGATAGACATATGTAAACCGTTTTTATTGATTTTCAACGTTTATCTCATTTAATAACGGATATATCGTACTTCGACGCTTTAATGCCGGACCCTGTATATATAAACGACATACAACATTTTTATTTTTTATTAATCTAATAGTAGTACTAAAATTTACTTTACTCACTAACTAATTATTGGTGCTAAAGCATTTTGGTTAGTATTTCGCTTTACACAGTTTAAGCACTGTACAGAATTCGTAAAGTACTTTACACATGGTAAAACAAACATTATTTTTAAATAACGCATAAAAAAATCAGTTCTATAAAATAAAATATGCTATTAGTGATCTTACCAAAATATTAAGATTTTGACTTCCACTTATTTCGTTTACTCCTGCAGGCATTTTTAATATCGAAGTGAGCGTAAAATTGAAGATAATTTACCTTCTCGAAATTGATAAATTATTATTTTTTTTATGCCTGACACTGATAACACAATTTGATTGGAATAATTGATAATATGAAGGTGAATAAAATGCCTAATGTTTATATTAATCTTATTCTTGTTCAAACAAGTTTTTAAGTAAAAAATAAAACTTTATCAAAGCGAAGAATGTTACCTATTTTTGAAAAATTAATGCAGTTTTTTGCAGTTTGTTAATCTTTGTTGTAAACAAAAGATTTATATCAAATACACTAGGTCAAATTTTCACTTTTTGTAACACGTAAACAAAATAATTAAATAATTTTAACATACAATGTTGGTACTTAATCATTAGAAGTATTTAACTAGAAAAATGGTTATTATAATATTTAAATACTATATCCATGTGTCATATATGGTAAATGTAAATTAATTGTAAATTCATTACAAAAATATAACTTTAATGGCATTTTCTAAAATTCTAAATTATGATGTGATTACAAAAATATCAAATATGGGACCAAACTTCGTCAAATGTTATTTATTACAGCTACAATCCTATTTTAGTTTATTTTCTGACACAAACTATTACGTTTTTATTAATTTTGCTCATCAAGGAACCATAATTAAAATATGTAGGTAAAAGTAATGAATCTAGAGTTTGACTTACTCTTATAATTTCGGAAATTATGTTTCCGTCCCTTGAGTCTCTCTGCTTTACCCTGCCTGGAACATCTACGTTAGCTTTACCGTCAGGTTTTGTAGTTTTATCAATAGTGACACTAGCAGCCATATTAAAGACACGAAGTTATTATCTCTCACAATCACCTGTTAGATCATTAAAATGATTTATTGTAGGGGTCACTAATCATTTTATTTCTTAATATTTTATCTAAACGTGTTTATCAGTTTATCTCCAGTCTAATTCAAAACAATCGATATTTTGTATTGATTTCATTTAAAAATAAAACTTTTTTATTTATAATAATAAGGAATCGAGTGTTTGTCTTTTCAAGCTTACGAAAAGTATTTGGAGGCTTATACTGGGTTATATGTTTAAAAAAAAAAATTCAGCGCTGCCGTAGTCCGAAGCAGTGTTAAGGTAAAAAAATACCTAGAAGAAAGAATAATAAAAAATATTTGTTGCAAATTGTGTAGTGTCCTAGAATATTTTCCATTTTGTTTTATTTTTTATTTCTTCTAATATTTAGAATTTAGTGTTTTAAAAGTCACAATTTCGCAAGGTAAAAAAATAAACATTAAACATTTCCAATTATGTTGTTTTTTTTTTGCTAATGATACCACGCTCATTTTCCTATTCCGAACAACATTGAACAGGAAGAAAATACTATGGAGCATACATTAAACTTTGTGAATAAATTTTCTGCTTTCCCAAGACAACACCTGATCGAGTATGGTATAACTCATTATATTGTCGCATTTTTTCAGTATTTCCTCCACTTTTGTAAAAAAAAAAAGATTTCACGCGTATTCACGTCTCATGCAATTCACGTTTCCACAGAAAATTTGAACGATTCTTCACGTGTAACCTTGCGTGATTTCACGTAATAGCGTTACGTGATAACATAGCGCTCGCGATCGTACAAAAATATATTTCATCAGATCGACCTTCAGGTGAATTCACGTAACCTCACGTAAAATGATCATAGTGTGTTCATGCCTTTTAAGAGACATTTTTTAGTGGTGTCATCAACTATTTTAAAAAAAATATGATCTCAAAATACGTCTACGTCTAAATGTGAATAATTAATGTTCTGTTCTTTTGTATGCATAAATAAATGAACGGAAAATCGTAAATGTAACATTGAAATTGTTATTTTTTTGTAATAGGTTTGACCCTATACAATATTTATGAAATAACATAATAGCCGAAGAAGCATTGAAAAACACGAACGGATATACACACTTTTAGATTTACCGATAAGAGTTTCTTTGTTTAAAATTAACGAGGATTTTACTCAACAAGCAATGATTTTTTGTTGATAAATATATATTATTTACAATGGAGATATGTCACAGTTTATGCTCGTTAGAAAGCGTTAATAGTGCACTCTTCACTACTTCCACTTTAGTATTTCATCTAAATTGATAGTTGCGCAATTATTGCGTTAGAAAAAACTTTGGGCATGCATAAGCATTATTAGTGTCATGACTCGTCACAATGCAATTGTCAAATAATACAAATTATGTAATAGACCAGGGTCGATAATTTTTGAAACGAAATAAAATAATAGTAGGATGAAACCCATTGGAAAAGGAAGAGAATATAACAAAAATGAAAGGAAAAATAATTTACGGACGATCTGAGGTCGGGAAGTGGAAGGGGGTGAGTTTTTAAGGGTAGAAAACTGTTTATCTCGATTTCCGGCAAAACTACAAGTCCTATGGAAAAAAATTAAATGGCAAAGTTGTAGGTAATAAAAAGTTTTTGGATTTTTAATTTTCATTTACGCGAGAATTCGATTGAAAATTAGGGTGCTTTTTCGATATTAAGTCGAAATAAGGTGAAAAAATAAATATTTTAAATCAAAAAAATTATAGTGTGTTTGGGACATAAAAAGGAAAGTTTTCACCAAATTTCGTGAAAAAAAAAATTTTTTGTAAAAAATAAAAAACCAAAAACTTGGTTATTTGAATTTTTCACATAAATTTTGTGGTTATGTGAAAAAAGTGTAAATACAAAACTTTTACTTATGTGGGGTATACTTTCTACTTGCCTCTGTGTCACCTGGTATCGAGCAAAGTTTGTCGGTTTCATCTTGGACACTCTGTACAACTTCCATAACCAACGAAGCAATATTTTTCGATTCGCAATTCACAGAATGTCTAGTTTATAAATATATTAAATAATAATACTAACAGTATAATTCATAAATTAGAATGTAGCAAATTATATCTGACCCTAATAACCAAGGTGTTCAGAAACATATGTAGGTACAGAAAAAGAAATTATTTACAGGAAATATATATACTATAGTTATGTTGTTTGAAGGTAATATGTGAGTAGTTACATTCCTAACGTTACTTATTTTAAATCAAAAACAATGTACAAACTTCACCAATCAGAATATTATGAAAAGTAACCATTTCACATGAATAATTATAATAAAAAAATAAACTTGGTTTCTATTAATTTTAAGCGTATCAATTCCAGATAGCCTTTCAGGAACCGAATGCCAAGAGCCTTGAAATTCATAAAAATGTATGGCTTTTTGATTCATTTCCTAAGATTTATACAGGTTGTAGGGATATAACACCATGTAATTGCATAGCTTTTATACTTTTTATTGTGTTCAGCAAATTCTATAATCCAGCTGTTATCATTAAAATTTACTTATCGTTAATTTTGAAAATACACTGCTCAGAATAATTAGAGGAACACATATGTATGTCTTAATAATCTTATTAATTTTAACAATATAGAGATATAATAACAGTTGCTTTAAAGATTTATATTTTGTTCAAATAAATTTGCAAAAACAAAACAAATTCACTTTTAAGATAACAATACCAACTCGAAAAAACTACAAGAAATGAAGTGGAATAAGCAAGCGTTCCACCTCTCTAACGTAAAGTTTTGAAGAAAATTTGGTTCCTAATAACCTGAGTGCCTTCCACCAGCAAGAATTAGTGCTTGACATCTCAGTGGCATGCTGCGTATAAGCCTACGGATATCTTGTTGAGGTATATTATCCCAGTCCTCGATTAGAGATTCTTTTAGTTGTTGAAGAGTATGAGGTGGATTTGGGCGCCTCCGAACACGTCTTTCTAACACATCCCAAAGATATTCAATAGGTTTTAGATCAGGACTCAGTGGTGGCCAATCCATGGTTTGAATCCCGTGGTGGTGAAGGAAGATCATGGTAATTGCCGCAGTATGCGCCCTTGCGTTATCTTGCATAAAAACAAATTTCGAGCCTATACACTAAGCTGCCGGAATAACATGATCCTCCAGATTGAGATCGATGTACCGTTGAGCATTTAATCTTCCTGGAACTACAACAAGATCTGTTCTTCCATTAAGACTAATTCCAGTCCAAATCATCACAGATCCACCACCAAATTTTTCAACTTGTATGGTTGCTGCAGAATAGCGTTCATGTGGAGGTCGGTTCTAAGTCTGATTTGAAGATCTTTGGCTGTCGATATGCGAGAACGCAAAGAAAATAGGACTAAAAACCTGTCCTGATTTCGGTTTGTTTTCCTTTTACGGCCCTGTCCAATGCGTCTTTTATATCCTCCGGTTTCTATATATCGATTCCATAAACGATGGATGACGGAAGGGCTCACGTTAAAATTTCTTGCCACCTGTCGAATACTGGTATCATTTTCGATAGAAACAATAACATGAATGACTTCTTCCTCATTTAGATGTCTCATTTTGTAAAAGAAGTGTCAAACTTAACAATTTATGTTGAATTGTCAAAATTGTTTACTATTCCAAAGCACAATGCTTTTCTAAATTAAAATTTTCATTGCTTAGCTCATTGTAGTTCTTGTAGTTTTTTGAATTGGTAATCGTTTTGTTATCATAAAAGTAACTAGTAAAATGTTTTTGCATTATTTTATTCGCACTAAACATGGTTCTTTTAGTGTAGCGTTATTAGATTTCTATATTGTTAAAATTAATAAAATTATTAAGATGTAAATATGTGTTCCTCTAATTATTTTTGAGCAGTGTATTATCTTAGGCATTCTGGGAAATATTTAGTAGTCTATTTGTCAGAAATAATAACATTATTTATTTGTTTTTCCTATTATCTTATAATAAGGCTTGGGTTAATTAAGCACATGAACGACAAATTAAAACTAACTAAAAAATTGATTTTGCATTTAGTATTTTACAATTCCCGAGGACTAAAACTAAAACCTTTTCTGTCTTCGGAAATCTCATTAGAAATATGTTGTACACGGGAAACCAATTAAATAAATAGCTGTTATTTTTTTAAAACTATTAGATATTATTTTCTCAGATGTACTTATCATTTGTTAAAAATTTGCATAAGGTCTTCATTTATTCTCTCACAAAAGCAAGAATATTTAAAAAATTTAAAGTTTGTTCGGTCTTTATTTATCGGCCCTGTTGTATGTAAAAATCATTTTAAATTGCGATCATTAGCGACTTATTTCCAATAATAGAACTGCTATCGATCTATTACCCATTAAAGGGACACCCGGTACATATATATTTCATACAAATGACACTTAAAAGGGGTTTTTATTATTTTGAAGTGTTGAAAAAGTAAAGAAAAACTTTTATTTAATTTTATTCTAAGCGAGCTTTCTTCTAACAATTTTTGATTTTAAACTAGAAAGAATTTAGCATTTTACACTATTTGCTAGATTATTAAAAGCATCCAACTGTTGTTCTATTTAACCGTTTAAAATATTTTAATTCATTCAAAATCGAAAATCAAGGTCTTTTTTATACAATTTTATTACTCTAAATGGACCTTTCTGCTGCTCGTAATTAGTATCAAAACATTTTACTAAATACATTAAAGTGCAATTTATTTTTTCTTTAAAGTCTGTGGTTTTTGGCTTCCAACTTAGTCTTAAATATTGTTCTGTACACAAATAAGGCCCTTTTGTAACAATCATGTCAATCTCTGTTATCGGTTAAATATTTTATTAGTATAAATACTTACGGTTCTAATTGTTGTTGGCGATATAGACATTATTTTCAAATTGTACTTAATTCCTGGCAATAAAAAAACCACACTTTTATTGATTAATAACTTTCACCTCCTATCGTCTAACTGTAAATTATTTGTAAATAATGTTTATACTTTTAACTGAATAGCCTTGTTTTATCTTATATTATTTTTGCAATAACCTCTATGCACACGCAAAACTGAGGTTTGGACTTGATTGAAAGATAGTCAGTCTTTGTTTGGATTGTAATTGATTAATCAATGTAAAATGCCTTTTAGCCCAATATCTTTGTAATGTTTGTGCTCTGGTTGCTATGGTGATTCACTCATAACAATGCATATTTGTCAACTTGTTTAAAGAGATAATTTGTTTATTGAAAACCTATTACACCCAATTGCTTTTAAAGTAAAATTCTTTTAACTGGTATTTTTAATCATGAATTAATAATGGCTCAAAGATTCCCATTCTCATCTATAGGTATTTAACTGGGTGTATTTATTTCATAAAAATATTTGTATTTTGGAAATTGTAATATCCTTATCATAGCATAGCGGTTCAGTTTTTAGCACTACGGTTAATCATTTATTAAACATCTGTCTCTTATTTTTTTCGATTCTTTCGCATTTCAACATCTTATTCAATCATATTTCATGCTTATATGTTTTCTTCTATTTAATCTTAACACCTTTTTTATTCTTCTGTCGCATTCTCATATTCATTATGTATCTTAACCATTGTATTGTATTGTACTGTGTACAGGAGAGATAGATACACTGTAATCTAAAAGATCCTTTGTGCCTCTTCTAAGCCAATCGCCCTAAGACATTTTAGGATAAGATGGCTGTACATTAAATAAATCATCCTCTTTATTCTGGTCTGTACTCAGGTGTGTAACCCTTGGGTTCCGTTGGGCAGCAAATTCTGCAAGAATGTATATGGTGATTTCTTCTTCTTCTTCCTGCAATCTTCTTTATCTTCTATTCCTAGTTTCTTTAGGTGCCATTTAAATCGGCAGCTCCCTGTCAGATTCCCACTAGTATAAGGAGTTTATTTTTACTGAGGCTTTCGACATTTTTTGGTTGTAGTTTCTCAAAAATATCTTAGGTAGTCATTAAAGATTGTTCTGATTGTTTACAAATTTAACCATCCTAGTTCAAAGTAATTTTTTTATTGATCTATCTCACGATTTTCCCCTCCTAGCTCTTTTTCTATTTCTTTATTTCGTATAGCAGTTCCTCCTCCCCATATTTATTTGGCCCTAGGATTATCTATTTTTCTATTACTGTCAATATCAAATATACCAGTAGCGCTTTTGTTTACCCTATATACTAAACAACATCAAAAATCGAGCGATGACATTACCCATTGCTCGTCTCTGCCTATACAGGTTTAGGAAGTATCTAAAAGGACACAAATTTTAAGGAGCGGGCAGCGATGTGTCCCATCTCAACCAAACTGGAGGTACGACCACGACCGCCGGTACGTTACTATCGAATTGACTGGTATGATGTTCCCACCTCGATATATCCTTGCTTCAAAATATTAGTAATACGTACTCTCTGTTTCATAACGCGTTCTTTATCACTCCCATGGATTCGTGAATGGCCTCAAATATTCAAACCACACGTGTATGTACTATATACTATAGTATAGCTAGACCAACCGCTAAAGTCAAACAAAAGAATTCAGCAAAAACAAGTCAACAGAAGCGATGTTCATTGATGTTACCAAGGCTTTCAACAGAGTCTGGTAGAAGATGTCCTCCTGTTTTTACATCAGTTCAAAAGAGGACTGAAGTCGTAGCCTGGAGACTCGCGATAATGCAAACTGCTAAACGGATGTTTCCGATTAGCGGGGATAACAGAGAATAAAATTAGTCTCTTTTAGTTGAGCTTAATTCCAAACTTTTTCATAGATGTGTAAATTGCGAAATAGGTAGTTGTTTTTTTTTCAGTATTTGATTTTTATTGGTTAAGGAATGTAATATTGATCTTGTTACCATAAAAAAAGATAGTAGAATACTTAAATAGTTATCCATTCATTTTTTGATCCCGCCAGGATTTCAATTTTAATCCATTCCTTTTCAAAAAATGTGGAGAAAAACTGTTAACCGGTATGAGAATTTATTTAGAGGGGATATTTTTGCTAGAATCGTTTTTCTATTGAGTAGTCACTGTGCAATTTTCCTCAATAGATAGAAATAGGATTAACTAACACCTTTAAAAAAGCTTTATTTTCTCTTGGTTTATTCATAAATATTCTTTACCGTATTTTTTAGTTTTTAGTTTATTTATATGTACGTATTAGTTGATGATTTCTAAATGTTTTTCAAACTTTCTCTAATTATATATTCTGAACCACCCCCGGTAAAATTTTTTGATAATGTATGAAAATAGATAATTTTATTGTTTTATATACGATTGACAAAAACAAAATTATTGTAATCTGATTTTTGATTTTACAAATATTTAATAAATTAAAATTAAACCGGTTTTATAATAAAATAATGTATCGAAGTGTAGAAGAAGTTTGACGAAAACTTAGAAGATACCCTTTATCTTAACGAAATGATGGGTCATTTAGGACCGCTAATTATGATAAACGTATGTACTTTAACTTTGAATCACCCTATACAGAACCTAAATGTTTAACCTGGGCTTAAATTCCTAAATGGGTGGTCATATTTTAATAAAGTGAAACAAAATGATTATTTTAAAAGAATTCTAATCTTATCTAAAGTGCATCTGCATTTCTTGTGTTATTAGTTCTACCTCTATAAGTAACCTTAAAAGATAATGACTGATTCTTGTGAAAATGTCAGTCATTCTTTTGGTTCTAGGGGAAAGTAGATGAATATAAGCTCATGAATGTTAGTAAACAAGTTTCAGTCTTATTGTACATGCACATAGTTTCAAATAAAACAATATTTCTTCTAGAATTACATAATGGATAAAATATGTGTAATTTTTTTGATTGCGGCAGTTTTATCTGGTGCTTACAGTCAAGGCCTTTCAGGAAGAAATTATATGGAGAAACAATTACTGTGTGCACTCGAAAAGGGACCTTGCGATGTTTTAGGTTCACAAATTAAAGGTGAGTTTTATACAATTCAAGATTTCTTATAAACTAATTTTTAACATTAAAAAATAAAATATACATCGTGAAACAGCCAAAATTAAATACATTCATTATTTGAATTATTGTGCATACATATATATAAAAATCACGAAACACGTCAATTATGAAATGACATCGAAATCGATTTTTATTTTTAATGAACTTTTTTTTTCTTTATAAATAAACCGTAATTCCAACTCCCTAAAACCGACCGTTCTATTTATAGTCATTTTTCTTTTTATACAGGGTGCTGTGATGGTAAATTCATGCAAAAAAAATTCATTATAAAGCTTGAGAGGTTCTTCCTATAAAAAGGCCAAACCCTAAAAAAATATCACTTCCGAAAAGACGGAATTAAAACTGAGTTTTTAATTTTTTTTAAAATCTGATTTAATGAGAAAACTTAAAATTTTAGAGATAACATATACGTAAAGAAGTAATTATGAAATTTTCTTTAGTGTTACCTATTGTAGTTATTAGGAGATGAAATTAACAACCATTATTTTTTGATATCAGAACAATTTTATAGAGTTGAATTTTATAAATTTTTCATATATTGCTTTTTTCCCATGTAAGTAATAGTTTTCGAATTATTAGCAATTCACTCTGATCTGCTTAGTTTTCATCAAATTTGAGTAGTTTTGTTGTCATTTTACTTTTAGGTGAATTACAACTTGTATGTAAGTTTGTACTTGTAATTTGTTTCTGTGTTATAAAGTTAAATTTTTTGTTATCTCTATTATTTTATAACATATTCACCATTACTGAAATGTCCGATATGCTTTTTTGATATTCACAAGGCTTCACCAATATCTTCTTTTTACTGGAAGTTTTGCAAGAAGTTGATTCAACACTGATAATTAGAACTGCGACGATAGAACAAGTCACTCTTGACGAAATTCCTGAACACCCCGTAACAAGAACAAAAAAATTGTTAATACATTGTATTCAACTGTTTGGCGAGTTGTAAAGGAGCAACAATATATCCAGGATGTTCAAACTCTCTTACCACGAGATTTTGTCTATGGTTTAAAAACGAAATCTACAATTTTTAAGTAATATAATATTATTGTTTACATACTTAGTGCATTTTTTAAGAGTAACAATAATTAATTTTCGTAATAATCATGTATGAGCAGACGATTTCCGACATGTGTTTTTTTTTAATATTTGGATTGGAAAAGTAAAGAAACATTTAATTGATCCATATTTTTTACCTTAGTTATTAAATCGAGATGTTTATACTGATTTCCTAGAAAATAATTTTCCTTTACTACTCGTAGGTGTTCCATTCAAGATTAGACGCCAAATGTTCATCAGTACACTTTAGTCTAAAAGCTCGTCAACACTTGGATGAAACATATCCCAATCGTTGGCCTCCTCGATCTGCTGATTCGAATCCATCTAATTTCTGCATTTGGAGTTATCTTAAATCCGTAGTTTACAGTACGCAGATTGCTGATATTAACGATTTTAAAAATCTTGTACAAGTAGCTTGTGATACCACAAGAGACACGCCTCAAATCTCAATCAATGAGAAACAGGATAAATTCATGAGTAACGGCTGGAGGTGGTCGCTTTTAGCATTTATTATAATTTATGTTACATTCTTTATTTCTTCTCTTTATGAATATATGTAATTTACAAAATTTCAAATTCCTATATTAACTCGGATTTGAGAAAAAATTTAACACTATCCTTTCGGGGGTGACATCTCTTTAGATTTTTTTTTATAAAAATAACCACTCATAATTTTCAACGAGGAATCTCCTAAATTTTATCTCACGGATTTAGCAACATCATGTATATACACTTCTTGATGATTCCTGTTTTTAGGCGAATTTGACAGAGTTTTTCACATCTTACTTAAACACAATTTGTTTATTACAATGAATTTAACATTAAATATAGAATGTGTCGGTGCTTCGCTGGCCCTTGTGATGAATGAATGAACTACGTCGGTTTGTGGGATACTCACATAAAAAATGCGTGCCAACAGATTACGATACGACGGTCTGCAAAAAATTGAACCTCGAAATATCGCTGGCAGTCGATACAAGGGTCAGGAAAAAATAGAACCTCGAAAAATCGCTGGTAGTAGATACGAGGGTCACCAAAAAATTGAACCTCGAAACACGATAAAATCCCCTTCTGTGACTCTGAACTGTTCAATTGCGTTTTTCTCGAAAACGGGTGAAATTATATGTTTAAACAAAACTACCAATATTAGGTAGAAATTATGTTTACATCATATTTTCTAATCAAAATCACTAAAAAGTTTCGTCAAAACAAGCTACCACTTAATTTCATCATCAGGAATCATTCACGTGGCGCCTCCTGTAACTAAATGTGAAATAATACATAAAATAATATTCCTTGCCCAAAGCTATGCCTCTGCGCCGATTTCGATAACAATTGATAAATATACTGTCATTATCAGAAAAAATCGAAAAAATAATTTCAACTTTAACGCCCTTTACCTTATTCCACAGCAATATATTATCAAGGTATATTTGGTCCTATCGCCATATTTTGGTCCAAATAACCTGCCCTTAGACTATGTCCCAATAGTTATAAATCACCCTTTATATATAAAAGATTGATTCTTTGAATTTGCCGCTGTTTAATTCAAGAAATAATTTCTAGTGTTAATTTAATTTTAGATTTAAATTTATTTGTAATGATTTCTGTATTTTAAGGATGTTTTAAAATTGCCGACAAAAAAATGATTTACGAAGTAAAAGTACATTAATGTGAAACTTTGTTCTCAAACTATAAATATTTCTTCACTGGAGATAATTCTACCAATTACAGATTTATTTTCCAATCTGCGTCCACCATTAAGGCTGTCTACTAATAAATATATAATTAGATAAACTATTTGACATTCTGATTCATTTGCGTACTAAGTCATATTGAATATGATTTAAATGTTTTTGTCATAATTTAAATTGATTTTGCTCAATTTTGTTATTAAGCAGATTTTATTTTATATTGAGTTAATAAATAGTACTTTGTTTTTCCTTATTAATTCATATTTGTGACGTACAAGTTTCTAAGATAAACTTTATGCAGGTTAATTTTTTTTAGATGCTTTACCTGAAATTATCGGCAATAATTGTAGAGCTTGTGATCCTAGGCAAAGAACTAACGCTAGAAGAATGGCAAACATTATCCAAGGAAGATATCCGGAAGTCTGGAAAGCTTTAGTAGAAAAATACTCAACTTAGATATATATCTAATGCAAAAATTATTGTAAATTTTTTACAAAATTTGCTTAATCCGTATACGTATCAAATCTGGAAAGTTACTATTATTATAATAAACAGCTCAGCAAATAATTTGAACGAACAAAAAAATCCTGCACCAGAATATCTTCAAATGTCTCTAGTTTTTATAACAAAATATTTATATGCAAAAATTAAATAAATATAATATTTTATTATTACTGCCTGTTAATATATTAACGTGATGAACAGTTGGTAGAACTATTGAAAACAAAATAATAAAAATAAACGAAAAAATTAAAACATTATTTATTTTCTATATGTTCCATATCCCCCTTTTCATAATTTTCTAACACAGCTCTCACTAAAATACACTTAGTCAAATGGCAGAGACAGTACTCGGGATGTTCCACTTCCGCTGGATCCAACATAGTAACCTCAATAGTATACCGCCTAATATTTTCTTCTGACCTTTTTAACAAAAGATCGTACGCCATTGGAGAACCTTCTTCTACTTCAATACTAGATGGTAAGACAATTGTGGTCTGCTTCCAGTGGGTTAGAGGTTCTTCTGGTTCTGTAGAAAGGGTCACTGGTTCCATAGTGGTTGATGGGAATGTGCAAGAAAACCAAAGACATATACCTTTAAAAATATATAAAGGATGTTTCAGAGAGAAGTATATCTAACAATGTAGTAGCTTAAAATAGTGTTTTAATTCATTACCTTCATAACGTCCTTTTTTGTTTGCCACTGCTAAGTGTCTCACTTCTATTGAATTCAATTCTTCTAAGGTTACTTCTCTTAAATCCAACCAAAGTATATTTTCTTGATCAGACAGAATATTGTCTGAATCTACTGGCTCACATAATGGCTTTTTGGATGCTTTCTGACGAAGTTTTGAAGCAAAATGTGTCATTGATATGCCGTTAACATTTTCCCAAAAAGAATACATTGAAGGTAAGCTAAAAAAATTTTTTTTCTACCACCATTATTGTCAATTAATAGTTAGGTAAATATATTATTATTTACATGTTCCTGTTAGCTGATTGGTGTCAGTTAAATTAATGCGTTATGTGATTTTGCGTTTTTCTGAGAGATATTTAAGCATTATTTTTTGTATCACCGAGATGGCATTACTTTATATTTAACAATACATTCATATAAAAGAAATTTCTGGAACATCTTTCCCTTACCTACAAGGTGCTGCAAATAATATTGCAGTCTCAGGGAACATCAGACCGTTGGGTTTTAAATATTTATCTCTGGCAACAATGACTGAATCTAGCATTCCTTCGTGTAATAAATAAAATCCCATCCATTCAGATACTATTATATCAACTTTTTCCGGCAGAGTAATTTCTTCAACTTTTGAATGTATTACCTAAAATGGAGTTTCTAGAAATGATGTTAAAACCGTGTATTTTTTATATAAACCCACGGAGCCTTGCATACTTAACCATAATAATAAAAAGATAATATATTTTTCAATTTTATTAAAAATTAAAAATCTTTTATGAATATCAAAATCAAATCTACCAATTATGCCAAGTCTCCAAGCGTGTATATTGCGATAACATACTTTAATAACTTTTTCAAATTTATTTTCTTTTGCAATTTCTTCAGCTATTCTGTAAGTATTACTTGCTTCAACGGCATATACTGTTTTAGCACCAGCTTGGGCGCAAAGCACTGATAAAATTCCTGTACCAGCTCCGACATCTAAAACTATTTTCCCTTCAAATTCATGTTTGTTGTTAAAAATAGCATCTTTGTATGCAGTATTGCGAGGGCCATCTTCTAACATTAACTTATGAATCTAAAAAGCAAAATGATGATAAACAATATTTTAATTAATTGATAATAATTAATCTTTTATCTTAACTTTATACAATATTAGTGTGTTTGATAAATATAAGATAGTTTAATAATATCATTCTTTCACTGTTTATTGTACTAGTACAAATCAGTTTATTGGCAATGGTTAAAGCAAAAATATTTATCTTACAAAAACATTTTGATGGTTATCCAAAGGAAACCGATTTCAGAATAGTAGAAGAAGAATTGAGAACTATAAGAAATGGGGGTAAGTATTACAATTTTAATAATAGCAATACTAATAATGGTATTTTAGTAGAAACCACCCTAAGAGAAAAATAATAGATTTTTTTAAAATGATATAGTGGCAATCTAGTGTTTTTTAAATTTAACTGTAAATATGTAAAGGCTCGGGTAATAACGAACATTTTTGGAATTTTTATATACAATAAATTTTATAGTGTATATTTTAATATGACCCTACACGTTTTCATAAAGAGTAGATCTATTTTTACCAATTAGGATAGAATTGATCATAAAATGCTTCAATGTTTTGGAATTACAGTTTTTTTCAGTTATACTCAAATATTAGTAATGTTTAATGGATTTAAGTCAGTCGATTATGTAACCTTGTCTAGTGTGCCACAGGCAAGCAACCTTGGGACGCGTATGCATAAGAACTTTATTGCTGAAAAAGTTTAAACGAAAGTATTTTATATGCTGACGATCTAAAACTTGTTTATTTTACTAGACGATATGAAGCTGGCAGCTAGATTTGAGCGTATTGAGAGTAACCTCGAGTAAATCGTGTTGACCTCAATGTCGACAAGTGTAATGTCACGTATTTTTATTTCCAATTAATTATAATTAGGTTCACCTCTTCCCTCAATTATTTAGTTCTAAAATGACTAAAAACATTTGTTGACCTGCAAGTGAAGTATTATTCAAGCAACATACAGACAATATTTATTTCGCAAGCATGTGATCGTTACAATCTCACAGTTGAGAGTAACATTTAATACACGTTGATATATTTCACATTATTGAGCAAAACTAAATTCGCCATATTATCGTCGACCAGTAATCATTGTGCATTTTATATGTTGTTGATTGTAAAAGTTTGTTTTTTCTTTTGGTTGGGTTGTCTTATTAATAACTGAATATTCTTTACTTGTCTACCCTCTAATTGGTTATCAAATATTTTACCATGATTTTTGATTTATTATCGCAACACAAAAATCAATATAATGTAATTTTAATCTTATCTTTAATTTAAATGACAAACACAATTATATTTTCAAATAAAATATTTTGATTAAAGCAAAATGATAAAGATAATTTTTTAAATATTTTTCAATCCAAAATTAAAAAAAATAAAATAAGAAAGGTCGATGGTCTAGTGAGGTTCACTTTCCTAACTTTCCAGATGCAGATTTTCTCATTCCCTCTCTTTGTGATATAAAAGTCCGTATTTCAAACTCAAACGTTTTGAGAAAACCTTTAAGTAGGTAAAAAATAAAAAACTTACTGTTAAACTGTAAACATATTTTTTTAACTAAAACAGAATAGATATGTACTTGTATTTTTTCCAGAAGCTTCGTCAAAATATTTAGTAATTTTGACTAAAGTAGATGCTTATTCTACAATATGAACTTGTTTTAGAATTCCTTGCAGAAGCCGTCTATTTAAGTGTTGACCCATATATGAGAGCATATGAACCAACATTACCCCTGGGAGAACCCTTCATAGGGTCGCAAGTAGCCAAGTAAGATATTACTTTTAGAGCTAATGTTACCTCAACATATTATTATGGATCATATGTTTTTTAGAATTATTGAGAGTCAAAATCCTAAATATCCAGTTGGACAATATGTAATAGGACAGTTCGGTTGGAGAACCCATACAATAGCAACCGGAGAGGTATTAGGAATCGTTGGTAGAGGAAAGGCACCTCAATTAGTAGTAAAACAAATATTAGATTTACCACTTTCTGTTGCTCTAGGTGCTGCCGGTATGGTTGGGTAAGTTAAATATGTAGTGTACATTTTTGCTTTATTTACAAGAAATATAAATCTATATCACATAATAATTGTTTTGATTTCTTTATTGAAGCCAGCTAATTATTATCTTGAAAAATCTTGTGAAAATAAAAGAAATTGTATTAGTACCGTTTTTAAATGGTTGTTAAGAACCATGATTGCTCTCACAGAATAGATACCTCTAGATTCATTTTTATGTGGTGCTTATTTGTACATGCAATATAATGATACTGACATAGTTACGTTAATTTAATTATATTTTTGGTGTTAAAGAAATTCCGCGTATTTTGGTTTATTGGATATCTGTAAACCTAAGCCAGGAGAAACAGTAGTCGTCTCTGGAGCTGCAGGAGGAGTGGGTAGTTTAGTAGGCCAAATTGCCAAAATTAAAGGTTGCAAAGTTATCGGAATTGCGGGATCTGATAAAAAAGGCAAGTGGTTAACGGAAGAATTAGGATTTGACCATTTTATTAATTATAAAACAGACAATGTTGATGAAGCTCTGAAAAAATATGCACCAAATGGAATTGATTGCTATTTCGATAATGTATGTAAAAAAAACAATTTATACTGCCAATTTTATCAATCATATACCAGTACTTTATTTACTATTTTTTAGGTTGGTGGTGAAATAAGTAGCAGTGTTATTTACCAAATGAATAAATTTGGACGGGTTTCAGTGTGTGGAGCAATATCAGGTTATAATGAAAAAGTTAGAGGTAAGTTAGTAAACTATTCTAGTGAATAAAAATTTTCAGTAATTTCTGTCAAATTAATTAAAACAATTTTATTTTTAAACATCTGAAATATAATATTGGTATTTTATTTTTAGCACGGTCCATTTACAAACAAGTTGTAAATAAAGAGCTGCTAATTGAAGGCTTCCTAGTAATGAGATGGTTAGATAAATGGAATGAAGGAGTAATTCAAAATGCAAAATGGATAAAAGAAGGAAAATTGAAATACCGTGAGCATGTTACAGAAGGATTTGAAAATATGTTTAAAGCTTTTCTAGATATGTTAAAAGGTGTAAATATTGGAAAGTCAATTGTTAAAGTGTAAATAAATTGTTTTTCTCACAGACAGTTACTAACATAAATTTAACATTTTTCTGCCGTTATTGTCTTTACTTGGAGGAAACCACCAAATATAGAAAGTATATATTTGTCACTTGTTTTATTTATTTGGAAAAAATTATATTCCCGAAGAATAAAATGTGAGCAACCAAGAATACGAGCATGTTAAAATATTGGTAAAAGAAGCTCTAAAAATAAATTCTATAAAATCATTACTCAATTTAAAACATCCAAACTTGTATGAGACAAACCTTTACACCACAAGAGTATTAAGTTATAAATCAATCTCTAGTCTGGTTACCACCAGTTAGAGATTAAAGATAATTAAAATAAAGATTCACAAGCAAGGTTTGAAACTAGTGACAGAAAACTCAAACCGGTATTATTTATGGCATAAAGAAATCCTGAAACGCCAGAACAGAACTATTGCATAAGTAAGTACCGAATAAATATACCAAGATTCACACAGTAAAAAACTGGTATCTTGGCAAACGACATTTAAATAAAAGATCTACTGGAGGCAGACAATAGTCACTAGTATCAGAAAAAGTAAAGATCTCGATTGTTCGAGCCTTTTTAAACCTTACAAAGGCAACGAACTTTTTTAAATACAAAAAGGTAGGCAGGCAGATACAATAATGAGGACAATATAAACCAGTCTAGCCTATACTACACATTATCTTTAACTTACGTCTAGATCTTCATAACTTTCAAAATAATTATTTGTCTCCATTGCTTCCATTTCAATAAAAAAATGCTTTATTTCCACTACTAACTATATTTGTAAACAAACGACCTAACCACAAAAAATAACGTGGTTCTTCTTCTACTTCGATTTATGTTTAAACTTTTATATTAATACACATTCGCCACCACCTTACGATCAAACACAAACGCTTCAAACATATTTTATCTAAAAAGAATAATACTAATTTTGATAACAAATACAGGTGGTTGTCGAAAATAAAAATGTATTGTAAATTTTAAAATGTTTATGCCATGCTCCTTCCCAATTTTCCCAAAAACTTCAGCAGAATTAGGGAAAAAAATATAAAAACCAAAAAATAAAACATTTATTCAGAATATACTTAAAAATACGAAATAAATAAAATTATAATCTTAATGTCCTATTTTTTCTTATTTAAAGTTCGTTGTTTCTCTGCATGTATAACAACCTCATCTTCAACCTGAAGTCCTTTACGTCTTCTAATATCTTTTCTCAATTTATTAGCTCTTAATGCTGATTCAACATTGAAGTCTTCTTCTTCCTCATCTTCATCTTCCACTGGTTCATAAAATGGATCCCCATCTAAAATTTCATAATGACTAAATCTTAAAGTTGGATTAGCTTGTCCAGAAGTAGTTTTTCTCATTTCGTTTGCAAAGCCTTCACTTTCTATTACAGGAATTTGTGCTTTAACAAGGAAAATTTTCTCTTGATCATCCATACATACATCCTCTATAATCTTGCCGTGTCTTTTGCTCACTACTGTGTACACTTTTCCTAAAATATTTGTATTTACTTGAATTTCAGTTACATACAACGGTTCCATTAATCTTTGTTCTTGTTTTTCAAAAGATTTTTTTAACATTTCACGAATACTAGATTCAATCGTTGATGTAGTTTGAGGCGTAATGTCTTCAGGATTAATTTCATTTGATAATTCAAATGTTTTTACAATAAAAGCACAATTACTTAACTGTTCTTCACATAAAGGGCCAGCTTTGCATACAGTTTTAAATGCTTTTACTATACAATGATCAAATAACGATCTTCTATCATGTCCATTAAGTTCTACAAATATATTTTGTCCATAATTTGAAGTACAGTTAATTAAAAGATTCACACAATCATTGGATGTGCCAACACTCCACAATTTATTTTCTAGATCTTTCCAGAAAGGTGATAATTCAAACGTTGTTTTTAGTTGTTCTTTGATGTGTAATAAAGCTTTCTTGATCGTTTCACTTTTAAATGATTTTTCCACAACTTTAAAGTTAGTTTCATCATTAAACGATTGCTTAGCAATATCAATAAAACTTTTATGTTGGTGTTCTTCTACTATTTTTAATAATTCATGATTATTCTTAATAACTTCCAATATATTATCAGGAACATGTACTGCAATTACAGATAAAGTTAAATGAGGGGTTTCTAAACTCACTGAATTATCTTGATCCTTAATAAAATCATAATCACATTGTGAGTGAACAATAGTTTCTCTTAAAGAAACCATAGGACGTGAAACATGAATGTTAATTTTAGCAAATTTATTTTTCAAATCTTCAATACATTTACCCAAATGCACATCACCAGCAGTAAGTAGTATTAACTCTCCAGTTTCTTGCATTATAACTTCAACACATGAATCACTTTGCAAAAGTAGCTTGAGTCCTTGGCGAAGGAAGGGCAATTCCCTGGGATTATCAGGTTCTATAGCATGTCTGACTACTGGATCTATTCTTTGATGTTCCACAAGTGGGACTACATTTAAATCAGAAGATAAAGTAGCAGTTCTAATAACACATGATTCTAAGCCACCAATGCCGCAGAAATTACCAGCCGGTACCGAATCCACAAGGGTTAATTCCCTACCAAATAGCATATAGAGCTCTTTAATAGTAACTTTATGAACATTAGATGAATTTCTTACAAACTCATCAGCGTCTTCTAGAATTTTGGATTCATTAGGTAGGTACGGGCCTATAAGGGCATAGATTTCCTGGCCAACGTGGAGAGTACCACAAAATACTCTAGCCAAACCTATCACAGCTATATCGTCATTCATATTATTGTTAGAGTTGGATATCTCTTGTACTTGGGAATCTCTGATTTCACTTGAAGGTTCTACTGTTTTTAGTGTTGGTTCTGTATTCCTTGGCCTAGGAACAAACGGTTTTGGTTTAAATTGTGATAAATTTTTTTTGCTAACACAAAACATTTTTGAAATATAAGCTAATGAAGTCGTTTCAGGTGTTGTTGCAATACATTCAAAATAGGGCACGATTTTTTCTACACATTTATTGTAATACTGATTTTCACAGAATTTATTTATATTGAGTAAATATTCTATTTTAGTTTTTTCTATTTTGGTGGGTGATGGAATTTGTTTTAAGCATTGTAATAATAATGTGGAAGATAAAGGTTTCCACGCTTGTAAAATTGCTCTTATCTGTACCTTTGGATCATTATGAGTCATATCTTTAGTAATAGTTTTTATATTTAATTTTTCTATTATTGTGTTGACTTTATCTTTCTCTAATTTTAGGGCAAGAGTTTCGTAAATATGTACCACAGTTTTCAAACAAAACTGTATAAAAAGGTTTGTTTTCTTCTTATCAATAGCACCTGCTTTGATTTCCTTTTTGGAATCAATGTAGTAATCAAAGTTCCACATTTTCCTATTTAATGAATCCACAGTCTCATTGTTAACTAATTTGACAAACATACTAGATATCTGTTCTGTGGTAAATCCCCAGCCATCTAGGGCACTAGCAAAAATGACATTACCACTATCAGGACTAAATAAAAGTCCAGTATCTTCAATGTCTATTTCATTTTTATTAAATTGATATTGGTATAGTTCTGCTACTATAGCATTGCAACCTTCAAGAACACGTAAAATTATTTGAAATATTTCTTCAATACTCTTCTTCAATTCAACAACCAGTCTATCAAATTTATTTAAAACTAGTATCATTTTTGCATGTTCATCAAAAGCATTTTTTATAGATTCCCTAGTTTGAACACAAACTCCTTCTACAAGATCTACAAGTATTATTGCCCCATCTGAAACTCTAAGAGCTGCACCAACTTCAGTTGAAAAATCTATATGTCCTGGTGTATCTATTAAATTTAATAATATCTTTTTATTTTTATCATCACTTTCATCATAGATTAGGTTAAGAAGAGAAACTGCACTGCTTTTCATTGTTATTCCCCGTTTTTGTTCATCTGGTCTATCATCTAGGTAACGTAGAAATCCTGCCATACGTTTACTAACTAAATGATTAGTTGCTAAAAGAGAGTCAGCGACTGTAGTTTTTCCATGATCCACATGAGCTAAGATACAAACATTCCTAATGCATTTGGGATCTCTCATGCAGAAAGCAAGCTCTTCATATGTGGGTTTGATGGAATCCATAATTAACTGAAAATGAATAGTTTTTGTACATCTAAGACTCTGAAGTAATTTTAAAATTAACATAAACAATCATAGCCGAAAAAGATCTTTAATGTTTATATGTAACAATAAACCTAATATAATTTAAATTAAACAATTTTCCAAATTAGATTCGACTGAAATCGTGTATCAACATATTAGTCATAATTTTTCTTTACTTATTCATAATAATTGTAAAAATACCTGTCAATGTTTCACGAAGATAGTTTAATTTGTGTTCTTAACTTTCTTAAGTATTTTTTACTAAGTGGTGCAATATAGTGTAACAAAATTAATACAAATCCACAAATAATCCATATGTACATAAAAAGTAGATATAAAATATATTACATTAGAGATATTTATTTCTTCTTCAGCCAAACTTTGATATTTTAATATAATTTTGTCAAATGATTGTTAATTAAATTTAAATTATTTTAAAAATTAAAAAATATGTTTGCCTAACCTTAAAAATCTTCTTTTTTGCAGTTTATAAACTTTTATCGAATTAAAAGAGGCGAATTTATATGATTGGTTGAAAAATGTCAAATTGTTAGTGCATGTAATACTACAAGAAGGACTTGTAATTCTTTTTATTGATAAAAACGCATCCAAAAATACATCCATTTTTCTAGTAATACTACTACTACTACTACTACTACTAATAATAATAATAATAATAATAATAATAATAATAATAATAATAATAAATATAATAAAAGCCACAAACCACAATCGCCGCAAAATTATATATACAAATTTATGCTTGCTTGATGACCAAATTTGTGAAAATCAAAAAATTAAAAAGAAGAAGAAGAGAACCATTAAACCTTAACTTCAAAATTTATAAATATTGCAGTTTGTAATTAAGAAAATAAGATGATTCAAGTATTTAAAAACATTCAATATAAGGATCATAAAGAACACTTTAGTTTAAACGTTGAGTTACATGAAGATCAATTAGTTTTAATTATTTTAGAAAAAAATAATGCTTGGCAATCTGAAGTAGGTAAAACTCATCATTTAAAAAACATTATTTTAATTTTATTCTTCAGATTTCTTACAATAATATTGACGAATTTGCAAAGCAGTTTAGTCTTTCCAAAGAAGAATTCTTGTCTAAGTTGAAAATGTACTTCTTAGACACTCCTAAAAATGTTGAATTTAAATTTACCAAAGGAGAGTTTTGTTGTTATTCAAAAACCCAAAATGGGATGAACCTAAAATATTTTTCAACTAAACCTCGTAAGGTACTTAATACTACAATGTGAGTAGTTGGTAAAATGTATTGTTTTTAAATTTTTAGATACAAATTAATTTTAATCAACTCTTAGAATCATATTCTTTGGAATGTGAGAAACTACGCAAAGAAAACGAAAATATTATTAAAGAAAGAGATGAGATAAGGAAAGGTATTTCTATTTTTTAATAATTTAATTAAGTATTTTTCCATTTCACTTTTCCAACATTTAAGAGTGTTTATGAATATAATCCCCCATATCTGATTCATTTTAAGTTAAAGAAAATCTAGAGGAAAAACTAAGTGGGCTGGTTAAAAGAAAACTCCATGATGAGGAACAGCTTTACAGTAATTTTATTCTGGTTCTCAATGAAAAAAAGCGAAAAATTCAACAATTAAATCAACTTGTACAAGCTTTTAAAGGTGGTAGACCAGTATTAAATCCACAGGTAAAAATTAAATCTAAAACGAATATTAAAAAAGAAATCAAAAATGAAATATCAGAATCAGATTCTGAAAGCACAACTGAAGAATATAATACAGATGAAGATGTACCTGCAAATAAATCAAATAATGAAGACATACTTTCAAATATAGCAAACAAGCCAAATTGTGATATATTTTTGGATAATACAGATTCAATTGTATCACATAATTTGCCCAAACGCATAAGAACTAGTAATACTACCATAGATGAATATGAAAATATGCCATCAACCTCAAAGAGACAAGAAGAGAAAAAAGAAAAAGTAATTAACATGGAAGTTGAGGAAGATACTTCAAAAGTCACTTTTAATACACAGGATTTGTTAGATTGTATTTAGTAATTAATTTTAGAAATATTGTATAATTGATTATATATACATTTTAATTTTTTTAAATAAATTTAATAGTGTTACATTTTCTCTTATCCTACTTTGAATAAGTTTGTAGTTTGAGAATAATAGTTATTTTCAAACCATTTTTAATACTTAAATACAGCAATTTTATTTGCGATATAGAACTTATTAAAAGAAATGTTTTGATGGCGATGTTTTATACCGTGTTCCTATGAAAAATCGTATTTCATTATGTTACAGGAGTTGAGAATTTTGGACTGTGATTAAAGAACAATGGGTTAAAATATACGCAACCATATTTACATTCGTGTAATACTGGATGTATAATAGTTCCAATACTTAAAAATAAATATATTTCTATTAATAATAAAATAACGTTTTCTAACAAATTTTTCAATAAAAATTAAAAAATTAGAAATCAATGGTAATTAACGAGTAATATTCATTATAATCACACGTTAAATACTATTTTATTATTTTAATTTTAAATTGTCCGCCATTAGATCTGCCATTGTCGATTACGCTGCCACTTTGGCAATACGTCAGTCAAATGAATCAAGTTGAAGCGATTGAGGTTTGAGAATTACGTTGTCCAAAATTCCTACATTTCGAGTATATTTGTTTCAAGAGGGCTGAACTAATTTAAGGGTGTGCAATAGATTGAAAAACAGTTTTGTAACAATCAGAAATATTTTTATAAACGTAGAAAATGAATCCCGAGTAGTAAGTATCGATTTATTTATCATTTTCATTTGACCATTTTGACAATAAAGGAAACATTTTTGCGTAAACCTGCTAAGCGTTACATGTTTTGGTGCTTTGTGATTTACATTTTTATGATTTTTTATTCCCATATTTTACTTAAAATAATAAAAGTTTTAAAACAGGTAGAATGTAATGAAAAGTAAAGGATATGTCCACCCACCATTTACCATGATTACAAGTGAAACGTCATCTTATGACATGAGTCAGGTTTTTTAAAGAGAATGTTATTTTTTAAAACCGTTTTGTCGATAAATCATTATTATATATAAACGGCTTTTAATAATTGAAACAAATAAATATTTGCACATAAGATGGTGTTTTGGATTAAGCTCAATGGTACATATTTTTCCTCAAATTTTTTTTCTTGTGTTATGTAAATATTTCAAATGAATTTATTGTGAATATTAAACCTTGATACTTGCTCATTTGCATTCTTTATTATAATAAAAACTTATTTCTAATTTGAACATGTTTTAATAAAATTAAAAGTGTGACTAAAGAATCCATCTTTGTGCCTAATTGTCTATAATAAATGTATCGACTTGTATTAAGGTGATACAAGTTAAATTTATTAATATTTATTAAGAGTAGCTATAATTTTACCCTTTCAGTGAAGAGAAACAGGTGCGAAAATAAATAATCAACTCATGTATTTTTAACTATTTTTATAGGTACAGTGTGAATAAAAGATGACAGTTTTCTCTTGTAATTTGAAATACAGTATAATCTTTTATTTCTTTAAGTAAGTTTGTAATAGTTTTAATATGAAATTATTTTGAAATTAAATTGATTGTTTACATATAAAAAGGGAAAAAACTGCAACACCATATTTTAACATTCAATTCAATTTTACATATACAAATTTGGATTTTATTTTCGAATTTAGAGTACAATCATCAGTGCACATTTAAAAATATGCATTCTTACATTGTTCATTATTTATTTCAACATAGGCATATTTTGTTTTCAACCCATAAGGATTTTTCATTAATTCAACATGAACTGCCTTGGGAATGTAAAGAAAAAGCTATGCACTTCTCAGAAAAATAGCATTTAAGTATTTTGGCTCAAGACAAGAATTTTTTAATTAAATGCTTAGATTTTATAAGAGTTTTATTTTTTCAGCGACTATTTATTCAAGCTACTTCTTATTGGTGACTCTGGTGTAGGAAAATCATGTTTATTATTGAGATTTGCAGTAAGTATATTTTGAATTTAATTATTTACAATACAATTTTGAACGTCCTAAGAAGTAATAAATAGCTTAATTAAAATAGAAGCATATTAAGTGTTTTTTAAAATTAAATTGCTAAATTTCGTTTATAAGAAGAGAAACTAAATCATTACTAAAGAAATTGTTTTTCTTACTTAAATCACTAAGAAGTATTGTATAAAATGAACAAGCTAAATAGGTAATTGAATATTAAAAGAAACTAAGACCTCTGATGTAATCAGTCTTTTGTAATTAAAAACGAATAATTAGTATTTTGTAAATAATCCTGAATATGTTTTAACAATACTGCTTTTACCATTTGTTGAACTATAAAACATTACATTTATAGTTTTCACAAATGGAGTTATTGAGTTTTTAATAATTGTAATAAAGTTAGATTTATTTATATATGTGTGTATAAATCAAATATGAATCTTGATTTAATCATTTATCATATTTAGTAATTGGAATATTAGTAAATTGAGATAAAAGTTAGATTTTTCTAGACAATATTGTACTGATTGTTTACTTTACTACTAACTGACCTAAAATTTTATGCCTCCGATTTGAAAGATATGTATGCATTGGAAGTTAGACTATTGCCATTTTATTTCTTAGTATTCAAGTTTCTCTAGTTAAGAATATATAATATTCATATGGTGTTTCATGTATACAAAATAATTGACCTTGTACCTTACTAGTTTCTAATTTGTTACATAATTATTAGAATGAAAGTACATGGATAACATTTTTTCGCCACTAGTAGATGAATCCCTCAAAATTATAGTGACTTATTATTTGTTTAATACAAACTCAAATCTAGGTACATGTAATATCTCAGGTGTACTATAAATATTCTTCGAGTACTCAATTTTAGTTACTATTCATTTATCTCAGTATATTTCTAGCATTTGCAATTAAAACATACACTATATTGCAAATAATTCTTATACTCAACTTTCATTACATTTAGATTCATATTTATATATAATTGTAGTTAATTAATCAATTATTTTTAGGATGATACTTACACGGAAAGTTATATTAGTACTATTGGTGTAGACTTTGTAAGTATTAAATATGTTTTTTTTAATAAAACATTGCTAACTTTTACTTTCTTCTTCAGAAAATCAGGACAATTGATTTAGATGGAAAGACTATCAAATTACAGATTGTAAGTACACATTACATCTAGTTCTTAATAAAAATTTAATAAAAAATGGTAATTCAACCTGATAGAAAAACAACTTTTAGTAGTTACTAAATACAAATTTTTATATTTTTTATAGTGGGACACAGCAGGCCAAGAAAGATTTCGAACTATAACTTCAAGTTATTACAGGGGAGCACATGGAATTATTGTAGTGTATGATTGCACAGACCAAGACTCTTTTAACAACGTAAAGCAGTGGCTTGAAGAAATCGACCGTTATGCCTGCGATAATGTAAACAAATTACTTGTAGGAAATAAAAGTGATCTTACAACTAAGAAAGTTGTTGATTTTACCACAGCTAAGGTGAGTACTATGTAGAAATAACAGATTGCTGAAGGGTAGATTAGACAATGGTCTATATATATATATATATATATATATATTCTTTATGTATTATTCCAGTGAGCATGTAGTCACAATGGCTAACAATTTCTCCTCCTATGTTTGTGGCCATTAATATAATTCTTAAAAATTCAATTTTGGCCCAAATAGATATTAATGTATTTAATTTAGAATAATGGAAACTCAGTGAATATAGTTTCTCATATTATCCAACAAGAATGCGAAGCATAATGAGCTCTACATAACAAATGGACTAATTTTGTTTAGTAATGTTCAACTAAAGACATTGATTGTTTTGATCACCGCCACGTTTTATTTGAAAACGCGTTAAAGGAAATTTACTAAACAATAATTAATAACTAAATATTTCTTTTTCTTTAACTAACTGAGTAAAATGAAAAAAATCGTTATTCTGAAAATAAAATTAATTCTAAAATAAAAAATAAAATCAAAATAAATAAATAAATAAATAAATAAATAAATAAATAGGTGAATCCAAAATTACAAAACCGGTTCAAATAAGTTGTCCTCTGTCCGAATACAATATTTTAATCAATAAAGTTGTTCTTTTATGTGCAAGTATTTCTATTAATACTGAATTGGCCGCTTTGTGAATGGAATAACCTTTTTTTCATACCACGCATTGTTAATATTTACATTGGGGTAATCTTGAATAATTGGAATTACTTTCTTCTAAGATGCGAACATATATCTCAAATTTTCCTTGACGAAAATGGGCTCAATTTATGTGGTTGCCCAAAGTGTCAGTCCAGATGTTGACTTTTGCACATAGTAGGGTGTTAGATACAATACTCCTGTTTTTTTTCGAGACCTGTATCGCAATTTGCAAACAATGCGATTCACAAATGGCAGAATTGCCATGATAATACTATTTTATGATATGATATTATGCATTATTAAAAGTAAAACCAAGATTTAAGTAACGAATCTAAAGGTAGAGATGTTACAAAGTTGGCCACAGTATTTCAAAGCTTTTTTAAAAATTACTGGACTCAAGTTTCGCCCTTCCTTCAAATGTTAGATGATGCTCAAAGGAACGGTGAAATAAAAGTCACATAATAGTTTAAAAAAAAAAGCTTTGGAATACTGTGGAAATTCATGATAAATATACTTTATCTTTTATATTTATTATTTCATTTTTTAGTACTTTTCTACACACATTGATTTTTTCAAAAACTAGATATTTTCACAACTATTGTAGTTTTTGCAACAAGAATGTATATGATGATAAATCCTTTATAAACATCGCATTTATATTTTTTTGGACAAACTGTTTTTCTCACTCACTTGAACATTAACCACGCCACAAATTACTGTTATAATAAAAATAAAAAGTGGGCTAGAACACCTTAGTTTCATTCAGAGTATTTTGTTAGAGAAGAGTGTTTGTTACTGGGAAAATATATAGAAAAGTTACTTTATGACAACTTATTTTAAACAATGTTCAGTTTTATCAAATGAGAGCTTTTAAAAACATCTTTTGTTATTTTTTTTAGGAATATGCTGACCAGTTAGGTATCCCCTTCTTGGAGACATCAGCAAAGAACGCCACCAACGTAGAGCAGGCCTTTATGACAATGGCGGCTGAAATTAAAAATAGAGTAGGTCCTCCATCTTCTGCAGCAGATCAAGGAAATAAAGTTAGATTCGATCAAAGTCGCCCAGTTGAAACTACCAAATCTGGATGCTGCTGAAAATATTTCGCCCTCATTGGTAAGAGGTTAAACTGGATGTTAAAGCTTAAATTAAAACAAATTGTTGAAATTTAACAAAATAAAGCTAACAAAGAAAAGATAAGTGATATTACAATTTCTTCATTTTATTTTGTAAATAAATGGAAATTTGAGACCAATAAATTATATCAATCATTACAAACCAATTAATAAATGCTGCTTAAGTGTGAAGGTCAAACTTGGAGCCAGGTCTAAGATATGAAAATCGAATTTTCGGTGATACTTAATCAAATCCAGAAAACGAGTTTAATTTATCCTTTTCGTGATTGATGGGTGTTTGAAAATAATTATTGTTCGATTCAGTATATTCAGTAATTATTAGCCCCATGACGATTTGACCGTAGTAAAATTAAATAAATAGTAAACGTTATAATTTGGAAAATGTTAAATAAAAAATAAGTTGTATGTACAGAGCGATCTTTAACTAAATATCTGTATGTACTATCGTAACAATATACTTTTCCCAGGAATTGGGTTAGCAGAGAAAGTGCTTTTGAATAACAGTGATCAAGAATTTTTCGTGTGGCACCGTCTGTAATAAAATATAAAATAATATAAAATCATTTTTTTTACATAAAATTAACTGCCGGATTTGGTAACAATTAATAGGGTTGTTGTAAAATGAGAAAAGTTTTTCTGCAGCACCATTTTACTAAGCATATTTTGATCCAAATAGTCTGTGTTTATTTTTGGTGTCATTTTTTAAGGTTTACCATGTATAATTCATTATAAAAGAAACCAATACCAGCTATAATTTGTGCATATAAACTGCATATTGATAAGTAAATATATTCTTGACCACATGGTGTATTCACATTGGTGTTTGATCTGGTCGTTATTTACAGAGTTTAGTCAAGAAAAGTCGCATTAATTTTAAATTTAAAATATGAAAAGTTATCTATTTGGACTTTTATTTGTTTCAATATAATCCTCGAGATTGTCTTACTATTATTATAATCGGAAATATGTGAATTTACAGTTGAACACATTATTTTTGAATGAAAATAACGCTACAAAAGGAGTACATTTTTAACATCCACTACAAATTGTGGACTTCATTCACTTATTGCATCCTCAGACTTAATAATTAATGTATTTTCCTACAAGTCTAACATATGTGTACTTATGACAAAAAATGCATTCTGAAAGTGCTTTTTCGTTTTTAGTCTCATGCCGAGAAGGTAAGGTACGAAAAAGTAGTTTATTATTTTTTTTTATTTCAGGTTGAAGGTGGTCACTCATGTCATCTCTTCTGTACAGTAGCACGGCTACCATTCTTATTATAGTAATATCCGTCTGTATGTATAGTTATTTTAAATCCTTCGATTTAATTTCAAATTTATAGATTTTTTTGTTGAAAAATTAATATAGAAGACACCAATATCTCTTAGTCTAATCTTAACGTTCCCTTTTAGCTGAAATTTGTAACGGATCTATTTATTAACAAATTTTTCATTTTCAAAAACGGTTTTTATATAATTTAAAACGAGAAGTACACATTGTGTAGGTTATGTTAAGTCGTCTGATTGTTATAAATATTTTGTTTGGGTGTGTCTTTCTCGTTTTATTAACATTAGATGGTTTTTGTTGGTCCAACTTATTTTAAATATATCATATAATGTTTACAGTATCTGTCTGAGGTTCTGGATCTAATAATTTTTATCGTTATTATTGGTTTCTATAGATAATACAAATAAAGATTGTTCGATTTGTGAGTTAGACAATTCACTGTATCTATTACGAATTTGTTATTTTTTTAATATATAAATATTTTTCATTTTTCCATCAAGGCGTGAAGGCATACACCTACATAGATTTTTTATATTATGATTGATTGATATCTGTCAATGAGAATTGTCGGAGTTTTGTTGATTAAAGTTAATTCGAAAATAAAGTGCTAATTTTAATTATTTAACAGAAGAACGACAATTAGGAACTAGTAATATATTTAAAAATGCTTTAATTGACAGATGTGTCATTAATAAAATAAAAAATGTGATTATTCTATGCCTTATTATGTTAAAGCATCATTCACTACTTTTTTAATTGTTCTAAATAAATAAAACAGTGTGTAAGATCTATGAATAAGTCATTGGAATTTTTTGGTTAATAGTTTTTTGTGAAAATTAAAATTAAAAATTAATCTGAACTGATTTTTGTATTTTATTAAAAATTACCTCAAAAACAACGGATAAATATTTAACATGCACTGAAAAATAGTCTTGCACAATAATGTTTTTGTTTAGTTATTTTTCTTGAGATGAAAGAAATATTAAAATTTATCCTGGCTGAAACCTTGATAATGAACTTTTTTACAACTTAAGATATTGTTCATTGTAAAGGAATTCATTTTTTGTAGTTAATATTTGTATAAGAATTGTAAACTATAAATAAATCGTAAAAATAGTTTGTCGTTTGCTCCATCTATTCATCCTTCAAACTCTTCCTGCAACTTCTCCTAGGCTGAGAGAGAATATGTAGTGATAACAGTCGACTTTCTTATTAAATAAGGTACCTCTACTATTTTCGCATTACGCAACTTTTCACTTGAACCTCAATTTTCGGTTACGAGGCAATGGAAAATCCTAACTGCGCTTATATCTTTAAACGAATTGTTACACTTGAAAGTTAATTAAAAATGCTGCAAATATTTAATTACATACCTATATTTGCCTTCGAGGAAGGGTGCAAGTTCTTAATTTGTGGTTAGAATATATCTCCATGAAGTTTTTTCCACTTATGTATTGGAAGATGGGGTTTGTTTCACTTTATGTAAACTGACCTTCCTGGTCAAATTTAAAAGAATTATTTTTGTGTATTTATTCGGACCAACTCCTTGCACGGGATTTACGGTTTTAGTATAGTATAATTTCATGAAAATACTTACATGTTTGAGTTGCCTTCCTGCCCTTCAATACGTATAGAGTTTGAGGCAAGTAAATATTTTAACCAAATTATTTAGTTTGAAATGAATTTATTCTTGAAAGTTTTTTAGAGAGTATTCTACTTTGATAAAGTGAAATAAGTAGATGAGAATTTGTATCAAATTAAAAGTGAAGTAATTGCTAACCATGGTGACACACTACGTTTAGATTAAATTTCTATTCATTAGGGCGTGCTCTTTTATTTAAAATAAAACATAATTTGTGTAAATCTAATTATTCTCTTACGTGAAATTTATAGTACATATGTTACATTAACAAATAAAAAAACTTAATGAATATTACATTTATTCACAGAATATATTTAGGCAAGTCATTTATTCTTTATACATATAAAACTAAATTCAAATTACTACTTTTTTAAAGCTTTTTTTTGCGTTGTGTTCTTTTTGTCTATTTACACCAAAAAATTTCCATAGCAAATGCAATAGTTCCTATAAAAATTCCGAGCAACAGCAAAAAAAAGTAAGAAAAAAGTCATTAATTTTTAGTCTCATGTTCCACAACGATTTTTCGATTTTGCTCATTATAATGCTTTAACAAACCAAACTGATTAATCAATTGTATAAATTTATCAAATTTTTTTATAAACGGAGAATGTTTCTGTACCAAAAATATATCGTAACCAGGATATATGATTTCTTCCAATATTTTGTATACTGTTTCACCATCTATTTCTAGAAATTTTTGAATATAAGGCTCTGCGAAAGTTTCAGGGACAAAGTAAGTCCCAGATGTATTTCTTTCTTCCAACATGCCTACTAGCACATCCTCATAAAACTTCCCTGCCGGAGTGTACTGCTTCTCCATACCTACAACACAACAATATATTTTAACGATATAAATTGCCAAACTAACATCTACATGTAAAATTAAAAATTACTACTTTGACATTAATATAATTGCATAATTCAAGTTTTCCCGAATAATATTGATTATTATTACGATATGTTGCTTTCAGAAAAAATATCGGGCGCTTAAAAAAATCTTATATATTAACGCCAATATATATTTGTTTAGAGTTAACCTATTTATAGATTTTTAAAATATGGTGATGGGGGTTTCTATTCATATTATATAATATATAATATCTTGTTTGAAAAGTATTTTAATGCTCTGTTTAACTTGATTTTAAAGCAAAAATGAATGTCTCGTGATTTTCTTACCTGTACCTTGTAATAAAGGATATTTCAGGTAATAAGTCACCAAATACAACGGCAAATGACTTTTTATTAAATCTTTAATGCTCTTAATTGAATGTTCATATCCAGGTTTCATTAAAGCAAGTAATAATGAAGTGTGCACACTGGCAAATACAATCACAGAAAAGTTCGACCAAACGACAAGAAGACAGGATAATTTTGTTTTCTTGATTCTGAACTTAACTCCTCCATTTAAGAGTATTCCCCATAAAATCAAAGTATAATATGTTCTTTGGTTATTCGAATGTTTTAGTAAAATGTTTAAAATTATCATTGCTGCGAGTAATGCAATTAAAGAATTAATATTGAAAATATGCAAAATATTTTGGTAGGTTGGCAGTGGTCGAGGTTTTGGTACCATTATCACTCTATTGTTTTTTTTTGTATGGATATGATCCCTCTGTTTCGGAATAAAGCTCCAACTGAGAAGAAGTAGAAACGCATATTTATATTAAAAACATATATTTTTACATGCACATCAATGGATTTTGGATTAGTTAAAATATGTCCTATATTTCTGGTTATGGGATAGCATGCTAGGAACAGAAATAAAATATTTGTTCTTAAAGAAGTTTTTGTCCTATATCATTTACTGACTCCTGTGCGGACTCCTTTGTCAAAAAAAATCACCTCTTAAGGATGATTAAAAATTGAAATAAAATATAATGCATTCTTTTTAGAAAATATAATTTTGGTATTATGGGACACCGTAAATTTAAAAAAGCTGAAGGTTGTCTATAATCTGAAAACGGGAGGTCTCGGGTTGAGGACCGGCTTCGAAATGATACATACTCAATTAAATTATTGCCGACGTTTCGTCTATATATTTAGACTTCATCAGGGCTAAAATAGTACGTTCCAAAATATAATTAATATTACTCAGGATAAAACATACATAGACGTTTATAAAATTAAATAGATGAATTCATAAAAATACATAGATAAAAATTACATAGTGAAAAAACTCGATCATAAAGTTACAAAACAATCCATACATTAAAACTGGCTAAAAATACTTTATTTTTTGAACCAATTAATTATGTACACCTCTGGTACTTATCTAAATTTATGTGGTTATGCCTTTACTATGGTAAAAATTCTTAATTCTAAATATACATTATATGTCATAATATCTTCATACTTTATATATTATCCAATGCGAATGGACAATGGTAACTCCACGGTAATTGTTAACAAATAAGAGTATATAACAGCAATGGAGAACTTATAACGTAACAGTTGTCAATAGATCCTACCAAAAGATATCAAAGAAAGGCGAACAAAATAAATGTAATCAAAATAAATAAATTGGTCATTAAGGGAAATTATGGATTACTGAATACAGATTGGTATATCAAATCAACAAGTGCAGGTAGAATACTAAACTTTTATTCAAACCATCACTTATCCCCATAATAATAATTCATAAAAATGGATAGATAAAAATTACATACTTAAAAAACTCGATCAAAAAGAAAACAAAAAAATCTGTCTACAATTTTCCGATATTTTTTTATATATCTTAAGACAAATGATTTACATTTAATTTTATTGCACTAATCAATTGCCCTGTATAACTCGCCTATTAAATAATATTAATGTTTTATCCATTTAATGCACTTTGGAAACATCTTAATAAAAATATGTCGGCTTTATTATCAACAAGTGTTTTACGATATTGATTATAGTCATCTCTTTCAATAAAAACTTGCGAGGCATTCAAATATTCTGTCCAAATATTAAATATTTCAAATTCATCTCCAAGCCATTTTCCATCTTTCCCAATTTTCGCTGGAAATTTATTTGTACGAACTCCTCGCCCAGGATGTTTGTTAACATTTTTTATTTTATCTGGGAACGAATGGGAGCATAAATATTTGTATGTTATAATATTAATTTTCGTCTTTAAAAACTTGTTGTAAGTATATATCTGGAATTCATTATTGGTACTCGTAATTAATAGAAAATTTAGGATTTTATTATTCCAGATTAATTCCAAAATTTCAAAAATATTATTACACAATTTTTGATAAAATATAAAATAAAATTTTGTTGTGCTGCACCATATTGGACTGCTTGATAAATCTTGTAAATTTTTAATCAAAGAATCATTATTTTCAACAAAAACAAAAATGTGATCCATTCGATATTTTGTATAATGTACTTCATGTATATCTTTAGTTATTACATAAGAACAATTTGTAAACAATTTTATGAGCTCTACTTGTGAATGTTCATATTTCAGGTCATGTCTGTTTATTATAAACAGACACGAATTAAAATTAAAAAAGGGGCAAGTTATAATTTTGTTACCAAATTCGTTAAACTCAGAATACTCAAGAGAATATTTGTTGAATGTATATCCCTTAATATTTTGAAAGTGATGGAGTAAAAGAATAATTTTGAACAATTGAAACAGTCGTGACTTCATTTTTAAATAGGTCTACCAGAGCGTGTTAATATTTGTACTGATAGTTGTCGTTAAAATATCATCATGACTTAAAACGTTCCTTTTAGTATAATTAATACTGAGACATTTTAATAAAGTGGTTTTTAAATGCAAATAAAGACTTTAATATCGATAATTGCATTGTTTTATCATTTCATTTGGGGAAAAAATAACATACTTAAGTACCTACCTATAATTTTATATTTATTTTTCAACTTTTTTTGTTTAATATTCTGCGTTTTATTTTACTAGTAAAAAACCAACTCACTCATTAGTACAAAAAAGAAATCACGGAGCCTCAGAAATAGAACACTTTAAAACTAAAAAAGTTACATCAATATCGTCGTTTAGGGCCGTTGTTTGCTACCTTTTATAATAATAATAATAATAATATTTATTTACGGAAAATATAACTGTTAAATGTAAATAAATATAGTTACTCAATAAGTGAAAACACTTGTTTTGAAAATAAACAATAATAAAATAGTAAAACAATACAAAACGATACATATTAAAAGACAATAAGGATGCATTGGTTAAATGGGCTGTGATAGCATAACAGTTTAATTATATTATTCTATCAGCTAGGGTATAAGTCTTCAATCTTTCTTTAAAAAGAGGCATGCTACTGAAAGTTCGTTTCAAGATATTTCGTTGACTTACCATCTGCTTAGAGAGTACTATCAGTTAACCTTGTAAATTCTTCATTTTAAAGTAAAGAACATCAGGGTCGTACTTGAATATCTGCCAGAAATTTAGTGACTAATGATGCTCAAGCGCTGATATTTCATTTTATAAAATTTTTTTTAACCATGGACGACACATATTACTTTCACAATCAAATGTTTACAATAAACTAAAATTCAGTTGCAAAATAATCCTCCAGTAACCCCAATTTTCTCTTCGAAATATCTTGAAATGAACTTTACATGATTTTATACTTTGTGGAAGTGTGTTATATAATTTAGGACCTAGATACAAATATGATCTTCGTCCTACGGATTTGATCATACGGGGAACAGCGTGAAAATGTCTATGTCTATGTCTGGTGTTATATGTGTGCTGTGGTAAATTAAAATTTGGTTTTTTGCTATGGTACTTAATATTTATATTATAATAAAACAATTGTTTCAGATCCATAATGTGGGCTTCTTTAAATAACAATTCTGAGGGATATCGGAATGGTTTATCCAATATTACTTTCAAGAACCTTTTTTGTAGGATTTCAAGAGATTGAAGATGTCTTTCTAAAGTATTTCCCCAGGCTACTGTAGCATTTCTGATATGGCTTTCTATTAGACTATGATATAATATTTTCATTTGATCAAATTTTAAGAATGGTTTTAGATATTTAAATTTATACGAAATCATTCTTAGTTTTTGACATATCAAATTTATATTTTCATTCCATTTTAGACATGTGTCCATGTACACGCCCAAATATTTTATTTTTTTCTCAGGGCATATATAGAATCTTTTTCCCGAATTTGTGAGAATAATTCGGTCAAAGTTGGATCTGCTAAGAATATTGTTGCTGATTGGTAAATAAGAGGTCTTGTCTAAGTTTAATGTTAATAATTTACTATCAAACCAGTATTTAATAGTTGGTAAGTCCATTTCCACTTTTGCCTGTAACTGTAGCCAGTTTCTTGCTTGGTAAAAAATGGCAGTGTCGTCAGCAAAACATATTATATCTCCTGCACTTGGTACAGAAAAAAGCCAATTAATACATATGTTAAACAAAATAGGTCCTAGGACTGTACCTTGTGGGATTCGGTAAGGCACTGGAACTAAGTCACTTTTAATACCATTTATCCTTCTCATTTGTTTGCGATTTGTTAGATCGCTCTTAAACAATTTTAAAGCAGTATTTCGAAGGCCCATATCCTCTAGTGTTTCTAAAAGAAGAGGGTGACTCACGGTGTCGAATGCTTTGGACAAGTCTAAATAAATACAAACACATCTAGAGTGGAAGATATTTTTTTAGAGACCGTGATTTTGGGTAGAGGTATTGTCTTTAAAACTAAATTGTTTTTCTGAGATGAGTTCATATTTTCATGTAACAATTAAAAGTCTGTCTTTCAACGCTTTTTCAAATATTTGTGACATACGTTATTAAGGAAATTGGTCTGTAAATACGTAATTATGATTTTATGTATTTGAATTGGCTTATATAGACTATAATACTCTATGATATAAGATAAGAGCCGCATATCAAAATTTAAAAAAAACATCTTTTTGATAAGTTTGGATTATATTATAAAGATAAAAACGATGTTGTAAAAATGTATAAAGGATATCATTCAGAATTTTTATAAATCTCTTGCCGAACTAGTTTCAACAAGCAAGAGGTTTATAAAAATGTAAAAACATACGGGGTGTCCCATTTAAAAAAGTATGTTTGGTTAACCCTGGTAATATGTAACACCCTGTAATTACGAAAATAATTTTATAATGTGAAGTTTGAAGTTGCCTATAATTTTTGTAAATAACTTTGTTTGATATCTCCTTTAATAACGGATATATCGTACTTCGACGCATTAATGCCGCACCCTGTATATGTATATTTTAATTGGTAGAATAATCAATGCAGTTACCAAAGAAAAGTGATATGATGATTAGATAAACCTGACTAGTTATTAAAATTTAAATAATACTTAACAATTGTCACTAACTGTTTCAATAACCGGCTTTTATTTTTTAATTTTATGGTCATCATTCTGTCAATATGATTTTCATTTTAAAAAATTTAGAAACATCAACAATTAATGTTATTTGAATTTAAATAATGTTCAACATTTCTCATTAACCGTTCCAAAAATCCGCATCTATCTTTTAATTTTATGGTTACCATGTCGTCAAAATTCTTATCATTTGCAGAAATTTCAGGAACATCCTCTTTGTCAACAAATAGCAATTCTAACAACATTGTAGCCTTATTGAATCCGTAAAACGAATATTTTTTCCATTGTTCCCACATCGTTGAGATAGGAAATAATTTGTTGACGTCGCTTCCAAATTGGGACAAGGAAGAGGTAGAATTCCATCAATTCAGTAAAATGGAGTAGTTCTTATTATTACCATATTTGTACGTTTTTTCCTTATTGCCCTCCTAAAGTAATAAAAAATGTGAGAAGTATATAAACTAAATTATTGTTTTGTTAGACAATTTTTAGATTCTTATCGATCGAAGGTGTATCTAATTAGCTCGTGGCTATTGGTAATAATTAATTAATTATATCACTATTTAGTGGTTGCTATAATCGGAAACAATGCTTCACTGTAACATCTCTGGTGGACGGTAGAAAAGCAAGATTAATTTTGTTCTTGGACAATATTTTGGTAGGGAAAAAGGGTATTCATTCAATGTCAATGTATCCTTTGCAGGTTTTCATGGTATTGTACCAATAAGACCACTGCACCAGTTATAGAGAAAAAAAGTGCAATATTCATATACAATAAGTGTCCAGCGGGTTTTTATGAAATAATCTATTTTAAGCGTTTTTTTTAAGATGGCGGAATGAGTTCGTTGTCATAAATTTGGTTCCATTCTACCAAGATTTAAAACTCTTCAAATAGTATTTTATTCTTATTTTATCTGCGTTTAAATTCTTTGATACATTTATTGTTAGTTTTATTTTTGCACCCAGAAGGTAGTTTGGAAAGAAAGCATTATAGTCATAAGAAAATCATAATTAAAAAAAATATTTGCGAAATAACTAGGATTATTACGTTAGCAGCAGTATTTTATAATAAAACTATAAATACTGACTTTTTTTTCTAATTTAAACGTATAGAGAATTTTTTAGAATGTTTATGAAAATTAGATGTAGGTATTTCAAATATTGTCTGTCCAATTAGCTAATCTTTTGATAGAAATTTCTTTATTTTGTCTTTGTCATCTTTTCATATCTTTCTCCAAGATCTTTTCTCCTAATCTCGTTTAAATTTTTAATTTGTCAAATTTGTTTGATGGTCTAATCTGGTATTTGATCTTCTTGTTAGAAAAAAAATGCTTGAATATTGTTGCATTACGTCAAGCACTTGAAGTTTAAAACATATTTCCGAATTATTAAATAATTTATATACAATAAAGAGTGTTACCTTGTACTCGAACAAGAAGTTTCCATTATGACAATCAGCATGAGTGACTACTTTTTCATTTAATATGTCATTGAAGTCAACAAGTCAGTAATGACTAACTTTGTCATTTTTTCATACCTTTCTGCAAGATCTTTTCTTCCAGTCTTATCATTATAAGTTAAAACGTACCTTTTACATCAGAATTTTTAAGGGGACATTTATCTGTTCGGTTTTATCGAACGGTACCGGTTGCACCAAACCACATTTTTAGTAGTTTACTGGCAATTGTAACATTTGTAAAAAATTGTCTAAATATAATGAAAACTTTGTATTAGAAAATTTGTGTTGTAGCAAGTTGGTAGTACTAGTCCCTCCAAAACCCATCGTCTTCTCTTTGTTTGTACTTTTTTCTCTTGGTATATATCAAAATTGACACAGTGCCAGGACGATATAAGAAGAACCCATGCTTCGTAGTCGTTACGAGTAGGCTTTTCTTTTATAAATTTCTTACACCCCATTTCGGCGAAAGTACGGATTCATTGATTGAGAATAGTTAAAATCTATTCCTTTGGAAGAAGTTGTAAAACAAAATATTTCGTTCTTCTCATGACATTCTTCGCATTGGAAATGAAAAATACTTTAATAATTTTAAAATGTGAAGCTTGACTCTATCTATAACTTTTAATTAAAACATTATTTCCTATTTCTTAAGATAACGGAGATATCAAACTTCGAAGTATAAGTTGATCACCCTATAGACTCATGATTATAATATTGCTAGGAAAAAGAGTAGTTCATCGATGTCTATTTCAAATGGATAGTTTTTGCTACTTGCATACAAAACAGTATTATTTACAAGATATTTGAGTTAATATGCATACCAGAATTCTCAGTTGTCGACGCGTAGAAAGTTTTAACAAGTATGTATATTAGATAATATAAACAAAAAAGTTATAAAATATTATAGATGCCAACATTCAACGATTAGATTTGTGGTTATCAGAAAAATAAGCAAAATATGCCTACCCTAAATCTGAAAACGGAACTTTGCTACTTAGTAACTATAAAGCAGGAATTTTGTCTGACATTTCAATCTAGTTGTTTAAAAGTTTAGTTAGTGATGTTGTCAAATATATCTGAATGTTAGTAAGTTACATAAGTTTAAAATTATCCTTTCGCCAATAAATTATGGAAATGGAGAAGTAGCATTATCGGGCTGACATTTTTTACAATTTCATGCGTGGCTTAAACCTTAAAGCATATTTGGAGGAAATCAATCGAGTGCTTGGTGATAAGTTGTGTTCCTTCTCTTAGCAGTAGTACAGTAAATTTCAACTCGATCGACTTTCCTTAAATGACAATTTTCCAGCTCCTAAGCCAAAAAGGGCAGTTACAAAAAAAATGTTGATCTTATTCGGAACATGATTAAAGAGGACCAGGACATTATTGTCAGAAACATTCAAGCAACGTTAAGGATTGGTGTGAAAGCAATTTACAGTATTTTACAAAAACATTTGAAGGTCCGTAAGCGTTGTTCTCGGTGGATTCCCCACAACTAGACTTCAGTTCAAAAATGAACCCGTGTGAGATGATGCAGATGCACTTTAGATCGCTTTGTCCGTAGATCGTCTAATTTGGTGTATGACATCATCACAGGTGATGACACTGCTATGATCCCGAAAAAAAGCAACAATCGTCCGTTTGGGTCTTTGAGAATGAGCTGGCTCCAACAAAAGTTCGGAAAAATACCGAAACAAAAAGATAGTCTCCACTTTTTTTTGGAATTTCTGCTCATGGTTCCACTGTAGCACTAGAGAATAAACGTAATTTTAATTCAGAATGGTTCACTATAGTTTGTTGGCATCAGGTTATCCAAAAGATTCGCGAAAAACGAACGCTCGATGTCTCACTGTTGCTCGAACAAAAGAGTAATTGAATGTCCAAAATATAGAAATAATGTGTCATTCGCTGTATTCTCCAGACCTAGCACCTAATGACTTCTTCTAATTTCCGCGGGTAAAGGATAAATTAAGGGATTTACGTTTTACAGCAACCGAAGAAGCGATTGATGACTTTAAAAATGAAATAAACCAACTATGGCCAGAAGATTGGAGAAAATGTTTTTAAGATAGGTTTTTGCGGACAGAAAAATGCATTGACTGTAGAGGAGAATACTTTGAAAAAATGATAAATTAACGTTTTATGTAAATAAATTATATTTTACTTTACTAGGCTCAGCGAAAAAGAACAGCTCACGTATTTTCCTACGAAAAACAAAAACTTTAAAAACACCAGCAAATCGTTGTTAGTCCTAAGCCTGGAAAAAGTGTGAAAGAAAGTTTAAATATATAAAAATATGTAGAGCTTTACATTTTTACCAAATTCGCGGGACTACCCCACCTGTGTACGCAAGTTGATCGCAATAATCTTGGACGAAAATTTGATGTACAAATTGAACATACATAATTAATTGAAGAACGTTAAAATTGTGAATGGATATTGAATAGATTTTTCACTTCAGAAATGCAAATGGTAGTCTGCAGAACTAAAGTATGGACGAACCTCACAGTTGAATAGAATCAGCACAAAACAATATCACGATTGCTGATTATTTCTTCAAAAGAAGAATCTGATGAAATTAAAACCAACATGAATCTAAAAAAATGTGTGATTTTTATTTCTCGAAAATGTATTGAAACTGGAAGTTATTATAATCTTATTAGGAGTAGAAAAGCCTACTTATGAGGAACAACTTTATTATTATTTAGGATCATTTTTTGCTGGAAACTTTAAGAAAAATTTTAAGAGTATCTGGAACGTTTGGTAAATTTAAAAAAATCCTTCGAATTTATTTAATTCGAATTTGTGTAGTGTATGAATTTATTAGTACATCACTCGATATATTTGGTATTTAGAGTAGGATTCAAATATATTAAGTGATGATTATCATTATATAGGGAGTTTTTAGAAATTTAATAAAAACATATAAACTTTTATTAGCAAGGAAATGAATTGTCATATAAAATTCATACCCATTAATCTAATCTCTAAGGAGTACCTGCAGCAACCCCTATTTTTTTAAATAGCAAGTATGGTCAAGTGATCCACCATTTGAAAGTAACTTTTTGTCTATTGAAACCTGTATTTTTTTTTAATTTTTGAAATAGTTTTGAAGATATTTATTTTGGAATATCAAAAAAAAAATAAAAAAATTCTTAAAATTAACAAAAGTATTGTTCAAAATAACCTCCATATGATAATAAAAATTAGTTTCAAAGACCTTTCTTACATTTGCAAATGCATCCAATGTATTGTTTGTGAATTTCGGGGGATCAAGTTTTCATTGGTACACTCTGTATCATTGGGTGTTTGCTTAATAAGAAACATTATTTATGTAAATCTAGTTACTCTCTTACAATACACGTACATGTGTTAAATAAACAAATAAAAAAATCTTTTTAATGAATATTTAGGCAGGTCATTTATTCTTTATTTAAAAATACATTGAAATTACTACTGTTTTAAAGCTTTTTTTGCGTTTTGTTTCTTTTAGTCCATTTGTACCAACAAACTTCCATAGCAAAGGCAATAGTTGCTATTAAAATTCCAAGCAACAGCAAAATAAAAGTAACAAAAATGTTATTCGTTTTCAAAGCCTTATGTTTCTCAACGATTTTTTCATTTTGCTCGTTATGACGCTTTAACAAGCCGAACTGATTAATCAACAGTATAAATTTATCAAAATTTTGTATAAACGGTGAATGTTTCTGTACCAAAAATATGTCGTAACCAGGATATATGATTTCCTCCAAAATTTGGTATACTGGGTCACCATCCAGATGTAAAAATGTTTGAATATAAAACTGTGCATAGCTTTCAGGAACAAAGTAAGCCGCAGATGTATTTTTTTGATCCAACATGTGTCCTACGACATCATCATAGTACACCCCTGCTGGAACGTATTGTTTCTCCATACCTACAACATAACTATAAATTTTAACCAGTTAAATGTTAAGGCCGTGCAGGATTTTTCAAAAAGACCCCAAAGTAACATCTACATGTAAAATTACTATTTTGACATTAATACAATTGTATACTTGAATAGTTTTGTTATCTGATATTTATTATGTTGCTTAAAAATATTTGAGGTTTAAAATTTATATATTGATGCCAACATTCATAAAGGAATAGTTGGAAATATGGAACTGCGGATAAGCTGCTTTTAATATTTTAAATGAATAATACCTTATTTGAAAGATATTTTAATGCTCTGTGATTTTCGTACCTATGCCTTGTAATAAAGGATGAGTCAGGTAAAAGTCCAGCACATATAATGGCAAATTACTTTTTATTAAATCTTTAATGCTGTCTATTGACTGTCCGTATCGAGGTTTCATCAAAGCAAGTAATAATGAAGTTTGGACGCTAGCAAAGACAATCATAGAAAAGCTCGACCAAGCGACAAGAAGCCAGGATAATTTTGTTTTCTTGGTTTCGAACTTAACTCCTCCATTCAAGAGAATTCCCCATAAAATCAAAGTATAATCTGTTCTTTGGTTACTCGAATGTTTTAGTAAAATGTTTAAAATTATCATTGCTGTAACTAGTGCAATTAAAGTATTAGTATTGAAAATATGGCAAATACTTTGGTAGGCTGGCAATTGTTGAGGTTTTGGTACCATTATCACCCTGTGGTTTCTTTTGTATGGATATGATCCGTCTATTTTGGGATAAGATTCTAACTGAAAAGAAAAGAAAATTATATCATAAATATATCTTTTTATATGGTTTTACTGTATGCAGAATGCCCATGGAGATTAGTTAAACATTCCCTTCTAAATTTCTGGTTAGGGGTTAGCACGCCCAAAAGCCTCGTAACAGAAATAAAACACCATTTGTTTTAAATCTATTTATGATATTTGTGGTGTGACATGCACTTTTATTGTTAGATACCCTCAGAGAAAAATATATCGGGAGTGATTTAGCAGGTATCTTATAGGTGCACCTTAAAAAGTGTAATATACTATAAAGTGTTTTTTTCAAAAAAAAAACAACTTTGATGTTATGGGACTTTGTATATTTAAAAATGCTGAAGTGTGCCTATAGTTTTGTTTGAAATTCACTCATTTTAAACAAGTTAAAATAATATTCAGCTCACACTAGTATATCCTATACATTCTCCAAAATAATTTGTCACGGCCACAATTGTTACTTCTACCAATCAACATTTCGCTAACATATGCTACAAATAATGACCAATGAAAACTGCTCTTTGAGCACACAATTAACGAATCAGTCGTGATCACCCCCCAACGCCAAAGTCACAGTGACTCTAGTTTCCAAAAAAAAAGAATCGCTAAGAAGTTACTGAACAATGCACACACTCACTCTCCGCTCAGAAATAGATTCTCTCAAGTTGTTCATCGCCCTTCACATAATTTAAAATATAAATTGTTACCCCAAGTTTAACTTTAAAAGGTTATAAGGTAATAACTCTGCAGACCATATATTTAAAATTAAGCTTAAGTTGTGATCTGTGAATCATTTGAAATTTGTGTCTTGTAAACCACTGAAGAACTCGAATCAAATTTGTTGTTAACGTGTAAATTTTGAACTTGAAAATATGCACATGGTATTTATGTATAGATAATTTTTAGTATTCACTTAAAAATACAGTTCAATTTTGAGTAACATCAATTTATTATACTAAGCATAAAATTCTACAAATTTACTGATATACCATAAAACAAAAGTTTTATATTTGACTTTATTATGCTAATTACGTTTATAAGAGTATTAAATAATAAAAAATATTATTTTTTTAACCACTTACAGCAGTTTCAAAACATCTTAATAGAAATATGTCGGCTTTATTATCAATAAGAGTTTTTACAGATTGATTGTGGTCATCTTTTTCAATAAAAACTTGTGAGGCATTCAAATATTCTGTCCAAATATTAAATATTTCAAATTCATCTCCAAGCCATTTTCCATCTTTCCCAATTTTCGCTGGAAATTTATTTGTACGAACTCCTCGCACAGGATGTTTGTTAACATTTTTTAGTTTATCTGGGAACGAATGGGAGCATAAATATTTGTATGTTATAATATTAATTTTTGTCTTTAAAAACTTGTTGTAAGTATATATCTGGTATTCATTATTGGTACTAGTAATTAATAGAAAATTTAGGATTTTATTATTCCAGATTAATTCCAAAATTTCAAAAATATTATTACACAATTTTTGATAAAATATAAAATAAAATTTTGTTGTGCTGCACCATATTGGACTGCTTGATAAATCTTGTAAATTTTTAATCAAAGAATCATTATTTTCAACAAAAACAAAAATGTGATCCATTCGATATTTTGTATATTGTACTTCATGTATATCTTTAGTTATTACATAAGAACAATTTGTAAACAATTTTATGAGCTCTACTTGTGAATCTTCATATTTCCAGTCATGTCTGTTTATTAAAAACAGACACGACTTAAAATTAAAAAAGGGGCAAGTTATAATTTTGTTACCAAATTCTTTAAACTCAGAATAATCAAGAAAATATTTGTTGAATGTATATCCCTTAATATTTTGAAAGTGATGGAGTAAAAGAATAATTTTGAACAATTGAAACAGTCGTGACTTCATTTTTAAATAGGTCTACCAGAGCGTGTTAATATTTGTACTGATAGTTGTCGTTAAAATATCATCATGACTTAAAACGTTCCTTTTAGTATAATTAATACTGAGACATTTTAACAAAGTGGTTTTTAAATGCAAATAAAGACTTTAATATCGATAATTGCATTGTTTTATCATTTCATTTGGGGGAAAAATAACATACTTAAGTACCTACCTATAATTTTATATTTATTTTTCAACTTTTTTTTAAATATTTTTTATAATCGGGAATGTCTGCGTTTTATTTTACTAGTAAAAACCAACTCACTGATTAGTACAAAAAAGAAATCACGGAGTCTCAGAAATAGAACAATTTAAAACTAAAAAAGTGACATCAATATCGTCGTTTAGAGCCGTTGTTTGCTGCCTTTTATAATAATAATAATATTTATTTACGGAAAATATAACTGTTAAATGTAAATAAATATAGTTACTCAATAAGTGAAAACACTTGTTTTGAAAATAAACAATAATAAAATAGTAAAACAATACAAAACGATACATATTAAAAGACAATAAGGATGCATTGGTTAAATGGGCTGTGATAGCATAACAGTTTAATTATATTATTCTATCAGCTAGGGTATAAGTCTTCAATCTTTCTTTAAAAAGAGGCATGCTACTGAAAGTTCATTTCAAGATATTTCGTTGACTTACCATCTGCTTAGAGAGTACTATCAGTTAATCTTGTAAATTCTTCATTTTAAAGTAAAGAACAACAGGGTCGTACTTGAACGTCTGCCAGGAATTTAGTGACTAATGATGCTCAAGCGCTGATATTTCATTTTACAAAATTTTTTTTAACCATGGACGACACATATTACTTTCACAATCAAATGTTTACAATAAACTAAAATTCAAAATAATCCTCCAGTAACCCCAATTTTCTCTTCGAAATATGTTGAAATGAACTTTACATGATTTTATACTTTGTGGAAGTGTGTTGTATAATTTAGGACCTAGATACAAATATGATCTTCGTCCTACGGATTTGATCATACGGGGAACAGCGTGAAAATGTCTATGTCTATGTCTGGTGTTATATGTGTGCTGTGGTAAATTAAAATTTGGTTTTTTGCTATGGTACTTAATATTTATATTATAATAACACAATTGTTTCAGATCCATAACGTGGGCTTCTTTAAATAACAATTCTGAGGAATATCGGAATGGTTTATCCAATATTACTTTCAAGAACCTTTTTTGTAGGATTTCAAGAGATTGAAGATGTCTTTGTAAAGTATTTCCCCAGGCTACTGTAGCATTACTGATATGGCTTTCTATTAGACTATGATATAATATTTTCATTTGATCAAATTTTAAGTATGGTTTTAGATATTTAAATTTATACGAAATCATTCTTATTTTTTGACATATCAAATTTATATTTTCATTCCATTTTAGACATGTGTCCATGTACACGCCCAAATATTTTATTTTTTTCTCAGGGCATATATAGAATCTTTTTCCCGAATTTGTGAGAATGATTCGGTCAAAGTTGGGTCTGCTAAGAGTGTTGGTGCTGATTGGTAAATAAGAGGTCTTGTCTTAGTTTAATGTTAATAATTTACTATCAAACCAATATTTAATAGTTGGTAAGTCCATTTCCACTTTTGCCTGTAACTGTAGCCAGGTTCTTGCTTGGTAAAAAATGGCAGTATCGTCAGCAAAACATATCTCCTGCACTTGGTACAGAAAAAAGCCAATTAATACATATGTCAAACAAAATAGGTCCTAGGACTGTACCTTGTGGGATTCGGTAAGGCACTGGAGCTAAGTCACTTTTAATACCATTTATCCTTGTCATTTGTTTGCGATTTGTTAGATCGCTCTTAAACAATTTTAAAGCAGTATTTCGAAGGCCCATATCCTCTAGTGTTTCTAAAAGAAGAGGGTGACTCACGGTGTCGAATGCTTTGGACAAGTCTAAATAAATACAAACACATCTAGAGTGGAAGATATTTTTTTAGAGACCGTGATTTTGGGTAGAGGTATTGTCTTTAAAACTAAATTGTTTTTCTGAGATGAGTTCATATTTTCATGTAACAATTAAAAGTCTGTCTTTCAACGCTTTTTCAAATATTTGTGACATACGTTATTAAGGAAATTGGTCTGTAAATACGTAATTATGATTTTATGTATTTGAATTGGCTTATATAGACTATAATACTCTATGATATAAGATAAGAGCCGCATATCAAAATTTAAAAAAAATATCTTTTTGGTAAGTTTGGATTATATTATAAACATAAAACGATGTTGTAAAAATGTATAAAGAATATCATTCAGAATTTTTATAAATCTCTTGCCGAACTAGTTTCAACAAGCAAGAGGTTTATAAAAATGTAAAAACATACGGGGTGTCCCATTTAAAAAAGTATGTTTGGTTCACCCTGGTAATATGTATCACCCTGTAATTACGAAAATAATTTTATAATGTGAAGTTTGAAGTTGCCTATAATTTTTGTAAATAACTTTTTTTTGATATCTCCTTTAATAACGGATATATCGTACTTCGACGCATTAATTCCGCACCCTCTATATGTATATTTTAATTGGTAGAATAATCAATGCAGTTACCAAAGAAAAGTGATATGATGATTAGATAAACCTGACTAGTTATTAAAATTTAAATAATACTTAACAATTGTCACTAACTGTTTCAACAACCGGCTTTTATTTTTTAATTTTATGGTCATCATTCTGTTAATATGATTTTCATTTTAAAAAATTTAGAAACATCAACAATTATTAATGTTATTTGAATTTAAATAATGTTCAACATTTCCCATTAACCGTTCCAAAAATCCGCATCTATCTTTTAATTTTATGGTTACCATGTCGTCAAAATTCTTATCATTTGCAGAAATTTCAGGAACATCCTCTTTGTCAACAAATAGCAATTCTAACAACATTGTAGCCTTATTGAATCCGTAAAACGAATATTTTTTCCATTGTTCCCACATCGTTGAGATAGGAAATAATTTGTTGACGTCGCTTCCAAATTGGGACAAGGAAGAGGTAGAATTCCATCAATTCAGTAAAATGGAGTAGTTCCTATTATTACCATATTTGTACGTTTTTTCCTTATTACCCTCCTAAAGTAATAAAAAATGTGAGAAGTATATAAACTAAATTATTGTTTTGTTAGACAATTTTTAGATTCTTATCGATCGAAGGTGTATCTAATTAGCTCGTAGCTATTGGTAATAATTAATTAATTATATCACTACTTAGTGGTTGCTATAATCGGAAACAATGCTTCACTGTAACATCTCTGGTGGACGGTAGAAAAGCAAGATTAATTTTGTTCTTGGATAATATTTTGTTAGGGACAAAGGGTATTCATTCAATGTCAATGTATCCTTTGCAGATTTTCATGGTATTGTACCAATAAGACCACTGCACCAGTTATAGAGAAAAACAGTGCAATATTCATATACAATAAGTGTCCAGCGGGTTTTTATGAAATAATCTATTTTAAGCGTTTTTTTTAAGATGGCGGAATGAGTTCGTTGTCATAAATTTGGTTCCATTCTACCAAGATTTAAAACTCTTCAAATAGTATTTTATTCTTATTTTATCTGCGTTTAAATTCTTTGATACACGTATTGTTAGTTTTATTTTTGCACCCAGAAGGTAGTTTGGAAAGAAAGCATTATAGTCATAAGAAAATCATAATTAGAAAAAAATATTTGCAAAATAACTAGGATTATTACGTTAGCAGCAGTATTCTATAATAAAACTATGAATACTGACTTTTTTTTTCTAATTTAAACGTATAGAGAATTTTTTAGAATGTTTATGAAAATTAGATGTAGGTATTTCAAATATTGTCCAATTAGCTAATCTTTTGATAGAAATTTCTTTATTTTGTCTTTGTCATCTTTTCATATCTTTCTCCAAGATCTTCTCTTCTAATCTCGTTTAAATTTTTAATTTGTCAAATTTGTTTGATGGTTTACGAAAACTTAGATATATGTTAGCGGTACGCCCTGCTCCCCACTTAAAATGCTGGAAAGCCGTGTCAGGAAGAACGAGCAACAGGAAGATGCGCGAGCAGTCAGTCGTCAGCAGCAGACACAAATAGTAGAGCGTCTTATTGTGACGTGAAAATAATATTCAAATAAATTCTATTGAATTGATTCAGAGTTTTATTGTGGATAAAATATAGCAGTAGCTAACATCAGAAGTGGGATCACTACGCGTACTGTAGTGAATAGACTAAAGTTAGAAATTTAAGTTAGTGTTAGTGACAATGGCCGACGAAAATCCTGAAACTAGTGACAATGTGTCTACCGAACACAGTGTAGAAGTGACGGTTGATGTTGACGACAGTGACGACGCGTCTAATACAAAGCGTGCTAAATTTCAATGGCAAGAGACCCTAATAAATTTAGTAGCAGTTCAGCAAAAACAAATAGCTGATTTAACAAAGATGGCTACGTCTCCGTTCTCTACGCCAACGCCCAGTGTTACAGGAATTGATGGATCGAATACGCAGGTTCCAGCATTCACGCATGTGCAGTCATTTAAACTTACAAGCTATGATCCCGACAATAGCGCATATTCCATCGAAGAATGGCTGAGCGATGCTTCCAAAATAAAGAAAGAATTAAATGTAAGCAATAACTTAATGATTGCTAAAGCATGCGAGGCACTAAAAAATCGTGCTTATCGCTATTGTTGTGAGTGGAGACCTCTTTCTCGTACGAGGGAAAATTTTTGTGACGATTTAATCGTAGCATTCCCTGATAAAGAAACACCAGGTGCTCGTGCCTATAAAGCAGCTACACTACAAAGCCATAGCTGTAATTCATTGTGTGATTATGGCAATCAAAAATTGCGCGGCATTCATAGGTTTTATGATGGGTTGCCTTGGCATACAGTACTTAGTATGGTTGAGTACGGTTTAAATCATTCAGAAGCCCGTTCCGCCCTTTGTATTCAAAAACCTAATTCTGAACGAGAATTAATGAAATTACTTAGTGAATTTGATGCACGACGTGTTGAGTCATCGATAACGAAAAATACGGAAATCGTTAAAACGCCTCGAACGAACAAATCCGAAAGTCGATTTAAGGATCGTAGAGAAACCACATTTCAAAACAAAATATTTAAGGGCACTTGTTTTAAATGTGGCCGTCAAGGACATCTACAAAGTGCATGTCAAAATTTAACCCAGGAAAGTGCATCGAATGTGGCTACGCATGAGAAACCCGATACCAATAATGGTACTATTCCCTCTTGTTTACACTGTAAAAAAATGGGTCATATCGAATCCAACTGCTGGTATAAACACAGAAAGCCAAAAAAAACATTTGTGTTAAAGAAATGACGCCACTTGAACTCGACACCAATAGCAACATTATTATGTCGTAAGCAAGCTTCGTCGTTCACATATCTCATCGATAGTGGTGCTGACGTGTCAATAGTCAAACAGTCTGTAGTAAAAACTTTAAAAGGGATAATCAGACCAGATAATGAAAACAGACGTGCCTTTATGGGGCTCGGAATGCAAGTTGTTTACAATATTGGTGTCTTTGATTTGTTAATTATTTTTCCGACTATTACATTAGAAATAAATTTTGCTGTGGTTCCAGATAGTGTCATCCCAGGAGGTGTTGATGTTATTATCGGTTGGGATGTCATAAGTCGACCTTGTTTACGTCTGAAGAAAAATGCTAACGGAATTGAGTTACATCATGATCTACAAAATATTCCGAAAGTGTTTACAATAAAAACAATAAAAGATGTAAAAATTAATCAAATAGATTTAGAGAATTATTTGACAATACACGTAGAACAACTTTTAACCTATTATAAAAATAAAACTCCTGACCACATAACTACTGGAAAAATGACAATTCGTTTAAAAGACAGTACTCCAGTAGCGTATCGACCTAGACGTCTAGCATATCAGGAAAGAATAGAGGTAAAGAAAATAATAAACGACCTTTTGAGCAGTGGAATCATCCGTAAGAGTCATTCAGAATATGCAAGACCGATTGTTCTAGTAAAAAAGAAAAATAATGAATTACGGATGTGCGTAGATTATAGAGATGTGAATAAGAGAGTGATACAAGAAAGATATCCGTTGCCACTTATTGCAGATCAAATTAATGCTTTTTGTAAGGCGAAGTATTTTACCACGTTGGATATGAAGTCCGGCTTTTACCAAATGGAAATTGAGGAAAATTCTAAGCACATAACTTCCTTTATCACTCCTGATGGACAGTATGAATTTAATCGAGCACCGTTTGGCTTTGTTAATAGCCCACCGTTTTACCAGCGGGCAATCGATGAAGCTTTAGGCGAATTGAAAGATAATAAAGCGTTCGTTTATCTTGACGATGTAATGGTGCCTTCAGTGACAATTTCCGATGGACTTAAAAATTTGGAAGAAGTGCTAAGTGCCTTGTCTAGTCACGGTTTTTCTCTGAACTATGAAAAGTGTAAATTTTTTAAGTTAGAAACTGAATAACTCGGTGTCGTGTTAAGCCAAGGTACGATACGTCCCAGTCCCAGGAAAATTAACGCTCTCACCCAAGCTCCACCTCCTTCGGATGTAAAGGGTGTTCGCCAGTTTATGGGACTTGCGGGATCTTTTCGTCGTTTCATAAAAGGATTTTCTTTAATTACTGCTCCAATAACAGCATTGCTGCGTAAAAATTGTGTTTTCTTATGGACTCCAGAGTGCGAAAATGTAAGACAATCAATTATTATTAAACTGACTGAAACACCTGTGTTACGTATGTACAACCCTAGTTTAAGTTGTGAAGTCCATACGGACGCCAGTTCAATAGGTCTTGGGGCGGTGCTTTTTCAAAAAGAAGATGGTGTATGTCGACCTGTTGCATACTATAGTCGTCGTACGACTGATTGTGAGTCAAGATATCATTCTTACGACCTAGAAACTCTTGCTATAGTGGAAGCGGTTGAACATTTTCGTGTGTATTTGTACGGTGTACATTTCGTAGTCAATACAGACTGTAATTCGGTTCGAGCAACAGCTGTAAAGAAACAATTACATCCACGAGTGGCTCGTTGGTGGGTTAAATTGCAAGATTACGACTTTTCAATTGAGTATCGCCCTGGACATAAAATGGCGCACGTAGACTATTTAAGTCGAAATCCTAATACAGAAGAAGAGAGTGTGTTAAAAGTGTGTGCTTTAAAAACAATTAACATTAAAAAAATTGCAGACGTAGAAACACTTCGTGAGTTTCAGAACAATGATCCATTCTGCCTCGAAATATTGAGCAAATCTGATAGTGAACCAAATTATACTGTCATTAATAATATAGTTGTAACAAAAACAACCCCTCCAAAGTGTTTTGTTCCGATTGCGGCGCGGCTCTTAACTATGAAATTGTATCACGACGAATCATCACATATCGGCTGGGAGAAGTGTATTACAAAAATGCGAGAAGATTTATATTGGCCGAAAATGGGACAGTGCTTAAAAAAATATATAAAAAATTGTAGGGCATGTGTCTTAGGCAAGTCACATACTGGTCCTCATAAAGGTTTAATGCAACAAGGCGAAAAACCAGATGATATTTTACATACGTGGCATATTGATCATGCGGGTCCTTTGGTAAAATCTAATGGCTGTTCTCAAATTTTAGTTATAATTGACGCATTTTAGAAATATTGCAAGCTACAACCAATTCCGAAAAAGACTTCCAAAGATTCTATACTTGGTTTAATGCCGGTTTTCGAAGAATTGGGAAAGCCAAAGCGTATTATAGCTGACCGAGCCGCTGCATTCACATCAGCTACATTTAAAAACTTTCTAAGTGAAGAATGTGCAAATTCACCATATAGCAACAGGAGTACCTCGTGGAAATGGTCAAGTGGAACGTGTTATGAGAACACTCTTTAATTTGTTAAGAGCCACACTTACAACTGAAAAAGAAAAAAATTGGGCAACAGTAATACCCGAAATAGAAAACAATTTAAATTCAACCATACACTCTGTAACAGGTTATGCACCGACGGTACTACATCTCGGTACAAATCCACGTTTAGCCGCAACTTTACAATTTTTGGGTGATGCGGCGCCAGCTGACAATTTCGTTGACCCGGAAAGGGCTGTGAAAGAGGCACGAATCCGAATTGTTGACAGTGAGAATAAACGAGCTCAACGATTTAACGCAACCCGGTGTCGGGCTTGTTTGTTTAAAGTAGGAGACTTGGTGGCTGTTAAAGATTCCCAGCTGGCTGGTGGCGGCAAATTGGGACAAAGGTATCGAGGACCTTACACTGTTCGCAAAGTACTTGAAAACGACAGATATGTGGTTCATAAACAAGGACGGCGGACCACGGTAGCTGCTCACGAGCAATTAAGACCTTGGCCCTCCCGAGAATAAAGAACATGTAAGTAACAAAAAAAAAAATAGAATATAAAAAAAAATAATAATGTCTTGTGATGACATAGGTTCTGCTTCCGTTTTTTCTAATTCCAGGTGGATATTTAGCCATGTGGAGCGAGGACGCTTTGATACCAGGACGGCCGTGTTAGCGGTACGCCCTGCTCCCCACTTAAAATGCTGGAAAGCCGTGTCAGGAAGAACGAGCAACAGGAAGATGCGCGAGCAGTCAGTCGTCAGCAGCAGACACAAATAGTAGAGCGTCTTATTGTGACGTGAAAATAATATTCAAATAAATTCTATTGAATTGATTCAGAGTTTTATTGTGGATAAAATATAGCAGTAGCTAACATATATTTCAAATATGGTCTAATCTGGTATTTGATCTTCTTGTTAGAAAAAAAATGCTTGAATATTGTTGAACTTTACGTCAAGCACTTGAAGTTTAAAACTTATTTCCGAATTATTAAATAATTTATATACAATAAAGAGTGTTACCTTGTACTCGAACAAGAAGTTTCCATTATGACAATCAGCATGAGTGACTACTTTTTCATTTAGTACGTCATTGAAGTCAACAAGTCAGTAATGACTAACTTTGTCATTTTTTCATACCTTTCTGCAAGATCATTTCTACCAGTCTTATTCAAATTAGTAATTACTTTAGCCTTGCTTTGTTCGTACATTCCTCTAAATATTGTAAGTTTTCCTGGGAACAAATTGAAACATTTCTCTTCGATTTGTTTGAAAATATCCGGTTTTTGATTCTTAAGGGAAAATGAAATGGAATAGAATTTTGCGTAGTTTTTTAAAGCCAATTTAATATGATTTATATTCATGGGTATAGTACGATCGTGGAGTTCGTATCCTCTAGTAACCATGTTTTCTAGTATTATGACTTCTTCAATTTCATTTGCAAATGCTTTGTAACATTTTGGTAAAGCTTCGAAAGGTTTATCAGTTTTTTTCTTTTTGAAATTGTTCAAAAATTGGTACAATATCATTATAAAACACAATTTCTCATTTACAAAAATCTTCACTCATTTGTCTCATTAGTGGGATATTTTTGCTCACTTTCGCTATTAACTCTATTTCATTTTCATTGTGCTTCGGCTCATTTAATGTTACTTTACCGAAAATTATATCTGCCATGAATTCGTCACCTTTTTCTTTGTTTTCTCTTATTTCTACTCTGCATTTTTCAGTCCCTACACCTTTTTTAAACCAATCAATTATTTCACCGTGTCGATCTGTTGACATGATTGTGGTATATGCTTTGCGAGACAACTGAGTACAAATTTTGCCTGCATTTTTTCTAGCCAAATTAGTGTTAATCATTTTTTACATATAAAATGGCATTTATTGTCACAGATGCGCTTTATGTATATAGTAGGAAAACCGTCATAAATATCAAAATGGAAAACATAAGACCCCAAATTACCAAAATAAAACATGTAGAAATTAAAAATATATTTATAGGTTTTTTGCAAATGTACCCAATTTGAGTAAAATAAAAATGAATATTGTAGAGACCTGTTAATTTAAAGCAAAGATGGACCCTTGCATTTTTTTTAATATATATTATTTAACTTACGTTTATGTTTATGAACAAATAGTATTTTTAATGTGTAAATTAGTAAATTAATTCGTTATTTTTTAACACGAAATATTTCTTATTTTACGACTAGGCTGAACCTACTCATTATTATTTATTTTTCTTGTCAAGGACAATGCTGTTATATAATAAGTATTAACCTGTTTGTTTTGTTTAGAATATATTAAATCATCTGTTTTTTAGTAGTAGAGGCAAAATAATTTTAGAAAAAATTGGAAACAATTCCCAAATATTTTTTTTTGAAAACTACAATAAATGCTTTGTCAGGAAAATCGTTACGAAGAAGAATTGTGGGTTTAATAATAACAATCGTTCATAACATGTATATTTTATTTGGTAAAATAATCAATGCAGTTACGGAAAAAAACTTTTAATAATTAGGCTTAATACTTGACTAAATATTAAAATTTAAATAATTTATGATCGTCTTTAACTGATTCAACAACCGGCCTTTATTTTTTAATTTTATTGTCTTCATTTTCAAAAAATTTAAGTTTATCATCTATCTGAACAAATGGCAGTTCGAAAGACATTGCAACAATATGGATACTGTAAGATAAATTTTCGAAACAAATTGGAAAATTTAGATGGATTTAAAGACTTGCTAATTAATATTATTTAAATTTAAATAATGCTCAACGATCCCCACTAAACGTTCTAAGAATTTGCTTCTATCTCCTAATTTTATAGTCATCATGTTGTCAAAATTCTTATCATTTTCAGTAAATTCTGGAGCATTTTCTTTTTCAACAAATAGCAGTTCCAAAAACATTGTAACCATATTGAAACCGTAAAACGAATATTTTTTCCAGTGCTGCCACATCGTTGAGATAGGAAATAATTTGTTGACGTCACTTCCCAACTGGGACAAGGAAGAGGAAAGTTCTTTGTGGTAGAATTCCATCAATTCAGTAAAATGCTGCAATTCTTCCTTCGACGCACCAGCGTATAAGTAAAGACTAAGATCGATTATTGGTGAAAAAACGAAGGAAATCTGAAAGTCGAGCATTACCATATTTGTAGGATTTTCTTTATTGCCGCCCTGAAATAATAAAAAAATATTAAAGTTATCATTTACTTAAAATAAGTTTTTCGTTCGTATTTGGTGACTAATACAATCAGGAATGACTTCATCGTATTTTAATGGTTTCTACAATTCCAATCTTATATTATTTAGATGGTTTTTGATAAATTCATATCTTATTTCAAAGATGGTCAATCTGGCAGTTGATGTTTTTGTTAGAAAAAAATCTTTTAATATTATCGAATTTTACCTCAAGCACTTCGACTACGAAAAATGTTACCGACCTATTAAATTATTTAAATAAAATAGTTACCTTGTACTCGAACAAGAAGTTTCCATTATGACAATCAGCATGAGTGACTACTTTTTCATTTGGGACGTCATTGAAAATGTCTATTAACAAGTCAGTGATACTCCTCTTTGTCATCTTTTCATATCTTTCTGCAAGATCTATTCTTCCAGTTTCTTTTAAATTTTTTATTACTTTATTTTTACCTTGTTCATACATTTCTGCAAACATTGGAAGTTTTCCGGGGAGTAAATTGAAACATTTTTCTTCGATTTGTTTGAAAATATTCGGTTTTTGATCACTGAGGGTGAGAGAAATAGCATGAAATTTAGCATAGTTTTTTAAAGCAAGTTTAATATGATTTATATTCATGGGTACAGTACGATCGTGAAGTTCGTATCCTCTACTAACCATGTTTTCTAGTATTATGACTTCTGAATTTTCAGTTACAAATGCTTTGTAACATTTTGGTAAAGCGTCGAAAGGTTCCTTCAGTTTTTTCTCTTTTTGAAATTGTTCAAAAATTGGTACAATATCATTATAAAACACAATTTCTCTTTTACAAAAATCTTCACTCATTTGCCTCATTAGTGGGGCATTTTTACTCACTTTCGCTATTAATTCTATTTCTTTTTTATTGTGATTCGGCTCATCTAAAGTTACTTTACCGAAAATTACATCGGCCACGAATCCGTCACCTTTTTCTTTATTTCCTTTTATTTCTACTGTACATTTTTCCGTCCCTACACCTTTTTTAAACCAATCAACTAATTCACTGTGTCGTTCTGCTGACATGGTTTCTATCTAGTTTTCGATACAACTGAATGTAATATTTCTAATATATTTTTTTATTTGGCCAAGGTCATCAATTATTATAATTATTATATTTGATAATCTGGTATTTATGATGCTACAAAGGTTGAGTTTCTCGGGATTGTATAAAGGATGGGAAAATTTTTTAAACGAAACATCACTAAAATAAATAACAGTAGGAGTTGTACTGAAAAGGTTCAAAAGAATAACTTAAAAGTCCAGCGTTGTATTTGAAAAAAAGTTGGGAAGAGTTCAATCTTTCCTAGTTTTATTTTAAGTATTATATGTTTGAGACCTATAATTTTTCTGTGTCCAGGTCATTTAAATTTAGAACTTAAATGTAACATTGTAGCCTTATCCATTTTTTCTATTTTTGAAATTGTTAAAAAATTGATGCAACATTATTATAAAACACAATTTCACTGTTACAGGTTTCTTCACTACCTATTCTCATTATAGGAACATTTTTGTTTAGTTTCACTATTAATTCTATTTCTTTGCCATTTTCGTTGAACTCATCTGAAGCTACTTTACTTTAAATTATATCTGCCACGTATTCGTTATTTTTTTCTATCCTTCTTTTTTGTTCTACAAAACATTTTTCAGTACCTACAGTGTTTCTATATCAATCAACTATTTTACTTTTTTGATAAGCTTATTGATTTATATCTGCTTTACTAGAGAACCGAGTTTAAGTTTTAACTGCATTTTCTTGTCTGGCCAAAGTTGTATTGGGTGAAAATCATTATTTATATTTAAATTATATTTATTAGAAATTTGTCTTGTATTTGATTAATATTACAGAGAATGTGTATATATGAAGCCCATCTAATGGCACCTTACTGAAAATTATATCTGCGACGTATCCCTCACTTTTTTCTTTATTTTCTTTTATTTCTACAGTACATTTATCAGCTTTTTTAAACTAATCAATTAGCTCACTGCGTGAATTTTCTGACATGGTTTATATCTACTTTTCAAGCCATCTGAGTTTAAATTTTACCAGCATATTTTTGTATTTGGCAAAGATCATTATTATTAAACAGAATCGTTATATTTAAATTTAATATTCTGGTATTTAACTGATAGAAGCGTGAACTTACTCAATATTTCTGATAAAAAAAAATAACTGTATAGTCATTATAAATATAGATTATTTTTAATTGTGGAATGTTATAAATATATGAGCTTAATATTTAGTTAAACAACCCATATTGTTATTAAACATTGATGCTCCTTCACAAACACACATTCATAAATGAGCCCACGAACCACCCGGGATATGCATCGGTTAGTTGCGGATACACATCCTAGAGGTTCCCACCACCCCCAACCTTTGCAGGCGGGTCCTCACCATTCACTCTCTCTCTTATATGCTTACTCTTTCGTCCTGCAACGACTTTGCTTCACTTGGCCAGGTTGAAGCAAAGGGAACCTGTCGTGTTTGTCAGAGGTAATGCCAAGCATTTTTCTCCCTGGGTCATCAGTTTTCTTTCATTGGGTTGTGTGTTTTTGGTCTGGGTCTGGGTTTTTGTCCCGCTTCTCTTGGGAATTGAGATAGCGGGATGGTTTGGAACAATAGTATCCGCGTATCCACGGTCATGCTATTGTTCGGGCTTGTTTTTGGGACTTGGCAGGTAGTCACCCGCGTTTCACGGCCGTGATTTACCTGTTGCATTGGGGTTTGGGGTATCTTGATTTGGACTGTAGGTCGAAACTGCAGTTTGTCGCTGAAAGTTAATTTTTGGTAGCTTTGGAAGTCGCTAGGTCTCCAGATTTCTCTGGGTTCCTGGCCCCTTTCTAGGCTTTTTTTTTTTTTTTTTTTTTTTTTTTTGGGTCCATCGTGTGGGACACCAGTGTCCTCGGTTCCGAGGTCTCCCACACTTTGGGTTTTTGGTTTTTGTGGGTAGGTGTTTCTGTTTGTTCACGGCGTGAACTTGCAGTTTTTCGGAGGTCGGTGGCATTCAGTAATGCCTCCCGGCTTCCTTCCTACTCCCTGTCATAATCGGTATGTGTCTAATTCGGTAGGAGCGTTATCTGCTTTTTGGGACGCGGATGCTTCCCGTGGTCGTCTGGGCATTGATGCTCCTTGCTCTTCTAGGTGAATATATATGTGTTTGCGCTACGCCCTGCTCCCCACTAAAAATGCTGGAAAGCCGTGTCAGAAAGAACGAGCAGCAGGAAGATGCGCGAGCAGTCGTAAGCAGCAGGCAGAAATAGTAGAGTGTCATATTGTGACGTGAAAATAATATTTAAATAAATTCTATTGAATTAATTTAGAGTTTTATTGTGGATAGAATATAACAGTAGCTAACGACACTCTTAAAAGTAATTAAAAAACAATTATTATTTTATGCAACTACTTTTCCCAATAAAGATAATGTTGGTTGCTTGACGTTTCAGTGAACGTTTAATTCGGAATCCTAATTAATATATTATCTATTCATTAGTTATAGAAATTATTATTGTTTGTAGAAAATTAATACATCAAGTATTTGTATTCCTTATTTTGGAAAAATATACCAATTTTTTATGTACGCTGTGAATGATTGGTTAATTCCTTTATTAATAAATATTACAGTGTCACTCTAATTATAGTTATTTATTTTATTAGTGGGATAAGAACATTATTAAAGTTAGGTTGCGGTAGTGCAAGACGAAGACGTTAGCACGAGTCAGTAACAAGATGAATGTGTTAACAGCCCTTATCACATGAACTAAAATACATTTTTTCTACGACTGCCAAGAATTATCAACCACGGTTTAATTTATGTGACAATTGGCGAATACTTTTTTAAAATCAAACCAGCGATTCTGTAATAGCAGTTATTTATCGATACTGCAACTTGATAGTTTGTTACAAATATTTATATTTTTAGTTTCTCTTTGTTTCTAGATAACGCGTTAATATGAAACGAATGAGAATGAGTTACTAGCTTATTTCGATAATCTAACTAAAAGTTCTAAATCTTTAAGCCTTTGGGCATATTATATCAATGATTCGCACCTTCATATCCACAAAGAAAAGTATGGATGTTGGCAAATATATTCAATTGATTGTATTACTCAAATAAAAATTCGAAGGGTATAAACTTAAGAAGTTAAACACTTTAACGAAGCATAATGTACTACCAAAAATTATTAAATTACAAGCATAAATAACAATTTGAAGGTCATTTTGATTTTTGAACCTTTTGGAATCTGAAGGAAGGAGCAATTCACTAATATTCATAAATGATTACTTTCAAATTTTATTAATAAATAATTAAATTTTGGTTTAGATTTCATTATCCAACTGAGTTAGATAATGGGTTCATTATCTAACTCATTAGACAATAGCGTTAGTATACTAGGTACCTTATTGGCATGGTTGGTTTTGTAGAGTTGTGGGATTTTGTAGATTTACTTCGGGATAAAGGTTGAGGTTGTTAGTGATTTGAGAGGACTATTTTTTAGTGTAGATATTAAGGTTGTTGTAGTAACTTTACGCTGGTTTAATTTTGACCAATCAGAAAGATTAAGAGACTGATTATTCTACATACTGGAAGGACATTATTAAAGGTAAGGGATACTAGTAGAACAATGGTAAACTGAATACGAGCTAGCTGATTTTAAAAGAGTGATTGGCAACTGATGAAAGTAATATCCAATCAATGTTAAACTGAATAATAATAATAATAATAGTGTATGTATAGTCTTTGCATAAACTACACCAAGTTTGTTTAACACTAATAAAATACTCTTTAAAGATGGGCCAAGTTTCGAAAATTTATTAATTCATGTCCTTCATCAGAGAGTCAATAATAATAAAAAAGTAAATCACTAAATTATGAAGAAGAAAATTGGTAGAAACTTACATCTATTTTGAGGTTGTTAAATACTAGTTGTGGTATTATATTGCTTTATTATTTTAAAAACGATGTAAGTGGCTAATAAAATTCGATTCATATCAAAAAACATAATCTATTAAGTATTTATTGTCGTCTATTTAACATTTTTAAAAAGGTAGTTCTTACTGACATAACGTGTATCTTTGGAAAAACATTTTACAATAAACAATATAACTTAGCACTATTTAAATTTATGAATGTGTTGGGCTCTTAGGCCTAGTGGGTCCTGCAGGTCTTGTGGGTCTTGTAGGCCAGGTAGGCCAAGTGAGTTTTGTAGGCCAGGTAGGCCAAGTGGGTCTTGTTGGCCATGTAGGTCTTGTTGGCCATGTAGGTCTTGTTGGCCATGTAGGTCTTGTTGGCCATGTAGGTCTTGTTGGCCATGTAGGTCTTGTAGGCCTTGAAGTACTAGTGGGTTTTGTTGGTCTTGTAGGTTTTGTTGGTCTTGTAGGTTTTGTTGGTCTTGTAGGTTTTGTTGGTCTTGTAGGTTTTGTTGGTCTTGTAGGTTTTGTTGGTCTTGTCGGTCTTGTCGGTGTCGTTGGTCTTGTCGGTCTTGTCGGTCTTGTCGGTCTTGTCGGCCTTGTCGGTCTTGTCGGTCTTGTGGGCCTTGTGGGTCTTGTCGGTCTTGTCGGCCTTGTCGGTCTTGTCGGTCTTGTCGGTCTTGTCGGTCTTGTTGGCCTTGTGGGTCTTGTCGGCCTTGTCGGTCTTGTCGGCCTTGTCGGCCTTGTCGGCCTTGTTGGTCTTGTTGGTCTTGTCGGTCTTGTCGGTGTCGTTGGTCTTGTCGGTCTTGTCGGTCTTGTCGGTCTTGTCGGTCTTGTTGGCCTTGTTGGCCTTGTTGGTTTTGTCGGTCTTGTTGGCCTTGTGGGTCTTGTCGGCCTTGTCGGTCTTGTCGGTCTTGTCGGTCTTGTTGGCCTTGTGGGTCTTGTCGGTCTTGTCGGCCTTGTCGGCCTTGTCGGTCTTGTCGGTCTTGTCGGTCTTGTCGGTCTTGTTGGCCTTGTCGGCCTTGTCGGCCTTGTCGGTCTGGTCGGTCTTGTCGGTCTGGTAGGTCTTGTCGGCCTTGTTGGCCTTGTTGGTCTTGTCGGCCTTGTCGGCCTTGTTGGTCTTGTCGGCCTTGTCGGCCTTGTCGACCTTGTTGGGTTTGTTGGCCTTGTTGGGTTTGTTGGCCTTGTTGGGTTTGTTGGCCTTGTTGGTCTTGTCGGCGTTGTCGGTATTGAAGGTCTTGTCGGCCTACTAGTTGTTGATGTCGATGTTGAGGTTGTTGTAGTTACTTGACATCGAGCTGAGCTGGGCCAATCACAAATATTTTCAGATGGATTAAACTCCAAACCGGCGGGACAATCAAAGAGGTAGGGAACACCATTAGAACATTCGTAGAATCTTGAACAGTTAGTTGGGTCTGGAAAATATGTTGCTCCCTCCCCGTCGATTGGAGGACATTGAACTAAAAATTATTTAATTTTTATTATCTATTAACAATCATTTTTAATTTTTATGTTTGACGTCTAAAAACATAAACGATAAATGCAGGCTAGTTAATTCTAAAAAGCTATTGATTACTGAATATAAATATCTAAAAAGTACTTACTATTTGCTGTGAGGTTAGCTGCTCCCACAACAACTGCTAAAATTAGGTTGTACATTTTAATTAGTGTATATTGGATCATTTCTTATATATATTCGATTAAGAAAATGATTAATATCTTTGATTTCATTAAGATAATTTTATTTACCCGTAATTTAAAATTTATTGATAACAATTTATAACAAATTTCATTCAATTGCTTGGACACAGTTCAAGTGATCAAAAGAATTTGTACAAATTAGCGTACTAAATAAAAATATTCGTTTATACGTTTCTTTAGTACAAAAAAATGCGTAATTAAAAATTCCTAACAATAACGAAATTTAAGATAGAGAATGTTCTCCAAAATTTTCTAGTGTGTTATCTGGGATTAAACCAAAGAAAACTCTAAATCTTTACCACAAAAACTTTAATTCAAACTAGACAACTAGTTTCGACTGTGACCAGTCATCATCAGATCTACAAAAAACAAAAGGGTCATGGAAAGAACAATTGTAAGCAAATAGTCAGAAACTTACCAAAAAAAAATTAAAAAACGGCAAAATATAGATCATTCAATGAAATTAACATTTGAAGTTAAAAATCAAAATCCAAAGAATACAAGTGTAAATTAAATTACAATATTAAAAGCAAATAAGTGGTAAACTTGACAATAGACATTTAAGATTTAATAGATAAACGAATCTTGTTAAAATAAAACTGAAAGGAACAAAAATGGGTCCACCCTTTGAGTGCCCGTGTTAAACAAAGCAATCAAATAAATAGAGTTGCAATAATAAGGTCAAAGATCAGACCCAAATGATCATGAAGGGAGGAGTAAAAAAGAAGACAACAACTAAAAGTTAAACTTAAGTTAGGGAAGTAGAACAAGAGGAAACCCCGAAATAGGGTAGAAAATTAGTTAGGGTAGGTGGCCATACAAGGGGTGGCAAACGGCAGCCAATCTGACAACCAATATTAATGGAAGGGCCTGTATAAATTCAGGGATCTTACTAATGAATGAGCTCAAAGCCCAAATGCATGAATGAGGGAATGTGGAAAACCACCTTCAAAAGAGGTGGAAAAGGGAAACCCACTGAGATAGAGAAAATAAGAGTAACGCATATACTCAAAAGAAAGGGAATTAAGCCAAACCGGCAAAATTAAAGTAGTAAAGATTATGACATACATGCACTGGCGGTAAGACCTCACTTACTTCGATTTACTTAAATTGTCGAATATGTCAACTGTCGCAGTCTTAAAGTAGGTACTTTGCGTTTTTCTCGAAAACGGTTAACAAGTTTAAACAAACATTTTTCTAGAAAAATGTGTTTTCTTCTCAGATTTATTAAAAAAATGGAAAAAATATATGATGACCCAATTATAATCAGGAATCGGTTTTTGGGTGCCTTATGTAAATAAATATTAAATAAAATAACAATTCTTGCCTAAAGTTATGCTTCTGGGCCAATTTTGGTGACGCTTTATGAATATAATAAATAAAAAAAATCACCAGGAAGACTGTGATAATTAAAAATATTGAGGCGGACGTGCAAGTGGAATATTTCGAGTTTCACTTACATTAACGTAAATGTAATATATTTGTATTTAGCAAAATGAATATTTTTGAAAATATTTTTTCCTCATTAATTTCCAAAACCCAGACACGGTGTTGAATTCTCCTTTGAATAAACTTTTTGATATGATTGTCATGTTTTTCATCTATAGTTTGAATTAATTTTTCTATTGCAAGTCAAATAAATAATAAATTTGATTTTGTTACTTGGTAACAGTTTAATTGGCTAAATCCATTTCGAAGATTTATAGGTTTGTTTCTTATAATGAAATGAAATATAGCATTAGACTCTTTTAATAGATTGATACAAAATAAATTTGTTTAAGGTATCCTTTTTCATTCAGATTGATTGTTTTTACCATTATCATTTTCTTTGTATGATAAATATGATAAATCATAAATACCGGGTTTTTTATTACGAATTTTCCAAAATTCTTACTTATCATTTAGGTTGCAACCAAAAAAATATCCGGGATTTGACATTTGAATGAGAAAACCAATTCAAGTTTAATAGTAAATAACAAATCAAAATTTTAACATTTTTATAAAAAAGCATTTTATTAAACAATTTATACAATTTTTTGGTTTGATTAATGGACAGTTTGAAAAATCAACGTTCTCATTTCGCACTTTTCTTTTCTTTTGCAACGTCTTCTTCATATCGCTTTTTGTATTGTCCCTGTGGGTCGTACTTCTTGGTCAGCCTTTCCCATTCTTTGGCCTTTCTGCTCATAAGATGTTTTATTATTTTCTCTGCTGTTTCTTTTTGTGTAGTGTTACATTTTTCACATCCTGAAGCAAGCGCATCGGGAAGGGTTTCTAAAAATATTATTGTGTTATCAAAATATAAATAAAATGAAAACATCCACGTCTTATTTGTACATTAATTAAATATTTACCACTGCTTTTTATTGAAATTTATTATTTTTTCTATGTATGTAAAGGTATATGGTATCCAGAATATTATTATAAAAATATTAATTTATGTAGAAATTTTTAATTATAGATTTCAAGCAACTACCAATGGGAAGTTTCCTGCATGTTATAAATATTGTTAAACAATTTGCTTATTGTATACCATTTTACACAGATTGCAAATAAATTGGGAATTAAAAAAAAATGTAGAAATTTTAAGAACTGCGCAATTATAAAATATTTTACATCATCTTTCTTTTAACCATATTTATTAATATTGTTATCTGTTTTTCCTTAGATAATTGAGTGTTATATTATTTCGTATTACGTATAATTTTTTTTTCAATAGTGTTTTTGTTTATTTATTTAGTAACGGCTCAACTTCTACAATCAGGATAGAAATTAAAGCTATTTTTTTAAATATCATAAGAAATAGGAAAAAATTATAAAATGGTTACATAAATAGTTACTTTTAATTATTATGTGATAAAGAAAAGTCGTGAAAGGCGAATAACCATTCAAGCAACAAATTGGTTAAGGGGCAGAACCTATTTGTAATAAATAACGCAGATTCTCTTTTATAAAAACCTCGGAAACAGTTACTGTAAAATATTTTATTAAGTCTTCTGAATCGAGTAATGACATGCAAAAAAGAGGAGTTAAAGAAAAAGATGGGTCGAGTAATATAAGCTTGGCATTAAAAAGTTTACTCATTAATAATTGCCGCTTTTAAATATTTAATATACGGAGTATTTACTCAAATCGTTCTCTTTTTCCTCTTTAAAATGTTGCCTATGTTTTTTTAAATCCTTTCTAAAATCTCGTAAAAATAATGAAATGTGACAAACACTTGAATGTCTTAATTTTTCAGACCGATAAAAATTGTAAAAAAAAATAAAAGTTAAGTAGAACTTAAAAGTGAGAGAATAAATATGGTTTTAAAAATAGTGACATAGGTTGTATTTTCCAAAATAGTATCAATTAGCAATGATTAAAAACCAAATGAGATTATTCTATTACTATTTAATAAAAGGAAAGGAAAAAATTACTACTAAACAATTTTATTCGTAAACACTTGAATAACCAATATCTACTTTTAGTTAAAATGTACGGTTATATATATACGTATATTATACGAGAAAAATTATAAAAATATTAAAAAAATATGTTTAAGTGATATTTTTTATGTGAGTCGTGTCAAATTTGATTGGTTTATTTATTGTTTGAATTCTCAAATATAAAGTAATCATTTTTAAATTTATATACGCAGGGCAAAATATATGCTTTAGAATATATTCGACTTTAAAATTAAAATAGCGATCTAAAACAAAATCAGGAATTAATTGGAACCAAAATACCTACTCTATTCTGGCTAAAGCTAAAGGAATAAAGACGAAAGATTAATCCAGAAATCAGACGGTGTTATAAAATCCTAATGTAAACAAAATTTGACTTTTTAGAGGTTAGTGCTGCATTAATATGAAATTTTACATCCCTTATTTTATAACCAATCAAAATCACCCCCCCCCCTTTTTCTCTTAATTGGTTATCATTATATTTTTTTTTGACTTGAGAATTGGTGTAATGCCTAGGACAAGAGTATAATTCAAAATTTGCATTTTTATTTATTATTGCCTAATGTAGTATCAATAGTACCATCAATTTTAAGGACCTAATAATATATGCCCATGCAGTTGACCGCAGGATATGATAATTAGTTAGTGTTAGTACTAATAAATTAGAACTTTCTTTTAGCTTGAGAAATTTAAAAAACATTTATGTTTTTCTAAATACAATTTTATTTAATAATAATACAAGCGTCTAAATAAACATTATATTCACTTACTTTTTAATTCTCTACCTTCTGCTGTGCAAGGCCCTTCGTCCATCATACATTTGATATAATTGGTTAAAACTCGGTCATTTTTCAAAATCCTGTCCACATCTACGTTATCATATTTATTTGTGTATTTATTTTGAGCATTAACAATTACCAAAATGGCAGCGAACAACAAAACACTTGCACTTTTCATTATGGGAAAGTTTATGAATAGGAATAAAGAGACATTTAAGATTTGTTATACTTATAAGGTGTAAGAAATCAAAAGAAAGTAAGAGTGTCACGTGATTTTCTAAGAATGGTTAAACGGATTCGCCGTAGTTTGACCCAGATTTCTTGGTGCACAAAAGAAGGTTTTAATGTACGAGGAGAACCTGAAGAATTCATTTGCAGAAACAATAATATTCATTATTAAAATATATTTTAAGCAAAATTAATTCCTGTTAAGTAAATGATAACAATTAATATTGTATCAAAGGCAATTTTTAAAAAATTAATACATATACCATTAAACTCGCTATATTTAACGACAAATGTAGTTTTTTATTGAATTTGTTCAATTTGATAAAATATATACTAAAAAAGCGTTATTTAGAAGTGTTTTCAATTACTGTTTATTTTGTAACCGAAATTAATCAGGATCCTGCTAACTAAAATTTTTTTTAATCCTTTTAAATATATAAATCTCAGAATATGGGATATTTAATATTTTCAGAAAATTTCCTGGCTCAAAGCTTCTCTTATTTTTGCTGAATACATACATACATATTTCGCCTAAATATTTTAGGTCATACACGAATCCAAGCGAGGGATAAAGAACGCATTATGAAAGAGAGAGAACGTATTACATCTACTACAAATTAATTTCTTTAGATGCAATCAAATTTAAACATCTATTTTGCATATGTATGTGCTGGGATGACAATAAAATACCGTTTAATCTATTCGTACGCAACCTTTTTCGCGGTTTTAATAAGGTTTAACTGTGCTTTTCTTTTTGTTTAATATATAGATTTCTTAAATAAGTTATGAGGTTGAAAAATTGGACTCTAAATAAGATCCGGTATTTAATCTCCCAATTTCCCAAAAAATTCCAAATAATTTATCTGATGGACAGACTGTGATTATATTTAAATGCCAACTTGAGGTAACGTCACAGTTTGTTCATCAGATTAGTTATTTGGATCATATTGGGAATGGGGGATTGAAATATCGGGACTTAATTTATTGATAGAACTTTTACCAGTTGACTTGAGAAAATTATATAAACTATCATATTATCGTACATGCAGTATCGTACATGTTTCAAAATTGCTTAAAATTTCTCCTATGTCCTTTTAGATACTTTCTTAACCTGTATATAAGATTGTAAGTACCGATTCGAAAAAACTCATCGTTCTTCTTGGTTTGGTTTCTGAAGTTTTTGTCCTATTGAAACTTTGTAGTAAAAAAGTCTCAGTTCCCGGCTTATATTCGTTCTGAAATTATTTCATTTCTATCGTTGCTCCCAGTAACTATAACTGCAAGATATTTAAAACTTTTTTTTTTGATCTGGTAGTTAACTGTATTTCATTTTATGTTATTTTTGTTATTAGACATGTGCATGTTTTTGCTGGATTCAATAATAAATAATATACATTTATGTAGGCTACTGTTTCTCATTTTTCAATTTACTTTATAAAAGCACCCGGTAACTGAAAAACTGCAGTAGGTCGACGCCTTTTAAGAAGTTGTTCTTGGGGATTTACGTATTGGTATGTAACATCTGCATAATCTAGACGTTACGTAAAGTAATTATATACAAAGAGAAAGACATTGACATCTATTTACAAACAATAAAAGAGAATCGTTTCTATTCGTTTAAACAGAGTTTTTGTTCCATTCATGTAATTGTTTATGCTGTATTTATTAGGCTTACAAATTAGCTTACTCAAAATATCTAGCAACTACTGGAAGAGCTCGTCGTGCGACTTGATTTATGCTGAAAGATTTGATATATCTCGTCGCGCCGTTGAGATATCTCACCATGCTTGGACGCTAAAGGCCTTATCAAAGGGACCTTTGACTTCTAGCTTTTTGAGCTCTGCTACAACAATGTATCAAGCAGGAAGACTATTTTTCCCAAAGTATTCACGAAACCGAGCAAAATTTTAGAAGTTAAGAGAGAGAATCACCCAACAATTACTAACTGGAAGCAGAGAGGGAGAGAGAGTACAACCCGATACCAGAAAGGCTAGATGGAAATCTGTCGACCACCGGGCAAGTCACAACAAAAATTAAATCTCCCACTTCTGATGGCAAAAGTTCGTAGTGCAAATATCTGAAGAAGTTCAATACAGTATTTGGTGTCAACGGATGGTCCTAACAGAAGAAGCTCTACTTGGAGATGTATTGAATGTCCTGTAGACCTTCCAGAGAGACGGAAATGAAGACCGGAGGGAAGTGAGATATTGTGATGCCCAACTGGAATATGTCTACCAATTCCAGGTCAAGAGGAGATGTCAGAAATTTGATGAGACTCTGCAGAAGTTGGGAGACGTCAAAATAATAATACGTTTTGCTTACCCCTCAATCCCAAGGAATATTCGGGAAACTGTTAGAGCTGTCAGTAATTAGTTTAGGTTTCTGGATCTTGTCTATGTACTTATAATAAGTTTTTGGTATTGTTCTATACATCCATGTACCCAAGTAATGGTAATTGATTTGTGCTACCAACCCTTACAATATTTTTAATTGAAATCTGATTAGTGTTTAAATTATTCCTGTATATTTTTTGAGTAGGCCTACACGACAAAAGATATTTTTCAGTAATATAGTACACTTGGGTAAATCACCTAACTGTATTTTAAGTGAAATTTGTAGTGCACTGGAATAAAATAGATCAAATAAGAAACTAATATTATTTTTCACAAAAAATTATCGGTAATTGCGTAAGTGTATGAATTGCCATGAAATATTATTCTAAGTTGGTTGAAAATACCACCTTGTCACTTTATTGTTAAAATATCTCTTTTTACAAATGAATGAAATTATCAATAAAAATTTGGTTGTTTTAAAGATGTAGGATTCCTCAAGATCCTGTGTTCTTCCCTTTTTAAACAATTACATCCAATGAAAAAACTGATAAACAACTTTAATGAAGATAACTAAGTTCAAAATTTACATTTTAACAATAAATTTGATGCGAGTTCTTGAGTGGTTTACATAATAGTTGACATAAATTTCCTCTGATTCACTGATCACAACTTAAACTAAACTTAATTTTAAATATTTGGCCTGAAGAGTCATTAAACTTTTAAAGTTAAACTTGGGGTGACAATTTATATTTTGAGTTATGTAAAGGCCGATAAACAACTTGAGAGAATCTATTTTTGAGCGAAGATTAAGTGTGTGCATTGCTCAATGACTCTGTCTTTTTGTGACTGTCGCGTTGGGAGTGATTACGACTGATTGGTTAATTCTTATGTCAGAGAGGGCAGTTTTCATTGGTTAATTTTTATAGCGTATATTAACGAAATGTCAATTGGTTGAAGTAAAAATAGCGGACGTGACAAATTGCATGCATAAAATAATTTTGAAGAATGTACAGGGTGTTCTAATGTGAGTTGAATGTCGTTTTAACTTATTTAAAATGAGTGAATTTTAAACAAATTAGAATAAAATTTATATTAATTTAGCTTCTTTTATCTTATGCCATTCTCAAATAATTTCTAGTAGATGCGGTATTTGGACTATCCAGTTTTATAAAAAAATAAATATTCTCTTTAGCTCTATTGAACCGATTTTACTTATATAAACATAAGAGCTTTGTATTTATATAGATTCTTTGACGCACTAATGCCGCACCCTGTATATATATATATATATATATATATATATATCTTAAAAATGCAATTACCTACAAAATTTTTATTAAAGGCCATATAATTTTATTCAAATTCACCGGCCAATTAATTTAATTATAAGATTTCCTAGGGATATTAATAAAGAACATGAAAGTAAACAAATAAACTGAAAGCGTGAATATTACAAATAATCTGTGTGTAAAATTTGTATTTTTGAAAGAATCGTTTTGTAGGTTTCTAAGATTGCAATTTTTTGCAGCAATATAAATTCCTAACTGTAAAGAAAATTTAAGACATAAAAAAACAGATAATAATGGTAACGACAAAATAAAAATTATTCTTTTTCAAATAGGCAAAAAATCCAGTCTAATCAGAGTTACGTACATCAAAACCTATTTTCTATAATAGGGCTTTATGGAGAGTTTTTGTCACCAAAAAATATATCATTAAAAATATTCCCTACAGATTTTCGCCGTTTTTGGTAACACATACTGCTTCGACAAAGTGACTCAGAGTATCTGAGAGTAACAATCATGAAAAGAAACGAAAAATACCAAGAAATAGATAAGAGAATCGAAAAAGGATGCAGAGCAGCAGGAGCTATGAAGGAGATGTTGAAGTCGAAGAATGTATCCTTGGCAGCTAAGGGTACAGTATACAACACAGTGATGTCCAGCATTAATGCATGGCTGTGAGTTACGGACATTAAACAAACAAGAAGCAAACAAATTGGAAATTTGAGAGAGGAGGATATTAAGAGGGATATTTAGAGGAATAAAAAAAAAAGAGGGAGTTTGGAGGAGACGAACAAATATCGAATTAAAAGATATTTATGGATAGCCTCCAATTACCCAGAAAACAAAGAGTCAGCTGGTTGAGACATATTTTTCGTATGAACGCAAATAGATTACAAAAAGAATTACTAGAAGAGAGAGAAGAAAAGAAAAAGAAAGGAAGACCCAAAAGAAAATGTTTAGAAGAATTAAGGAAAGTGGAAGTTCCAAACTGGAAATCTAAAGCAGATAACATAGAGGAGTGGAAAAGATACTTAAGAAATCAACGACTTAGAAAGCCTTCAGCGCTGTTTACATTCAAATGTAAATGAAATATTTTTTTACCGACATAATTGTGAATGACTGATGGTCTGTCGTGTATAGGACGTTACTATTTAAAAAGTCCAACTAGCTCTTCTATTTTTTTTGTTCCATTTTTTCATTTCGATGTAAAGAGTATGATTTAAAATTAAAATAGTTGGAATTATCTTTGACAAAAATACAACCGATTAATATTATTCATTTGTGAAATCTGCATATATAATAAAAGTTAAACTTCAAAAACTTAATCCTATGTGTGAGTAAGAGAACATTTTGGCAGAGTACATGAAACAATTTCTCCTTGTATTATGCGATTTATTTTTGTATTTTTCATAAGACCTCTGCTCCGTCTCATAAAGACCTTTATTTAGAGAATAAAACAATAGACACAAAAAAGTATTTATTAAATGCATATATCACAATTATTATTTCCAACTTATTAAACATAACTTATATTTAATCTTAAATTATAAACTAGTAGGTACTGGCAGTTAGAATTTGAGAAGAATTCATAAAAAAATTAGAATAGGTGTCCGGTTATTGAACCGACAACGCTTGAGATTGATGAAAATTGAGGTAGGAACATAAACCCTTCAAGTGCTTACTATTTCGAGATATTAAAATTCAAAAATTAAAACCACTTCTTCTCTTAGAACACGAAACAATATTTTATCTTCCAAATTAGTGATTATTTTTTTGTCTAAATACTGCAAATTCTAATGGAAACAACACTTTTATTACAAATTGGTCTGAGTAAATTAACATAAATGTTGTGGTTCATTATGTTGTTTTATTCAATATAATGGATAATCTTTAACTATCCAAAAATGAACGGTTTTCTAGTAATTCCACAACGTTAGCCTCCAAAATATTGTGGTTAAATTTAACTTGATCGTCTATAGATTACTTGAAAAAATCGTATCTTACCTATCAAATTTTTTAGTTTTTGGCTTTGATATGCGAAAAACTGTTTCACTCTAGTTTTCTCACAATAAAAAACCTTCAGTGTTCGTATTTCAATCGTTTTTGAAAATATACGCTGAATTTGGCTGACTTTCTCTTTTGTTATGGCGTTTCCTACATTTTGACTATAGTTTTATTGCAAGTTAGTTACATCCCATTTCTTTATTTTCAGTCAAAATTATGAAATATATCAGTCTTAAGATGTGAAAAGAAAATAGTTATGCTTGGAGTGGCTTCAGCAGTTCATTTACTTAGCATTAATTGCAACGAAATTCTGGTTTCCTGATCTGTTCCATACAATAACTGTTAAATTCTTAAACTTAAAATTTTCTCATCATCAAACAATATGGGGTTTACTGAAATGTTTTCACAATAATTCTGTCTAATATCTAAAGAAAATAATACGTTCATGCATTCAAATTAAGTATGCGTAAGCAATATGGAAATTTCAAAATGTTTTAGTCTTATTGGGGATAAAAGACGTGCTTATTTATGATTTATTATTAAGATATGCATCTGAATTTAAGCAATTAGTAATAGTACGGAGTACCTTGCGCTGACAATGAGTTATTTTTTTAAGTATCTGTCTATTCATCGAGGCATCCTATCATTACGATTAAATTAGTATTCATCGGCACGGGTATTGCTTTTTAGAATTAAATGAAAAATAAATCTCTAATCTAACGTGAACTAAGTTTAAGTATTTAACTACTTTACAAAATTTTAATAAAAATCATATTGGTTTAATAAATACATCGATGAACAGAAATTTGATTTAAAGAATACCGCTCGATGAAATATAGTGACTGATATGTGATATGAAGTGATACTAAAGCAGTATTTCAAAACATGCACTTAATTTTTCAAAATTCAATGAAGTTTCCAAATTTAGATATGCGATTCAAAAAATGTATGTTAAATGTACGCCTCTACATATTGAAATTTGAAAATTACATTGGGTATTAATTTTTCCATATTAAAATCAAATTAATAACATTCTCATTATTTTTCTGATTTATTATTTTCCTCTATTAAAATCCCATTTACATTAAATTACTTTCCAATCTATTTTTATTAATAAGTACGTTACGATTTTTCAATAAAGCTTAAGTAGATGTTACAAAAATATAAAAATAGTAAATATAAAAAATAAATTTCTCTTAAATTTTAATTAAAAAAATATTATTTGATAGAATATTATTGGAATTTTAATTTAAATGATTTTCGTATCTTCTTTTAAATTATTTGAAATTTCTACTGGTAAACCATTATTACTTAAGAAAATTATTTCTTTTAAATGACAATATTTTGTTAAAATCGATATTTTTTTAATTTTTGAAAATGTATTTCTTAATAAGTTTCTAATAGTAATTTAAATTTAGTAATGACCGTAGGTACAAATACAATAATAATTATAGAATTAGTATTTTAAACAAACAACATATGATATGAATATAAATCCAATAATTTAATTAATCAATTGCACTTATTGGTATCAGCTATAATATTTATTTCTATTGTTCTTACCAGCCAGTAAATATTTATTTAAATTATTTAATCATTGATGGAAATTCACAAGTATTTGAACAAAAATGTAAATAATCAAAATTAAGAAATATTTCATTTTTTGGATTTAGATTAGTTATAATGAGTAAAATGACGTTAATATGGAATTTAAATTGACTCTGTTTGACCGATAATTATTACATATTTTCAGAGAAAATACACAGAAATATTTTATAAGTCCCGAACGGGGGTTAAAATTAATATATTTTGAGCTAAAATTTAAACAATTTTCAATTCTAAGATTAATTATACAAAAATTAGGTTTTTAAGAAATAAATAAATTATAATCATCGCTTTAATATTAAGAATAGGATAAAGGTTTTATTTATATATTTTTTATATACTATATTTTTTTATTTGATACAAATATTCCTGTGTGGCATTTTTTAGAGATATGTATTTATTTTTACAATTAGATCACCTGTCAAAAGATTGTCTAATCTACTGTAATTAGAATATATTCTACACCCGATGAAAAAAATAATATCTGTTGTCTAATTAAATATCACTTAATTAATATTGGGTGAATCTTTTGATTTTGGAAGAAATAGTCTCTTATTTTGTCTAAGATTTATAAAATTCCAGGGACAATTAGAAATTAACTTCTGAGAGATTTATTATTGAATAGCCAATATTAATTAATTGTTACATTTTTGCAGAAGTTTTTTCAGGAACTGTAATTAATCTTTCTCCGATTTCAAGAATAGTTCAATCCAAACATTTTAGTTGAAAACTCTATACTAAACTATATTAAATTAAAAAAAATAATTAAATATAATTATTCAGTATATTTACGACGTCATAGAGTAAAACAACTTCAAAGAAGTTGAAATAAAAATGAATTTCAAATTATACAAAAAAACTCACATTTCTGAGATTTCTTTTATCCGTTTTTTTATATTTCATTTTCAATGACATGTGCTTTATGCGTGCTGCAAAATCCTAAATAAGATTAGATTGATATTTAAAAGTATTTATGAATGAGTTGTAAAATCATCGAAAGTTATGTTGTGACTAGACACTAATTCATATTTTGTCTATTTTATCTATTATAAATTATTTTTACTGAATATAGAAATATTTTGCTGCACGACGTTGTAAATATTTGTATGCATCATTCTAGATGTATTTAATAGGTATATGTTTTTAAATATGGACTAACTACTAAATTTAGAAATAACATAAAGTAGTTTTAGTAGCAAATATTAAGTAATATATTATAAATTAATCTTCATTTTAGTTATTGATAATTTTCATATTAAAATAAGGGACAAATATTCATTTAATAAAAAACAGAGAAGAATTATAGTTCCAGGTAGACTTTGCAAAAAATTAATGATGAAAAGCAGGTACGACTGATTTGATAAATGAATTTATTCGCTTGTTCCTTTTATGTATTGCATGCATGATTAATTTTTCATTATGTCTTAATGTTCTCCTAATTAGTTGACGTCATCCACCAAGAATTCTGTTAATAATTCTAAATTTTTTTCCAGCCATATCCCAAATTGATCTTTCTATTGTTTTCACCAACTTTATCTAAAAGCAAAGAAATATTAGTTATTGCCATGATAAAAATGAACAAACAATAATGATAATTACTTCAGCCTTAATATATTCCTGGACTAAGCCCAGTTTCTTTTTAAATTTCGACAATACAAGGACAAGTCACAGGCTCATGAACATATTTTTACTTGTGGAAAAAATTTACCTAGATTGAGTCTAAAATTATGTACTCGAAATTTCCCACTCAAACTTTATATAAATCATATTATTATTTCAAAAATAAACTTACTTTCTATATTTTATCATTTTCTTTAACTTTTTAAATTCTCTTAAAAATTGAAATAACTGTGAATAAAATACAGTAAGCCTAAATAACGATTACTAAAATGTACATTTTATTTTAATAAATATCTATAATTATTTTTTTTTGTACGTTTAATGATAAACTGTAAGAATCGTTTAACAATTTAGATTATTATTTGTTTAACCATAATGCTAATTATAGTTCTTTTCAAGAAATATTATATCAAAAAGTAACATCTAGTTCTCATTATAAAGCAGGTTTTGAAAATGACATAGTTAATATAATCTACTGATTGAAAAATAGTGATTTACATAAAATCGCTTTTTAAAACCTTCTACTATCTAACTAAGTACCTACTCAATGTTAATATCCATGTATTTCTACGAGAATACTATAATAGAAAAAAGTTTGGAGGCCATAAAGTAGTATTTATTGAACAAAATTATATGGTAGTGGTAATCTACAGATTCTTTGCTGCTAAAATTCGTATCCCTGTTTGCAGAACCATTCTATAACGATGTTTATATGTTAGCTCATTAAAAAAACAATGAAAGGACAGCGGTTCAATTCGGACGCTGAGATAGAGATTGTTGAAAGAGAATGGTTTCGCAACAACCACAAGAATTTTAACAGCAGGGAATTCGTAACTGGTCCACTAGTGGGATTCATGCCTTATTGATCATGGAGTATTCCTTTAAATTCATTAAATAAGCACTATTTTGCCTCTAAACATGTTTCTATTGAACTATCTTCGTATTTATTTATAAATAGTATAACTACTATCCTATTTTATGTTACTTACTCATCTAATATAGCCTACATTATTTGCAACTTAAGTAATCTTACTACTATTTATTAAATGTGTTGATACTAGCAGTAGCAGTATACATGGTTGGGATAAAGTACGGAACCAAAGTAAATATCTTTAAAACGAAATGGACGATATTTATGAAATTTTGTAGATAAGTGCAATTGGCCCAAATGCATCTGATGTACATTTTTTTGTTAATAATATATTTCCAGTTTAATCGGAAATACTCTCAACTTTTTTAATTTAAATGTATATTTTTACAGATTTTGAAACGAGGAATACAGCACATTAATAAACCACTTTTAAGTTTTTATACATTAAGTAAAATACCATTTAGATAAACAATTGATATTGTTTGTATTAATAATAAGAAATAAACGAGTACTATCTAGTAGGTAACTGTTGCCAGCTGTCAAATTGAAATTTACGGAAATAAATTGTACGATTAAGAATGGTTCATTTAAGTGAAAAAGATCGTATTGAAATATTAATGATGATCGGTTATGGTGATTGATTCACAGAGTGGCCTGCTCATTCTCCGGATTTAAGCCCATTAGATTTTTTTCTTTGGGGTTATCTAAAATCGCGTGTTTACGTTAAACCAGCAACATGCTTTCAAGAATTGAGACAAAGAATTATTGATGAATGTGAACTAATCCGTGGAGAAGTCTTGGGAAGAGTGATTCCAAGAATTTGTTAATTGTCAGGAGGTGAACGGAGAGTATTTTGAACATTTGAATTAATTTTGTTTAAATTATTATTCTCATTAGTCTAAAGTAAATAAATTTACTTATTATACAACTAAAAGTGAGTTATTTCTCGTTTTTACAAATATTTCCACTAAACCCAGTATGTTCAAATTCGAGAAATAACAAGCTCTTTCAAAATCTGCAAAAATATATCTTCCATTTAAATTAAGAAAGTTGAGGATATTTCCGGTTAAACCGGAAGTATACTATTATAAAAAAATGTACATCAGTTGCATTTTGCCCCATTGCACTTACCTACAAAATTTCATAAATATCGTCCGTTTCGTTTTAAAGATATTTACTTGGTTCCTTACTTTATCCCAACCCTGTATTATCCGTTATAATAAATTATAATATCTATTTATTACAATATTAAGTTTACTGGGTTAATCATTGGTCGAAAATTAATTTTATAACGGTCTTGCCAAATTCTTAACTATAACATCAGCAATTTGGGCTCCCGTTTCCACAACTCTATTCCCTACAGCTCCAATTCCTTTTATTACATTACTAACAAATCTATTACCGAAACTTACCGTTGCTGTAAAACCCGCCCCTATGTTATTAGCAATGGGTTCCATGGTATCTATTATCTGTGGCGGTATTGAGGGTAAAGGTGGAATGTTAAACAAAATGTTAGTGGGGGAAGAATTTTTTTGAGTATCATCCTCGTCATCTCCAAATCTATCAAAAATACCGGTTGTTGGAGTTGGAAGAGGCTGGTATTCCCAGTTGCCCCACGTAGCAAGGAACTTTTTGACGAAGACGTCATTAGGATCCCACTCTTTGGCAAGGCGCGCCCATACTTTGGGATATTCTTTCATCAGACGTTTGACTGCACGAATTGTCACAGACTTTTGTTTTTCTGTGCATTTTATGCAGTTGGTTTGAATGGCATCGGGAAGAATTTCTGAAACAGTAGGTTATTTATAAATCACTAATAAATTATATACTTTTTTCTTTATTTATACAGGGTGATTCGTATAAAAACCGATAGAGAGCAGGGGCATGTAGGAAACCTAAAATATGGTGATTTAACTAAATTTACCTTTATATTAAGTTGCAGCTCTGAAAAAATCAATATCTCAGTTATACTTAGAATTTAGAAAAACCAAATTTGGTACACGTTTTGAGTGTACCAAGAGCATTAATTGACAGTAAGTAAAGTTTAATTGTAGTATTCTACAACGTTGATAAGGGATGTTGCACGGTTAAAATGTAACAGAATATTTTAATCCATTGGCTTATTCTTGTTAATTAAAAACATGTATTGCAGCTGTGCTATTTAAAATTACCGAAAATTCAAAAGTTGGCTATGAAATTAAACGTCAAACTTGACGATCAGGAAAAAAGTTGAAATAATAATAGTTTTATAGAAAAATAAACTTAAACTTAAACAACATAAATAACCAGGGCTCGTATGTTAAGATGTCATTCCAGATATAGATTTCATTTCCTCAGAATATTTCTCGATTTAATGTAAGAAATTTTTTTTATTAAATTGAATTTTGACTGACAAATTATAGTTTTACCGTTAAATACTATTAAAATGTCGCTTATAGAGCGGGGGATAAATGATTTTCCGAAATTAAAATGTGATGGTGTTAACGTCTTTTGTGTAATTTGTGACAAAGTGATATCCTGTAAAATTAAGTCACAGATTTTACAGCACGTTAAAACAGATAAACATCAAGCATGATCTACTGGAAATGTAAGTGTCAGAGAACGACAGCAACGTTTTATTTTGATTTAGTTAAAATGATGGTGACTTGTAACATTCCATGGACTACATTAGAAAAACATGAGTTTAGACAATTTTTACAAACGTGTATTAATGGAAACTACAGCAGTGTTAGTGTACCTGAGCAGTCTACCCTAACAATAAACTATTTATTGGCAGTGTACAATCAGGTTAGAGCTAACATTAGTTTAAAATTGCATGGCAAAGACTTATGGATTTGTTGACGAAACCACCAACATTAAAGGACAAAACGTCGCTAACGTGATAGTTGGGGGGGATCGACGAGTTGGTTCCAACGCGGCCCCATTTAATATCGGAACGGGCACTAGAATGCACAAACGCCGATACAATATTTGAATGTGTCAATGACAGTCTCAAATCAATGTGGGGTGAGAACAACGATATTAATAAAGAGCGTTCCTGCTGTTTTTAATAGAGTGAGTTGCATATATAAAGGTAGCAGGTCGACGCTTAAAAATTGAATACAAAAATTTAGTACACATGTCATGTTTGGCACATGGGATTCACCACGTCGCTGAGACTGTTAAGACTCTTATCCTAATGTAGATAAGATAATTTATAGTGTTAAAAAAGTATTTTTAAAAGCGGCATCTCGTACGAAAATATTTAATGAAAAACTTTCAAATATACCGTTACCACTAAAGCCTATTTTGTTGCGATGGGGCCCATGGATAGAGGCAGCAAGTTATTATTATTGTTCTTTTGATGAGGTGAAACGTGTGGTAGAACAATTGAATGCAAACGATGCACTTTTCTATCTTGAATGCACAACAAGCCTTTTCGAATCGAACAATAAAGGACTTATCCTATATACATGCCAATTTTTCTAGAATCCCATTAGCTATTCGTTACCTCCAGCATTTACTAACATTAGACAAATACTCTCTAGTTGAGGCATTGCACTTAATATTTGTTCTCCGCCAATTCATTTTTCAAATTTCTGGGACCGTTGCTGATCGTCTGAAATCGAAATTTGCAAAGTGTTTTAAATAAAAATCCTGGTTTTCCAACTATGTGCAGGATTGTGGATCTTTTAAAATGTAGAAAAGTGGATTTTGCTCGAGAAAATGTCACTGTGCCATCGTTAAAATTTACACAATCTTTAAATATGTTCCTGTTACGTCTGTGAATGTAGAAAGATCGTTTTCTATTTACAATTGAATGTAAATGACAGGCGCCAAAATCTAACTTCCGAACATACCGAACACTTGTTAATAATTTATGCTAATTCTTGTTTCGCAAATTAATAAATATAATATGACATATATATGTGTAGTAAAAGTGCAATTTTATAAACTTTTGAATACTCCTGGTATTTTATAAATTGCGAACACGCGCTGTCAAAATTATAAAGTTAAATTATTTTACATAGTATGTATCATTTTAATGAAAAAATTTGCATGAGTGCGCGATGTGCTGATTCCATACCTGTTAATTACGTCATGACATATTTATATACGGGTCCTGTAAATAACATACAAATTGCACTGCTACATATTTGTAGAAATTGTTTAAAATGATCACAAATACACAAATTCTTTTAACGTTCCCCAAAGAAAGTAGTCACATTTGCTAAGGCCTGGTGATCGTGGAAACCAAACTTGTGGGCAATTATTTCCTCTATGTCCCATCATGAATAAACCAATGTTCCACTTTGAGTTGTAGTGGCACCTCGTCAAGTAGGTTCGGGAGAGTGTTTTGGAGAAAATCTAAATACATTTCGCCATTTACTGGATTCAGTAAAATAACTGGACCAATTAAATACCGATCAGTAAGACCGATCCAAACATTTATTTTAAACTCGCGTTGAAAATGTCTAGGAATTACTCAGTGAGGTTTTAAGACAGATTATTCATGATGTTATGTAAATTTGTAAGACCTCTGCACCTGAAACAAGTTTTATCAATAAAGAGAATTCTCTTTTGAAATTTAATGTCTTGATGCAAAATAAACTGACAGAAATTCACTCGTTTAACCAATTCTTCTGGTAACAATTCTTGCACTTTTTGGATTTGGGTGTAGTAGATTACGTCTGTAAATTCGGTGCCCAGAAGTTTCCGACATATCAGTTTGTCGAGATAGAATTCTATTGAATCATCTTCAATTTTATCCAAAATAATTTCTTCGTATTGTGTCCTGAGTGCAATAGAACGTTCCCAAGTGTTACTGAAAAACTTGCCGGTTTCTCGAGCCCATCTTTCAACATTGGAAAGGGTTTCATGGGGGATTACACGATTAGGAAATCTTCGATATTCTTCAACATTTATTCTGCAATTTCCTTCAGAGAAACGTAATAAAATTAGCACGCCGACTTGTTTGCTAAATGAAAACTTTCCGGATATTTTCAAAACACTCAGCAAGCAATGTCTAAAATTCAATGATTTTTTTCTGATCGTCAAGTTAGACGTTTTTTTCATAGCCAACTTTTGAATTTTCGATGATTTTAAATAACACAATTTTTTAGTTATTCGGATTTTTGTTGAAAACGGCAAAGTTTTTTGAAAAACAACAAGGGTAAGAAATATTTTAGAATTAAAGTGTCCATAAAATAAAGTATTAACTTTTTGGTACTGACTTGTTTCGAAATTTGAAATTCAACTTTCAAGACATCTATAACTTCTCAAGGGTGCAACTTAATATAGAGGTAAGTTGATTTAAATCACCATATTTTAGGTTCCCCTACATGCTCTTGTTCTGTGTTGGTTCTCATACGAATCACCCTCTATAGTAATATGAAAACACTGGTGACATATTCATTTATAACTTTACAGAGCACAGCGGTTATTCTTTTATTTTAAACATGTAAGTACCAAACTTATACAAAATTTATCTGCTTTTTGTAAAAACAAGTATTTAAAAACACATTAAGAAAAATTAAGCGCAATACATTATTATATATGTAAAACGCTCTTGTAACCTAATTCTTAATGGGTTAAGTTTAGAAACAATACATTAAAGTGTTTTGAAAGTGTGTGTATGTGGAATTGGAAATTTAAAAAAATGTTTTATTTATACAGACATGTTAATTATCAATTAATAGATTTATATAAGTGGGACCAAAGTAACCAGATAAATGAAATATTTTTAAATTGTTATTTAAGTATTAGAATCTGTAAATTAATGGTCCAATTAAAATATTGACAGACGAGAGTACATTATTACATTTTAGGAAAAAATTTGGACTATATAATATTTAAAATGGTTTAATATTATATTTATGTGACTTAATAATGACAAATTATCATTACAACTTAAAAACAAACAAGAATAAATAACAGTATATCTGTAATATAAATTTATTTAATTAAAATGATAAAATATTCGATATACTAAAAGTTTTTAGAATCATGCATCAGCGAAAACTTGACACAAGTAGAAAATATCTTGAAATTGATAATTGTCTTATATAAATTATATTATAAAATGCTATCTCATTTTTATCAAGCGGATGTAAATAAAAAAATAAAAAATTGTAAATAACATATTTTAGTTTATCCTGGAAAATAAATGTATTTTTTAAGTTCGGGCCCACTCCCCTATTTATCCTTGTATTGTGTGTATTGTGCAATTAAAAATAATTTTAATCTATATAATTAAGGCAGGTAATGGTAAAAACAATAACGTAATATTACACAGTTTTCAGTATAATAGATACTGGCATTATTTAATGATACAGGGAGAGTTGGTCAAAGAGGTACTAAACATAATGATGATTACTTTGGAGTACATGGATTTGAACCTCCTAAGAAAATCAATTTTCTATCCATCTCGTAATCAGTGACAATAACATGTAATTATTAAAGTTGTTGGAGTAACCGCCAACTATTATTTACTATTATTAGTGTATTATATACAGTATGAGAAATGTTCATGAATATTTGTTTTGGTCGCGATTGAGGCAGAATATTTTCATTTTTATAATGAGTAAGTAGTTAAATGTGTTATTAAAAGTCACTTGATTTCTGTATATGCCGGTCAGGAATCTTCTCACGTAAATTAAAAGCCACTAGAAATAAAATTATTGTATAGAAATATGTTGAATTCATCTCTAACGAGAATCTTCTTTTGAGCTCATGCCTTATCCAGACCAAAAAGACAAAACAGAAACATAACGGTTTATAAACTTTCGAAGCAACAAAACAAGTTCGAGACAAGAGACGGAACCAGCGATTGTTGCAAAACAGAGCAGAGACAAAAAAGTCGCCTCAAAGTTTCTGTTTTGTCTGTTTGGTCTGCACGCGGCATTACTCACTTTTAATGGCTTTGAATCTTTCCATGCAATATCTAAGTTTTTCATATTTAGGATCTTAGAGTATCCTCAAATTTAGTAGGTTCCACTTACACATTCATTCAAAACTAAAGTGGAAAGTATATGAATGGGAATCAAATAAAGTTAGATTCATATAATTATATTTACAACACTTTCCATCCCCTAATCCAATCCCAAATATACAAAACGAAAACTACTGCTAAATATAGTAAGTAATAAAAAATAATAAATAAAATTTGCTAAACTGAAGCAATGTTTGCAATGACAATATTCAGAAGTGTCATCAATTTTTAGAAAAGAATTACAAAATTATTAAACGAAATAGCTAAAGACAGCTCTCAAAAAAAAACACTGAGAAATTTGATTAGGACAAGTTAGGTACATTCATTATTTACAAAGCAGTGAAAACTCTAATTAAAAAGAAAACTGAATTTCATGCAGTCGAGGAAGATATTAACAATTATTCTGAAATTAAAAATCTTAATAAAAAGAACTGTACATAACAATAAACTAATCAAAGATTTATTTCATCTCTATTAACACTGGATTGAAGTTCATTATCTCTAAAGTATTTCAGAGAATTTTATCTTTTCACTTATCGAATAATGTACCACTTGAGAATTGTTTTCCATTCTTCTCCATATAAATTATTCAACACCTGTGCACTGTTTACCTTGATTTCATACTCCAAGGTTATTGATTATTAACAAAAATAAATTTGAAATACTCGTATTACACCTAATACAGGAATAAAGGAAACAAGAACATTACGCCATCAATCATTAAAACTTAAGTCATTAGTTGAATCAATAATAACTAATTGAGTCTACAACAACTTAAATTGTTAAATATTTTAATTCCGATTTTTAATTTCAAATTTCTATATTCTAACGTATATAGTGGTTTTCTTAGATTTTTAATACCAACTTTTATTTTTCAAAAATTTTACCAACGTTTACTCTTCTCATGCCGCAGTGTTTCAAATAATATTCAGCATCATTTTTTATTATATTAAATGTGTCAAAACGGCCCCCATCACTTTTCTCTTGACAATCGGAAAGGCCACCTTTGAGCCTTTAAATAATATTTCGCATTATGTCAGGGCTTTTATTGTACATTTTTTGAGATATTAAATATTTCAGATATTGCCTCTTCGAATAACATAAACTTTCGGTTTTCAATAGCCGTATAGAAAGTAATCGAGGGGGTTCAAATCGGGAGAGCGAATTTAAAAAATAAACACTAAATCTGTTTCAACCCGATTCCCAAAAAAATAATTACAAACACCTTACACATACCCTAACTGGTTTTCTACCCTCTTTTCCTCTTGTTCTACTTCCCCAACCTAAGTTTAACTTTTAGTTGTTGGCTTTTTTTTTCCTCCTCCCCTCATGATTATTTGGGTCTGATCATTGACCTTATTTTTTGCAACTTTATTTGTTTGGTTGTTTAATACGGACACTCAAAAGGTGGACCCATTTTTGTTCGTTTCAGTTTTGTATTAACAAGATTTGTTTAACTATTAATTATTAAATGTTTAATGGATTTTTAAGTTTACTACATATTTGTTTTTAATATTGTAATTAATTTTCACGTGTATTCTTTGGATTTTTACTTTTAACTTCATATGTTCATTTCATTGAATGATCTAATTTTTTGCTGCTTCGTAATTTTTTTGACCTGATAATGACTGTTCATAGTCGAAACTAATAGTCTTGTTTTAAATTAAAGTATTTGTGGTAAAGATTTTAGTTTAATATAAATTTTATACACTCTCACGTTCTTTTTTTATCTAAGCATATACAAATTATGAAATAATGTGATTTACCTCTTTCAATAGCAGGTCACGATTTATAGAAATCTAAATTATGCATTAGTGTAAAAATATATTCTTTCCACTAAATATATTAACTATTTGCGTGACGTTAATATATAGCTAATATTCCACTAATAGACCGAGGAAAGTATTTAAAATACGTTCTTATTAACCTACAATCTCTTGTATAATTTCCTTTGTTAATGGATTGACGTAATTTTGGAATCACATTTATTAAATGCGATTAAAACGTTACATAATGTTGCCGAACGTTGCGGCATCGACCTAAGGTATTGTTTTTTCGTGAGAATCAAGATTTACGATTAAAGAGTGACATAGTAACATTATTTTTAATAACAATAAATTTATAAATTTTTTTTATTATATATACTTTTATGTGAAATTTAGCATACGTTGGGAAATTATAAGAAATATATCTGCGGTGATGTTCTTCGGCTGTGCAATATATTGCCGAATCTTTATTTAACTTTTTATTTTTTATTGCATTCATACACTATATCACAAGATCTACGAATGGTTGCATCTTTGACTACTCTTTTCTATTTTGAAATTTTTGCTACTAACCATGTTTTTTTTCTTCATAATAATGCTCCTCTTATATTGTCCCAAGCATGCCTTTTATATTGACGTATACACAGGGTATTACAAAATGCACGTGAAAAAGTTTAAGGCGACATTCTTTGTTGAAAATTATGAGTGGTTTTTCTCTAAAAAATATTTCAGCCCAATCCCTAAAATTCGAATTAAAATAAGATTTTATTTCTTTTCTCAAATAATTAATGTACATTCTTAAAATTTTGTGGATTACAAATACACATAATATGGTAATTATGGTTTTTTCAGTATTACCATTAAATTATAATGCGGTGAAATTAACAATTGCTAATAAACATTAAAAATAATGCTATTTTGTTTACTGTTCTAAAACTATTAACATTATGGAAAAAAATTGAGAAATGAAACAGGAATTCCGAATAATATTTTTAAGTTATATAATTTAATCCCTAAGTTATGATGTAAAATAAAATAAGGATTGTTAATTTCATCCTCTTGTAACATAATAATAATAATACTAAAAAATCCCAGAATTTTACGAGCCTATGTAATCTTTAAAATTTCAAGTTTCTATATTAACTTGGATTTGAGATAAAAATTAAAAACTTTTAATTCCACCATTTCAGGGGTGATATCTCTTTAGGGATGGCCAGAGAAATTTTTTATATAGGTAACACCCTCCATAATTTTTAATAAATAATTTCCTACTAAATTTTGTAGAATGAATTTAGCAACGCCCTGTGTATGGATATATTTACAGGGCGAATCATAAGTAATGAACCAGTGGGCCAAATTGTAACTCTACGTTAAGAAGGTAAAAATAATATTTTACTAAACAGTAATGGATTAAGATATTCTATCTGACCTACAGAGTATTGAAGAGGAAAAAATATTATTACAACTTAATATTTAATTTGGAAAGCGTAAGCATTTTTGTGTAAAAAAGTAATATCTTCGATCTTCAAAATATTAACGGTTTTCGACATATTTCAATGTTTCTAATTCAAGGACGAGGTTGCTGCGCCGTTGTAACTACAACATTTATTATTTCCCTAATTAAAACAAATTCATAGAAAACATTAAATAATTAATAACGTGTTTTCATACCAGTACGTAAGGAACAGTATACGGAATGTTTCAAAACGTTAGTCGCCCACAAAAGTTATTTTTATTTTTTTGGTGTAAATACTAGAAATAAATGAAACAAAAATTGTAAAACAACCTTTGTTTATCTTCACAAAATGTTTGCTATTTAACACATCAATAATAAAGGTAACAATTCTAGTATTTTAATTTAAAAAGGAAGACAAAATTACGATAAAATTACTTTACGCCTACTGCTACATACGTCACACAAAATTTTGTAATGTTGTTAAGATTAAGTGGATTACTGTAAAATATCTTCAACATGCTCTTTTATACGTGTTTAAGTATTTACCTAAGAAACGTCTAACTTTAAAAAAAAATGTTTAATTTAAGACGCAGCAAATTCAAATAAAAATAAGTATGTACCAACATTTACCAGTTAAGCCAAATTTAATACTAGATTCTTGTTTGTTGCAAAAAATAACCCTACCGTAATTTTCAGGCATATGTCTGGGAGAAGAGTTGAATTAAAACAAAAATATATCTTATTTTTTAAACTTCATCCCCCCAGAAAGGAGCATTAGACCCATTATTTAAAATTTTATTATTTTTGCTTTCTGAACATTTCTTTACAATTTTGTCCCTTACTTATGTTATGACTTACCCTTTATAAACAATTTTTAATTTAATGAATGAAATGAAAAAAAAAGCTTCCTATTTCCTTGTTTAACTTTATATATTTTTTAGAGAATACTATCTGACACCCCACGCTTCATTATGAGAAGATTTTGGGTGAGTACAATTAGATATCCTTTAATTCATCAATCATTTTAACATTTTTTTCTTTTCCGGAAACCTTGCCATGACCTTCTTTTTGGTCTTGATTTTTATTTCATATTTAGTATATTCTAAATTACTAGGTTTCCTTTGTTAACTGTTAACATTATCCAGATTTCTATATTCTATAAATTGGTCATCCTTTAATGGCTGATTTTAATTTATATTACGTTTGTCCAATTTATCATTTATTTTATGATTTTGTTGTGCGAACTATATCTATAAACGTAATGAATAATAATGGTTTAGACTTCTCCAAGTCGCATTTCTCATTTGTAACGGATTGTTCGTATTCCGCATTTCTGTATGTAACCTTGTTTCTGCTATGTTTCTAGTGCGTGTACAGATCTTTTTCTGTCTGGTATACCCAGTCTTACTTGCCAAAACTCAGGCAGCGAGTGTTTATGCAATGAGTAGAGGTATTACCGCAGATACTTTTTATCATGTTTTGTACTAAATTTCCATCTAATTTTCTGGTTCAATTTTTCCATTCAATCTTAAAACATTCCCAGGAATATTTATGTACAAATATGACAGAATGATGATCGTAGCTATATCTTTCTAATATCTTTCTCTGACCATGTTTCGATAAAACGCATTTTGAAAGAGTGAGATAAGATTGACAGATTTCATAAGCGTACTTGATTTCATATCATAAACATTTCAACCAATGGTTATCAAGCAAAATGTACAATGGTACTAGAAAATAACAAAAAATCAAGTTCTTCTTTTTTGTCACTTATATGAAGTATATCCTCTGTTGTTTCAATTGTGTTATTAAGTGTAGGATTGTGTTTGGTGTCAATGGGGTGTTATACGTAATGTGACTTTTCTGGTTGTTTTAATCTACAAAATCGTAAGTTAAATTAATTGTTTAAACTCTTACTTTATGGAAATTATTCATATGAAATATGGAAAGATAAATAATACTTATCTCGAATTTCCACAGTCTTCCAATGCGTTTTAATATAGTTAAATCTACCTAGATTTCGGTATTTGACAATACCATTTCCAAGACAGAAAGTTTGGCAGATTAAAAAGCCTGAATAAATTTCATGTCATAAACCAATCATTATGAGGCAATATTCTTCTTTTTCAAAAAATACATTTGGTTAGATTATTTAGTTCAAAAGGTGATCTAAGATAATCGAACTTCCCAGGTTTAGTAGTTCATTTAATACTGTATATTGAGGATATTTTTTAGGTGTTTCTTAGTAATTGATACATAAATTAAATAGGTTTATAATTTAATTGAATGAAATTTGGTTTATATGTTTTCTTTCTAAGAATTTAGTTATTAATGATATACATTCACATGGAGGAATTTTTGAAAACACATTACTAACGTCAAATGAAACTAATTTTGTATTTTCATTTAATTTATGTGTATTTAGTTTATGTATCAAATCCAAAGAGTATTTTGATATGTAATCGTAATTAGTTAATGTTTTATTAAGAAACTCTGCTAATTTTGAATTTGGAGTATTGATATAAGAAACTAGGGGCCTAATTGGTTTTGTATCTTTATGTAATTTATGTATTGTCAGATACCGAAACCTGGGTAGACTTAAATATACTAAATCGCTTTAGAAGACTGTGGAAATTCAAAATAATTATTATTTATCTTTGAATATATAAAATCGTAAGAGTTCATTGTACCTTATTTCAAAATGTCTAAGGGTCTGGCCAAGATAGATGGCGTTACAATCCGCCTCTTTAGTTTGTAAATATCTGATTTGTTTAATTTATTAATTTTAGGTTTTACATTTAATAAAACTTTATATCAAAATTTTTGGTCCAAATTACCCATATAGTTGCCAAAATTAATGATATTGAACTACCTTGGCAATCTTTCATTTCGAATACAAAATTTTGAAAATGCGATTTAGCGAAACCTGGTTAGAGAAAGATATTTAAAAATAGCTTTAAAATAATGTGGAAATCAAAGATAAGTATAATTTATCTTTTATATTTATCAAAGATAAATTCCACAAAATAAGGATTGAAATAATAATTCAAATATGACCTATTTGGTTTCTTAATTATTCTTTAGTATTAGTGAAGGTGACTGCAAAATGATCAAATGATCTTTAAAATTTATAAAATGAGGTGATAGAAAGACACAATGCAAGAGGTCGAGAGACTCTAGCTAGGATTTTATCAGAAAATTGCGAGTTATCCGTCTTTTATGTTTTTCTCCACACTCATGTGTTTAGCATCAAAGTCTATACTAACTGAATACATATTAGTAAAAAGTTGCAAGTTTTTTTTTGTAATCATGTTGCTCCCAAGAGAAACATTTTCGACAGCAGTAATGGTTAGAGAGAATGTATGGATATGTATTTTGCAACGACAAATGAATAAATATTTGTCTAGAATATTGGTTATTGATTTAAAAAGCAGAAATATTTGTTCGAACCTTTTTAGAACAAAGGAAATTTTGTTATTTTGCGTTTAATTTACGTAATCAATTTATACTGTGGTTATATCCTTTCTTATGTCTAAACGGTACACTTTTTCAAATGTTTTTAAATAAATGGTATGTACTTAAAATAGGGGCATTAGTTTAAAGTAATTTTGAGTCTGCAGGGTGGGTCAATCAAGTATAGAAAATCATAGGTATGGGACCCTTCTATTATTTTTGAAATATACTCATTAGAGTAAATAAATAGTTTATATTGGGCAGCATATTTTGGTTCTTAAATTTTTACAATAAATAGTGTGTGGTAAAGATTTTGAGTATTTTTGGTTAATGTACTATACCACATTTGAGCCCAATGAAGAACCTTATTCCTCTTAAAAAGTAAGTACTTTTCTTTGACATATATAAGATATTCTTAGTGTAATTTTTTTTATCTTTAATTACTCTCGAGCATGCGTAGTTCAAATTTCACAATAGACTATCCTTACTAATCATTTTAGATTTTTAATATATAGTCATTCTTCAAATATGAAATTTGGACCTAAGACTCGTTAAACGTGGAACACTCTGTATAATTTGAATTTATAATGATTTCTGATAATTCATTAAATTTTTATTGCCACTGGAGAAGGTGAAACCATAAATTACGATTTGGAAAAGTGTTTATATACATTTTGGGAAAATCCCGCATTAATTATATTTACCTAATTTAGTATTTTGCCCACGCAGTGTAAATAAAATTACCTAACTATATAAAATCAGAAAACCGATTAATTTTGATGTTTGTATTCATCATTAAATTTATATTATGGAAATATGTAAGATGTACCTAAGAAAAATTCTAAGTAGCTTTAAAGTGGAAACGCTCAGTGATTCTAAATAGCCACGATTTTTAAAAAACGCAATAAAAAGGGCCCTGAATATATTTAATTAGTTTTCTGTGTACTATTAATCCTGACAATATTGCCAGGTTTCTTCTATCATCGTGAATGGCCAAATTAAATTAAAGAAACGATCAAATTCTTTTTCTAATTATTTTTAAACCTCACCGGATATTTGTATTGCTAATATAACCTTTATGTATAATAAATAATAATAAACAAAATATTATTTTATTTCAATAACAAGAATTAATAAGTTGTCACACTAAATTACAACAAAGTGTAGGTAAACAATATTTTGGCCGTTCTCACAAGAAAGAACATTGGGAATTTTTATTATGACGCGCACATTTTTTAAGCTGCTTATTAGTCCACTTTTCGTTTATTTTTATTTTCATGTATAATTGACTCTATTGCTATACAATTATATATAATTGTCCAATGAAAAATAAAGATTATTATTATTAGTTTTTGCGAATTCCACCAGTCAAACCTAGTAAAAAACTGGTGTAATATGATCTCTTTTAAAGAGATGCATACATACAGTTAATTTTTTTCTGGAGTATTTTTATTAAAAAAAACATCGTAGTTTGACGATAAATACCAAGCATTTCTGTGTGCAATCCTAGATTTTAATTTTTGGGAAATTGTTATTTAGTTGTTTAATGCTGAAACCATTAGCGCACCGAGAATACATTTTATTAATTCTTTTTTTGATACTGCAGGGTTATTTTTTCAATTTGATCCTTGTTTATTTTAATTCTTTAATTAAATTGTATTTACTCCTTTAGTTATTCTTTGCTAGCAAAAAAGGGTTAATTTAAAAATGAAGTGATTTTTTTATACATTTTATGACGACGATAAAATTTTGTTTTATTTATTATTTTTCTCCACGACCATTAGTGGAATGTGCTAATTCCACAATCATTTTTAATAATATAATGCAAACATTCTCACTCTTGAGATAGAATATTGATTCCGAAACACTTGCTTCTTATGTGTTTTACATGTATTTTCATTCCATAACAAGTGATGGAATGATATTCCATAATTGTTCTAAACAACATCGACAGCCGTGGATGTCAAAACTGTCAATGTCAGATGTAAATGGCGCCGTGTTACAGAATCTACTATTATATTCGAAGTAAATGAAAAACTAAAGAATTTTCTACTTATTCCTTTTTTTTTTTTAAATAACGTTTTGTAAATAAATATTATTTATTTAGAATGGGATTCATATGAATAAAATAATTACATTTAATTACATTTCATTTCATATTAAGAAAATGCAGGTTCTCATCTCTATTTTCAAAATTTTAGATAAATAACAAATATTTACTATATAAACTATCGTTTTTAAATTGTGCAATACTTTATAACGTATTGAAATTAATTATATTTTGAATTATTAACTACAAAAGCACTCCTAGAAATATATCGAATAATATCTTGCCATATCTAACGCTACTTTCAGACCCAACAGACAAAACAGAAACAAGAAACAAAACAGAAATACAACTTTTCAGAAACTTTGAAAGCAACAAAAAAGATATTTACTGACAAGAAACGGGACTCGCGGTTGTTGCAAAATCTAGAGACAAAACAAAGCCGAAACGAAAAAGCCGCTGAAATGTTGCAGAATTGTTGAAAAACAAAGTTTCTGTTTTATCTGTTCAGTCTAGACGCGGCCTAAGAAACGTCCCGCATACTATAGAGTCATCGAAATGTTTTGTCGTACACTTCAATTTATCAAACTAAATTAATTTCGCCTTAATTAATTCGTTTCTGACAAATGAAATACAAATATGTATATTGTTTCCAAAATTTAAGTTTAATAAAATTTTTACTCAATTTAATACTTAAAAATGAAAAAATATTTAAATATATAAATTTCTAACAAAAATAATCTAAATAAAAAAAAATATAAAAACAACTACTTACTTTTAAATTCAGCTCCATCAGGAGAACATGGTCCTTCGTTCAGTAAACATTTACTGTAATAGTGAACCATCCTTTTGTTATTAAGAATAGTTTCTACATCTACGTGGTCATATTTCGTCTTGTAATACTCAACAGGGCCACTAGAAACAGGAACAGTAACAAGGTTTTTAACAGTACTGTTATCGTTTTTAACAGTACTACTATCGGGAGTTACCAAATTTCCCGCGGCAGTTACGGGATTTAATATAGTAACTACAGTGCTCGAAACAGGAGCTGGGGTTGTAGAAGAATTATTAAGAGCTGCAGAAACTCCCGAAGAAGTACTGTTTCCAGAAAGGGCAGAATCTGTTGCCGCGGGAGCGGCCACTGTTAACTGACACAATACAGTTATGAACACTGTTAGCAACAACACGGTGTTTACCGGCCGTACCATTGTGGTATAGAAAGTGTTTATTTAGTATACTGGCGCTACCATGGAATGTGTACAACTAAGTTCTTAATGCTTTCTTGAGTAATTGTTGGCTGACAAACGCATTAAAGAGCAAGGTTAAAGTGGAGGTACAACAGCTGGTCGCTGATCGGAAAATTTGTAATCTAGAAAATTATTTCGTTGTGTTTATAATTATGGCCTACACTATTTGAAGTTTGGTTATAGTTTCAATAACAATAATTCATTTAATAATTGGTTGGAGTAAGATAATACAAATATTTATCTAACGAATTTCAACAGCTCTATGGTTTTTAACATATTAAGAGTAATGAATGCTTTTCGACAATAAGAAACGCGTTTTTTTATTTACGATTTAATCGGAAGGGAAATAAAAATTTAAAAAAATGAAGTACCACATTTATCACATATCCCCCTATAAATATATAATATAACTACCAATGGAGTTCTGCTATGCATATGACTATGAATAGTATTTTTTTGTTAGATTTTGCACAAGAAATTATAAAAAATGTATTATCTTTAAAATCAATATTTTTTTGGCCCATGCAACCAGAAACAAATTAAATGTGGTTGTCGAAATTTCGTAGCCTGTTCAATTTATTTAATTTTATTATATTTCGTGTCATTAGCTAAGTATACATTATTAATAGAGAAACTCACTTCACAGAAAAATCCTGCAAAATATAGAGTTCATTTTATAAATATGAAAAAATAAATTATACTTATCTGAATTTCCATATTTACATATTATGGATAGTTTCCACAAAGTAAGATTTGACGAAAATTAAATTATCCAAAAAAAGCTTCCGCTACAAGTATGGAATATGTTTATTTATTATACGAACGACAAGGATTTTGAAATAGAAAAGTCCATAATGCTATACTTTTATTTTTAATAAATATTTCCTTGTTTATTGGTTCTTGCATCTTTAGTGCCAAATTTTAATTACAATCAAGCAAAGAAGAACATTAAAGTCTCATTAAATCGGTGCTTTTTAAGTTGCAAATAAAAAAAATAAATGAAATGTTATAGAACTTAATAAGGACTAATTAAAAGGGAAATAAATATTTTTTTTATTGAACAAATAAACATTTATTTTATTTTCAAAGTTTTCGGTGAATATAATTGACATTAATATAATATCTAACATGTTAAAGCCATTAGAAATTGTCAATGCTTTTAGATTTCGTAGAATAAAATCTAATATTGAATCTATTCATGCAAATATACAATAAAAAAATAAATGAGATCTTTTTACAAAGACATTTTGTATGATTTTTGGATTTATCGAAAAAATAAAATTTTTTAAAATGTACAATATTACCTAATAGTAATATAGACTAGAAATTAAATGATTAAATAATTCGCCAAAAATCACATTAATTTTAATAAACTGGGCTCTATAATTGAATATTTTTTTTGTATTTCCCATCAATTTTATATTTGGGATAATACTTTTTTATTTAAACAAATTAATTTGGAAAAATAACATATTAAAATTACTTGGGGAAAGTAAATAAACGAGTTAGACAAGGTAAATGTAAAAATAATGCAACGAAATAATGTTCATATACAGCATACCTCTTATTTTGTAATGAATATTAGTTTGAATTGAGTAGATTTAAAAATTTTGTAAAGTAAATTGTATAAAACAATTATAGTATTGTATATTGTACAGCTATATAAAATATACGGTTAATTGCGAAGCAGGGAGTTATAATAATCTAATATACAGGGTGATCAACTTATACATCGAAGTTTTATATATCCGTTATCTTAAAAAATGAAAAGAATGTTTCAATTAAAAGTTATAGACAGAGTCAAGTTTCACATTTTAAAATTATTTTGTAATATACCGGGTCTCTCATAAGGTTACAGCATATTAAAATTATGTTTTTTTTTTAATGGAATACCTTATATATTTTTACATTTTTATAAACTTCTTGCCGAGCTAAATTCAACTATGTATCACACTGCATATCTATTATGTTTAATAAAGGATCTACAGCCACCTGAAAATCACTTCTGAATATAAGTTGATCACCCTGTATATATTGATATAACTCCTATTAAAAACTTCAAAAATACTTCAAAAATATTAAAAACTCTCTTCAATTAACATTCAACATTTAACATCCAATTACATTAAACGATGATATAATTTTAATTTGGTGGGGTTTGTCCCATATATAACAAAGGATATGGAGAAAATTCCATTTCCGTAGTAATGGATGGCTGTCTAATGTTGGAAAATTCAAATATTTCAGTACTTTTTAAAAGCCAGTATGACGATACTGTGCCTTTCCCTTTTAATTCTACTTCTCCTCTGTGCTCCAGTTCGAAAGTACCAAAAGACTCTAGAAGAGTTCTTGTAGTCTCGCTAACATGGATTTTTTGGGCTAAAATAAAATTTACTACGATAATAAAGTTATTAAAAATAATATTTTCATTTAAAAAAAGGAGGCTATATACATATAGTATACATAGATAAAAATTCTTTTGAAAAGTAACCAATTTTGTTTGAAACTCTTCAAGACATTTATAAAGTATGTGAAATTAAAATAAATTTTAGAGGGTGTTCCAGAATATGTGGGCAATCTCCCGGATTCAGATAGAAAGAACACTTCAAAATAATACGAGTTGTTCTTATACATTTTTTTTCCTACGGCTCCGCATATGGAGATACGTGGCCATAACAAACGCTTGTTTTTAAATAACTTTAGAAGTACTAGGTGTAATTTTATCATTTTTTAAAATGATGGTTTCTAGGTCTCGTTAAAATGAACCCTTATTTAGTTTGCCAGCGACGGAATAGCTCTTACACAGAAATGCAATTTTTTTTACACCCTGTACGATAAAAGCATAATAATATCTTTGGACAGCTTAAACCTTAAACTAAAAAAGGTACTCTTGATCGACATCGATAAAATTATTTTTTTTACGAAAAAGAAAATGTTTTTGGTCAATTATAAAATTCCTTCTTTATTTTAACATGTACCGATTTATAAAACTACTTATTGCAGCATCAGTTGAAAATGGAAAGTTTTGAAATTTCCCATCTTCTTTCTTCTTTTTCTTCTTGGTTAGTTAATTAGAAATGGAATTTACATTTGCTGATATGTATTTAAACTATGACCTTATATCAAGTAATGTCTTAGAAGCCAGAAGGCTTTAAGAAGAATGATTCCTGATAGAAAAACATTTGAAAGAGTGGATCGTCGTTTGACACAGGTAAAAACTGAGATTTAGTGTAAAGTGTCGTAAATAATTTTAGAAAAGTTTGACAAAGCCAGCCACAATTGTAGAAATCAAATACTTCGCAGTAAAGATGTTGTAGAAAGCATTCTAAACTCCATAGAAGCAGATCCTTTCCTTATGGGAGGAGAATAATCCCCACGTTTCGATTGTAACGCATTATCAGCATCAATTTGAACGTGTGGGCCGGACTCATAAGGGAACATTTAATTGGACGATTTGTATAACCAACAAGGTTAACTGAACAACTTTATTTGGAATGTCTTAAAAACAATTTGCCAGAACTTTTGGAAAATCTACCTCTGGCAATACGATGTGGTATATGGTTCGTGCACTATTAGGCCCGCCATATTTTAGTCTAATAGTTCGAGTACACCTAAACAAGAACTTTGAAAATCAATGAATAGGAAGAGAAGAACCAGTGGCTTGTTCTCAAGAGAAGAACCAGTGGCTTGGTCTCCTCGATCACCTAACCTAAATCCATTGGATTTTTTTAGGGGGCTATTTAAAAACTTTAGTCTATGCCAATCGAGAAAACTTATTGAAAAGGATTAATTTTCATTATTCCGAAATGAGAAATAATGTTGAGTTATTATGGAGGGACCAGCAATCTTTAATTCTTAGAGAGCCGACATACAAAATTATTCAATAAAAACCATACTGGCCAAAAACTAGTCCGTTCCTGGCAAACTTAATTCGCCGAATGTGATTAAAAGGGTTAATTTTAAGGAGACTTACCTAGTAACCATCATTTAAAAAAATATTAAATTACAGCTAGTACTTCAAATGTTATTTCAAAACAAACAATTTCCGGGGTCGTCTGTTATAACCCCGTATCTCCATAGGGGGACCGTTGAAAAAAAAATGTATAGGAACTTGTCATATTATTTTTATGTATTCTATCTGAATCAGATAGATTGCATATGCTATACATTACTTACGCATTCCTGTACTTTCCATCCTACTAGCAGTATTTACTGTATCACCAAATAAGCAATAGTGTGGCATAATGTGCCCGACTATACCAGCGCAAACAGGTCCAGAGTGAATTCCAATTCTGACTTGAAGTTGAAAATCTGGATTAAATTCACAACTAAAAACTTTAACTTTATTCAGTATAGCTAACGCCATTAAAGCTATTTCCCTAGCATGGTTGTCTCCGTTCAGTTGGGGAAGACCAGAAACCACCATATAAGCGTCTCCAATAGTCTCCACCTAAAAACCCAACAAACATTTGATTTCTTCCACTGTAAATAGAAAAAAATTTGAGGCTCATGGCCATAATCTTTGAATGTTTACAAATATTGTTAAATAATTTACCTTGTACACATCGTAAAACTTGATTATTTTATCGAATGTACTATAAAGCTCATTTAGAAGATCAACAACCTGAAATATAAAAAATAAATAAAAAAGAAAATTAAATTTTTGTTGGTAACTTACTTGCATGGGAGTGGCGCTAGCACAAAAACTAGTAAATCCAACTATGTCACTAAAATAAATAGTGACACATTCAAATTGTTCGGGTTTAACAATTTGACCTGCCATTAGTTGCATCGCCACTGGTCTCGGTAACACTTGATAGAGCAGTTCCTCTGACCGTTTCTTTTCTTGACTAAGCTCCTCGGTTTTCTCATTGACTAAAGCTTCAAGATTGTTGGCGTATTGTTCCATTCTTATGAGCAAGTCATCTATAATATTTTCACCGAATAATCTAAAATCCAAAATTATATATAATTATATTAAATATCTTTCTCTAATCAAATTTCGTTAAATCGCATTTTCAAAGAGTGACATAAGATTAGCGAAACCTGGTTAGAGAAAAATCTTTAAAAAAAGCATTGAAATAGTATGGAAATTCAAGATAAGTACATAATTTATCTTTTTTATATGTCTTATGGATAAATAAAGTAATAGTAAGGGTTGGAAACAATTAATTTACATGTAAAATTTTTATTAATATATTGGAATGTAGTTTTAGATTAAATATTATATATCTATTTCTAATTATCAGAGCAAGCCCATGTTTAATGTTTGAAACGACAATACATATCACAACTAACTTAAATTTCTGTAGTTTGTTAACCATTTCCATGTGAATTAACTGTACCATTGCTAACACCTTTCATAGTTGTATCAAGAAAAAGAAACTATTAAAAATAATGTACACATAGTATATGTAAATTTTATATGAAAAATATTAATACCTGTTGTTCTAGATAGTATCTTTTCGTCATTTTGGTATTTACAAATCTTTGTGCAACTAAAACTTTAATTAAATATCGTACCTTCCGGCATACCTCATTAGATTTCGAAGTTGTTGCTGTATCTGGGAGAATGGGGGCCTTTCTTCGGGAAAGTCACTCCAAGAAATCTGCATAAGTTCTGTGAGTTTTTCAGGACAGTCGTATACCTCCACTATTGGACGAAATGGTGGAGATTCTCTGGTAGCAACTTTTAAAATTATATCTAAAATACATAGATCTTAAATTATAGACAGAATGTAAAATAATCAACTTTTATAAAGCCCGGTCGATGTTGGATACTGAAGGTAATCATATCTGAATTATGATATAAACAAAACATGTTAACATTGTTGACCTATTGAAAGGAGAAAGGAGGTAAACAAAGTTGTTTAAATTGAAATGGATACAATATTTTTTATCCCTGTGGTATCATATCCCTGCGACTTGAGCTTTAATCATATTCTCAATAGGTTAAATTTAAAACTACAAGTGACTCCAGAATCCAGAACAGAAAAATATGAAATATCCTAAACATAAAATCAATTTAGAAAAAACATAATTACGCTAATACTACCATTTATGTATGGATCACAATAATATAAGACAGTAATTAATTAATATTTTAGCATGAAGCGCGGAAAGACTTTATTGGGCCACTTTTTTCAAGATAAACTTTAAATACCGATTATTTACAAATTCCGTTTAAACATTAATTCGTTAATTTTCCAAGAATATAAGTCAACCACAAAAATAGCGCTACAGCTGTCTAGGTCATTGGCTTTGTTGATATTTTTCTTGATTCCTATCATCGAAAATCATCGAAAATTTAAAAGTTGGCTATGAAATTAAACATCAAACTAGACGATCAGGAAAAAATCATTAGTAATTGCTAGCTGACTCTTTTAAAAATGGTCGAGAAGTTTTCATTTAGCGAACAAGTTAACATGCTTTTAGTGTTTCAGAAGTGTTGAAAAACATCACAGAAAATTTTCTAATCGTGTTATCCGCCATAGAGAAGGTCTATTACTTCCTAGAGGTGCAGCTTAATACAGAGGTAAGTTGCTCCGTTTCGGTTCTTATACAAATCGCCCTTTATAAGTCCCTCTAGATAGATTTAATCTCTTATAAATATTTCCAAAATCAGATTAAATACTGTTGTATACAACACTGGTTTACTCCTATCTGCTCCTGAAATATTCTTGCGAGGGTATCGTTAATCTTTCTAGAACTTGGATGTATTTTTCATTGTCATCCTAAGCAACGCTTTTAATTTCCTGTGGTACACCTGTGTATTAAACTATAACACTCATTCAGTGATCAGACCATTTTCTTTATTAAAATAAAACTTTTTGTGAATATTTTATGAAATAAAGACGAGAAAAATAGTATAGCTAATATGTACGTAGCGAAATTCTTGATAAATATTCAAGAGAACCTTTTTGTATATTTATATGTATATCTATCGTTACATTGTATTCATCAATTTGAATCACCTTGCATATGTAATGTATGGGAAACTTATGATGGATTGCTATAATATAAATAAACGCTATTTATACCAAGAAGGATGTTACGTCAAATAAAAAATGTTACCCAAGTTTTTAGTTTAAATTTTTTTCTAGGCTTACTCTAAGGGTATTTATTTAAAAATAATCTTTTATTTCTGCTTTCAAAGAATAAAATATTGTAATGAATAACGTTAATAGCAAATTAAATTTTAGTGAAAATGATCAAATACATCAGGATTTAGTTCGTACCAATAAAGTAATTGCAATTATAAGTATGTCAAAATATCTCTGCTTAATTTTGTTGTGCCAAATTAATTAGATTTCTTTATTTTTAAAGGAGTATTGTTGTTAAGTATAGTTTTACCTCCTATAGTAAATTTATCTATTTCTCTAGCTACTTGAAAAGGGCCTGCTCTCAATATTATCTCTTCTAGAATTATTCCAAAACTGTACACATCACCTCGTTGTGTAGGGACTACATTTTCATCTGCTGTTAAAGGAATCAGTTCTGGTGCAACCCACAACAATTCTAAAATATATATTATGTTTGAGACAAAAGAATACATTTTTAATAATTCGCTGTACTTCAACAATGCAAACTAATAAACTTACTTCTAAAGTACTCGCTATCTTTAATAATTTCTGCAGGTGTAGTTAGTGTATGAAGTCCAAAGTCAGATATTTTTAGGACAAATCTCCCATCTATCAAACAGTTACAAGATCTAAGTTTTCCGTGAGCAGACACTTCTGATTGATGAAGATAAATCATACCCTATAATTAAGAAATAAATGTTTCTCTTTGTCTAAATGGTAATTTTATTTTATATAGGTACCTTCACAATGTCATTCACTAAGGACATTCTAAAGTTCCAGTCTAACTTAATGTCTTTATTATCAAGAACGTCTTTTAGACTTCCTCTTGGACAGTATTCCGTGATTATCAAGGGACAGGAGCAGTCGAGACAAGCTCCTATGAATCGTACGGTGTTTTCATGACTAATTTCTTTTATCTGAAAATAATTTCGGTAAATATTAAAAAATAGTACAGTAAAGGTTAAACAAATTCTTAAGGATGTTCAAAACATATATAGGAAAAAGAAAACTCAATATTAGTGAATGGAACAGTACAATTATTAAACAACTTGTGTATGTTTAGTCATGGGATCAAACATAGACTTAAAAATGTTGAACTCTCTCTTCTGTAATATTCTAACAAAATTAGAAACACTTTGTAAATAAATAAATCATTGCTCATTTCTAGAAAGAAAAGATAAGTTTTATTATACCTGTCGAATTTCCATTAATAACTTTTTATTGATATCGATTTTCTTATTCTGTGCCTTTTTTATGGCTACACGGTTGCCCCTATACATTCTTACAGTAGTAAACTCAGGCTTAGAACTAGTAGATGACATTGAAGATCTATTACTGGAGAGGCGATAGGTCTGCAATATGAAAACTTCATTTAAATTTAAGACACAATCAAAGAATTACCTACTTCTGATGAATTTTGTCCACCAGAATTTGGAATTGAGTAGAGTTCCTCAAGGCGTATCCTCCATGAAGTGTCATTTAAATTTCGTTTGCTTCTCCTTTAACATATGAAACATCTTTCTATTAGAACTTTAACTGAATTTTTGTAATGATATTATTAAAAATCGCATGTTTAATTACATTTTAAGCTTTGGAAATTTCGATTTTTTGATACACTTATACAGGGTTGGGGTAAAGTATGGAACCAAAAAATATCTTTAAAACGAAACGGAAGATATTTATGCAATGTTGTAGGTTAGTGCAATGGGGCAAAATGTAGCTGATGTACATTTTTTGTTAATAATTTACTTCCGGTTTAACGTACCCTTAACTTTTTTAATTTAAATGGGACGCCCTGTATATTTTGCACTTACATACAAAATTTCATAAATATTGTCCGTTTCGTTTTAAAGATATTTACTTAGTTCTATACTTTCTCAAGTTTCTTAAATGAATGGATATCCCTGTATATCATAACGTTGTTAGGAAGAACTGTTCTTTAATTTTCGTTAACCACTTCCTGTACTTAAATCGTATCATTATTAAAATTTCAGAATTTAACTATGGATTATGGGTTTGAATTATGTTTGTTAAAGAGTGGCATGAAAAATAATAATAAAACAAAAAATAAACTAATCAACAGTGAGATAATTTTAAGCTTTACTTTAATAATTTACAATTTAAATGTTAAATTTTTCATTGCGATTATTTCTTGTATATTTTACGCAAACAAAATACAATCTCATAATCCGTCCATTAAAAGATAAAATCTCATTAACGGAGTGATTTAAGTATAAAGAGTGTTTAACAAAATTTAAAAACAGTAAGTTTTTTAAAAAAAAAGTTATAATATAAAGAGTGATCCATTTAAGAAATGTTTAAATACGGGTTTTGAATCCATCGGTACAATAATAAATATGTTATTGGCAAAATATCCAAATTCAATCAAAATACAAAATACTACAAAAAAATAGTGTGAAAAAGTAGTTTAAATTTTCTTTCATTATAAAAATACAGGGTGACAAATTGGACACTTTTTCGTAATAAAAATGATCATATTTCGTAAAACACTAGTTTATTATAAAATGTACCAGTTAAGTTATTCTCCTTTTCACCAGCACTCAGTTTTATGAAATACAAATTTTTTATTTTATTTTTTGTAATTTATTCCTTTTCTCTTCTATTCCTCCATTAGATGCTTATCGCGATCCAAAAAATATACGTTTTGTTTATACACAAAGTCTCTTAGCATTCCTAAAATTTCCATTCCAATAATTTTACTGTTGGACATAACTATCTTCCAATATTTATAATCACGAGATGAACTTCTCAATGTTACTCTTATGTTTCTTACGATTATAATATCATGCTAATCTTATTTTTTAGGCTTGCTTCATTCATTTTAGATCACACTATGTCCTATTGCCATATTAACGTTCCTACACTCTTTTATAACCAATATGTTATATTTATGACCTCATCAATTTCAGTTTCCTTCATGTGTCATGTATGTTGTGTTGTCCGGAGCTTGTTTATCGATTTTGTGTCGTCATTTCTATCCTATACGTAGCAGGGCGAAAGAAAATTTTCTTTTATAGCTGCCCGTACCATGCAAATCCTCAGAGTATACCTATTTTCAATATAAGCTAGCAGGGTTTATTGTTGAATGAGATACAAAAATTTAAAGCAGAGGGATGCAAAGCAGACAAAATCATTATATAAATAGAAACAAACAAAGAAATAAGGAAATAAAATGAAAAGTTTATAATATTAGGGTACCTACTGATAAAAACACAACAAAAATACAATATAAATGTGAAGCCCTAATTGACTTGCAAAAATTAAATATTAGACACAGACATGACAAACTAAGAAGATAAGAAAAACACTACAAATGAAGAAATCATTTTAATTAAATCGGCCTGGTTTCTGAAGGGCTACTTAGGGAATAGAAGAAGTAGTAGACAAGAAAAACCAAGAGACTCTCGGCTAGTAGAAAAAACGAAAAAAAAATCAAGAAATGCAAGAAGTGGGTTTAAAGAAAAAAAATCTGGCCATGCACCCTAAACGCGGTGATTCTAAGGGTACAACGATGAGCAGCAGAGTTGATGTAACTGGAGTCTTCTTATAAACTTTCTATTTTTGGATTACCAGACTGTTCGTCTTTTCACTTCAAAAGTTTACACATATATTTGAAGATAAAAGACTGAAGATTAAGTAAATTTTAATTCAACCCAAAAATTAACAAAAATCTCCTCGATACCATTTCGTAACCCCCAAAACGCTCATAAATTATATTTTGAAGGTAAAATTTTGGTAGTAAAATTGTCAGCGGAAAAATAAAAAGTAGATAAGTAGATTCAGTTATTTCTGTTCTTTCGTATTGTAACAAGTAATTTTTTTCCTGAGTATACGAGTATGTTGATCAAAATATATTTTATATTTTCTATATATAATTTTTACTAAATGAAATTATAAAGTTGTTATTTTGCTGAAACCAGAACTGCAATATTGATTCTTTGTTTAAAATTTTTATTCTGCGGTCCACTTATAGATTGAATTTATTTCTATACTTTGATTTCATTTATAAAAAATATCGTCGAGAAAGCCTATTTACTTACATATACTGTGCAGAATAGAATCAAATGTTAGAATACTTCATATGCAAGTGCAAGATAATCAGAACTGAAAGCAATCAAAAGTTTGTGTATTCAGTTTTGCTGAATTGTAGTTTCAAAGACGTTGCATGATAATTCCTCGAGAATATCTTGTTCAACTATAGAAAGATATTTATTATTAGTAACTTCTATGTTGAATGAATCTCTAATTCAGTTGTTCTCAAAATTAGAATTTCCTTAAGTTATGTTTTAGGGCCATTAAATGTTTTATAATAATCCTGCTATGTTTCTTTATTAGAACTTTTTGTAATATCGTTGAGTATTGGAAAATACTTATACATGTCTAATAAATCCCAACTAATTGGCAACGGTCATTACTCGTATCGTAAATGTACTAAATAAATAATGTAAGTATTAAATAATTATTAACCAATTTTCTAGAAAAATAAATAAATACATCAAAATAACAAAAATTATATAAAAACCAAAGAACATATAAATATAAATATAAATATTGAGTTTATGAATTTATTGTTTTAAAAATATACCGTGTGTGGCGAAACTAACGCGTATTTTTAAATTGTACATTTGCAACAAAATATTCTAATAACATTTTTTTTCTAACATCACTAGTTTACACAAAAATTCACTATAAACATTTTCTCGAAAATTTTTACGTAGCAACACCTCACATTTTTAATAAAAACATGTGTCATGTAACTAAGGAATATCTACCTGATAAATCATAAAATTGTGTCAATTTGCAGACGTTTCGGATCGTTTAATCGTTTAAGTTTATCATTTTATAAACTAGTTTCAATAGTTCAGTGAAAAATGGCATTTTATTCAAATCTAAAATATCACATGCTAATTAATCTAATCCGCGATGTTTTGTATCAGTGACCCAAAGATTGTTGGAAAGTGTAATATATTACCTAAAAGAAATAGTGGTAGAAATCGTTCGGATCTTGTAATAATTGCCGAGAATACATTTTTCAATCTTGTACATTCCCTGTAATCGACCATTCTAAATATCTAGGTGTACTAAAATAAAATCTTATTTTTAGAACGTTTAAAAAACTATTGTTTAGACTTGAGTAAGTTATCGGTGTTACCGGCTTTAGTTGCTTTTCGGTAAATAATATTTAGATAGATCTAAAACACTAATATTTATTTCTTTGCAAACGGATGACTTTAGAAAAAAAATTATAAGACACTTTTATTCTGCATACGTTTTTATACCTCATCCATACCAGACACCCTGTATTTTTTGTTGCTTTACTCTTCTTGTCCTTTCATCGCCTTTTTGAAATGTGTGCAACCGTTTTTTATAATTCTGTGGAACCCGGTAATGGCTAGACGGACCATCAGGGGTCTGTAGACCATAATTTAAGAACAGTTAGTTAAGGGTTTGGTTATTTTATTTTTTAGAAAATTCACTGGTTCAAATTTTATAGTGGCCAAATATCTATGAATTTGTTTATTAAACTATAGTTAAAATGAATCGTTATAGTCTAAAACAAGAAGATATGTGTTATGCTTACCTGTACATACAAAACATAAGCGCTGCACAAAACGCTATAACAGCTCCAAAAAGAACGCTACCATGTAAAAATACAAAGTAGTCTGAGCCGCATGAAAATGTTAAAAAATAATTATTATTTAGCAAAAATGTTTAGTTATCTCATTCATTATTTATTTTTATATTAGGTTTTATATACAGGGTGCGGCATTAGTGCGTCAAAGTACGATATATCCGTTATTATCGAAGTTACGAAAAAAAAGTTTTTACAAAAAGTGTAGGCAGTCTTGAGATTCACATTTTAAAATTAGTCCCAAATATACAGTGTGTTCAGGAAAGCAGTGCCAGATAAAAATGTTGTTTTTTTAAATGGAACAGCCCGTATATTTTTACATTTTTATAAACCTGTTGTCGAACTAATTTCAACAATTTATATTACTTCGTGTCCATTATGTTTAATAAAGGATCTACAGCCACCTGAGAATCACATTTTTTTGAATTTAGATGTCTGTAGCAGCCAAAACGTTGAAAATCAATAAAAACGGCTTACATGTTCCTATCCTAACTTTTCAAGTTATATGCTATGGTATTAAAAAATATTTGATACAGAGTGATGAAAAATTAAAAAAAATGTGATTTTCATGTGGCTGTAGTTCCTTTATTAAACATAAAAGATATAAAGTGTGATACATCGTTGAAATTAGCTCGGCAAGAGGTTTATAAAAATGTCAAAATATACGGGGTGCTCCATTTAAAAAACAAAATTTGTATCTGGCACTGTGTTCCTGAACACACTGTATATTTGGGACTAATTTTAAAATGTGTATCTTAAAACTGTCTACACTTTTTGTAAAAACTTTTTTTGCGTAACTTCAATAATAACGGATATATCGTACTTTGACGCACTAATGTCTCACCCTGTATATACAACATTTCAGAATAATTTATGCATACGGTTTTTCAGTTGCTCCCATTGTTGACTTGAAGTAGTCAAAGAATAGAGTTTTGTTTCAAGCCAAAGGGATACAGGAATAAAATATTTAAAATATCATTGTTATCATACCCCTTAATAACATCATTATGCCCTTAAGAAAGTCCAATTTGGTATGGATTCAACTCCTCAAAAAGTAAATAAAGCTTTTAGAAAATTATCTAATTATCCCGGAAATCTTTTGAGAAATTAAAACGAACATTGTGGCTCACTCTATATCAAATTGATTAACAATTAAAACACCTGGACAAAAATTTATTAAGAGAGTAAAATTATTTAAAATTACCGTAATTTTTACATTCCGGATTATTACCCATGAAACCGCATTTGGGTACGTCAGGAGGCGCCTCCAGTCTATTTCCGGGCCAATGAATAAACGAAACCGGTATATATTCCTTTGACGAACCTTTATAGTGACCTACTACTTCAAATTTACCAGTAAGGGGATTTAAATCTAATATTGAATAGTCTGCATCCCTGTCTCCATTGCTATCTATTCTTACTTGACCTGTTACACCTAAAAAGTAATGTTTCATATTAAATTTTCGTAAAAAATCATAAAGTAGAACACTTTGTAACTTTTAACTAAAAATATTTTATACAATCGGGTTCGCTGGATTTCTGGTATTTTCTACTAAGGAAAATTAGTATAATTCAAGCGTTGATGAATGATTTATTATATTAATTCAATTATCGTCATGTGTTCTAAGTGGAATATTTTGGAAAATATTTTTTTAAATTATGGAAGAAGAGAAAAGTAATCCGGAAAAATATATTTTTTTACCTGAGAAAGTTCTGTTCCACATTCTTTCGGTGATATTTTTACCGTCTCGGATGTCGTAACCATCATTTAAGGTTTCAAGAAGGGCCATTCCTAATAAATAAACTCCATCATAGAAAGCACCGATTACGAAATTGATCTAAAAAGTATTACAGTAAATAAACATTTTTTCTAGTTAAAAGATACATGATAAATTGAATAGTTTACAAAAATAAATAGAAAATCGAAATCACCGGGAAAATTTAATGTGCAGTGTTCTCTTAATTTAATTAATTCAATTGTTTCCTTTATACAGGGTGAGTCATTAGTGCGATAAAGTCCAATATCTTCTAAATATTTGAAAGTATACAAACAAAAAACATGTAAGCCGCTTTGTCCAATAATGAATATTTTCGACACAAAAAATTCCTAAAATTAAAAAACGTCCTATATCTCTGTAACCATAGATGATAGACCCAAGTGTGATAGATCAATGAAATCAGTTCTTAAGGAAGAATAAAAAATGCAACAAAATACAGGGTCTTTAAAAAATGTACCTTTCGTCTAGAATACACTGTACAATTGCAACTAATTTTAAAATCTGACCCTTAAAGGTGGCTACAATTTTTCAAAAATTTTATCACCTTGTATGTACAGTAATTTTTAGCCAACATATAAAAAAATACAGGATGTTCCAGCCAATTTTTTTTATTTTGTATATTTTAAATTAAAAAATAACTAAATTTTTTAAATGGAGTACCCTGTATACAACTTTTTGATAATTTCGGAACACTTTCAACTCTAATAATTGAAAATATAAATGAAGATTGGAATATCTTTGTTAATTTTGAAGATAATTGTATAAATAAATGAGAATATTTCTAAAAAAAAATTTTCAGACAAAAATATAGCTATTTATTATATAGACGTATAACTTTAAAAAATTGAAAAGAGTTGGAAAATAAGCATTCAATGTCGCATTCTTCGTATTAATTTAGTCAGCATTAGCTTTCACAATGTCAAAATCGGCTGGACAATCCTGTATTATAATTTTAGTGTAAACTAAAACTAATCAGTGTAAAATTTAAAAATTACACACTAAAAACGTTTGGTTGCTGTAAAAATAGTAACAATATTAAGGAAAATTCTCAGTATAAACCGTACAGCAAAAGAAAATACAAGGGAAAAAAGATTATACGTTCAGGAAATGTATTGTTGCATATGTGGTTTATCGCCCTGAAAATTGCTTTTCGTAAACGGGAGCATATATATTTAAATAGTATCTCAGGAATAAGACGGATAGAAAAGGTAAAGATCTGACAGTTATAAAAAGAAGCAATAAAATTTTTGTATACATATATATAACTGGAGAAAAAATGAATCTATACGTAATTTTGACATTTAACTAGTAATACAGTAAGACAGGTGAATCGAGAAAATAAGATAACAACGGCTCAGTAAAAACTGTAACCTTTCTTTTTAATAAAATACAGTACCTTTTTTAACATATTTACACTTTAAAACTTACAAGACTTAAAAAGAAAACACAAATTTCCAAATAAACACAAACTTATTTTTATACGTGCTTTTGGTGGTCCTGTGAAGGAATATTGCATTTCAATATAGTCGAGCAATAAGGTTTAAAATGAACAATTAAAATGCTCTAACTAAATATACAAATTTAATCAATTTAATTAATAGGATTTCATTCATGTTATGTTAAAAAAAAGAGACTTGACTAATATTAACAGATCCTAAAAAACATTATATGGTAACAAGGAGATGCATTCAAAGTTTTTTAAGAAACTTTAGAAGTTTTGGGACTACAATTCGAGCAATGACGAACCTCTTTAAATAAAAACAAAATAGAATCTACAACACAATTAAAATATTAATTTATTAAAATTTGGCTTAATTTAGCTTCGATTTATCCTTTATAAAATAAATTAAAACTCTTCTAATTATTTCTACAGTCTAACACTAGCATAGTTACTTTCGCAAACGAAGTCTAGATTCTGAGACAAACATAGATAAGGGCGTTGGAGGTGTGAGAAAGAAAAGTCCTGAGAAAGATATTTGGTGCCAAAAAGATAGAAACCATATGGGAAAGGCGAACAAACTATGAATTGAAAGAACTGTACAAGGAAACCAGTATCACAGGAATAATAAAACCGCGAAAAATACGCTGGATAGGACACGTGACGACATTGTAGAAGCAAATATTATTAAGCAGAATTGGAGGAAAAAAGAGAAGAGGGAGACCAAGGGAAAGATGAAAAGAGGAAGCAGAAGAGGACATCACGAAATTAAATATCGCAGACTGGAGAGCGAAAGCGAAAGACAGGAAATTGTGGAAAAATATAGTCAACCAAACCATAAACCTTCTAGGCTCGTGGTGCTTTCAATATATATTTATATATAATTACTTCTTCGTTTTCACTGATGGTATAATTATAATCTTCTAACGATCTCTGTTTAACTTTATCGGCAAATTCTTGAAATTTATCACTGGTGGGTTGAAGAAGAGACACTCTCAGTAAAGCTTCGTAGGCCTTTCTTGCACTAGTATCGTTATCATCACCGGCTTTCCAATCATGATCACCCCAGTAGGAACCCTAAAACGAGAGTGTGTGAAACGAGTTACTGGAATTATTTATTGGTATCAACTATTATTTTTTAATTTTGGCTTAATAATTTGGCTGGGGTGATTGGTTTTACGACTCTTATTGGAATAAAATATATATCAACAAAGTTGAAATTTCATTCATCATCAACAAATCAATCAATATATTATATAAATTAGGATCAAAATAAAGTTTCTTTAAAAAAATCGTTCTTTTTTTAAGTCTAAAAAACGCTTCAGACGATTCTAATAACATTTTCATAGTTTGTTGAAATTTTAATGACATGCATTTTAGACCTATTAAAATTGATTCAGGATTCCAGGAATGTACCGGCTCTGTGAGCTGGTTAATTTTTTGCATAAAAAATACCAGTAAATTAAAATTCTTAAAAATAAATTTCAAACCCAGCATCTTTAGCCTATTTTTATTCTCAGTAGGTTCAGAGATTAGTAAATGTTTGCTTTTAATTTTTTTATCGAAAACGAAGTAAGATCCAAAAATCGTTAAGCGGAATCTGCCATGTGATATTTTCAGTTGCTTTATCTAAAAAAAAGTATAAATTGTCGATTTAATTAATGAATGAATTGTTCAAAATATATTTTTCATTAATTTTTTGATACTATCACAAATCATCTTGAATATTTGTAAAAATATGAAGACTTTTTTAAATTTGTAAAAATTTTTATATGGAAAACAACGGATTTTAGTTTTTAAATATTAAACACCTGATGTAGAGGTTTTTTTTCTGACTAGCTAACAAATGTTTGCAAGAAATCTAAGTCCCTTTTTAACTTTTACTCTTTTACAAAAACCTTCCAACATAAGAACAAAAGTTTCGACTAAAGCGCGAAAATTTCAGAATTGTTCTGAAAAACATTTTGAACGTAAAGTTAAACCATAAAAGTTCGGATGAGATTATATTTTGTGTCAGTTTGAACTTTTCTAGAGTGATTTAACGCTGAGAGGGGCATAATACAATATATATTTATTGCATCACTGATATTACTCTACAATGTAGAGTCTACATCATGCCTTCCCCAGATACCACAGTAAGGGTATTTTATCACACTATTGCAAAAAAAAGTAATAAATTCTAACTAAATGGTTTTATTCCAAAAATAAAATACCCTGCATATGGATAAATAGTGGATCGTTATTAAAATAAATTTGTGGAATTTTGGAGAGAAAATGAACTCAATTATAACAAGATCTCTCAGAAACGTTTTCTAGTAAAAGCTAAATAAAATATAATACTGGCAAAAAATTTCCTAGATATTCGCATCTGTATTCAATAAAGCCTTGACCTTTGAAAATTGGTTCGAAATCCTTTATACGAAATAAACGCCAATTTAATTGGAAGCAAAAAATGTTTGTTTCAATTTATTAACACACATATTTCATTTCATTTTCAGGCCTTTTCATTTCATCCATTTCCGCAGATAAAAATATATCTATCCCCAATTATTTTGTATTCCCAAGATACAGTCGCTCCAAATCATAAACTCTATATCTACTTCATTTTGTTGCATGTATGAATAAGTGAAATATTGTACAATATATATACATCGGTTTATTTATTTTTTCTATTAGTTTAGTAATAAAAATGTTCCTTCTTCAAAATGTATCAAAACATGCTAATAAGAATACATTTTACTTGCGGGATTCTGGATAACAGATACGTTTTATAAAAGACTAAAAAAATATATCCGGTTATTTAAAATAGTTTTTTCTCGTTGTCTAATGTTCGAAAGTATTGTCAACTATTAGTAAGAAAAATGCTTACCTGAAAAATCTCAACGTCCAAAAAAATGTAATCTCCATTGGTCATTTCAAGGCTATGTGCTGTCAACATAATTTCTCTCACGAGAGGACCTCGGACGCATAAAACAAATACTAAAAAAATATATACAGTCAAGGTTTGAATTTTTTACCTTTTTAGTTAATACATTTGTATGGTGTGGTGAAAATGTTCGTATCGAGCCGATACTTTCTTGTACTATTTGAAATGTATTAATTATGTTCTTAAAGATTTCTTTAATTAGAAAAATATGGCTTTATGTGGTTAATTTTCGATATACAGTATGATCCAAATGAAAGTAATACATTCATTATTTCCTAAATCGGCTATTTTAGGGGAAAATCCTGAAACCCGTCGATTTTTATTTTTAAATGAGCGCTTCGTCACCTTTTTATTTTTGACGTAATCTATTTGAGCCTGATGACGTCATCAATAAAAATTTTAAATAGAAAAGTGGATTTTGCAATACATCAATTGAAAGATTTTTTAAATATATATTCACCCATATAAATATGTCTAAGTAATTAATTTTTGTGTGTTGCTAAAACAATTGTTTATAACATTTTTAATGTTACAATAAATATTATAATTAAGTATAACCAAATTTAAAGCAAGTACTCAAATTGTTTACCATTAGCTAAAATACAATGCAAAAGACGATCAGGGAACTCTTCTCGAACTTTTAAAAATAAAAATCGACGGGTTTCAGGATTTTCCCCTAAAATCGCCGCTTTACGAATTAATAAATTTATTCCTTTCACTTGTACCATACTGTATATTAAGGAAAGTAACTTACATACATTTTTTTGTATGCTTGGAACATTATTTAATGTTATTATTTTTGACTGAAAATAAAAACAAGTACACTAAATCATAAAAATATTTTATGTAACGATTTAAATAAATAATAATTTTATGATATATTTTAATTAAGGCCATTTCTCACTTAACCGAAATAAGGACATAGCTACTAAATTTGGAACAAAATATAATGTATAATTCAAAAATGAAACATGAAGGGTATCACTGAAATGGTGATAGTACTTATAAAACTGGTAAAAAGAAATCCTATAAATATGGGTCGTTAAATACATATTAAGCGAGTTAGGGGCGTAAATTTAAAAAACGGTTTTTTGAAATTAAAAGCTTAAAAAACGAGATCAATCCTAGAAAAGAATCCTGGCTAGCATAACGTTTGCCTCAAATCAAATGGTGATATCGAAAAATTATTTGTTTAATCGGAAAGGGAAGTTTTTACAAGAGTAGGGGGTTGATTTATGAATAACTTTTTTGGGGTTATTTTTTTTACAACATGTCTTTATTTTTAAAAACTACCCATTTTTTCCCATTAAAAAGGTAATCTTATTACTTTTAATTTTCTCGAAAACCGTTGCTCTAAGCTAAGCGATTTGAAGCTAGCGTGACTTTTTTATGGGAAAAAGTATATAGTTTTTAAAAAATGAACCCACATGGTAAAAAAACGATCCCCTAAAAATTGATTCATAAATTTTAAGATTGTAATTTCAAAAATCCGTTTTTTAAACGTACCCTTTTAACTTTCCTAATTCCCTTAATATGCATTTAACATCCCATATTTATAGGAACTTTTTTCCAGTTTTAGGAGTACTATCACTGAATTTTTTTACATTTCATTGACATCCTTTATAAAATTTCTTAATTCATGAGATGACTGGAAATAGTAAATAAACCACCACTTTCCTATTTTAAGGAATTTTTTTAATGAATAGTCATACTAACTTAATTCGAAATTTTTAGTGAAAGTAGCTCTGAACATTAGCGTCTTTTCTTAATACTTCATCTCACCACCATTGCCCCCAAACCTAGTTCTAAAACTAAATTATTATTATTATTATATTAATAAGGTTTTAGCTTGTAAAAATTTAGATAATTTAAAAACTTTAAAATATCTTAAGAGTTCTTTGTAATACGGCCAAGATATGTGGAATAAAAAAACTTAAAAACCTTCTATACATGGTTGGGATAAAGTATGGAACCAAGTAAATATCTTTAAAACGAAACGGACGATATTTATGAAATTTTACAAGTAAATGCAATGGGGCAAAATACATCTAATCTACATTTTTTGTAAATAATATACTTCCGGTTTAACCGGAAATACCCTCAACTTTTTTAATTTAAATGGGACATTCTGTATATTTTTGCAGATTTTGAAAAATCTTGTTATTTCGAATTCGTACATACTGGGTTTAGTGTAAAAAATCTGTAAAAACGGGAAATACAGCACTTTAATATACCACTTTTAAGTTTTTATACATTAGAGTAAAATACCATTTAGATAAACAAATTGATATTGTTTGTATTAATAGTAAGAAATAAACGAGTATTATCTAGTAGGTAACTGTTGCCAAACTGTCAAATTGTAATTTACGGAAATAAATTGTACGATTAAGAATATTTCATTTAAGTGAAAAAGATCGTATTGAAATAATAATGATCGGTTATGGTGATCGATTCATAGAATGGCCTGCTCGTTCTCCGGATTTAAGCCCATTAGATTTTTTCTTTGGGGTTATCTAAAATCACGTGTTTACGTTAAACGACCAACATGGTTGCAGGAATTGGACAAAGAATTATTGATGAATGTGAACTAATACGTGGAGAAGTCTTGGAAAAATGACTCAAGAATTTGTTAATAGTCTGGCATATTGTCAGGAAGTGAACGCGGAGCATTTTGAACAATTTAATTAATTTTGTTTAAATTATTATTCTCATTAGTCTAAAATAAATAAATTTACTTATTATACAACTAAAAGTGAGTTATTTCTAATTTTTACAAATTATTTCCACTAAACCCAGTATGTACAAATTCGAGAAATAACAAAATCTGCAAAAATATACAGGGTTTCCCATTTAAATTGAAATGTTGAGGGTATTTACGGTTAAACCGGAAGTATATTATTAACAAAAAAATGTACATTAGATGCAGTTTGGCCCATTGCACTTACCTACAAAATTTCATAAATATCGTTCGTTTCGTTTTAAAAGTGTTTACTTGGTTAAATACTTTATCCCAACCCTGTATATAGAAACATTAAAATCCTCGTAATAAGAACGTTGTGGAAAAACAACTCTCCTTGCATGAAAAATTAAAAAACTTTATAATGTAATAGCATTAAAAGAAAAAACTAGATAAATCAGTATTTATAGAAAAAATGAAAAACCTCATAACCCCATTAAAACACCCTTTATATTTGAAAAATTAAAATTCAAAAAGGTTTTACGGATAATAAAATATTTTGTAATAACCGCATTAAGTTCAAATACTCTATAAACTAACTTATTATTTATGGAAAAAATTAAAAACCAGGACTTGATAGTGAAACCGATCTTCATATATGAAAAATTAAAAGAGGTTTAACGACTAACGTCAAACTGTTTTTGGATACTTTCGTTGACTAAAGTCTCTTTGATTTTGTTTTTTCTTGTTTTCTCCAAATATGTAGTTGGGACTGGTAATCTTAGCAATGACACTAAAAGAGAAGTCGTCAAGTTATTCTAAACCGTACGATCTGTTAAAGATTTGAAAGGAAGGCGCTCTTGTCCGATTGTAAGTTGAGTTGGGACACCATTACAACAACTCGCGAAGTAAAACAATTACACCTCCATGCCAAAGAAGCCAGCATTCTGTATGAAAAATGGAAGTTATTTCATCTTCCTACTGTAAAATGAGAAAGTAAACGAAGATATTTATTAGTGAACTTTGACGTAGTGCCATTTTTAACGAGTTTACCAGTAAAGGAATCTCTGAAAATCATTCAAAGAAAGCATAAGCCATCCGACCATATAATCATCTACATCTACATCCTTCTCATTTATCTCTATCTAATTTTCAAATCCTTTAGGAGTTTTCTTTTTCCGGTTTACCAGTTCCTTATTTTCTTTATTGGGATACTCAAGTGTTTTTGGGTACTCAGTTTACTTCTAGTAAGGCTTGTTTAATCTGTATTCTACCATTTTTCTCCATTTACCATTGCTAAGACACTTTCAGTTACTAAATTTTTATTTAATATATTTATAATTATTATGTAATTTGTTCAATGTTAATTTTAATTTTCAACATTTAATTAATTCAGTTTAAACAGTTACTTATAATAATTTTTTACCACACACCAACATTTAATTTTATGTCTAAATTGACATTTGGTTATTATTGTTACTAGGCTCCTATATTTGGTAAGTTGTAAGTTTCCTTCATTGTTTAAATCATTTTTATAACATTTTTATTGTAATTTGACACCTGAAGATGGCTTTATAAGCAGAAACTAGTCGTCATTAAATGTATTTAACCTTTTGAAATTAAAATAATTTTGTGGTAAGGATATTGAAGTATTGATTGATTCTAAAAAAAATTTTGTTTATATTAGGAATAGCGGTTGGGAGAAGCCTTAAGAAAATGCCCGTTCTGACGTTAGTTTTCACAATGAAAATATTTTGAATTCCTACCTCTTGAATACATACTGGCATCCGTTAAATAGTGGACAAGATTATCGTTTTCGTTGCCATCTAAATCTTTCACATAAGTCAAAAGACCACTTTTTCGTAAACCGTGCTCTAGAACTTTCCCTTAAAAAAATATAGTTGTAAAATATGTTTATATTAAAACGCACCTAATAAGCTAATACAGAAACATATATTAACAGGCCTCGGTAGCGCAGTAGGTAGCGCGTAAGTCTCATAATCTTAAGGTCGTGAGTTCGATCCTCACCCGGGGCAATAATTTTTTATTGTAAAAATGAAATATTTTTGTTGCAGGATGGGATTCACTCAAAATTTTACAAAGAATAAATCAAGAATCATCCGGAAAAATGATGAAGTGTAATATTTTCTGTTTTTGAATTAATAACTGATTTTCATAGAGTGAATGCTGTAAATTCACTTTTATGTATAAGTAGTGCCAGATTAACCCTTTTAAAAATCCTAAGAAATTTTAATTTTTGGGGACTCCTTTAATTACAATTTATATATAATAGGCACCTTTTTGTAGATAAATTATTTTTGTACTATTCATTGGTATTTTTAAGAGACAAAAGATATTGCTAGGTCTTAATGTAACTAGGACACTAAGCACCTACTTCCCCTTATTCCCCTTTTTTCTTAGAATTGAAGAAGGATTGCGGGACCTTAATTTAAAATGCGGCGCTCCTAATTTAGCTGGGTCCTTAAGCACCTGCTTAATTTGGTTATGCGTTATTCCTGCTCTGTTAAAGTTCATTTCTGGATATTTCGTTGACCTGCCACTCGCATTCAGAGAACTATTAGTAAATCCCCCGGTAAGTGCGTTAATCCAAGCAAATAAGTACAGGATGGTTCTTAAACCCCTAATAATTGTATTGCTGGAACAGAAAGTTGGAGTTTCTGGAGGATTATTTTCAAACTGAATTTTAGTTTATTGTAAACATTTGATTGTGAAAATAATATGTGGCGTCCTTGGTTAAAAAATGTTTTTTGAAAAATTAAATATCAGCGCTTGAGCATCATTAGTCACTAAATTCCTGGCAGACATTCAAGTACGACCCTGTTCTTCTTTACTTTAAAATGAAGAATTTATAAGATTAACTGAGATAGTATTCTCCAAGCAGATGGTAAGTCAACGAAATATCTTGAAATTAATTTTAATAAGAAACAGAAGGTTATCCATGACATTCAAATGTGGTACAAAGGTTCAAATCCAATGAAATACAAAATCAAACCACATCAATTTTTTATTTTTAAAGGCAACTAGTTTCGACCCTTTAGAGTCATCTTCAGGTCAACTGATAACAACAGTGAAAACAAAATAGTTAAAAATACAAATGTAAAAAGGAGACTCTTCTAATCTCTCACAAAATGAAACCAAAATTATAAATCTAACTAAATGACATATGCATGTGTTAAAAACTCGAAACTAGTTGACTTTAAAAATAAAAAATTGATGTGGTTTGATTGTGTATTTCATTGGATTTTAATTTTAATAAGATATAAAAACAGTGGGGGTTAGTAGGTACCCCTACAGCAGTTGTAGTTCACTCTGTTCTTAGGTTATTTTGTTGTGCCTACAAGTGTTTGGATTGTTGTTAAGTGAATTAGCCATGCACACGCAGCGATAGAGTACAATACAGGGTGGCCAAACGAAAACGAAACAGAGCCATTATCAGGAACTGCGTCAACGTTTTAAATAAGCCTATTTTGAGATACGGAGATTCCAGATTTGATATTTGCAATATTGCTAGATTTGCTGTTTCTCTTATATTATTAGTAACTTTGGTTTTTTAAATACATCACCCCATATATTCAGTCATTTTTGGAATCTTTTCCTCAATACGAGTTCAACCAAATGTAAAACTTATGATTTTATGTAGTCTAGAACAGCGGTTGCCAAACTTTTTGACCTCACGGACCAGTTAATTCATAATTTAAATCCCGCGGACCACTAATAGGATTTTTTAAGTGTTAAATATATTTATAAAAATAAAATTGTGATCAAAGAACACGACTTATTTCCCGCTGCGTTATTCTACGCGCAGAAAGAGCACGATTCTGCGGACCAGCGAAATTTTCTCGCGGACCACCACTTTCGGAACCGCTGGTCTAGAAGGTCTTAAATAAACAAAACCATTTACATTAAATGTTTTAATCTTTCAATCGTTACATTTTAATGAAAATAGTTTGTATTAAATAATTTATTGAGGCAATTAGGCGTTGCCAGATTTCTGTTTTACTTATTTAAGCAATATTTAGCAACATTGGATCTGGAATCTCTGTATCCCAAAATAGGCTTATCCCAAATTTTGTAGAATTCGCACTAGCAATTTACGAGATAATTGGCCGTTTCCAGACTTTTGGTCCACGCTGTATATATTTTTTCATAGCTAATCCTGAATTTATGCAACTTTACTTAGCTATTGCGATAAACTAAATGCAAAAAAGATTTAGTGAAAATAATAATAGTGATGCAGAACTAAAAATTTTAAATCAAGAGTTACATAAAACGAAGGCATCTGTGTTTCACGAAAGAAAGAACGAAAAAAACCTGACTAAGATGTTCAAAAACAACTAAAGAAAAACATTTTTAACAAGATGGGAACTCAGAGAGTTTTGTCAAAAGATACCCCATAAAACTGAAGATAATGGTGATGGTTTGTAGAAATAGATAATATCACTTACAGAAATTACACATTACAATTAAAAAATCTTAAAATATATCATGAATCTACGATAATAATTTTTTATTACATTAAATTTCTTTCAAAAATATCCTCATTTTTTTTGCAAAAGTGCAACACCTTCATTGTTTTTTCCTCTAAAACTGCTAATTAATAAACTAATTATAATTAATTTAACAAAAATGTATTTTTAATTTTTATTTAATAAACAATTGACGTTTTCAAATTAAAGGTAACCATTCGACTATTCTTAAAATATACAAATATATAATTTCACTATAATTGACAATGTAAAAGCATTTTAAACATAGAAATTCATTTATCTCAGTTGAAACAAAACAATCATCTGCGGCTCACTGATTTTGTAAAAAAGATACATTTTATATTGTCCAAATTAAATAAAAAGGCAACCCACATCCAACGTTTAATTAAAATAAACTATAAAAAATTGAAAAGATAGCGAGCCGACGAGGATGGGATTCGAACCCACGCGGGCAGAGCCCATTGGATTAGCAGTCCAACGCCTTAACCACTCGGCCACCTCGTCATATTACAGATTATTTCATAATTTTATATTTGAACAACAGTGATAATGAAATGATCATAAAATTTGAATTATTCAAAAAGCAATGTACCAGGTGAACGAAAATATTTTATATATTTTGATAATGTTGTATTGAAACCATTTTGTGGACGATTTAGGTTTTGAAAATTGCAATAGGTAGTAAATTACGAATTTTATAGAGTAAGCTAAAATAATGGTTTGTCGTTTTCATTTAAAAATTACATGTTAATTTCACTGCTCTGTTGGTTCAATAAAAATAACAAAAATAACCTATTGACACCTTCTCCAAATAATAAATTTTATCACGAAAATAAATTTATGCGCATATGTATTCGAATATTCTTTACATACCTACACTGTGTCCGTAAAATATGGAATAAATTCATTATTTCCTAAACCAAAAATTTTGTTAAGAAAACCTGAAAGAGGTAGATTTTTATTTGGCCACTGTATTTAAAAAAAGTATGTTTAGGTTGGCCTGCAGCTACGGAACATTCTGTATAAGTGAAAATAATTTTAGGTTCTAAGGCTTTTAATGCCACCGACAATTTTTGCTATATAAAATTTTTTGGTTCCAATCTAATAAAGGAACTGTTGGACTTTTACACACTATTTGGACAGCCTGTATAAAAAACCATTTTGCTTTTTTTCTATTTCACGAGGTGAAACATTGCCTCCCAAATCATTCTTTAACTATTATAACTGAAGTAAGAAATAGAACATAAGAATATTTTAATAATGTTAATTAGATAGTTACCTACGGTAAGTGAAAATAAATCTGATCTATCAAATATTAAAGCTACATGATTCCAAGAAAACTGTTTAAATATACTTTCGAACACTTTTGTTAGACGGCATTGACAATAGGACATTCGAGTAAGAGTTGGATATTTGCTTTTGTCTCCAAATATTCCCTAAAAATAATATACTTGTGTAAAATTCATAAAAGTAAATACTCGATACCATATATGTGTGACACCAAAAATGTAAGTGTAAACCCTTTTTATATTTGTTGCTTATATTTTTCCATTTTCGTGGCTATTTATTTTTAGCATTATTATTTTTTGTTGCCCCTTTATTATTTTTTTTTTGTTCTGTTGTTACATTTTCATTAATATATTTCTAGTGATCATTTTCTGTTGGTATTAATATAACCATTCCAATTTATAAAAAAAGTAATTGATAGTTAACAAACGATATTATATCTAAAATACTATATAAACATGTAATATTAAACAAACCCTTCATATTTTACACTGTTAAGAAAGCTCCTTCGGTATTAAAAAAATAATTAACTTTAATGACTTACAGTTTTCTATATTAACTAGTTGGTGAAGCGGCAACGCTGTAGGTGCTATAAATTCTATTAGCATTACTGAATTACTTGTTTGTGCTATTGAGACCAAAACAACGTTGTATACCACAAAAAAATCTAATCTGTTTAATTTAGTTATAAGAGTGGCTTTGTCTCAAGTTAAATGTAATTGTCCCGCAGGCAGAAAGGCAATAGTCACGGAATTGAAACATTATCGTTAGAAACTATTTCAAACTTCATTAAGTTAATCTCTTAATCTTAATCAATCTGCCACTAATGGCATGTGATGTTCATGGATTAAATATTTAAAAACTGTGATTCTCTAAGTATCGTTTCCGGTGAATGAAGGGAATTTTATTTTTTTAAATACCAATATTGCAAATAAGTAGTTACTTGTATCTATAAATTGACTGTCAATGAATATTTACGAATTTATTCAATTTCATTAAAAGAAACACAATATGCAAAAATATAGAGTTTTCCTTAGTTAATAATAATAATAATACCTGTGACAAACAGTTATTTAATATTAGAAATCTTGAACGATTTTTTATAAATAATTAAATTGGCTTACCGCAGCATTGCTTTTTGTTTTAACATTATATCTTTTCAGCAGTCTTGATGTGACAGAAATTTGGCCTTCTGATTGTGGCTGAAAATAAATATAAAGTCAAAAGGGACCAGGCCTTTAGTGCACTGGCACTAGTATGCATTGTTAGCAAAAAGGAACCAAAGAAAAAATATATTATATACAGGGTGCGGCATTAGTGCGTCCAAATACGATTAGTCCGCTATTATTGAAGTTACGAAAAAAAGTTTTTACAAAAAGTGTAGGCAGTCTTGAGATTCATATTTTAAAATTAGTCCCAAATATACAGTGTGTTCAGGAACGCAGTGCCAGACAAAAATTTTGTTTTTTAAATAGAACACCCCGTATATTTTTATATTTTTAAAAATCACTTGCCAAGCTAATTTCACACTTTATGTCTATTATGTTTAATAAAGGATCTACAGCCACCTGAAAATAACATTTTTTTGAATTCAGATATCTGTAACATCCAAAAAGTTTGTCTGGCACTGTGTTCCTGAACACACTGTATATTTGGGACTAATTTTAAAATGTGAATTTCAAGACTGCGTACACTTTTTGTAAATAACTTTTTTTGATATCTCCTTAAATAACGGATATATCGTACTTTGACGCATCAATGCCGCACTCTGTATATATAAACTATTTTTCGTACTTTTACAATAAATACTATTAGTCATAATTAACATTTTTATATATCTTTTCGTGACTCTTACTCGATTCATATTAACTCCATTTTAACATATCTATAATAAAAGTGATGTAGATTACCGCCGGCTGAAAAGATACGATATAATAGTGGTAGGGAAGGAAGAAAAATTAATATATAAAAATATAAAATTTAACATATAATATGCAAAGAAAAGTATGTTTTGTTTGTCATTTACATTTTTTAATTAAAATAATTTTCGTTATTAAAGCCATTTGTATTATGTTTATTTAAATAAATATTTTTTTACTGCAACAACATTTTTAATTTATTTGTATTCCAACTTTTCTTAAAACATGAAGGTAAGAGGCATTTGCCGGGAAATGTACATATACATTATATTCAGTTCACATATACCTAACTTTTTGGGAAATGTACACATTTTACGGTAAAAGTGTACATTTCCCAAGAGTGTACATTTACCGTAACATCTATAATACAAAATAAGAACCTTCCACTAATATTATACAAACAATTCAGAGAGGATTAGTCCCTTCAGAAGACCGAGAACCACGTTTGAGATATTCTCACCGTTTTGTCGTCTGGCATAATCAGCTTCTTCAAGAGGTGCACCGTATCTGATTTCATGTAATATTTCAACAATGATACGATATTCCGAAAGCAGTAATAATCAGATTCATTTTGGCTGTAGAAACCTACGTAACTTATATAAATGTAATGTTCATTTTAGGCTAATAATATGATGGTGAAAATGAAGAATGAAATTACAGGAAATATTTACCTGATCTCCCATCCCTGTTATTATAGGTATATTCCAATATGCAGCCAACCTGGCTACTGGTTCCAAGGCAAACAGACACGCAGGCCCGATAAATGCAATAACGTCAGACAGAAAATGCATATCTGCTGCAAGACCTGGTGCTAGTGAACCACTACAAGAAGGGTAACTGAAAAAGATTAAGAAATTATTTAAAAAATGAAAATAAAACATTATTTTTTTAAATATTTTAAATATTTAAAACACAGTGTATTTACAAAAAGCATTTATTTATAACTTTTTATATTATTCTCTTATACAGTCAATGTATTATTACATCCGCAAAAAGGATTATTGAAAACATTTACTCCAATCTTCTGGCCGTAGTTTATTTCATTTTTAAAGGCTTCAACTGCTTCTTCAGCCGATATAAAACGTAAACCCCGTAATTTTTTCTTTATTCACGAAAATGAGAAGAAGTCATTAGGTACTAGGTCTGGACTATTCGTCGAAGGATACATAAAAATAAACGAAATCTAGTAGAAAGCTTTAATAAAATAACTATTTATTCGGGAAAAATTTACAAGTCTATTAGTATTTTTGTAGCTACGCTCTTCTATGAAATATTCCATAATATACCTTCTATTATTAATAAGTCTTCATGAAGTGATGTAATATTCAGCAAAGTCAAGGAACGAGAACCCTTTTCAAGATGGCATAATTATCAACAAATTTTTACAGATGGACCAAAAGTAGAAGGCAAAATTAGATGCGCTTATTTTTATAAAAATATCAACCACAGGAGTATGTTTAAATTACCTGAACATACATCGATTTTCTCCGCAGAATTGATGGCGATTAGAGAAGCTATCAGATAGTGACTTGAATCTGAGGAAACACATTTTGTAATATTCTCAGATAGCAGGAGTGAAATCGAAATGAAAAGACAGAATAATAAATAATGTATTCTAAAACTTGGCATTTGAAGTAGATGGTAAACAACCTACGAAAGTTCCATTAATATTATAAGGATTATCTTTTGAATGCGTAGCAATATTGGCTCTTTACCCCGAGTACACATTTAGAATGGGATTATTTGATTCCCCGAATTGTAACTGTGAGTGGTAACTTGGAGACCTACAACACCACTTTCTAGATTGTATTTTAAAACAAAACGGCATTAATAATCTTTAAAACTTCCTCTATATTAACAAACTAGATCTACCAGCTATTAAAACATTATTTTCTAATAATAAATTTTATCCAATGCTCTACATTAATAAAATTATTTTTAAAACGTATGTCTAGAATAATGCAAATTTAACTGTAGTGCACTTATTACACGCTTTAATTGCAAAATTATTAGAAAACACCGAAAAACTAAAAGGTTATCATGTGTTTCGTAATCACAAGAGATAAATGTTCATTCAAAATAGAAATATTAGTAAAAAATAAAATAATCTGAAGTTTTAATTTAAATGGATGTACTTGCATATTTAAACTAAATTTTTAATTCTGATCAACTTTTTTTAGTAACATTTTTCGATATTGTCAAATTTAAAGGTACTTTACTCTTGAGTAAAACTCATATTTTTTGACAAACCTCGTATACCACTGAAAAAATTTGATATTTGATGACTGTATTCTAGGTTTTAGATAATGCAGAACTTTTTATGAAGAATAACTTTTTTTCCTAAAATTAATAATAAAAAAGTTTTCCATATGATTCCAAACTTAGGGGGACATATTGTATATATATTAGAAATATAGAGATCATTCAATTGAGAATTTGAATTTGAAAATAAGTATAGAAATTTTTATTTTAATAATGAAAAAATGTAAAAGTTAAAAAAACTAGGGGACACCCGGATTTTAACCAGGGACCTCTCGATCTGCAGTCGAATGCTCTACCACTGAGCTATATCCCCTCTATTTTCCGATTTTTATATTAGAAATATAGAGATCATTCAATTGAGAATTTGAATTTCGAAATAAGTACAGAATTTTTTTTATTTTTTAATAATGAAAAAATGTAAAAATAAATAAAAAATTAGGGGACACCCGGGTTTGAACCGGGGACCTCTCGATCTGCAGTCGAATGCTCTACCACTGAGCTATATCCCCTTATTATAACTAAATTCAAGTGCCAAATATAAATCAAATGACACTAAAATAGACAAATACTTTGTATACAGGGTTCGGCAAAAGTAATTAATTATTCTAATACCTCCAAAAATACATAAAATTGAGAAATTATTTTCTATTATAACTCAGTGTTTATGAAAACTAATTACAAAAGGAAAATAAATAAATATAACTTTTTAAGTCCCTTTTTTAAAAACTTTTTAGACTATAATTTATATTTACGGAGATAATCTATCGATGGCGTTTTATTTTTTTTTGTTTGTGTACAAAATATCATACATTTCAGTGAACTAAATTTGTTAAGTAAATAATAATATTCGTAATTAAAATTTGTTAAAATACATGTTCAGTGGAAGATCGAACAATGGAAAAATTGTCTCTTTACAGATGAGAACAGAATTCAATTTTAGAAGCCTGATGGACAAAACCATGTGTACAGAAGAGTTGGAGAATGGTATGCTAGCTGAAATCTTATAGAGAGTGTTTATCTAAAAACCCAATACACGTCGTAGAAATATAATCCCAAATACAAAAGAAGAGCTTCGAATTTCCTCATAAAAGGAATGGAATGCATTTTCTCAAGAATTCATTGAAATTCTACTTTTTAATAGGCCTAGAAGAATATAAGCAATGATTAGAGCTCCAGGTGGCATTACTCGTTACCAACTATACCCTTATTTTAATAAAAAACACAGTATTTGTTATTTTAATAATAATATATTTAGTTTTGTTCAAACCTAGCAATACTCGTTTTTCATAAAAACTTCATATTGCTCACTTAAAATTTTTCTGGTGTAATGGTTAATTATTTATAAATTATAACAATTTTCAAATATTATTTAATTCATCCATGAATGTACAATGTCCCAACAAACAGAACAAGATAATCAAAAAAGTAATTATAACGGTACATTAAATGTTATCTTCTAATTTTGTATTTAGAGTATTTGAATGTGTCATTATAATGTTGCTGAAGAGAAATTTTGTGCCGGTTTTTATTATGAATTTGTGTCAATATTTAAATCAATTTTTTTGTAAATATTAAATTTTTATTATCTATACCTATGTTTTTAATAAATTTCCAATAAAAAAGATTGAATTAATTGTTTTCTACTAAAAAGTTTCCAAAATTCACACAAAAATGAAAAATGAAATTGTTTATCAATTTATGACTTTTTATTGACATACACATTTTGGTTAAAAAATTACTAGCAAATATAAAATTTCTTTAATAATAGTAACACAGTAATAACAATATAACATGTTACGAAACCACACTAATACTCATATATTCCTACTAAGGGATTAAGATGTACTTTTCAAACCAGATAAGTATTGTAAAAATTTTGTACTAACTAGGAATTAAAAAAAATCTACTCACGGGAATAAAAATGGCTCTTTAGATCCTAAAAGTAGGTGCTAAAATACTTGTTTTAATTCTGGCGTTGAAAATAGAATTTTAATATACGAGGATGTATCAGAAAATAATAAAATTGGTGCTGTAGTCTAACAATGAAACATTTATTTAAAAAACTTCAACAACTATCCTTCAAAGTACTCTTCATTCTGTTTAATACATTTATTCCATCGATTTATCCACTTGTCATAAACTTCTGAGAAACCATTTTTTGATAGTCTGTTTAGTACACCCATCACAGCGTTGTTCAGCTCTAAAGCCGACTCAAATCTTCGACCTCTCAATTCTTTTTTGACTTCAGGAAACAAATGGAAGTCACATGGAACAAGGTCGGAAGAGTAGGGGGAGTGAACCATAATTTCTACCCCTAATTCTTCAATTGTTCGTTGACAAATCGCTGATCTGTGAGCCAGAGCATTGCCGTGATTCAGCGTCCAACCAAAGTATTGATAAAGCTGTTTTTTTTAATTTTGCCTTTAAGGATCCTCGAAGTACATTAGAATAGTACTCTCCAGTTACTGTATTTCCTCTAAGTACAGTGTGATCGTAAATAACTCCACATTTATCAAAAAAAATTAAGTGCATCACTTTACCATCGTTTTTAACAGTTTTGGCCTTCTGCGGTCTTGGACTGCTTATATGCTTCCATTGCATACTCTGAAACTTCAATTCAGGACCGTAATGATAAAACCAACTTTGGTCACATGTAACCACATTATTTAAAAACTGTGGATTACGTTGCAGTTGCCTTTTCCACTGCTGACAAATTCTCACTCGATTCGCTTTTTGTTCATCGATCATCACTTTAGGAATCCATCTTGCGACTTTCCGGTACCCTAAATCTTCATGAATAATTTTTTGAGTGGAACCGTAAGACAAATTAACAATGTCAAAATTTAGTTTTATGCCACTCTGGCGATCATTTTGTAACAAGTCGTTAATTTCTGAATTTTTGTGTCAGTTCGCGCAGTTTGTAGTCGACCAGGAGGTTCATCTTCAACTGATTCACAACCGTCTTTAAACTTCTTATGCCACTCAAACACTCTACATCGTGATAAACTATTATCGCAATTTAATAAATAATTTATAATAAATGTCAAAAATTAAGTCTACTTGAGGAAAAGTACATTAAAGATAAATCTTCCATGTCAAATTTTTTTGTGTCATAAAATTCTACCTCTAAAGAAGTTACAGTACCAGTCTCGTTATTTTCTGATACATCCTCGTAGTAATTAAAATTGATAAACCAAATTTGAAAATATAGAGTGGATAAAGAATTTATTTAATATTCTATAGGTTTTAGGCTTTATACTAGTTGAGAAAATTGAAAACCGGTCCATTCTTCCATCAACTATTCTGAAAAAAATAAGCTATATTCTTAACTGGCTAATATAAGTGCATAATTTTAGGCAAAAAACCGTTAATGAAAACAGCAGTTAAGGTTACCACTAAAACTTGTATGTATCATTTAAGGAAGTGTTCGAGTAGATAGATCTAACAGTGTCAACATGAATTGTTATCCATTTCAAAAAAATTCTTGATGTTAATTACTTTACCTTGTTGGAATAGGCAACCAATTTACCTTGTTCTCCGTTACTGTATTACTGGACACGACTTTAAAATCCAAACAAAACGTAGTGCATGTAATTTAGCTTTAGCACATCAAAGGATGTCATTTGAGTAGGTTAAGTAACACCAAATGGGAGAGTCAGTGCGAGCCGGGAAACACGCTTTCAGGCTATAGTTGCGTTAATTAAGGTATTCATTTGGTGGTATTCATCGTCCTTTATCCTCTCTGCTCGTGTTTGTTTATTTTCAGTGAACGATGTGAATACACCAGATTCAATATTGTTAACATTTTGTGTAGGTAACTATTTAATACGGGATCGAGAGTTCCAATAAGAGATGAAAATTAACTCAAAATTAGTATTTTCTAATTTGAGAAAATAAAATTAAAAACAAGTGTAGTCTATTAGTGCTCCTGCACAATGGTGTTAATATAGAGCATCCTCAAGAATATTTCTCCTATACCAGCATTTTTGATATTTTTTTAAAAACACAGCAATTAAACGAAAATTTATTTTTTGAGGCAATTTTACCAAAAAAGTAACTGAATCTTGATAGAATAGAAAGGTTGGTCTGTCTTATGCCGAGTCCACACCAAATCAACAACTTTAAGTTTTTCAACAACTCTGCAACAAAGCTGCAACATTTCAGCGACTTTTTCGTCTCCTCTGCACGGATTTTACTACAATTTCGGTAAATATCAAAGTATATCTGTTTGGTTTGCTGTTTCGGCAACTCAGTGTAGACGCAGAAACAAAACTGAAATATTCATTTTCGTTTGCCAATTGCGTTTAATTTAAATAGTGTAATTATTTGAAACATTATCTGAAAAATGAAGTGGATAGTGGATAATATTTGAAAGTTAATAGAACTGTATCGATAAATCCAAATGGTATGGGACGCTACAAATAATGATTATAAAAATTGTTATAAAGAAGTCCTAAGAAATTTAGAAAAAAGAAACTGTTTTCTTCAGCTTTACCAAAAAGACTGTAACGAAACATGCTTTTAGTGTGAACTGCTAAAACAAAACTGAAATACGAAATGTTTGTTCCTGTTTTGTTCCTAATAAACGTTTTGTCTGGAAATTGTTTTATTTAAAGTTTCTAAAAAAGTGTGTTCTTGTTTTGTTTCACGTTTTTATTTTGTCCCTAGCAACATGAGGTCGTGCGTTGTCTTGTTGGAATATGCTGTTGGGGGATGGTCTGAACATAAGGTACAATATGGGGTTCTAGGACCTCCAGAATGTAGCGCGCAGCTTCATATTACCTCTAATGAATACCAAAGGTGACCTACTTCCTATAGCAATAGCCCCCCATACCATAACACAAAAACCGCTAGAGTAATATCGCTGAAAAATTGATCGTTTTTTATTTTAACATAAACAAACATATTCCCTAATAAATATTACAAAATATTCATTATTACTGGATGTTCTTCTTTCTATCTAACTTGGTATGATTAGTATGCGAAATATTTAACTATTTACATTTAAACAAAAACTGGTTTTGATAGCGCGATAATAACAGATTTATGTATCTAATAAGAACGCTAAAATTGTGCTTTTATCAAAAATAAATAATCATATTCACTATGACCTTCCTTGTTGTCATTTGTTTCTCAAAAGAGTATATATTAAAAGTCAACTAAAAATTAATGACAATTATTATAAAATTTTTAGTATCTATCATTAGGTGTTGATTTTTCGAAAAAGAAGTAATAGTGAAACGACTTGGATAAAATAAGAAAATTATATAAGCGAAGATCTAATAGAACAAATTAACTGTAAAAAGAGAAGCGAAGGAGCCTCAAAAAATGTCAAATGGTTCTAGTAGAAATGTCATTTGTGTCGATACATTTTACGAAAAATCATCTAATTCTACTTCAGCAGGTGAAGAACAAGAGAGAAGTATTGGAGCTTTAAATTTAATAATATCTATATCAAGTTCTGTAATAAGTGTCAAAATTAAAGCTCTCAAATGAAGTAAAAATGTTATTGGAAGGAAACTTTAATGGAGCTTTGCAAGACTTCAAAAGAAGACATTTTAATGGGGACACATTTCAAGCCGACATGAAAACGTCAAAGAATTGCGGGCTCTTTAATAATAGTGTGTTGATGTGTTGAACGATTAATGAACCCCATTGATCTTGAGAGTTAAAGAGAGGCTCATTCTGGTCTTAATCATAATGGTTTAGACGGCAGCGATGACGCAAATGAAAACGATGGTTTAGAACTTTAAATACTTCTTTTTGTAATTGGTATTAATAATAAAATGTTTTTTTTTATATCTTTTTGCTTAATTATAAAACATGAAATCAAGAAGCAAGAAAATAGTTTGTCTCAAGCTCAAAATTGGATAATACTAAAATAGCAACTGTTATAATTATCTGCTCTATCTTTTTTTACTTAGAAAAACACCGTGCTAAACTTCAGTGATACAGAAGTGTGACCAAAAGGGTCAGAATTAATAGACGCGTTAACATAATTAGATGGATCACTTCTTTTTTTAACAAACATCTTTCTTTAAGTCTCACGTGAATCTTTAGAAGCATAGGAACTCTGACCGTAATTTCATTTAATTAAAATCTGTTACTAAGTTCTGTTCTTCCTCTAAAATTGTGCTCCTTTTTGATATTTATAAATCTATGAAAATTGTTAGGCTTAAAGAAATCAAATCCCAGCATAACGGAAAAGTTTATCAAAGAAGTGCAGAATTTTTACCAATTTTTTTCAACGTATTGAAAAATTGTCTGAAATAAACATCGCAAGAAATCATTTTCAATGGGGTTTTTTGACTTTTTTGACAACGCAAATAAATATGTTAGACAGATATTGAATCTTTTGTCTAAATAAATGCTTGTTAGCAGCAAAATGAAATTACGGTCAGAGTTCCTATGCTTCTAAAGATTCACGTGAGACTTAAAGATGTTTGTTAAAAAAAGGAGTGATCCATCTAATTATGTTAACGCGCCTATTAATTCTGACCCTTTTGGTCACACTTCTGTATCATCATCAGTTGCTATTTTAGTATTATTCAATTTTGAGCTTGTGACAAACTATTTTCTTGCTTCTTGATTTCATGTTTTATAATTAAGCAAAAAGATATAAAAAAAACATTTTATTATTAATACCAATTACAGAAAGAAGTATTTAAAGTTCTAAACCATCGTTTTCATTTGCGTCATCGCTGCCGTCTAAACCAATATGATTAAGACCAGAATGAGCCTCTCTTTAACTCTCAAGATCAATGGGGTTCATTAATCGTTCAACACATCAACACACTATTATTAAAGAGCCCGCAATTCTTTGACGTTTTCATGTCGGCTTGAAATGTGTCCCCATTAAAATGTCTTCTTTTGAAGTCTTGCAAAGCTCCATTAAAGTTTCCTTCCAATAACATTTTTACTTCATTTGAGAGCTTTAATTTTGACACTTATTACAGAACTTGATATAGATATTATTAAATTTAAAGCTCCAATACTTCTCTCTTGTTCTTCACCTGCCGAAGTAGAATTAGATGATTTTTCGTAAAATGTATCGACACAAATGACACTTCTACTAGAACCATCTGACATTTTTTGAGGCTCCTTCGCTTCTCTTTTTACAGTTAATTTGTTCTATTAGATCTTCGCTTATATAATTTTCTTATTTTATCCAAGTCGTTTCACTATTACTTCTTTTTCGAAAAATCAACACCTAATGATAGATACTAAAAATTTTATAATAATTGTCATTAATTTTTAGTTGACTTTTAATATATACTCTTTTGAGAAACAAATGACAACAAGGAAGGTCATAGTGAATATGATTATTTATTTTTGATAAAAGCATATTTTTAGCTTTCTTATTAGATACATAAATCTGTATTTATCGAGCTATTAAAACCAGTATTTGCTTAAATGAAAATAGTTTAATATTTCGCATATATATATATATATATATATCCAATACCAATGCCAGATACAATTTATGAATAAGATTTACTTGGCTTGAATATAGAGATAGAAGTACAATATAACCGGATTAATGATAAAAAGAGAAAATTTGAAAAAATTCACTCAAATTTGCAATACTTTCACGATGAATACATAAAACAAATTATATCTGCATTCCAAAAAACTAAAACCAGTCTAACGATATCCGATATCCCTAAAGTTTTTGATCAAAATTATGACGATATTCAAAAAACCAGTCACAGAATAAAAAAAGCAAACAATAATTTAAACAGAGCAAACACACCTGCTAAACACAAAAACACTTCGTTAAAAATGAACAAAATCACAAAAAAAAATTACTAAATTTACAAATATTTAATAAAAAATATAATAATAATAATATATAATCTTCTTATTGAGCTGATTTTAGCCTTGTGTTACACTTTGGAATTAAATATATATATAGTTAAATATATCCAGTTATTAATTTTATTCTTTTCTTAAGTAGGGGAGAGGGGCCATGAAACGGACACGTAATGAAAGGGACTTAACAATTATTTCGAAAAGTATTCGTTGCAAAGTAACGAATATTTGTTCTCCTGTTACGTCTTAAATAACCACCCATCTCGCCTGAGTTCGCTTCATTTGGACTTGTAATTTCAGAGTAAGGGGGCTTATAAATTTTTTGTCGTAAATAGTAAAGAACGCTTGTATTTTTTAAAGTGTGTTAAGTAAGTGTTTTATGGTAAATATCGAATAGAGTTAATGTGTACATAAAAAGTATTCATACTTGGCTATCCAGACGTATCATAACAGGTAAATATGTTTAAACTGTCAGTTGGTAAATTAATTTATTATTTTGTGTAAATATTTATGAATGGGACACAATAAAAATTCATTAAAGGGACGTGTCCCTTTCAATATTTAAGTGGCCCTTTCAATACTTAAATAAATACATGATGCAAAAAGATGGCAATGTCTAGCTTCAGATTAAATTTCTTTTTTGTTTTAGTATAAAATGCCTTCAGAAAAGAAGAAAAGAATGCGTGTGGATTCGTCAGTTATAGAAAAAGCTATTAAAGAGGTAATTGAGAGAGGCACATCAGTGAGATCAGTAGCAAAATTTTATAATATTGCGAAGTCACATTTGGCACGATTGGTAAAAAAAGCTAACGAGTCTCCAAATATTTTTATATATAAGCCAAATATTGGAAACAGAAGAGTCTTTACCAAGGACCAAGAAAGTATTTTGTGTGATTATTTAAAAACATCTGCAAAAATGTGTTATGGCTTAACAACGACACAAACACGAGAATTAGCGTACCAATATGCAGTACGATTAGATATTACACCCACCACATGGGACATCACAAAGCAGGCCAGTCCTGATTGGTTAAAAGGTTTTCTGAAACGAAACCATACGTTATCGGTTAGAAAACCGGAATGTACTTCCTTGGCAAGAACAACGAGTTTTAATAAGCATAATGTTGAAAAATTTTTCAATAATTTGGAAAAATGCTTCGAGAAATTCAATTTTTCTCCCCAAATGATTTGGAACGTAGATGAAACAGGTTGTAGTACAGTCACAAATACCCCCAAAATAATTGCAGAAGCTGGTGTAAAAAGAGTTGGACAAATCAGTTCTGCGGAACGTGGATCACTAGTTACCATGTTAGCTTTTGTAAATGCTGCAGGAGGTACCATTCCTCCTCTTTTCATATTTCCGCGCGTCTACTTTAAAGAACTTGCTTGAAAATGGACCCTCTGGTGCTCTAGGACAAGCAAATATTTCTGGATGGATAACGGAAGATTGCTTTTTAAATTCTCTTAAACATTTCATTCAACAAGTGAAACCTTCTGCTGAGTCTCCTGCTTTTATAATTTGTGATAATCATAAAACTCACATAACGATAAACATAGTGTTATATGCGCGAACAAACCACATTATCATCCTTACTTTTTCACCACACTGTGCACTATGCAACTGTTTAACATGTTAAACATTCAATAAAATAATTAATAAATCAACATGTCCCTTTTATTAATGCAGACGTCTCTTTCAATACCACCTATTTATGAATGGGACAAAACGCATTAAAAATTCAAAATAATAAATTCCCATTTTAAAATCTTTTAAGAACTTATTCGCCACAAAAGTTTAGTTTTTGATTAAACGTAGTTTCGATTTGTACCAAAACCACCAAATTAAATCATTTTATTTACTTGTAACCATGCTTTGAAGTGAAATGTCCCTTTCATACCACCTCTCCCCTATCTACTCATTGCAAACCAAAAATTTCCCAAAATAACAAGTTCTCCGTTTAGAATATCTTAAATTTGCTAAGGACTTTGACCTATTTTGCATTTCAAACGTGTTGTGATCTATTTGACAATCAAGGATGGATTGTATCAATTACAATCAAGTTGATAAACATTGGCAATGGCAAATTATCATCATGAATTCAATGTTTCATTATGTTAGTAATGTACGTACATACAGTGCGGTCTCAACCTTTTTCCCAACCCCGTTAATTCTTTCAATTATATCTTTTGTAGGGTAACTTTAAATGATCTCACCTGCTTTGAACTTTTGTCAGTTTAATTTTGTGCTGAGAAAGAAATTTTTCATTAACCTCTTCAAGAGCCATATCTATGGCTGGACCACATCTTTCAAGGTCGAATGGATAGTTCATCTGGGACGCCATAAGGACACCAACGTTGTAATACCGGAATTCCTCATCAGTTACGCGAATTGGATGTCCCAAAATAAAACATCTAAGGAAAATGCAAAGGCATAAAATACAGACTGCCGCTTTTGAAATCTTCATATTCTGTAAAAAAAAATCAAATTTAAAAACTTTGAAATGCTACACAGAAACTGGAGTTTACTTAAACATGTAAAATTTGGAGGTCGAAGAGAAAGAGGCAACCGATGTAGGTATAAGAAAAAAATAATATATAATAAAAAACGCTGTTTCATTGCCTGGCTTTTAAATTCTTTATGATGAATAAATCAGTATCTTTTCGGAAGGTATTTTTAGCGTTAGATGTAAGGAAATCATTTAAAAATACTCTATTTCCATTGACACATTTGAAGTACAATATCGGTAAAAAGGGCAATGTTATATTGAAGGAGCCTCTTAAAATTTTATTTTTATGATATTTTTTATTCTCTGTTTAAAATATTTCGCAAAATATTTACATTACTAAAGATCGATCTTTCAATACACAAAATTATGATGCATGAATTCATTAAATTCGATCCGTTGGCGTCTGCTATTATAAATATTTTGTTTACTTGTAGATTTGATTAAGATTGTAAAATGTGAAAATGCCTAAATTAGAACAAGGACTTTTAATGAGCTATATCGCAAATTTACCAGAAATGGATGTATAACAGACTATTTTTATAAAAATAATAAGAATTGTTTCGGTTTCTACTTAAATGGAGCAAAATAGCAAGATAAGTAATATACAATTACATATTGATATTATTATGACATGTCGTTCGATAAAAGGGATTAGCACGCAGTAGATTTATTAATTTTCAATACTCGTATGGCATTATTTCAAGCACAAAGAACTTCGAACATTTTAAAGCTTGCTAATTCAATTACAACCACTTCGAGCCATATTTGTAACCTCAAAAAAAATTTTCAATTTAAAAAATCAATCATTCGTATCGTTATTTACAAGATATTTTGGAGTTTACAATGCACTAATTTATTTTCTACATGTATGTTGAAGATGTACCAAATGATTTTGTAAAATATTCTAATGATAAAACCAGAAGAGCATTTTGTCACAATTATTTTAATGAACCCAAACATTACTAGCAAGATGCAAATGCAATCAATGTTTGCTTGTATTTCGTTTTCTGGATGGCGTGGTGTAATTAACGTACATTTTATCTGGGTGTTTAAAACAAAAACAAAATTGGTTGTTCGGAATTGTCTGTATACACACGTTCATTTACGCTCCGTATTTATTTTAGAGTTTGATTAAATAGTTTTAAATAGAGTATATGGTATCAATAGATTCGTTCAGAGTGTTTTGTGAAGTTTTATTGCTTTTATTTGCTCAAAATTGATAATATAGTCTAGAATTAATGCACTTTTCAGTACTAATTAGCCAGCGAGCTTAAAAAATACGAAGGAAAAACATTGGTAATAAGAAACTATAAACACAAAACTCAACTTAAACTGTGATTTGTCCAGTGGCGGAGTAAATAGAATTTTTCAAACATATAAAATGGCAAATAAATGTAATTCTTGTAAAAATAATATTGGTGGAAAAGATAATCTAGTAAATTGTGATAGTTGTCACACTATACTACATGCATCTGAACAATGTACAAAGCTATCAGCATCTGAATTTCCAGCAGTTGTGTTGCAAAGTAGATCCTTGGTTTATTTCTGTTGTGACTGTCGTCAGGCATTTAAAAGAATCCCGTTAATTCTCAGTGAATTGGAGGAATTTAAAATCGAGGTTCGTTCATTGAAAACGGAGGTGGATGAATTGAAACAGAAAAATGAATTAATGGAAAATCAATAAGAAACAGAAGGTTATCCATTAAACTCAAATGTGGTACGAAGGTTCAAATCCAATAAAATTCCAAAATCAAGCCACATAAAATTCTTTATTAAAACCGACAACTAGTTTCGACCCCAGTGGGACATCATCAGGTCTAAAATTGAGAAAACAAATTATTTTCAACAATTTTAGTTATTAGTTTCTGATAATAATCATATCGTCGTATCACCAAATATTCCTTTCCAAACATTAAGTTTTTGAGGAAAAAAGTAGATTTACAACTGTACTGTTGCAAAGAGAATTGAAAACTCTTTCAAATGAGCTGTTACGCCGATCCTTATGGCAATTTAAAATTTTTAAGGGGGTTACTACTCGGCGCTGGAGTTGAAATTTATTTATTTATTTATTTATTTATTTATACGGGCAAGCCCAATTCAGAATACAGAAATATGTTATTGACAATAAATATATAAAATAAGAATGTACAACAAACCTATATAACAAGAAAAAAAAACAATTAATTGCAAAAAAATAAAGGGTACAAACAATAAAAAAACAATGTATATAATGATTGTTAAATATTCAAATTCATTATGTGGTTCTTAAAAATAGCAACAGAGTTACCAAAAAGTAATAGGTCATCCAGAGAATTAGCAAGTCTTAGTGTTCTTGGAATAAAAGTATAATATGAGTAATTATATCTGTGAAAAGAAATGTTAAAAGTTTGAGTTTGCCTTGTTGCACGTGGTGGAACAAACAACAACACTTTAGCTAGGAGTTCAGGACAGTTATATAGACCAATTCCAAGTAATTTGATCTCTTTCATTGAAGAATTTGATGCATACCTAGACCAAAATACTCAGAATAACATATATGAAATTTTCATTGGTGATATCAATATTAACATTTTAGAAGAGAATGATTTAAATGTAAACAAATATCACCGTGTCACCGTGTCGAAAGCTTTGGTAAAATCTGTATAAACCGAATCAACCTGTAATCCTTTCTCCAGAGCTTCAGACAAGGTATCAACATAAAGCAGCAAACTGAGTTCTGTCGATTTACCAGAAGAAAATCCGATCTGTTGAGGATTCAATATAGAAGTGCAGTCGTACTTAAGAAAATCAGTAACGATACTTTCGAATACCTTGGGAATCGTGCCGAGAATAGAGATAGGGCGATAATTCTTTATGTCCGCTTTATTGCCCGCTTTGTATATTGGAGTAACATAGGACAGTTTCCAAAAGTCAGGAAACTCCCCTAAGTGCAGTGATTTGTTAAAAATGTGAAAAAGCGGCCGAGAAAGAATAAAGCAGAATTCTTTCAGAAAGATGGGAGGAATACCGTCAGGTCCAGGACCTTTATTGACATTAAGAGTTGAAAGTTTTACATATATTTTCGAGATTGGTATGAAATAGGAAGATACGCTAACTTTGGATTCTATTAAGTTATTATCATAAGTTAGAGTTTTATTGCTAAAAACAGAAGAGAAATGATTAGCAAATAAATTTGCGATCTCATTACCATTAGAGGTGACTGAATTGTTGAGTCTCATTGAGACAGGTAGGCTGTTATTTTCTTTCTTATTATTTACAAATTTCCAAAAATTTTTAACATTATCTTGTTTAGAGTTCTCAGTTGATCGTATATAACTAGAATAGCATTTTTTTGACAAAGTTTTGCACTGAGCTCTGAGTTGACTAAAATTGGCATAGTTTTCAGGAGACCTATTACTTTTGTAAATCATATGGGCAATCTTCTTATCATGTAGCAATTGTATAAGTTCAATCGAATACCAACAAGGAAATTTCTTAGTACAGACTTTTTTCAATGGAACAAACAAATCAAACATGTAGTAAAGAGTATCATAGAATACACTTATCATCACAGAGATGTCCTTATCACCTATAAGACTGTCCCAATCAACTGCATCTAAGTATTGATGTATACAGGAGAGATTTGCTTTATGAAAATCATAATAGTATTCAACTCCAACAGTTGAGTTTTGACAGAAGTGTAGCTGCAAGGTTGTTTCCAGTGGAGGATGGTACGGGTCTGGAGAAATTAAAATATCAGCTGCTGGGGTTACCGTTAGCTCATGTGAAGAAAGAACAAGATCGAGGATGACGCCTCTAGTATTGACCATAGTATTAGATTGGAAAAGATTATGAAGAGCACAAATATTTGAAACAGTATCAAAAGTTTCAGTTTCTGCAACTGGTGTGTTAGGTTTTGCTGATGCAGATGAGCAAAAATCTTCAAGTTCCCACTCGGCTGAGGGCAGATTGTAGTCACCAAAAAGATATAATTTAGAATTTGAGTATTGTTCACCTATACTAATAAGTTGGTCAAAATGGACCTGATACTTGTTAGTAGGAGACTTAGGCGGGATATACAGAGCTCCCAGGACCAACTTACCACATAAGTGAACAAAAAGTTGCTCAACTGAAGAATCCGACGGAATAATATATGCGGGATATTTTTTCTTGGTGGCTATCAGTACTCCTCCTCCTCTTCCAAATTTACTGGACTCAGGTGATCGATCTTGTCTGAAAATATTGTAGTTTGTCAATCCGAGCTCAGCATCATTGAAATCGGTAGTAAGCCAAGTTTCTGTGAGAATGATTACATCATAAGAACAGTCCTCTGACGTTTTGATAGTAAAGAAAAAGCTTGCCCGGGTTTAGTAGTTTTTTTGGATAATTGTTGGTATATTATTGATATACTTAATTACTAGATTCTGCTCACAAGCATCTTGACGTGGTAGGAGTTCAGTCTTGACTGTGTTGAAAAGTGTCCGTTGGGTAGGGGTTTGGTCTAGAGATATGAAGAGTTTTTTCTCTCGAAATTGGGAATGTTATTTTTACAATCAAATTGTTTTTTATCAGAAATCAAAATTTATCTGTCTCAGATTCATATCAAGAGAAAATAAATTTATACAATAGTTTATGTACGTATATATACACGTGTATTATGCCCACGTGTGGTTTCTACGTCCAATATTTATGGATATTTCTTTCCTTTATGCACGCTGCCGCTGGGCTACAGGAAACTTTGCTTCCTTCCTAAGCGCCTTAAGGTCCTATAGTGGAGAAATAGTAAACAATATCACAACCGTATTTTCTAGATTCCAGCTGTCTAATATACAGTGTGACCCATCTAAATTGGAAACACCACCATATTATTTGAAGTTATTAACCGATTTCAACAATTTTTTTTCAAATTTTGTTCTTCAAAGACTTTATTTGTAGACAAAGTTTCAAAGAGTTACCTATTCCTATTTTTAAGGCACACTAAGATATTTTTTCATAGTCAAAAATCCAGAAATTTTATTAGGGATTCTTTTATATAAAAAAATGAGTACGCCACTGGATTAAGATGGCTCCCAAATAGATGTAACACATCTTTAATTAAAATATGTTTATTAATAAAAAAGTTTTGGGGTGGTAAATTTCAAAGAAAAGTTTACAAAATGTCAAAAGTCGAGTTATATCTATTTAGAGGAGATCTAATTCATGAGGCGCACTCATTTTTTTAATAAAAAAATCGCTAATAAAATTTCTGTATTTTTGACTATGAAAAAATATCGAAGTGTACCCTAAAAATAGGAATAACTCTTTGAAACCTTGTCTCCAAATAAAATTTTTTGACGCATAACATTTCAAAAAAAATTATTGAAATCGGGTAATCACTTCAAATACTATGGTGGTATTTCCAATATAGATGGGTCACACTGTATGAAAAAAATTATTCCATATAATTTGTTATCAAAATTAACTTCTTTTTTCGAATTTGAGGACCTCCAATTCAGTATGGTACTGAATGTTTGATTAACTAAGATAAAAATGTATTAGTTTATATGACACACTCTACTGTATAATACGATACGGGATGTCCCAATAATAATTAATTGCTCGATAGAAATGTTATTCATCTTTGCATTAACGTTATTCTTATGCCAGTCGTAAACATAAAACTCGACCTCCATCAAATAGTATTACTAAAGGATATGAAGACCACATTTAAAAAAGTAAATAATCAGGGTGGTTCATAAACAAGGGGTGTACATTTTTGAAATCTGGTGCTAGAACATATTATTATGATATACTGCACCAAATTATAAATTGATCTTTTATGGATTTAAGGAATCACCCTATACAAAATGTCTTCATTATTTATACCCTTAATTACAAATATTTCAATAAATGACCTTAATACTTTTTTAAATTAAAAATAGAGAGATAAAAACAATTAAGTAAATCTGTTGATTCAATTGCTAATGTTTTAAATTTTATAAGCGCAATAATTTTATATACTTTTATAGCACAAGAACCATTGAAATCTCAACGGTGCGTAACCAGATATTCTCTTATTAAATGGGTGTCAGTTGCATCCAATCAGCAAAGTAGCGACTATACAATCCTTTTTATTGTAACTTTAGCTTCATTCATCCTTAAAAAAATCGTTATCTTCTTCTTGATATTCTAATATACTATACTCTATAAAATCAATTATTTTTTATTCATGAATAATTTCGGTCTCTTCAAAGTTAGAAAAAGCGCCTTTAAAAAAATATTTAAACTGGGTGATATTTGAACTAATTTTATTTTCCTGCGTTTATTAATATTCCGTATTATCACCAAAATAATAAAGTACTGAAATCATCATCGCTCTAATACAAGCTGTCTCTAATTTGGTTTCATTGTTTTGAACGTAGAGGTAAAATATGTACCCATCTAATGAATCAACAATTTCGAGGGTTTGACATTTTTATACATGTTGTATGACCCTATAGAAGTCATTTAGAGTTATGTTTTACGTTAGTCATAATATTGTATTGGAAAGACAGGCTAGAAAAGTGCAAAACAAGGTTAGAAATTGAAAAAAAACTAGGCTATTAAAAGAAAAAATCGTTCATTTGTGAATGACAGGTTAAAGAATGTGTGTGTACATTAGAAAAACAAACAAGACTTTTATAACAATGAAACAAAGCTCGGGAATATAATTTTTTCAGAAAAATAAATCACAAAAAATCTTAACAGAATCCAATGTGATGAAAAACTATTTCTTATTTAATAACTATATATCTAAAACATTATTAGAATCTATGGCAAAAAAGTCGTCCCCGGATTTTTTTAATACAGCATACATACAGGGTTGGGATAAAGTATGGAACCAAGTAAATATCTTTAAAACAAAACGGAGGAGATTTATGAAATTTTATAGGTAAGTGCAAAGAAAGCAAATAACTTTTTTCGATTTATTCCAGTATTGATCCAAAACTCATGCTAATTGACAAAAATAATTCCTAAATCCAAAATAATAATAATAAACGTACTGCCGAAAGAGAAAATTTAAAGCAACACAGAATCCTATAAGAAAAAAAGGATATTAATTGGTAACTGATTATTACAAACGACTTACTTTTGATTGATTTTTTATTAGTAAATGGGTTTGACGATTTTGACGTTTTCGTGTGGCATCTGTCAAATTATAGTGGTTTTATCTTTGTTGTAATGGAAAATAAAATGTTGAAAATTATTTTCAAAATCATTTATGAAACCTTGGTCTAGTTTTAGTCCAATTACAAAAAAAACACCGCCTGCCATTATTTTTTGGTAATATTTAAGGTTTGTTTGTCTTGATAGTATTACATAAATGCAGCTGTTTATTACTAATAAATGATTTTGTCATGTTTTTGATTATAATAAATAATTTTTGTCAGGTTTGCTTTTTAATTAGATAAATATCAGTTTTTTAATTATTGTTAAATTTTTTTTATTTATCCAAAAGTCCTCTATCACAATTTTGGTTACTAATTTGCGATTTTTGTCATGTTTGTCATATACGTGTCAACAAACAAGAAAATATGGGTGCTCAAACTCCTTTATATTTCATGATAGGAACAGCAAATGTCGATAATTTGTCCAAAATTAACAAGGATGAAGAAGAGTACCTACGAAAAAAAATCATGTAAAATAGTTAAAATTATGTCAAAGTAATGTTGGAAAATATGTACTAAATAATTTTTCCTACGATTACAAAAACATACAATACAGTATTATCAAAAAAGCAATTCATTTCAAGTTATTCAAATAAGCCCATTGAAAGATTAGAAAAATGAAAGTGTCAAAATTAAAAAGTTCGAAGGGCCCTTCCAAAGTCCAAAGAATTCTTACTTTGGTTGAATTGAACTATAGAATTGACTGGAACGATGTTCCCACCTTGTTATCCCAACTTTAAGATATTAGAGAAGAAATTGTAATACAATCCAGCTTCTTCATAATACGTTTTGTTATGCTCGCATGGTTTCGTGTTTGAAAGATGGGTGCTAAGCTTTGAGGGGAAGCTAGCATAGACCATTTAGAATCATTTTAGTTATGGTTGTCTTAGATGAAGTCTCACTAATTTTTGTTTAACTAATTTTTAAGAGTTTTATCAAAAAATCCCAAAATTTTACAGTTAATTGCTGATAATGGCAATGATTTGGATTCTTTTTACTATCTTTTGTCAAAAATGATTGTTTATAAAGACGACTTACTGTTAACTCTATTTCCATTACGTGATATTAAATTATGCATATAACTTTAATGACAATTTTTTATTTATACAAGATAAAATATATTATATATAAAAACTAGATATTTAGTTTGCATTTTTGCGAATGATTTCATAATTAGATTTTAAATTTGCAAGAATTACGTACCTGCACATCATGCCATTATTGAGGACTATTCTATACATCCTTAAAGATCTACCCAAAAACTCACAAACCATCAAATCATTTAAAGTGTTTTCCGAGAATCTATCTTCTATCAAATACCCTTATATACACCAAGTTTACATAATACAGTCATACTGTAATTACTCAAAATGTGTAGAAAATATTATCATCACAGACTCCCTAAGTGCAATTTATGATCTGAAACAAGTATAATCCATTTCATCCAAACGTCCTAACAGTTGAAGAAGTACTATATCAACTGCAAAATGAAGGAAAAAATATTGTATTTGTATGAGCACCCTCTGACTTTGGAATTAAAAGAAATGAAAAAGTTGATACCCTAGCCTGGAATTTTCTGACAAGAATACACTTTTCCAAATTAAAGTTCCATCTTCAGACCATAAATCATCAATTCGAAAATTCATAACAAATACCTGACGACCAATTTGAATTGAAACTATAATCAAACTCTAAGAACTCTAAGAAATTGTCAATGAGAAGTTACCTCTACCCAAGAGGACGAGATACCAAGTAATTATAAATCCCCTCCGCTTAAAACACACTCACATTTAAAAATCCTGGGTATATTACGATTCGCATTTTTTAAAATAAATATTCAATAATAATTAGCAAATCCAAGTGCCCCATATTAATCATAATATGTACATGTACCGGGTGGGCAACTAGGAAAGATCGTCGGCCATATCTCAGGAATGGTTTATAGTTACAGCTTTGAGAAAACACAAAAGTGATCTCCAGAAAAACAGATTTGTAGATCTACCGCTGGAGGGCGTAATTGAATACTAAAAGTTAAAATAGCAAAATTTTACAAAATTTACCAAACTAAAGGGTATTGGAAACACAATATTCATATTCTTCGAAAATATTTCATATGTGAAGAAAAGCTCATTCCAATAAAATGAACAATATAAAAATCAATTAAGCAGAACCGAAGTTATAGGCATTTTTTCATAAAAATTTAGTTAGGTAAATTTGGTAAAAATTTACTTTTTTTTATTTTTGTTATTCAATTACGCCCTCTAGCGGTACACCCGTAATTCTGTTTCTGTTTTATATGTTTTGGTCGAGGTCACTTTCGTTATAATTTTTTTTCCCGAAGCTACACTGTAATCCAATCTTGAGATATGGCCGACGGCCGTTCTTAGTTGCCGACCCTGTACATTTAATATAAAAATAATCGAAGTAAGTCTTAGTAATCTTTAGTCTTTAATTCGTTTGTTAGAATACGAGTATAAAAATAGACCTTTTTTATTATTTCACTTTGCTCTTCATCTCATGTCTGCATAATACCAAATTGTTATCTTTAAATATTGTCTGTTAATGAAATCATTTTTTTGAACATTTCAGTCTCACTGTATCTCTTGACATTTTTTAAACGGTGGATTTAACGTTCAGTGGATTCAATTCATTAAGTATGCTTTGTAACTTCATGATACGATCTTTCCTTGTCGCCAAAGCCTCGCAAAATTAGAATTTATGAAAATATGTACTTATTATGTAACAGTCGATAACTGCATAATAAAAGAATTTAGGTCTAGGGTATCTCATAACAAAGCTAATACAGAAGTCGAAAGAATTCATAAACTGATATAATACAAACGGTGTTCCTTTTAAAAAATCAACCATTGGAGTCTCTACACTTTTCTGGACCACCTAGTATATTTTGGCAATCCTACAACATAAGTAAAAATCTTGTTTTTCGTTTGTTAGATATTTAGGTGTTTACATACTTTTAACTAACACTATATTATAATAATAGGTACTAAAGTTAGAGAATTATTTCAAGGTAGCAGAAACGATATTGTATGTAATTCGTGCTAAAGTGAATTTTTTCTTTCATTGATTGCTTCAACAGTGGCTCATGCCAATTCCATTTAGTGAAATTGTGTCACTTTACATACTTCTAATTTGTGGTATCCCTCCTCCTTTAAGATATTGCGCATCTCCCGGTTCAAATATTCTTGACGTATAGTAGTTGTTGAATAATTAACTATTTTAGTACTCTACTTTTATTTTCGACAAAAATGTTAACGTACAGTACGTTAATAAGTCTGTCAAATTAAATTCCTATTGCAAATTCTTATTTTATAATGAAAATAAAATTGCTCTCAGCAATTGCAAAAAACCTGCATGTTCATAATTTCAGAACTTTTTGTACATTAAAAATAGACTAAAACAAGTTTTTTAATATTCTCTCATTCTTTTACTTGAAATTATTGTAAAATTAGGAAAAATTGTAGTGTTTCCAAGATAACTTTAACGTTGAAGTACCTTAAAAATACATTTTATATTTCAAAAACGATCTCTTCTCGGGAAAAATATTACAAACTGTAATGATTATCGTACTATTTAATTGTTTTGGTGAAATGTATATCGTTTAAGAGAAATAATAGTATTATTAATATTATGTTAGAAACATACTACAATAATAACGTCACGTTAAAGTTGTAACCATAAACCAGAAACTACAGTAAAATCAATTAAAACCATGTTTTCTGCTGCTGTCAGATAAAAGGATAATTCCAATCAAATCCCTGTCTCGATTACCGTTTCCCGACTGTTTCTGCCTATCCATCCTATTTGCCATTTCTAAGATTCTAAGTGCTCGTATGTTATCCAAAATAAAAGAAGAAATACTTAACGTTTTATATTCAAAAATATATATTGTTCTACTCTTTTAGTAAAATCGTATTTGTTTTAGTAAACTATAAAAAATATGGCCGATATTTTGTGTAAAAAATACTCGCTTCAATATAATCTTTCTGTGAATATTAATTATAGAACAAAACAATATTTAATTTTTGTATTTTTTATTACATTGCTTTTCCATTCATGTTCCTATACAGAAATTTATAAGGATTCCAAATCTATCAAAAAATAATACACATAAATACTATTTAAAAAAATATTTCTATAATAAAAAATAAAAATGCATTTTAATAGTTCCATTTAATTTCAAGAACAAAAATCTTACTTTAAAGTGTGAATAAGTTGTTGAGAAGAAATTTAGTCAGAAAAAAATAATTTGCGATTCAACATTCGAATTTTCAGATTATCCAACAAATATATTATAATGGTTAACAAATAGGAAACATACGCTTACAACAAAATAAAATAAACATAAAAATACTTAAAAATTTCGAAGTGGCCCTCTTATTTTTTACACCTCAATGTATTTGTTCTATAATTGGTATGTACTGAAAAATAAATATATTTGAAAATATACTTTTAAGACACAGTATAAATCAGTGATATTCGCAAATGAAATTGGAAATACGTTCATATACATATAAGTAAGGTGTTCGCACTCCACCAGTGACCTTTTGGCAGCAATTCTATGAATAAAAGTGATTCCCACGTGTATGGACGAATAAATTTAAATGTGAAAATATCGTATCATCGGTTTACCTATATAGATAGATTTAAATTATTTCTCAGCATTTCCCAACTACAAATATCGAAGTGAAATAATTCTTAAAATTGGAGTATGACTTTAAACTGTTAATGTAAAATACCATTATTATCAAAAAACCTATTTCCAATAATACCATATAGTTTTACATATACATAGTTGGGATAAAGTATGGAACCAAGTAAATATCTTTAAAACGAAACGGTCGATATTTATGAAATTTTGTAGATAAGTGCAATGGGCCAAAATGTAGCTGATGTAAATATTCTTTTTAATAATATACTTCCGGTATATTTTTGCAGATTTTGGAAACTTTTTGCCTCTTTGTACTTTTTCGAAAATCCAGTTTTTATAGAGGTGCAAATTCTGTTGTAACAAAAAGTAGGTTATAAATGAAGTTTAATGTTAATATATCTATTAACTCTTACTGATGTTTGTATAAATGTTCAAAATGGCCTCCATTTTCTTGCATACACAATCGTCATTGTTGTAAGAAGGAAAACCGAATATTTTGGAAAATCATTAGCTTCCGACGAAATAGATTTACAGCTTCAATGATTCAATTCCTCAGTTGTTGTTCGTCCATTATTTCTACAGCATACACGTCCTGTTTCATAAAACCCCAGAAGAAATAGTCAATAATAAGAAATTTGTGTACAAGTTGGTTCACAATTTTGAATGGCGTCAATAAGTTCCAAAATCATTTGAAAAACGTAACAGCTTATATGTTACAGTTTTTGGAAGCACTTTATGTACTACAAAATATTTTTTGACTAGAGTCAATTGAATCCAAATTGTGAATATACAAATGTGTTTGTTAAGATGAACTGCTTCAGGTTGTGGTTCGTCAATAACTGAGAAACAGGAAATAAAATTCAGGACATCTACCTCAATGCTGATTTATTAGATAAATAAATGTTGAAAAGTTCCAGATGTTTACAATTCACTCGTGGGTTCAGTTATAGTTTTTAAAGTTACGCCATAGCACTCACTTTTATACAAATAGTGTTAGTAACTAGATTTTACTTTCTTTCACTTTAATATAATTTGTAATTGGTAATTCTTCTTCTTCTAGACAGTCATTGAATGTGCGTCATAAATAAAAACATATAAAATAAGTTGAAAAAAGTGACGTCAATGATTGAGAAAAGACGACATTACTACGGCGCCGATCATCATTAGATTTTAGTTGAAACTTGAGAATGAAGTATTGTAATAACTTAGTAACTTTTATATTCACAAATTATGTCAGTAAAGTGACAGTGCCTTGTTAACAACCTTTATTTGAATTTAAAATAGTTAAATTTACATATAATACTGTCACATACAAAAGGGCACTAGAAAATATTCGGTTATGAAACTGTCAGTTCAACGATCCGTTTTTTAAACACGTAATATAAACACAACATGTGACATTGTAAATACATTGAGCTATGTTACACGAGGTACAAGTAATGAACTTATTTCGGTATATAATAAATAATATATAGTTTACTAAGTGCAGAACGTGCCCTAAAAGCGACATGTACTCTCTTACGGGCGCCCTTTGGTAAGAAACGTTTGTGTATAGTATTTTTTATAGTTGTTAAACGATTGTTGAGCACATTGTTTGTTTGTTTTTGTTAAACTGTGTTTGCTTATGGATTTGACGACTCTTTAATTTGTTCTTTACGCACTTAGGGAATTCGAGCCGTTATCCAGGAGATGGTCCACTTAATCTGCAACACATTGGAGGCGGCCGTTTGCTGAATAAGTTTACAATTTTTATTAACCCCTTTTTCTTTACCGCACGATCGAGGCCGTGCGTGACAATACAACTATATTAAACATATATTTCTGAATCAGACCTCTTGCCAATATTGATGATATCGATATTAGATAGAGACTCTTTAAACCATTTTTTAATGATTACATCAGTGTGTTTTACACAACTCACCCAAGCTTCAGCATAACTCTTTCACAACGTTTCATTTCACATAATTAATACATTCACATCAGTGTATCCATCTTGGCCAAGATATTTCTTGAAACATGTTTAACAGTTAATACAAATTAACTGAATCGCATTACAATCCGGATAATAAGACAACCTTGATATCACGGACCATTATCATCTATGACATAATTGTCTTTTCTATTCCTCTTGGCCAATTGATATAATTTACCCCTTGAACTGATGATAATGGTTCCAAAATACCCACATTCCTTTTCTCTAGTTCAAAATCCTCGCACAAATTTAAAACTCATTGCTGTGCCTGTTACGCAGGTTTAAAAATGATTTTTCTTCAAGTGTATAATTAATACAGTATACATTATATGTACTCGTTTTACTTTCGCCGAGTAAACATCGATTCATTCCTGCGAGAGTGAGTGTGCTTTAAAAAAAGGAACGGCCGCAAGGCCAAGCCTTGTGAGTGGACTTTAGTGATAAGTGATAAAAGATAATTAAACAGACAGCAACAAATTTAAAAGTCCAGTGGCTCGCTCCGTCGTCCTACAAATTAAAATTTCGAAATGAATTTTCAGTTAAATCCAAATACCCCGATGAACAACCAATTCTGTCAAAATCCTCAACCTTCAATGTACCCACATCAAATGCCAATGCCAACCTTTTACCAGTAACCCATAAACCAATATCCTCCTCCAAATATCCAAATTCCTAATAGCACACAACAATATAATGAGTATTTTCCACCCCTTCCTAACTCTCCAGTCATCATGCCAGAACCCCACACAAACGAAAGTGAACAAATGGAAGCAGAATGTAGTGATAGTGAAACCCAAGACAATATACACGATTGGCAGATAATGAAAAAAAGAAAAAGAGATAAATTTCGAAATGAAAATGTAAGTACAAAACCAAGTCAAATAACTACCTCCAATAGATTTGAACCTCTAACAAAGTCAACAAACATCGAAAATATACAAAACGACAAAACGCAAGCAGTGCCTAAACCACCACCGATATTTATATACGGAGTAGTATTCAATACCGATCCTAGATATAAAACAAGAGATAGAAAAACATGGCCATATCGTAAGAAATATCTTAAATATTAGACATAGAATAAATAAGCAACCTCTAATGATGTTTTACGTGGATCTAGAACCCAAACCAAATAACAAAGAAATCTATAAACTTGAATACCTCAACAATTTAAGAATATCAGTTGAACCTCCAAATCAAAAAAAAACTATCATTCAATGTATTAGATGTCAGCTTTATGGTCACTCTAAATCATATTGCACAAGACCTTTCAAATGTGTGAAATGCGGAGGAAGCCATCAGTCAGCAGATTGTCAAAAACCAAAAAATACGCCCGCCAAATGCGCCCTCTGCCAGGGTGAACATACCGCCAACTACAAACGTTGCACAGTATATAGAGATTTACAGATCAATGTACAGCCCACCCAGACACAGAATTGAAACAAACGAATATGAAGAATTCTTTGATCACTTTGAAGGAAAATTCATCATTGGCGGAGACTGGAATGCTAAGCATACCAATTGGGGATCAAGGCTAATTACACCTAAAGGAAGAAATCTTCTCCAAGCAATCGCCAACAAAAACGGTTCCTACCTGTCCTCTGGCCAACCTACGTATTGGCCCACAGACCCAAACAGACTACCAGATTTACTGGACTTTTTTATTCTAAAAGGCTTAGGATTAAACTACGTAAACATTGAAGCAAATTGGGATCTGTCCACAGGTCACTCCCCAATAATCGCTACAATTAGTACACATATAATCAACAGACCTCCAACCCCCAGGCAGACATCTTGCAAAACTGATTGGAATATCTTCAGAAATCATATAGAAAACCATATAAACCTCAACATCAAACTAAAAGAACCTGATGATATAGACGTAGCAGTAAACTACTTAACGTGCAAAATCATAGAATCAGCCTGGAAATCTACCTCACCGGAAACTCTACGTAAAGAAACTAAGAATATACCCTTACACATCAGGGAACTGGTTGCAAAAAAAAGAAGAGCTAGATGCAGATGGCACAGAAGTCGTAACCCACTTGACAAAAGAGAATATAATAGGCTCACGAGATGTTTAAAAACCGCTCTTCAAGAAACACGCAACGCTTCCTTCGAATTCTATATCACTAATTTATCTAAAGAAGACCACTCGATCTTGAAAGCGACTAGAAACCTCAAAAGGCCAACACCTCATATACCGCCTATCAGAAAACAAGATGGCACCTGGGGAAAAACCGACCAAGAAAAAGCTAACATTTTTGGAGAACACCTTTCTAAAATATTCAGTATACCAGAACCAAATAACGACGACGACGATAACGAATACGTAAAAACATTCCTAGATAGCCCATGCCCAATGACACTACCCATCAAGCATATATCGCCAACAGAAGTGAAACAGGAAATATCCTATTGCAATAGCCACAAGGCACCAGGGTTTGACTTAATCACTGGAAAAATGCTTACAGAATTGCCCAGGAAAGGTCTTGTGCTGCTAACGACGATCTACAACAGTATGTTAAGGCTGACGTATTTCCCAGTGAGCTGGAAATTCGCCCAAATAATACCGATTCAGAAACCTGGTAAACCGCCTAATAACATCTCTTCATATCGACCAATCAGTCTGCTACCAATCATGTCAAAAATATTTGAAAGACTTCTACTTAAAAGAATCACAATAGATGCTAATATAGACGAAATAATACCAACTCACCAATTTGGGTTTCGGGAGCAACATTCAACTGTTCAGCAAAGCCACAGAATAGTAAATGAGATATTTAGAAGTTTAGAAGAAAAGAAAGTATGTACTGCTGCTTTCCTAGACATTGAACAAGCTTTCGATAGAGTTTGGCATGATGGTCTCCTTTACAAACTTAAACTTCACCTTCCTACACCCCATTACCTAATTCTGAAATCCTACCTTACAGATCGCTACTTCCAAGCCAAATTTAACACGACCACATCAAAATTCCACCAAATCAAATATGGAGTGCCCCAAGGTAGCGTGCTGGGACCCTTCCTATATTTAATTTTTACTGCCGACATTCCCACAACATATAATACCGAAACTGCGACGTTCGCGAATGACACTGCTATCGTAGCAACAAACGAAAACCCCCAAATAGCAGCTCAAAATCTCCAAAACCACCTCAATGAACTCCAAGACTGGATCAATCGCTGGAGAGTAAAAATAAAAAAAACGAAATCAACCCAAATAACGTTCACTAATAAGAGTGTTAATTGCCCCAGAGTCACAACAAACAACGTACAGTTGCCAGTAAAGCACGAGATAAAATAACTTTGGGTCTAACCCTTGATCAGAGATTGACATGGAGATCCCACATATTGGCGAAAAAATTGCAAATAAACCTAAAACTCCGGCAGATGAACTGGCTCATTGGACGAAAATCACAGCTCTCACCCAACAACAAGCTTCTACTGTACAAAAGTATTATAAAGCCAATCTGGACCTACGGGATTCAGCTCTTGGGCTGTGCCAAACCTTCCAACACACAAATAATCCAACGTCTCCAGTCGAAAATATTACGAATGGTATATAACGCCCCATGGTATGTAAGTAATAAAACTCTTCATGAAGACTCAGGTTTACCCTATGTGCACGAGGAAATAACTAGACTAACCAACTCTTATCTCCAACGCTTAGAAGATCACCCAAACGAACAAGTCAGACAACTAAACGTTCCTATAAACAATGACAGAAGACTAAAAAGACGATGGCCAACTGATCGATGAACCTGAATAAGTCAAACAATCAATTTAAATTATATTATATAATTTAAGTCGGAGCGTTGTCGTTGGACAACTTCTCCCTCAGATGTTATCATTAAACATATTTACTTATAGCTTCTCAGATGCAGATTGTAAATTATATATAATAATAAAAAAAAAATACATTATATAACACGTTTTGTAGAAATAGCCTATTATTGTACTAGTACAAAAAAGTAACCATATCAACAGATTAAACAAAAGAGACCTATCTAGCCTTGATTTATTAGAACTGTCATTTTGATATTTAGTGTTATTTTTCCTCTTTACAAAATGCGCATTTAATAAATATATTGTAGTAATATTTTTATTCATTTATATATAATTCTTTTACACGCAAACATTGACAACCGTTACAACAATTAGAAAAATGACAAGAAGAATGATGTCGTTGACATAGTAACCAACCCATTATTTTTAAAATCACCAAACTGGTCAAAGATAGGCAAAACAACACAGTAAACTTTAAAAACGCTACATAACAGTTAAAATAATATTTTTTATACTTATTGTGTATATATCCCGGTTATAAGGAATTTTAGACACAGCGATTGATATTGCAAAAGAAACTGGTTTCAACATATATACGAATGCAAAACTGAGGGAAAATACTACTAAATACTACAAAACTAACGAAAGAGCGAATATGAAAGTAAATAACAGTGATGATATCTTCAATACTACATTGTCAAGAATTGTCAGCGAATTGAAAAGTATGCGTCAACTAGGCTAATACTGCTTATAATGCTATCTCTTTTTATTACACTGCTGGTATAAGTAATCATTAAAACAACATACTTCATTCAATAAAGGAAAAACTTTAAATATTTAAATATTTAATTAAATATTTAAAATATGTACTTATATGTACATATATCTATTTAATTTAAATACTACAATTTTTTTTCCTTTATTCGCTGGGTAATATAAAACAATTATGTATATTACTGTTGTTGAAATAACATCAAAATGGAGATATTTTATTAGTCTGTAAAACATTCCAATAAGTGTTTACAAACTGAAAGTACATAATGAAAATTAAAGTACAAGTAAGTATAATTAAGTAATTAGAGTTTATGGAATAACAAAGCTCGCTGTAAATATCCTACACCGTTGAGTAAATAAAATAACGTAATTACTAAATATCTAAAAAACAGTTCTGATAAAACGAACATTTCTATAAACTTTTAGTTTATTCAAGATGGAAAATTAAGTTCTTTTTAAATCAACGAGGCGTTAAGTTTATGTCGTTCTCTACAGCTGTTGCCAACTACATTCAACAGGTATCTTATGTGTTGCTAAAGCTTAGAAAGTTGTTGAATTATACATGAGAGGAAGAAAGGCGGCCTGTTTTAATTAAATTTTTACTGTTATTACTCCCGTGCTAGATCAGTCCTGATTTGCAAGATTAAGTCATAAAATCTAACTTATTTCTATTTTACTGGTACTAAGTCCAGCCATTTGATTTTCTCATTTATTTTTTCATAGTTTTTTTTAAAAATAATAAGGAATCAGTTAAGATATCGAATATCTTCTTCACTGTGAAAATATAGGAATTCCGGAAAGATGCAGGAAAACTTAACTTTCTTGCTCAATGCCGTCCTCAATCCATTTTTCAAATGGGGCGAGGTATTGTATTGGTCCCTTCTAATCTATATATATTTAAACCCAGTACATTGTTTGGTGTGTTCAAATTATTTTCTGTCAAAAATGTGACAGCCATCTTTATTTATCCTATACAGGGTGTCCAAGCAATTCGTATCCAAAATTTGAGAAATAATAGAGAGGCTAAAAATAATGATAGTACTCCATATAAAATTTGACCCTTACGCTTGTCGTTAACAAACTACAAAGTTCTAAGGTTAGAAATTAAAAATGGTTGTTTATTTATTGATAAACTACTTCTTTGAAATAAAAATTGAACATTAATGGACACTATAAATATGCATTTGGTGGTATTATAAACAAATTTGCACTACCCTGGTGAACTCTGGTGCGAACTAAGTTCAATGGTTAATAAGACATTTTTTTTCATCCATGATTTTTTTCATTTCTAAACATGACACCTAATATTCTAAAATATTTTTAAAAGAACAATGTTCTCTTGGGATAACTCGATAAAATTAACGGTTTAAAAGATAAGTGTAATTTTATTATCGCACTACACATCAATGACGCATTCACCATTTATAGCATTCGTTTTTTTAAATTTAATAATCTGTATTTACTTGTTTTATTATTCTACAAATTGTATATGAAGTGCTACTATTATTTTTACCCCTCTATCATCTTCCAAATTTTGGGTACGAACTCCGGGGATAGCCTGTATATCTTAATTTTTTTTATCTAATCTGGAACCTTTTTTACATTCCTTTCAATGATATGACGTTGATAAATAATATGCAAACTTTTTATGTTTTTTAAACAGACATGAATATAATACCAAACATTCCGATCCCTTTGAAAAATTTCCAACCATATTTCAAGGGGAAATGCACGCAACTGGGAAACATTTACATTTCAGTTCAGTAAAGCTGCCGAAAAAGAAAATTAAGTTAAATTCTGTAAAGCTTCAGAACCTTTTGGAAAGTGTTATCTTAGAGGTCCCCATCTAAAAGTATATCGAATTGAAGGAAAATAGATTTACCTAAAATGGATACATTGAGTAATCCAAAATTCTTCAGAAAAAAAATATTAATAAATTGTTGTAACTACTGGCTCTTTTAACAAAGAAAACATACATGGATGAGAATTATGTGCCCACACAACAAATCCTTTTTCTTTATTTAGAAAAGGTACCTACCTACTCAACGATGGTGTTGGCATTTAACGTTAGTTTTTGATATATCAATTTGTTATCAATTCTCTAGTCGATGAGAGATACACTACGGTAAATATAAATAAATAAAATGTTAGTACAAGTTGTAAAATGATTCTAACCTTATGTTGGCACCTGGAGCCTTGTTTCTTGAGCTTAGTGATAAGACTGGCCCCTCTATTTCTATTAAAAATAGGAGGTTGCATGGGACCGCGGGGTTAGATTCTATGTGTGAATTCTGTAGCAAAATATCAAAATTGCCCCTTCCAAGCAAAAATGTCGTAAATAAGTGTTTTTTTTAACTATATGTATTACTTTCCCGAAGCAGCCATCGTAATAGCCCACTTTAAAAAACTCAATATATAATTCTTTGAAGTCTGCTAAATCTTAACGTGTTTATCCAAACTCTTATATCGCTTACATGGTTATTAAAAATATGTTAAAAACAGCCTCAAGAAGAGATTAGAGCAAAGAAAATGGTTCCATTTTCCAACAGAGTTTTAGAAATCTGGAAATAAAAAACTACGATCTTAAAATAAAAAGGGATGCATAAAACTAAAAGTGGATATAACCTCCATTGTTCTTTTTATTATTATTGCTTTTTCAGGAGTCTTAACAAGCTTCAAAGTGCCGACGCAGTAGGATCGTCGTTATTTATAGCTGCTATTTTACTTTGCATTTATATTTTAAACGCAAACTGCATTAATATGTGTCTGGCATTCGCCATTTTTTGTAGTTTCTTCACGTTACGTGTTATCTTTTTATCTTTCTTTAGAGAAAAGCCATTTTCGAAAATTAAAAACAAATTTTTTTAATATAAAATCATTTTGATCAGCTACTACTTATTATTTATTCATTTTTTCGTAAATTGTAGTGAAGTATCACGCGACTAGACCTATATCTAGTATAAAACTTTTCGGAACATAAACGAGTTTTACAGGGTTGCCTTTGGTTACGATGTTTTTACGATTAGAAAATTTTCCTAGGAAATATAAAGTAATGGTTATAAACTAATTTCGACGTTTACTTGTTACTAAATCGAAGCACGAGAAGGGATAATTTTCGCTACTATTGGCGGGTTGCCGAATATGTAATTTCTTCTTAATGTTGATTATGTCAGTTCTTCTTAATGTAACGCAATACTTTAAAATATATATATTTATTTAGCAAAAAACATGCAAATAACAATAAATATGTTTCCTTATCAATCACATAAAATATTATCGCCCAATTCAAAAATTACATTTAAATGTTTAATTAAATACTAGTCAGCCTTTTGCTAAATATTTATACATTGTGTTGGTAAGTTATTAGGTATATCTTTTTAAACCTTCCACGAAAATGGACTTTTGCAATGTGGATGAATGAAATTTATTTACAAGTAACTATTCTTGTTTCTTAACGTATAATTGATTATATCAGATCTTTTGACTAGAAATTTTGACAAAAATTTCTGGGCAGTAAGCCATTTGTCAATTTATAGATAAATGTAAAACAAGCTACATCTATCATTTGAGTGACATTTAAACATTTTAGCCTTTTTAGCATAACTTAAGCACTTCAATAAAATACATATAACTTTATTTTGTAGTATTTGTAACCTGTTAATATCTTCCTTAGTACATGAAATTAATATAGAAGCGCCATATGTAAAATGAGTGTAAATAATTGTATTGTATACTGTTGTTCTAGCGCAGCAAGAAAGTTTACCAGATATTCTATGAAAAAAAAAATGATTGTTTACTTAATTTATTACATATATATTCAACGTGCTGGCTCAATCTTAAATAAGGATATTTAATATTTTCCACTATTTCAATATTTTCATTGTCTATACTATTATAGACTTAGGTTTTTTCTTTAAATATTTGGCAATTTTTTCGACTTCCTATGTTCATACATTTTATTTTGGACAAGTTAATTTCAATTTTTTAAATTTAAGCCAGTAAGCTAAAATTTTTAATTCGTTTTTCATAATATTAACAATTCTATGATTATACCTCTATTACTGAGAACATCTGCATATAGACTTATAAAACTTTTAGTTAAATATTCGCTAACGCCATTTATATACACTAAAAAGGGTAACGGGCCAAGTACACTTCCTTGTGCACATGAAAACACAAAAGTGCTCTAGAGAGTAAATTGGCGTCTGTCCAAAGTAGTCAGTTCATTAAGTTCTAGAATAAATGTTTTCTGGAATATGGTACCATTGTAAGTGGTACGGAATTATGAGGCTCTTATTGTACAACTGATATTTTGTATTTCAAAAAAGGAGAAACAATAATAATAATAAGTTCCCTAACTTTAGGATCACAGCACCCACAAGATTAAATATATAATGTTTTCTTATAATTTTATTTTACAAAAATATGTTTTTATTAAATACTCAGTTAAATAAATAATAGAGATTTGAATATTTTGGGAGTAGGATCAGTCATTCATTTTGGGAGTATGTGTATAAATTTTTAGTTATACGAGTTTTTTAAACGAGTCTGAAGAAAAATAAGATTTAACAAATTGACCAATGAAGCCGTACTAGATGTTAAAACTGATCATTTATATTATATAAAACTGTATATAAAAAAATGTATTTAAAAAATTATTATAACTTACCAACGATTGACAACACGTTCCCAAAATTATCACTTTCTTCAACTACTTTCAACTTCAACTCACAGATCAAGAGTGGCAACCACTTGCTGCGCTTTCGCTACAAATAGGTGCGTGTCATCTATCCAGAACGCCAGACAAGCGATTTTGAGTTTGGAAAGCCCGCCCTCAAATCTGGATAACTGGAGGTGGATGTCAAGTTCACAAGTTCATGGGTACATAGACGTTGAAGATAATACTAGATTATATCTCGACCCAACATTTCAACGGGGTGGCGCAGTCTATTTAAGGAATTACATCCTACAGACATTTCAAAACTTAGACTTTTTTATTTTTATTTAATATTAATAATTTATTATGTGAATCGTGGAAAACCATTTTTCTTGATATTTGGTAATAATCATCAGATGATAAAAATTCTGAAACTTCAGGAGACGTATTTTTTTTAGATATACACCTAGCAAATATCAGTCAACCTTCCCAATCCATTTCCCCAACCCCTTAATTTTAAGAAGAGAATGTACCATGTGTTGTCATCATTAAAAAAGTAATGCGATGACGCATTCAGATCTATTTTACTAGTGCGTTAATTTTTTGTTATTACATAATAACTTCGACACTTGCTTCAGGTATATGGGCATCTTATTGATACGTGCACTTCACTAATTGATCGAAGCCTTCAATTCCGTTAGCCTGGAGGGTCTGCAGGAGATCCAATGCATCTTCAAGAAGAACTACATTGGGGGTTACCATCTTTTCCTTTTTGACATCAGTTGCTGCGTTGGAATGCTTCAAATAATTGGAACATGAAGTTTTGCTGGGTGGTAATTTTTGTTCTGACTTCACTGATGGTATTAGGTTCCCTGTTCTTCATTGCCTAAGAACTAGCGGGAAACTCGTTCTTCAACTGTACGAAGCTGAATTTGAAATGGCGATTGTTTTCTGAGAGAACTGGTTTTCCTACTAAGACATCTGCTGGGTGAATCAGTTTTCTTGTCGAGATATCTGCTGGGAGAGCTCGTCGTACTAGCTTACCATGTGCTGGGAGAGCCAAGATAATTTATCTTCGTGCCGAGATTTTTGTTGCGGAAAATCTGGTTTTCTTGCTGAAATATTAGGTGGGCAGCTTTTCGCCTGACTGAACATCTGTTGGGAGAGCTGGGCGTTACCATTCGTCTAATCAACGCATCAGATTATCATAATTATCGGGTTTCTAATGACCAATATTTAAAAAAAAATGAACTTCTGTTGAAATATATTTGAAGAGGAAATTTCGATAGTACCAAATTTTCCCTCAAATATTTTTTTGTCAATTTATTTTTACCGCCTAAAATAGTAGAAACATGCGTTTATAATTCATAATTTGGTTGTATGTACAAGTCTGCACCTTTATATTTAAAAAACTTTTTCTTCGTTTTAGGTAAGTAGATACTTTTAGAAAATGATCATTGTTTACTGACGTCATTTACAAAAGTAAGAGAGGGAATTTCTACATTAACTTTTTTTATATTTTATGAGACCATATTCGATGGTTTTATTTTGCACCCTGTTTGTTGTTATGTTTGACTTTATCTTTTGAAGGAGCCAGAAATAAATTCGTTATGTTGACACGTTAATTTGGTTGATGAAGATTTATTAACAAAGTTAGGAAAGTTTTAATGAAATTTTCATATTTCATATATTGTCTTGTAAAGTGTTGTAAAAAGTAAGCATATTATCGAAGAAAATGGTTATAAAAGACTGCTTATCTGTTTCAACACAAGAACAACTAAGCAATTTGTCACTTTACCAAAAGTGGTGAAGCATAAATAATTTACCTTCTAATGTATAGATGATAAAATAACTTATAATTAGTACTAAGCAATACATTATTTTTTGGTAAAAAAATATTTAAGAATGTTTCCTTCAAAATCAAATGCCATTATTAAATATAGGATAATAGGTGACTAACTAATTTTTATAATTATTACTGCTTAATATTTTTTCAAATTAGTAGTCAATGAAAGATTGATGCCTATACCTTTTACAAAAAATTGGGAGGTTAGGACTATTCAGTGGGTGGAAAAAGTTACTGTACACATAAATTCGATACAATATATACATTTAAGAACAACTTTTGTATTACCAAAAAATAATTTATTTTCTTCAAGCAGTAATGGTAGCTAGAATTGTTTATATTCGAAATTTGCTAGTTTTTCAAATATTAAAATTTTTTAAATTATTAGTATGGAAATATTGTTCTGAAATTTTGTTGTTCCTTTATAATCGCTCATATAAATAAATCAGTAAATGAATTGTTAATCATAATAAAATTTCTTTTTTGTATTACTTTAAACAGTTTCAAATATCAAACATACAGAGCACTAATTATCTACTATAATAATTAGAGATAACAATAAAAAACGTATACATAAAACTTGTTTTATATAAATTTGAACCAGTTAATTTGGGAATTCAAATTAATGTTTTAAAAGTATAGCTAAAAAATTATGGTGATTAATATTTTTTCAATATAAATATTAAAAAAAATATTTATTATAGAAAAGCTATTTGATATTAGGTTTTTTAAAATTAAATCATATATACTGGATGTTTCTAAATTTTTTTTATAGTTTACGTTTTATTAAGGACGATTTTTAGTAAATATTTTGTCATTTTATTCTGATATTTATAATAAATTAATATAATTTTATTCAAAATGAAAAAATAACTCTACTCAAATTTTAAAAGGCCCTGTAAATAAGCTTTGTATGGAAACTTGTACTAAAAAGTAGTAAAAATTAAATCATATTCTTTGGATTCTACAGAAAGCAACATTATTTTATTACTATTACAGATTTTGAAAGTATTAGCTTATTATATTATATTATATAACATTAAAAATAATTTTTATACGGTTATATTGTAAATAGTCTGTACTGTTATTATCTGATCTTTATATAAAACTTTGAAATTCTTATCTACCAAATAATCACTCAATTCAGAACTAGCTACCTATGTCCATAGTATCTTCTAACATTTGAGATTTCGTCGCACCTGTTTTCAGTTTCTGATTGACCGTTTTTTATCTTTTACTAGCCAGGAATGTTTTTTATGTATGACACGTTTATCAAATTATTATTACTTTGATTCAGTAAGTTCGTGAATTCGTCTCCATGATATTGATGGTGATAGTTAGCCTTAATGTCGTTTATGATACCTTTAATGCCCATTTTTGGATTTGTTTTTCATCTATGAACTACTAGACAAATAATTATAAGAGAGGGATGATAGAAACACCAAATACTAGGTTTGCCTTATATTCGTTCTTCTATCACTTCTAATGAACTCAATAGGTGAAAGAACTAGCAGTAATTGATTCAACAATTATTTAACAGGTAGGTACCAAAAAGTAACATTACATAAACAGAGGTCCCCTGAAAAACTTATTACTTGTGGAGTTTCACAAGGTTCCATGTTAGGTCCATTGCTCTTTTTATTATACATTAACGATATTGTTAATACTAGTATTAGGGGATCCTTTACAATTTTTGTAGTTGACATATCATTATTCTGGAAGGCCAAAAGCTCAGCTTTGTTATCAGTCATGATCAATACGTATATTGCAAAAATTAAAGATTGGTGCGAGACTAACAACTCATATAATATTAGCAAAACCAATATAACTTGTTTTAAAGGCGAATTAGCCCAAATCTCAGTTACAGAATATAATATTCAACAAGTAAATATGAATAAATCTTAAATCTTCATATCGACAATTACCTAAAATTTGAGCATCACATTAACGCTGTTTGTAAACAATTATCAAGGTGTTGTTATGCTGTGAAATCAGTATCATTTTACATGAAGGTTGCTGATGCTAAGAAAGTTTCCTTTGGTATCTTCCCATCTGCACTACGGGATTTGTTTTTGGGGTTCGTGTTCTGAAGAACTATTTAAAAGAGTTTTTATATTGTAAAAAAGGGCTCTAAGGTACATGTATAAAGTTTATTTGGAAACATTCTGTAAATGCTTATTTTTAATACATAACATTTTAACTTTGACTTGCATATATGTATGTATATCTTTGAGTTAGTAAGCCTCATGTACAAAAAATATAAGGTTGAAATAGTAATTTGCTCTTTATACTCTACATACTATACCGTCATCTAGTCACATAAAACAGTCCATAATTATACAATGGACCTAAAATATTTAATCATTTGCCATTACAGATCAGAATGTGCAACAATTTTATTAAGTTTCGAAAAAAAACTTAAAACAGCTGCTACTTGCAAAGGCACATTACACTTGGGACGAGTACTTCTGTGATAGTAAATAAATGTATTAGGTATTTATTTCTGTTGGTAAAATTTAACTGTGATTTTAAGTATTTTATTATGTCTTCCTTTTAACTTTTTTAATTCTTCGTTTTATTTAATATTCTCTTATTTATACAGCTTTGTCTTGAAGAGTAATCTTGGAAAAGATTTTTTGATTGATTGATTTTTTACAGTGTTATGGTGAAACCCGCATGAAAATCCGAGTTTTCATAACAAAGATACCTCGTGTCAGGAATGTTATATTGGTTTTATCTTAGTTATCTTGTATGTGCCTTCTTTTCACGTGTAGTAATATGATTTTTGGCCTTTTTCAACTTGTTCCGCTTCCTTTTTAATTTTTTTTATTGCTCCTATACCAAACCCAGTTGCCCTAATTACATGTTGTTGAATCTTAGTTGATGTAATTAAAGTATGTCCCGCATTTGCCTCTTCTTGCAGAGAAAGAAGTTATTGTAATCGAGAGTGAATATACTGCATAATAATAATTTAAACATATTTCTGCTAAATTTTTATTTCATTTTTTATAATAAATATTTTTTAACAGTGATTAAGAATTAGCCTAATAGTGAATTTATTTTCAAATATATAAAAATTCAATAAAAAATGGATATTGATAGCTTTATTAGAATAATCTTTTACCCATGGAATTACCCCTTGTAGATGAAATCAATTTCCAGTATTCTAAGTTAAATAGGGGTGTAGAATTAAAAATACCCTCATTTATAAGTTATATTGATACTGATGTGAGATAGACATTCAACTTTTTCATGCTTGGCTCTTCTCAGTATGTCTCAACCAAAAACTAGAGTTAAATGAAAAACCAGGTTTTACTGAAATATTTTATTGTATTACCTCATTACATAATAGATAGATACAAACACTTGACATTTGGATACATACTACTAGCAAATCCTAAAAATTAAAGATATTTGGTTGATCTATATTATTTAGCATTCCCAATAGAAACAACATTTGAATATTTGTACTTATTTTGTTCTCTATAGTTCTACAACAATATTTTAGTTAATCGATGTAGGACTTTGAGAATGCTGTCAAGTTAGTACTATACAAAAAGTTATATAGCTATAAGATCTTTAACATTTCAAAAAATGAAATAAGGTTAAAAAAATATATTTGAAAAGTTATTTATACAACGTATTTACAAATCACTATTTAAATAATAAATTTATTGCATATTATATCATAATAGATAATTTATTATATTAATAAGTTGGGTGTTAAAATTGATCACTTCAATATTTTATCTACTAAAATGCAATTCATTGGTATTAATTAGTGAAATTATTACAATTATTACGCTGTATATATAATCTTTGTAATAAAAAATTTTAGATACCAAGAGATTTTTTTAAATCTAATAATTATACAGGGTATATCCAATATGTCAAAATTATTAAACATAGAATATTATTCAATAAGATTTCTCAGTGACATAAAACTCCATAACATTTTTAATGGGTCGCTAGTTATTAATTACATTGTTATTTTTAAAAATAAGGATGGTAGAAATACATATTCTGTATAAAAAATAATAAAATATTTTTTTTGTAAAATAAGGAAGACTACAACCTAAATATTTTCATATTAAGGGATAATATAATTATTGATACACACAGGACATATATACGAACTTCTTAACAGTATACTTAAAGAGGTTATACGCAAACATCAATAATTAAAAATGAAAAAGTTATTGGAAAACCCAAAAAATAATGCAATAAACGCGAGAAATAAAATTAAAAAGTCGTGATGCTACATAACAGAGACCCTACCAAGAATTTATACGAGAAGTTAGGAAAAACAAGATTTTGTATAACGTGTTACACTTTCCCAGTACCAACAATGTCAGTCCCACAAAAGAACATGAATGACAAGATTTTTAATTTTACAATTAATTACAAAAATATAAAATATTTGATTTCAAAATTGGCATAAATAACAAAAGGTTAAACTTTTTAAAGGTAAAAAAAAATATTTACTTTTCATAATTAGTTATGCCAATTTTGAAAAGTTTCACTTTAAACGTAAAAATTAGAAAACATTAAATTCCTTTATCGAATCTTAAATTTACGTCAAAATCAAATTAATAATTTCTCTTAAACCCCTAATATTAAATTTAAAACAAAATTTTTTAATAGCATTATAGAGAATACTATTACTTTGGCGGGTGTCTGTTAAATATTTAAAAACTAATATTATTTTAGAAATAGGATACATAATAAATGATAATTTAACAAATGTATGTAATGAGTTAATGTAGAATACAAGCTTGATAATGCCCATTAAATTCAAATGGAATGTTTCTTAAACAAATTGATATAAAATATAACTAAACAAAAGAAAGCTAAAAAACTCATTCCCTTTGGACTTGGTTAGGCTTTAAATGTATTCAGAAATTGTTTCTTTCTGTATTGTTGTGGACGCTGCAAAATAAAAAATTACATCATTAGTATTCTTTATTAATTGGGTATAAAATGCATAAAAAAATAGGTTAAAAACTAAGTTAACCAATTAAACAGTTTCAATAAAATAGAGAAAACGTTACAATACATTTATAACGACTAGTGTTCATATAGGAACATCATCTTGTATATCAATTAAATATTTGTTTTATTAAATATATATTTTCTCTCCTAACTATGCGGTATGGCACAATGTTCATGAACTTGACCCAAATGCAGAAGTCATTTTCAAAACATATGAACATTTTCAAATTTAATTTTTTTATTTATGTAATAATGCTAGAAAGTCAATATTTTGAAAATGACGCACATCTATCAAATTCCTGTCGCATAAGAATTAAATAATTTTTTATAAAGCAAATATATTAAATACAGATTGATGATTTTATAAATGTTCAAGTCTGAATAACTAAGAAGTTATGTAAATTATGATTAAATATTTTTTTAGAAAATAACATATTAAAAGTATGTTTTCAACAATTACACTTCTATTAAAATATGAATTACTCACAACATGCCTCTTATTTTAAAATAAAATCTAAAATAAAAGATATTTTCAATTAATGTGAAAATATTTATGCTTTACTTAAGAGGACCAAGCTGAAAATTTTAGTAACTCAGGTCCCTCAAATGCCAATCGATAATTGTTTTGCCAAGTTTAAAAAGAATCTGATGTACATAAAGAAAATAGACCACAAAGGACGCCAACTCACAGCTGTTCAAAAAGTTATGTAATATAACGTTTTAAGAAACTGAGATACATCTTGACATTGGATGGGGCAAATAATCGTACATAAAACACCTTTCTTTAGGAAATTAATGTTCGCATTGAGTGCCCTATTTACTTCCAGCCAGTATCCAGAGGGGAATGATGTAGTAATAACAGAAATTTAATAAAGATACAGAAGAAAGTTTTTAATAGTATCATTGGTGACGAATTCTAGATAATTATAACCCTAAAACAAAAAGCTATCTAAGTTGGGTGCACCCAGAAAGAGCATTTTTGCACAAATATAAGAAAATTTTGAAGTTTTGGTGAGAAACTGATTGCTTGTGTGTTTTCTAAAAGTGGATATGTTCTTATTACATTAGAAAACTAAGCCATTCAGAATGTTCGGCAACTGTGCCTCTGAAATACTTTTTCTCCTGAAGTAGTCGCATGTTTTCACGGAAAACCGACCAAACTTCTGTCTATGCATAACATATTGACTAAGTTTCTTCACAAAGAATCATTATTTGACTATACAAAGCGTTAAATTACTACCATATTATCTTATTTAACTGCTCTGACACTATTATTTCTTTGTTCTTTTTACAGTCAAAGAAAAATTAGAGAATGTTAATTAAAAAACGAATAATTAAATTATAATTGTGGTTCTTAAATAAAATTAACAAAAACGTATTGACATCAAAAAATTATGTTTTTGTTATTGTACTTAAATACTAATCAGAATGGTCCTCTTGGTAAAAATATACATAGTCCTTTAAAAACTTGGTAATAATGCTGGAGCTAATAGATACTGGAAAAACCGAAAAGGCCTAAAAAAATTTTGTATTCTTATTTGAAAGCCGTAAGCAATTTTCCTAGTTAAAAGAAAAATGAAAATTACACAGCGTTTGCTCACTACACTTCCAAATCGCCATTTTTACAAAATATTAAATATTCCTTTTTAATGTTGCGTATCGAAAAAAATGCAAAACGAAACATGTTTTTAAAGCCTTCTGAAAAATCAAATTTAAAGAATATTTTGAAAACAGCATGACCCCATCAATTTTCAAAAAGATTCTAATTTATATTTAAAATGGCAATATTGGTAAATAATCTGCGTTAGTATAAACATTAAGCAAACATTAACTACATGTTAATGCTGTACTATCCCTAGCAATATTATAAAAGGATGTCCTATATATTATTGATAAAAAGCTTAAAAAATGTTAAGGGTTTAAAAATACTAATTATACGATTTTTCCGGCAAATTCTAAATTTTTATACCGACTTTAAAAATATAGTTAGTTGTAGTTGAAAGGAAATGGTCGTATAATTATGCATTTTATGTTGCGAAATGTACCAGAATCCCACATGAAGAAGATTAGTCCCGCATAAATAGTTAATCCAGAAGAAATAGATAGCGTTGTGGGATGATTAGTGATTCCTTGTTAATCAAAACAGAACAACAAAATCACTAGTCTTCCACACAACACTGTCCAGTTAGTAACGAGTTCACACCATATAAGGTTCCACATGTCCACAAGTAGATAAATTGGTATTAGTAGAACAGCTTTTAGTTACAATGAAGTTTAAAACTGTCACCATAATTTTTATATCTGGATTATTTTTTAGCAATTATAATAAAAAATATGCATATTTTAATAATACACAAAAGTAATTTAAGAAACAAATACAAATAATTTAAGATAATAAAAAATACTCCCAAATATAAAAATGAAAAGCTTAAGGCAAATTCAACAGCAATTTTAAATTTTATTAATTTTCTATTTAATCGTATAATGTAGGTGTGATTACAATGGAACTAAAATTTAAAATTGCTGTCAATACATATTATATCATGGAAATACGGCGATTCGCAAGATCTTAACTTCACTTAAAAATTTAATTAATGATGCCACACAAAACATTACGCCAAAAATATATAAAGGGACAGATTTGATTTACTTATCAAAACTCGATGATTGTTTCAAAAATCAACGTCTTCCTATATTACCCATACCAAGGTTTGCGCTGAAAAGTGTATAAAAATTAAAGAATTACAACCCAAACAAAATATTAAATATATAGAAGGAAGTTTTTTTTATCTGGTTTCGTTATTTCCCCTTTAAAAATACATGTGCAATACATTTTAATAAAAATCCTCAATTTACATATTAAATAACACAAGAGATGGTTCTTTTTGACTAGACTCCATAATCTAGACAAAGTGTCTATCCTTTCAGTTTTAAAAGAGTAAAGCTAGATCTTTGCTTAACACAAATATGTGCACGGTGGTTTCATCTACATCCTAGAAGAATTTGCAATTAAGTTCTTTTAGATGAAGAAGGTTCTCCATTGCGCTCAAATGTGGTTAATTTATTTTGCCATTCCTATGGTATTGATTTGTTATTTTAGTTTACAGACACCTGTCAGGAGGATGTTTATTAGCAACTCACAATTATGAGTATTATGACTTAGAGAGTAACGTTTTAAGTTGAGCAATAATGTCATAAAATAGTTGCAATGTTAACATATAGTTCGGGCAGATTGTATAAATTACAATATTTTTTATTCTTTACATAACAGTTTTATTAACCACAGGTGCCAACTATCTAATCGATAATGTTCAACTATCCGATAACTACATTTAGCACCATGGCATTATTATTCTTTAATTGCAACAAATAATACAAAATATCTATAGTCTATATTGAATAACATACAATTATGGATAATCAAACGAAACATTTGTAAATACCAATATATTAAATAAAGATAAATTGATTAGGTAGTTGCTTATCAATGCAGATAACTGTCTTACGTACAGATGAATCAATAACATACATTCCAATAATATTCATATACTAAAAACCTTAATGTTGGCGGAAAAGAGAACATTGCATATTTGAAGGAAATCAGAATGAATGAAGGTCGATAAATATTTCTTAATATTTAATGTTTATTAAAAAAAATTACCTCTGTTGAAGGAGATATTGCGCCATTTGTATTTGATTCGGTAATCCCTGAATAGTAATAATTCGGTCATTAGAACCAGGAAGTGGTTCATCAATGGTGATATTTGCACCAGAGTCCATACGAATCTTCCTAATTCTGCCACCACCTTTGCCAATTATTGCACCAGCCAACTAAAATTATAATATTACAAAATTTAATCGTAAATGTATTATTTATTGATTAAACAAGATTTAAATGTATATTTTCAAAATATTAAAGTTACAGAATATTGGAAATTCCTATTAAACCTTTGATTTGAAATAATTTCATTTTGTATTTAGCTGTCATTTGAGCTGTCCTAAACTATGTATGTAATTGAGGAAATAAGGATATGAGAGAAAAGTGGTCTAAAGAACAAGAACACCTATTCATCAAAAAATTGGTTTTTCTGTTAGAAATAAATATTGGAATAGGATACATGTTTATTAAACCACTGTTGCAGTTTGCCTGGTTTTAAATATCAACTATAATTGTTTGATTAGGCCACAGTATTATTATAAGTCAAATATTACTAAGGACGTAGTAAGGCATTCATAGTTTTGAATGAAAAAATTACAAATATTAATTACATTTATTCAAAACTTCAACATAACTATATTTTCCAAAATAAAAACAAGAAAAAAAAATCTATACTGTATTGGACCGCCAATATCAAATCAGTAATCAATATTAAAACCAAAAATGACGATGAAATAAACAGAAACATTGTGATTGGGCGGGAAGACTTTGCGCAGGAGCAATAACCAGTATTGGATTCTTTCACAATGAAATTTACATGAAAGTTACATTTTTGGTCTTTTTTGTGACATCGATTTATTAAAAAAAATGTTTACACACAAGTTGTATAATAGCTATTTTTATAACAAATTGGCAAAAATGTTAAAATAAGCAATAAACAACCTTTTATATAGTTATGAAATTAGTGCGTTCATTAATAAGCGACTTTTGTACAATAATTTCACTGACCTCTAAAATGCTGTTTATAGCTCATCATAGATAAAACACTAATACATAGAGAAATTTAAAAAAATATCTCTCCAATGGCATTAAAGATTAAATCGCAACGCAGGTATAAGATGGATTAGTATGTTACTAGTAATATTAAGTCTAGGGAGGAAATGACTTGTTCTATTAAATTAATTAATCTGGTAAATGGATTTAAAGTACCTGTTGGTGACAAAATGACTAGTTGCAAATGCAGACATAAATTAATATCGCTGTCTTTGGCGAGTCATTTTGCCTCGCATTATATTAAATTGAAAATGCAACTAAATTGAGAATGAAACTTTTTGTTTCGTAAGTCACATTTGGATTTCATAAAATGTAATCTTTTACGAAATTATTATTATTAAAAATCATTAGGACGAAAAATGTTGCATTGATAGAAACTATCTAAGAAAGTATATATATATATTTTTATAGAAGGATTACCTCTTTTGGAATGGTGACTTGAGTACTGTTTTTATTTCCTCCAACGGAGCCTCCTCCACTGCCACCACCGCTTCCAAATGATGAAGAGTTACCAGAACTGGGTGGTGGGTTGTTGAATGGAGCGTTACTGCTCCCTCCGCCCCAACCATTTCGCTCAAAAGAAGAACCACCTATTAATACAACAAATTCCCACATAATTATATTATTATTCCCTATATATAAATTAAATAATTATTAATTTAAAAATATGAATGAAATATTCAATATGCAGTGGGAAATGCACCGTGTGCCCAACTGACAGTATAATCTTGTAGGAAAAAACAAAGATGATCCAAAGAAATCACTGGAAAATAATTATAATACCTACCTTTATAAATGGCGCAATCATTACATCAACTATAAAAGTAGTTTTATTGAAAATATTTGTTACTATGGAAGTCATTCAATTAGTTAACTTTGTCCTATAATTCTTATACTTTAAACGAATAATTATAGGGTGAATTTTTAAAATTCTTTAGAATATCCTTTAAGGAAATAAATACATAATACTTGATATAGTTGAGAATATTACGTTAAAAAATGTATAAATGTTCAAAAAGTCAACAGTAACTAAATCTAGTCATTCTTACATATAAAAAGGTGCTAAAGAATTTTGAAAATTGAAATTATATTATATAATATATTATATTTCGATATTCTGACAGGAAACGTACAATTGAGTTCAAAAGTTGACGTCTCTCAGCTTCATTCATAAATCTCTAAAATAACGGCAAAGTCCATAAAAATACGGTACATTATATCATGTAACACGTTTTATAGAAATAGCCTATTATGGTACTAGTACAAAAAAGTCACCATTAAACAAAAGAGATCTATGTAGGCTTGTTTTATTAGAACTATAATTTTGATATTTTAGTGTTGAGTATTTTTCTTTTTTATAAAACTGCACATTTAATAAATATAAAGTATTAATTTTTTTATTTATTTAAAACTTATTTTATTTTAAAATCGTTAATGCAACTCTTAGCAGAGTGATTCTTACCTCAACTCTCGGATCTCTTTCATTTGTTTTTATATCATTAAAGTACACAGAACAATGACAACAATATTTCGTAGAACACAAAACATTACTTGTCATTTCTCATTTCTGATTTTAACACAAATAATTTTGACGTTTATATAAACTTTACAATACAATGAATTTTAAAAAGTAATATATTTTCTGTAAATTAGATTTTAAAGAACTATAAAAATTTTGTAATTTTATTTTCAGTTAAAAAAATATTCCTATGTAATTATTAATAGAAATGAAATTGTTAGTATTTATTATGTTATTTATTTGTATTGAGCTAGATATGAAACATTTCAATAACACTTGAAGTAATTTTTTTATAGATATTTTATTTTAACACTTGAAGAAAAATTAGTACAGCCGGAGTTGTGCAATATTCTGAGCATAACAAAGAATCTTTGCCTTTTACTCCTAGCAACTTAATATACTATTATTCCATAAGAGAATTTTTCATCATGTGACCTGGTTCATCAAATAATGATGGGCGAAAGAAGGAAATAGATTTGAAAAAATCTCATGTATTAGTTGATTTTCTACGAGAACCACAGAACTCTTTAGTTTGTAACTGGAACGGCATCGAGATATAAAATAACTGACTTCTACTATACGATTTCGGTGTGAATTTAAAGGACCCCGGCCACAGCTTATGAAAAAGTGGTCCCGGTCCAATGAACTGAAATTTTGGGAATAAGTAGATCTCGATGAGTAGAGAAAAAGTCTCCATGGCACCAACCTCCGGGGATGCCCCGTTTTTGAGATATCAGCGTTTCAAAACTCAAAATTCAGCTCTGGCATATAGGTTAGGTCGATTGTTTATCAATGAAAACATTCCTTTTTAGAGTCTCTCAAGCCAATATGCTCTCCCTTTTAGAAAAATTCAGGTACTGTGGCAATTCGTTCACAAAGGACTTTAAAAATTGACATCGACATTGCATGAAGCTTCTCTAACACAAAGAAATAAATTTTACCTTATCGTCTATTTCTCTGCCTCACTCTTGTGTTTCGGTCTTCGTTATTTAAAAATAAACCAAAAAAAAATTACTCTGATACACCCGTTTTACACCCTTATTGGGACATGCGGAGAAATACTAGTAAGTTTTTATTTTTTGCATATCTGTTATTTTTCCTTCTTAATAATTATCTTAGTATTTCAAAACAATAAATAACAGTTTATTTAATAGAAGTCTGGACATAGTACACACACATATATATATATATAAAAAACTTAATTGTGATATTATTTTTGCATATACTTTTTAATAATTTTTTTAAAGATACCAAAAAGTATAATTCCTGCAAGAAATAAAGAATACTTTTGACAGCCTAATGACTTTTTTTAAGTTGTCAACACTGACGATATCGGTTTTTATTTTTTTGCAGGTGGCTACGTTGACTGCGTTCTTTCTTTTATATGCTGAGAGAAACAGTCTCCAAATGCCCACCGGCAGTGAAAGAGTGTATATCAACAATAGATTTAAAATGCATATCATCGGTATTTTGGTATTCTTAACGTATACTTTCAATTGTTATTTGTTAGTGAATACTTTTAATACCACGGTACTTGATAAACAAGAGCAACATTGTGTTTGTGTTCCGTATTGGCAGTGCAAAGAAGATTATAGTGGATTAGAGGAAGACGGCGGAGAAGTGATGGATGTCAGAATGGCGGATTCAGATTTCGAAGCTCCTTGTTCAAATGATTTCGACGTTTGCTGTCCGGTAGAGTGTGGTGAAAGAAAAAATAGTATAAACGACATTTTGTCCGGAAAATTATTCGATCCTGAAACGTTTGGATTCAGAATTTTAGGAGAAAATAACGATGCTGAATTCGGAGAATTTCCATGGATGTTGGGAATTTTAGAAGGAAAAACTTACCGATGCGGTGCCTCGTTAATACATCCTCAAGTCGCAATTACGGCGGCACATTGTGTTAATCGAAAAGGACCTTATATATTTAGAGGTGGAGAGTGGAATTGGAGAGTACAATCTGAGCCTCTACCACATCAAGACCAAGTCGCTCAGAAAATTATAACTCACCCACATTTTCACTCCGCTTCCCTCCGTAATGACATTGCGATAATAATTCTGAAATCTCCTTTTAAGCTAACTGAAAACATAGGGCTTATATGTTTGCCTAGCCAGGGATTGAAAATTGATACCAGTAGATGCATAGCTGCAGGTTGGGGTAAAAACTCTAATAAAAAGGGCACATATCAATCAATTCTTAAAAAGGTTGATTTACCTATTGTATCCCGAAACAAATGCCTGAAAACTTTGCAAGAAATTAGGTTAGGGCCATTTTTTAATTTACACAAGAGCTTTATATGCGCCGGTGGCGAGGATAATAAAGATACATGCAAAGGTGATGGTGGCAGCCCTCTGATGTGCCCTGTAGAAGGATGGCCGGGAAAATATCATCAAGTAGGGATAGTGTCGTGGGGTTTGACATGTGGGTTACAAAATACCCCTGGAGTGTATGTTAATGTAGGACTTTTTATTAAATGGATAGATGCTGTAATGAAATCGCATGGATTAGATACTACTGTTTATAAGTTACAGAGAAAATAATTATTCCATAAAATTACTGTAGGTAAAGTATCACTACTAAAAATTATTTTAATATAAAATTAATACCATTTAAAATTTGCACATTTATGTATTTCCTTTGGTTTTGTTACACTCCGTTATTCATCATATCTTACATAAATAACCAAATAAAAAGAATGGGAAAAAACGTGAGAAAAAATCAGATAGTGTCAACTTATTAAGATAGTAATAGTAAATTATTTTAAAAGTCAATAAATTAGACGTTATCTATTGTAATTTTTTTATTTAAACTAGTTTTTTAAAAGAAACTTTTAACAACAATAAACGTAGCCAGTTATTTTAAAAGCCAAAAAAAATATATGATATCTATTGTAATTTTATTTAAACTATTTTTTATTAGAAACTATTGACAACAATAAAAGTGTATTGTACATATTTTATAGCTACAAAATGTACAGATTGTATTCATATGATTTATGTATATTTTCTGAAGTGGTTATAAAAATGTTAATTTATATGCAAAAATAGAACATGTAATATTGTGAACCAAACGATGAATAAAAAATATGTGAAAATCATTATGTATTTTTTTATAACTGAAATTCTGATTAATATTATGTATTAAATAAAAAGTTTAAAAGTAAAAGATAAATTTTCCTTAATTTTTAAAAAGCAAGAGTATTTGTAACTATTTAATTGCACAATAACTGACATCTTTAAGTGAATAATTATACACTTCTATTGCTACTTAAATTAACCAATTATCTAGAGAACAGACAGCCAAATAATTAGCAGGCCAACTTCATTACACGAAATTTCTTTTTCTTTGGCATTTTCCGATTCACTTTTTCGTTTTTGTGTTAATTACTTATAATTAATATTGAATGGATTTACCATTACCTCCTCCTCCTCCTCCTCCTCCTCCTCCTCCTCTTGATCCAAATGAAGAACCACCACCACCACCACCAAAGTTATCTCGGTTCCCACCGCCACCTCCTCCAAAGTTATCTCTGTTGCCAAAACCTCCATCTCGGCCGCCTCCGCCAAATCGGTTTTGGTTACCTCCTCCGAGGCCACCGCCTAGACCTCCTCCACGATTACCTCCAAAACTAAAAGAAAATAATTAAACATTGAGAAATCGTTTTTGAATAGATTTTTATGAGAAAAAATTTTAGAAATAGGAATGGTCATGCAATTGAATATATTTCGGATGAATGGAACTTTGAAATGCACGGTATTCGCTTGGACACTCATTTCCAAACACATCTTGATACCTACACTACAAAATCTCTCAATTGACAATTTACAAATTATCTAGAATAGTAATTTAATAGATGTTGATAAGAGGTTCGCTTGAATCCTTCCAGAATGCTCATAACATCAGATTGGTGATCAATCAAATGGACACAAAAAACAAGAATCCGCAAAAACCGTAGTTGAGAGAGGTTTTGGAATTTAGGTATCGATTGGTACTTATGCAAGAATTCGATATTTGGAATTATTTTTGGGTGAAGAGTCCTTGTTTAAAGCCAAGTTTTATTCTGTCTACTTACAAATCATGTTTTCAAGTATTAGGAGGGTAATAGTTCATAAATAAATTAAAAACAAAAAATTTCTTACGATCCACCGCCTCCGAATCCTCCGCCGCCACCGCCACCACGATTCATGGGGCCGCCGCTGCCTCTTATACCTCCCATGCCACCACCGCCTCCGCTACCGAATCTACCGCCACCGTCTCTGTTACCTCGAGGCCCTCCGTCGTTTCCTCCTCGGCCTCCACGGTTTCCAAACCCACCACCGCCACCGCCGCCGCCACCACCACCTCCTTGATTGCCCCAACCACCATATTGGTCGGCGTAGACCTCGTCATAATTATGGGGATCATAGGGATTGATAGCACCTTTGATGGGGCTCTAAACAGAAAAATTGTTAAGAAAAAAACTTTATTTATAACTCCTTAACTACCACATTTTCTAGGTATCTAGTATATATTTAATATCAATAATTGGCTTTATTGTGTATTAATTAGTAATTAATGAATTCATATCTGCGTAAAAGACGGGTGATTTAGTAAGACATTTAAATTTTCTCAATTGAAAATATTCAATTCAAAGTACTTTAAAAATTATTTATGGTAAATTAAATCGATTATTTTGAGATTTTGCAGGAAATAACTAATATATAAAAAAAGTTTACTTTATACTGTTCACCTCAATTATGCAAGAGATGTAGTTTAAATGTTGAAAAATTTTATATTGCAATCTATCCAGTGAAACCTAATTTATATGGAATCGTTTAAATTTTGTTGGGTATACGGTTGTACAGAAATAAATTATTTGGTCAATAGAACTATAGGTATCCATAAAATTTAGTAAAAGAAAATAATACTCTAAATATTTTTGATAATAATTAAAAATCAACTGATATAATTTTGTAATAAAGCAAATTAGAAGAAAAAATGATTAACAGTAATTTAATTAGTTGTCCGTATTTTCTCCTCTTGCTCTATACAAACTTCAATGAGCCTCAGCATGTTTCTAATTAAATTTTCAATCTCTACCTGGAGGATGTTTTCCTATTGTTCTAAAATGAAACGAATTAGTTTTATATGTTGTTCTTATATAACCGTGATAAAAGTTAATTCTTTTTTTTAAGTTGTCTCACATGTGATCTTCCGAGTGGAAGTCCGAAGAACAGGCTAGCTACTACTCCATTAAATTAATACCTTCTTTTTATGTTAAGGTATACAAAGTGATCTCTAATAGCCCTTCTCGAGAGTTATATAATAGACTCTAAGAGCAGATCAACATATTTTTGTTCAGTTAGGCACCAATGAATAGGAATTGAGGGAGTTTTTGTCCTATCATAACGCTTGTCCAAGACATCACGCTTTTTCCGAATATATTTCGCCTCCATAGTCTAGTTGTTACCACTGGACTTTAAACTCGAGTCGAGTGATCGTTGGAGTATAGATTGATTATAATTTCATCTGAAAAAATCACATTTTGCCAGTCTTCAATTATGTAATTTTCATGTTTTATACACCATGCCAGTTATTCATTGGAACTCTTAGATGTATTTTGCTAAATCAAATCTTTTTCTTACGATTTCTACTAAAACTCCTGTAGTTTCTAAAAGTTGCCTTCTAAGCTATAGACGCTAAGATGAATGTCTTTGAGAAAATTGAGCGAAATAATGATCCTGTTCACGAGTAGCCAGCTTTGGACTTTCTCTGAAACATTCCTTGTTCACAATGCATTTATTCTTCCCCCCCAACATAGACAATTTTTATAAATTTTTATTTTAACAATATGTATGAATATTTTATTAGCAAAGTTTTTGCAGGCATTAGGTCTTTACGAGAAGATTCCATATATATTTGGTTGTGAGTATATTAACCTAATACTCATATTTTACTATTAGAATCGCAAAACAGTATTTTTGTACCGATTGACAAAATAACAAAATGTAGAAAGAATAAACTGAAGAAGAGGCAATGTAAAACCCCGATAATGTATAGGTTTAAATACTAATTGCTTTATGGATCGATATGGGACTCACCTGTTTGATAAGCGTCAGAACTTCTCTGATTGTCTCAATGCATTTAGCGGGTTCTCCAGTAATTTGAATTACACGATCTGTACTTTGGGGAGCCATGTTGGCGTAGATTTTAATGCGTGCTCCAGTTTTCTGTAAGGAATAAAAATGCAATTATTAACTATTAATACAAGTAAAGTGACAATATTTCTGGGGGGTGAACATCAAAAAATAAGTATAGAAGAACACTTTGAAATGAATTAGAACGTAAAACTTACAATTTACAGTTTGATATTAAATGTGAAAATTAGAATAAGGTGTTTTTCCAAAATTTGGCTACATTTTAATTTAAAACAATTTAAAAACTAATAGCGAATTTATTTTTACTAGATTTTGGAGCTCAACAATTTTATACTAAATATTGATTTAATTTGTTTAAGCCATAATCTGGTTTTATGACAATAAATAGTTTATGTATTTAACAGTCAATAGTCAATTAACTTGGTATTTGGGAATATGTCGATGATAAACAGATAATGAAACTAGTTGAAAATTTTTGTTTTGTTCTAAGAGCATTTCTTCAAACAGAATCAATTGATCATTTGATCAATGTGTTTGCTGTTAAAATACCGAAATAATTCCAGAAAAAGTAACCATTCAGTTTGGTTGAACAGAAAGGAACCATCTCGTTTTAAAAAAGTAATAGAATAGTAAAATCAATTTTTTGGATTTAATTTGAAAAATTAAAAAATGAGCAAATCATGTTCTAAACTGTGACCTTCAGAAAACTTTCGATTTTATTTTTATAAAATCTTATTCTACAAACATAATAACTGACCGTCCAACACCTGTTCATTCTTAACTGAAAGGATGCGGGTTATATTTACCGCAATTTTTAACAGCTGTTTCATCAGCTGTCCATCAATGTAGACTTTTGTCTCTAAGAATTCCAGTAACACTTTAAGAAAAAAGTGTAGGGAATTTTTCTTTAACATCGTCAAAAATATTACGAAAGCAAAGGCGGAAATAAATAATGCTTTAACACATGATTTATTAAAAAAATGTAGTGGATTATGTTCATAAGCGTTAGAGCTTCTTTTACTTATTATCCGTAGGTATACCAAAACCAAAATTCTAGGTGACTATTAATAATAAGTAAAAAAACAATATAAAGTATTATTTGAAAATATGATTCTGACCATCTGTTCAACATAGAGCAGATGTAAATAAATATAGCTCTAAAAATGGACAATGTGGATCGCCAGTTATAAAGCATTGTGTACGTTACAATAAAAAAGTTTTATATTCACCTCCACTTAAAAAAATGGTAGGGTATGAAAATATTCTTCTGAAACAAAAATTGAGTGTATTTAAATAGATGACTACCAACCATTGTATATCCATTTTTTGTTTCATTGGCAAAATTGAATATTACAACAATTAGCTGTAATTTTAAATTAAATATGTCGGGTATATATTATAATGAAAATAAAAAAATTTGATATTGCCTTTATATTATTTTTGACAGCTGTATTAAAAATTACCGAAAAAACCATCCAACCGGCACCAAGTTGATTTTTCTTCAATTACATCGTTTTCCTCGGGGAGAATCCGGATAGCGAATAAAAGTGCTAATTCAGGAAATGTTTCTCCTCGCTGAGGCAATTTCTTAAAATTTAAGTGAAATGGAAGGAATAGGAGATTTGCTATTTATTGAATTTATCAATGGAAATTATCATCATAACAAATAGAATGAATGACGGCTTAGAATATGGTTTTCTTGTTCGCCAATACTTAATTTTTTAAGGGAATGTGGTCAATTAGTGATACAGGAGTTTATTAAAAAAACAAACACCAAAATAATTAGTCAAAAATATTGCTTTTAATTTCACCTGTTAATTAGAGTAACTGTATTTTCCTACGTTTTTACGAAGTATAATGTGTTTACCTTTTTACTTGTATATTCTCTCTAAAAAATTATGCATTTGTTTGATTTGGTAAGTTTATAAGATCTTAAGCAAAGACTGTTACAACAAATGTATTTTTGTTTGTTTAGAAATGTACACAAAAAGTGTATTTGAGAATGTGCTAATGGAAATATTTTATTAGTTTAAAATTAGGCAGATCCAAACTATTATTCATATCATTTTGATTTTAATAGAGGAGATTTAGCCCGATGGTTAGAAATCTACATTTTCTGGGTATTATATCTAATTGGGGGGTTAAAATTTGAAGAAAGAAGTACAAAAATGTTTTTCTTTAAAATATATCTGTATGAAAATTTATACAACTTTAGTATTATTCTTTATTAAATTTGTCGTAGGTTTAATAATAGAGGTAGGAAATTAAATTATTTAAAAAATCTGGTAGAGCTTTAGAAAAAATAAAAAAAAACTTCTGGGACGTTACTAACCTTAAGAATCACACAATGAATATAAGAATAATCCCATTAAAAAAAAATGTATAAAACAATAATGACTTCGGATCACATTTTTGGTAAAATTGCGTAAAGAAAAACCCATCAGAATGTTTGGTCGTCACTGGGTCTACACTCGAACACTACCTTGCCGCGAGTGCATGCAAGATGAACCGATGAACAAATGGCACGAGGAAAGCCAACAAGGTGTGCCATGTTGCCAACTTTAAGGGGATATAGAAATTGTATCAAAAGTTCGTTAACCTTTTACCTGTTTTTCAATCGTTTCCTTGCAACCCCAATCAGATTCAGTAGGATAAAAAATCAAATTTCGGGAATCTAGCAGCAATGTACATAAAAAATACTATAACAAAACAAATAGAAGGATACATTTCAGACCAGATGAATCTTTTGGAAATGATTTTTTGAAGGAATTTTCAGAAAGCTTTTTTTTTTATTTGAATCGTTTATAATTTAATATTTATTTAAGTCACGTCTAGTGCAAATAATTTTTAATTTGTAGAATTTGATATATCTATAATTTATTATCCAAATCACCTGGATAACAGGACCAGTAAGAGAACGTGTGGAGCATAAGCATTGTTTTTTGTAAATTGATTAACAATAATAATGCAATTTTCATAAGTAAGTAGTACGAAAAACCTTAGTACCTACTATACTTCAGGGTTTATTGTCATTAAGCGACACTAAGTAATCGATGGTTACATTGAGAAAATAGATCTATTATTTAATTGAAAGCTGAAAGTTTTGCCTTCATAAGCGGTAGTGTTTGAATTCAAATGCCATAAAATAAATTAAACGAATTTCAATTATTTTTAAATTTTCTTAATGTTAATGTATATTTCTTCATTATGCAAGCTTTTATTGTGATATACAAAGTAAAAGTAATTAAATGAACATTTTTCTAATCACTCAAGCAATCGATTTATATATTTGTGAAGATATTGTCTCAGTGGCTAAGGCAACTATTGATATGATCCAGGTCCACTATTCTGGAGGAGCTTATTACGTAATTTCCAAGTAAACAAAGTTTTGACTCTGCTTCTTTGAAACTTTTTTCAGTAATTTCATTGTGTTAAAGTAGTTTTCACTATACGAAAATCACAACATAAGAAAATACATTTGTGAACAAAAATTGTTTAGATTGTATAATTCGTGCTCTTAATATTATTACAATGGTACTAGTTTTGTTTACTTGCAAAAAGTTTTCCATTTATCTTTTGATTGATCTGATAATCTAATACTTTAATCAAAATAGCTCGATTAAACAACGTGACCGAGTGGCATAGTTTCTTTTATATCTAATAAAACGTTTCAAAAATGGCAACGTTGCCTCCAAAAAAGAACCCAACGCCCGTAGCTGGTATTGATTGGGGGGTTGGCGGAGGAGCGCCTGCCTGACTCCACACGCGATCTAGATGCATGGACAGACATAAGGGGACATCGGCCGATGATGGTGCCTTGCTTACCGGCTCTATCACCTGCCCACTTCCCGCACCACCTGCTGGCGTTGCCGGATATTCATCAGATGGGCGGATTTCAAAAAACGCAACGACATTTGAACCTTTCAATTATTACAATTATTATTATATTCATCACGGCATATGAATTTATACAAGAACTCAAGCATAATTTATTTTTCAATTATTTTATTATAATACATAACCACCGTTTGTAAAATTAGGTTTTTTAATATTAATTCTTAAGCTCGCAAAAATTTGCAATCTCGGTTACTAAATGGCCCGTAATATTCGTTTCGTAGCGTTGGGTGCCAAAACAGTCGTTTAATGACTTCAAGTAAATATTTTATTTAACCCTCTTCTTATTCTACAATCCTTATGAGGCGGAACCGAGTTTTAAAAGACATACTATCTCACCACACTAATAGATATATTAGATCAATTGACCTATGGTCGTTTCGGAAGTTAGACTTGCCGAAAGCTGCAAATATCAAACTCCAACTTTCTCGATCCATGGGAAGTCCCCAGGGACTTAAGGGACTGGCTCGATTTGCACAGTTTATATGTATCTGCTGATGTGCCGTTTTGACCTTCCTTGGTTTGGCGTTCACAAGGTCTCAGGAAATATTGTTTGAAAATGGAAAAAGCTTTTAAATGAATGTTATACACAAATATGGTTTTCTATATTAAATAGAAATAATCTAATATTACACGAAGTTATGGTAGTTAATAATACAAAAATAAATTAATCAAATTGGATCATGTGTTACATAAATAAGTGATAAAAAATATGGTGAAGCTGTTCTCTCCAAAGACGAGGCAAGTCCTGATCAAGATTTTCATATAAAAATATTCTCTATTTCAATCACATTTTAGGTCTCCTAGTAAAACTCGTTTAATATCAATTCAGTTATATCTCCTATTCCCGGACTGTTCCTTTAAGATCAACAAATTAGGAGAGAATGAGGAACAATAAAAATTCCAGATGGATAACACATTTACACGTTTTCCCATTTTGCTCTCGGCGACCGGCACGAAAATCTTATCAGTTTTTTTTTTGGTTGTATATGGATCGATCATCATCATAGTGAGACAGATTGTAGTCATCACTGGAAAATTTCGGTGAGCACGTCATGTCGTTTGAGGTCAACAAGCGGACTTGATACTATAAATAATGCCTTTTTTTATAGGTTCAGAGAAAAAATAGCTTTTATAGGTTAACTGACAGACAAGCAACTATATATTATAAGTAATAAAAGTGATAAAAAACGGCTATTACTTCAAAAGTAATTTTTTTAAATCATATATCTTAAAATATATAAAATCGAATGCTTTGATTAATTTACACGCTTTTATTTAAACCTCTCTGCTATTTCGGACAAAGGGTAACGGATATAATACGAACGCGTTTAATATGATTCATTTCAAAGGCAAAGTTACTGTTGGAATTTGGATTCATTACAATTTTGATTAGTTCGTAAATTTAAATCCAGATGCTTTTGAGGTTTACTGAAATCAGTTTTCCATTATAGAATATCGCCCCAAAACTTTTCTTTTGTTGATAATGTCATTTGATTTTATATTCGTAAACTTAAATTCGACTACAATTAATAAAATGTTTTAAAAAATGAATAGAATAATGAGTTATTAAATTTTAGAAGCGTTGTATTTCTTGAGTGTCATTGCTAGAAAATATGTAATACAATTTTATTTTTCCTTTCATTTCATAAAAACCAACTTTTTGTAATATATTGAGTGTTCTTAAAAATGACCACACTTAATTGAAGGAACTTTACACCTGTTCAGTTTTTTATTTTTAGTTATAAATATAATTAAGGAACTTACCTCTCTTATTTCTTTGATCTTTTGACCTCCTTTTCCAATTACGCATCCAGCTTGACTTTGGTGGATCATCATTCGAAGATCCAATTCATTTCCGTTTATACCTGCACCGTTCTAAAATAAATGAAAAAATGTACAACCAGAAAAGTATTACATACAATTTAAATTCATTTTAAAAAACACGTAAAGTTAGCTACAGACAAGAGAACGAAAAAATATGTATCTTGCGGGCATAACTTTATTAAAAAATTTAATGAACACGTAAATTAATTAGGATTAAAAATTAAATTAGTTTATTTTTCCATGCATGAAAATTGAAAAAGGTTTACTTTTTAATTAGAAATCCTTTAAATTGCTATATGTTGTAAATGAATATTATACTATGAACAGTTCAGTTAATATTATATAGAATTAATTACTGAATTTAAACTCAAGATAGCGAAAAAATAAACAAATGCTGAAAACTGAACAAAAATTAACTACATTAAATAACATGAATTTATACATTTTTTTGAAATGAAATGCTATTTGAAAGAAAATGACATAGTTTTCCAACAAATTTTCATTTATAGTCTGACTTAAGGACCGTATTATTCTCAAATCGTTTTTTTAATAAAGCAATTTTATCGATCTTAGTACAAAAACAAAAAACAAATAGAGCATCGCATTTTTAATATAGTTTTATTCAGAACACATTTGTATATATCATTTTCCCTTTCTAAATAAATTTTAATTTTATAAAAAAAACCTATGCAGAAAAATGGAATGTTTATTATTTAACTGAAGAATAAAGTGGCACCTATCATGTATTAATTAACCCAAACGTGCTAAAGAACTACTACGAAATTCAAAGTTTTACTTTATCAAGCCTGGCAAACTTGTTTTTGATAGTGTTATTATTTCTGTAAACGATTTGCTGATGACTTGAAAAAGACAGGAATATGAGCTAAATGAACAAGTAAACATTATTCTAGAGGTAGCGATCTTTATTTCTTCCAATTGAATAATTTAAATAAAACATTTTTTAAATACCGAATTGCTTATTATATTCGTAGGTTATTATTAAGTATTCGTTTAAAATAAATTCCACAATTCTCAAATATACATGATCCTTAGAACAATGCAACTTAAATATGATATGGAATTATTATAAAAATAAATTGCTCCCATCCGAAATGTAATAGGTACAAGATTACTTCGTTACAAATTGCCATGACAACTTTCAAAGATCCGGAAAACAAACAGAAGCGTATTTGAAATTTTTATCAAATCAATAAGTATAAAAAAATATAGGTGCAAGATAGAAAGGAAAATATTAATACAAAAAAATGGTTAATTAGTTCTTGTATATCGCGTATATATAATAAAATTATGTTAAAATAAAATACGGGTGATATAAAAAGTGATTTACTCAAATTCTTGTATTGTTGTGAGTTATAAGAACGCACGGTATTTTCTATATTAAAATTTCCATATGAATGTTGTTTCTTACAGCAAAAAACTAAAATAGAAATAACTACAAATATATCAAAAACAAGGCACATAAAAAGCAACGAATACATTATAAATCTTTCGCAATCCTATTCTGTGATAAGTATATAAACGTACAAAGATGAGAAAGTTTGTAAAGTTTCTGATTTTCTCAAATGCCATTCAAGGAAATGATTTGGTTGTCGTGACGACCCTCCCAACGAATTCGTAGGAAATTAATTCAAATAAAGCACGAAATTAGAACTACATTAATCTTGTTTAAGTTTATTAAAGAATTCCTTTTCGTGGCCTCCAGCAAAACGGCCTAAAATGAGGAAAAATATTTTTTGAGGGTAATTTACAAAGGTTCATTAACAATAATGTAGTGAAAGCATTTGTTCAGAAATATTTATCTCTAACCTGTAACGTAGATAAATTTAAATTTATGTGGTAGGCTATTTTAGATGAGAATTTTTACTGAAAATATGTAAAATGTAAAAATAAGGTCATTGAACAGAACTTTAAGACTATTAAATAAACATAATAATGCTATAAAGAAAGAATATTAGAAATTTTGAGTCAGTGGAAATGAAAAACAACACGTTACGAAACAATTCAAAAAGGAATATGCGTTGTGCAATCCATTTCTGCAATGCATTTTTTCCCGACAAGACACTCAGATTGATTAAATATCGATTTGCTCAAGTACCTTTCTCTGAGGGTAATAAATTTTTGAAATCAGTTGCTTACTTCCGGCACTGTCAGAAAGTCGTTAAACCGGAAATTAAGATTGGTCTCCATGGCTTCCTTGCCTTCAGACCATCTCAAGACTAAGCCATTTACAATTTCAAAGCTTTTGTTTAAGAAATATATTTTGTACCTAAATGTTGTAAAACATTTTTACATTATTTATTGTAAAAAAATGGCATTTATACCACCAGAGCTTCTTAAAACTTCTCCTCAATTGACAACATTATTTTAGAAGAAGAGGTGCTTAGGATGGCAATGTGTACTTTGGTATGCAAAAAGAAGAAATGTGTCAAAACTCGTTTAACCTTGTTTAATAGCGCAAAACGAATTAAAGTACAATCGTTAGAAAAAATGAAGAAATCAGAGTTAATGACAAAAGTTTGTGTCATCGTATAAGTAGAAAGGACAAAATCTGTTGTTGCTTTTATATGAAAATATTCTAATATATTCGCTGGAAAGTTTTTAATAATTGCTGCATTAGTTTTTGTTAATTTTTTACTGTTTCAGTGAAAGTAGCAGAGTATCCCAGAGCCGAACTTTTGTAACCTAATTTCAGCGAGGTTTTTAAACAGTCCAAATATGCGTCACAGGATTGCTAGCCGTTTCAAAATTTCAAAAATAATATCATGGGAGCTAGTTTGAACAGATGAAAACTGAAGGTAAATCTGTTGCCTGATTATTAACGCTGATCTCCATGTGTTCCACACACGCCGTATGTATAATTCCTTTTTCTCCTCGTAACAAACTTCAAGAGATTTTAAATAAATGTATTTATGTATTTCACAAAATCGTTTTAGTTCATTTCCATTGCAATTTTAAATTGCAAACTCAAAAATACTTCCATCATTTGAAGGCAATTATCTTTACCTTTTCGCTTATGATGTTACGTCTATTAATTTAGAAAGCATAAAACGCGATTTTCCATTTGCTCACTGATTCGATGTTTCATCAACATAATTTGAAAGCGAATAAGACGTAAAAGTAGGAACGCTAATTTCTTTGATCATTTTTCCTTTAATTTGTAGATATAAAATATATTTGAGGTATTATGAGAAATAGATACGGCAGTAGAATTAACTGAAAATGGGGATTTTCATACGCCGTTATTAATTATAAATACGAAGGAATGCATTAGTTTCAATCTACTGTAGAGTGAATATCAATAAATATTTGAAGGAATAGATAGATTTATCTAAAACAAATTAAAAAACAACAATCCCTTGAATATCTAAATTCGTCTCATAAATAGCCTTCCGGTTCGCTAAATGAAAATATTGACGAATAGTTCGTGTATTAATATGAATATCTTAACGTTTATGAATATAAAAATGGCTGCCATATTGTTTATTGTTTAGTTCATAAGATAATGGTTTAAATAATAAAATTTGTTAAAACTCACCTCTTCTAAGTTGGGCACTACATCGCTGACAATGTTGCAGACAGAGTCCATGTCGGAAGATAGTGTTAAGAGCCTGTAAACAGAATTTAGTTTAATCTCGGTCAAACAGAATCTTTGAAAAGTTTGGAAAACTTCTGATCTCTGTGAGCAAGGATCGCTTGGGTAGTTGGAAAAGTAAAAGACGTTCCAAGTAATTATGTCAGTAATTTAAGATAATGCGAACAGAGTAGAAAATTAATCTGTAGATTATTTATATTTTTTTAATATCAAAGGTAGTAAAAACTTAAGTCAATTATAAGAAATTTAATATGATAGTAATTTATGCTCATAATCATATAATAATGATTTCGAAAAAATCGGCTTATTAAATATATTAAACAGATGAATGTTCAAATTTGTTAATTTTTAAACATGGTCAAATAAACAGGAATACAGTCCTGTTCTTAATATTTTATTTTATTTCGCCATGGAAGAATATCAGGTAATAAACAAATCTTGTGCAGTCGTGTTTGATTGAAATATGTTTTGGACCCCTGGCGTACAATAGGGTGGATTTTTCCAACAGATGCAGAATGCGAATTTGAATTTTTTTAAAATGTAATCTACGGGTTGAACGTTTTATTAACAAAAAATCCGATCCTGATATTAAATTCAAGTAAAATGTAAACGAAATAGTACGTAAATTAGCAAATCATATTTGACTTCAATATGTGGATGTCCTCAAGCATTTCTATGTCACTTATCACCCAGCGAAGTTTGTGGTTTTATTTGAAAAATATCCTGTATAAGGCGTTTGGAAGAAAAAAAGCAGATTCTGTTTCGAGTGCCATAGACAATCAAACTCCACGAACTAATGTTCCTGGACGTCTACAATGCCACTTAAGTGTTGAGTAATTATTTCTAAAGTAAATGTAAAAATGTAAAACTAAAAGTTTGGCATATTTTTAAGGTAAATCTTCACTCTCGAATTCAGTTCCAGTTCGATTGTAATTTAATAGAAATAAAAAGGTAGTACATAAAAAATGTTTGTTTAAAATTTAAGTACACTGATTTACTTTTCTTCTTTTTGAAAAGCAATTTTTTATAGAACAACAGTGTACTTAACCATTATATGTATAGTAAGTTAAGATGGTGGAAGATAATCGAGTTTCAATTATATTCAAGAAAATAATAAATCTTGTAAGTATGAAAATGCCTAGTAGGTATATTAAAAAAACTGGATCTGTATTGTAATTGAATATAAGGTAAAGGAAGAAATTAAAATTTTTAGCTTCGATGAGTGACAGTTATTTTAACAGATTGTAGAACATAAAGTATAACATCGGTAAGGATTCACAGAGTAACATTTTTAATACATCACGGAAGGGATGCAGTAACTAGACATATCGTTTTAAGATTATATTTAAATAGAAAACGACGAAATAAGTACTTCGACTAACTGGTCCATTTCTGAATATTTAAAAATAATGAGTTATTCTCATTTCAGTTCAAATGAACAATTACTGAAGTAGAAAAGAATCTTACAATTTTATTTATTAAAACTTCTTAAGAGCTTATTTAGATACTCTGGAACGTTAACAAATTGATAAATTTCTTCTAAACCACCATATTATAAGAAGATTTTTCTTTCATACTAAACAAAGGAAAATATTTTAGGTGATAAGAATTATCATATTTTGTGGATGTGCTCTTATTTTTTAAATAAAAAAATCTTTGTGTATTTAGCATGTTACAGAACATTTTCAGAAATTTTATAAATAAAGAGATTGAGTTAAGGCTTGCATAAAATAGATAAAAAGTAGTTGAAAATAAAGTAGTATTCATACTAATTAATGGAAAAAGTATTAAATACATTCCCTATGATGGACTAAGAAGGAATAATATAGGGGATGTTTCTATCAAATACGAATATCGGAAACGACCAGAGATACAACGCTGGTTAAATGAAACAAAATATAATAAATATGGACCTGGAGATTTCTTTACTAACGTATTTTTTTACTAAAAAGAACTATCTTTGATTTTGATTCAAGTGTTTCAGATATAGTTCACCATCAACACAACTCACGGTATAAATTTTAGCCGTGCCTATTGATATTGTGATACTAACGGATTTATAACTTATTTGTGGGTTGTATATTGTAAAATACGATAATTTGTATATAAATTCAGTAATCCCTTGACTATACCTAAAATTGTTTTTTCTTCTCCGTAACTATGACGGAGGTAGCCAAAACAACGATTGTTTAAGAATTATTTCCACACGGCGTAATTGATTAAATTTGGAAGCTGTAACTTACAACAAGTTCTTTCTAACAAAAATATATTCCCAATTGTATATATGTATTTTCAAAAATAAAGCTTTCAGGCGGAAAAAAAAACAAAAACAGCCATTTGTTAAGAACGGCAAGAGGTATTATAATATTTTTGCTTTCCATAGTACCTTAAGTAATTTTTATTTTATTTAACCATCCTTGTATCTTTTCTTCCCGATATCTCATTGTTAATATAAGATAAAAAAATCACCCTATATAGAAATGTTAGTAATCTTTAGTAAACCTGGAAACATTAGCACAAGAGTTTAAAATTGACAGGTGATATAAACGTTTCTTGTCAATTTCTTTATTAGTCGCTCAATTTGAAATAAAAAAATTTAAAAACAAAGTAATGTAAAAATAAAAATAAAGTACTAATATATCAAATCGAGTGACTTGTAAATAAATTCGTACAATGTAATTGCCTATGAATTGCCATTATAAATATTTCTGAAGACTTTTAAAATTGGAAACAGGCCTTTTGAGGACATCTTTTTAAGTGAATAAAAAAATAAGTAATAAGAACTAAAATCAATTAACATAAAAAATATGACCAGGCTCAAAATACGTAAGTAAATGTACTTACAATTCAATGCCTAAATTAATCATCATGCGTGAGTGTTTGAAATAAAAAATAAAAGAACATTACTATTAAAAATATAAGAACCTTGCAAATCACCAGTCCAAAAATTCTATTTCCATTTCAGTTCTTAAGAAATTTTCTTTGGAATTCCTAGAAAATTACCCTGTAGAATTTTAAGCATGGTTATGGGAACCTAAAATGCCACCTAGCGGACAATCCGGCATTATACTGGTTGCACCACTGTCTTAATATTATGGGACATTAAAAAATAAATAAACAAATGTTGATTAGTCCATGGACACTGGTGACCAAGGGCGTAAAGGTGATAGCTGCATTGTACCAAATACATTTATAATTGGTGCTTTTACGTACAGTGTAAAAATATGTTCCATCATTTTATAAACAAAAATAAGTTTAAAAGCGAGTAATTAACTAGTTTCCCCATAATAATTTAAAATAAAGTTTCCCGATTTATTACAAATAACTAAGAGAAATGTGTATTATAATTGTTTTTTGTACGTATTTTATTTGTTTCATGCATATTTTCTTTAATATCCAAAATATATATAACAAATAAAATAAACTAAAATCTTAATGTTGACACCAAATTGTTATTTCAGGCGACAAATCATTATAATAAAAAAATCTAGTTATTGTTAGATTCTTTGTTTACAACTACAATTTTTAAAACTCAGATTCAAATTCCATAGCATATTATTAATAGAATTCTAACAATAACCATATTCCCTAAATTTACTAGCCAAAAATGTAATTACTACATTTTCTATTATCACAAATTATTGTTCTCGTCGTAAGAAAAATATTAATTAAATTTGACGATTGGTTTCTTTGGCCTACCTGAATATTTCAGTAAATTCTGTCCTCATTATTCAGAAAAGGTATAAACAAAGAACTTTTGTTGGTATTGAAAATTATGAAAACAATGTCTATGAAATGGAAAAGTAAAGTGGCCCATCAACGTCCACAATAACGTTAATTGCTTTAACAATGATAACTACTTTAGATTTTTCTATAAAACCATAATTCTGACAAAATAAAACACTTGCTATATGAATAGTCATTGTGATTCTATTTTTTTCTAGACAAGTACTTCTGTTTTTTAGGCCAGACACAACAAAAAGAAGAAGGCAAACTGCCTTTTAACAAAGTAAAAATTTCAACCTAGTATAATCGCATTGAATTATGCAGGCAACATTAAACAAACAATTAATTTCAAAAATTTCCGATACCTGAAATATCGCTGGAAAGAGAATGAAGATGTGTAAAATTTGCAAATTAATAAAAACTGAAGAAAACATTTAAATATAAAATAAATTATTGCTCGTTTTAGTATTCATATTTACACAGGGTATCTGTCTGTATTTTTTTTTATTATAATTTTTAAAATGTGCTCTCAAACTTAATGAAACCTCGCTGTATCATTATATCATCAAGCAGAGAATTATATTTGTGGACGTGTAAGTAACCATATTGGTATTGCTAAAAGTCATCAATGGATTTGGTCCACTGTTTAAAAAATGTTTGCAGTGTAGTGCAAAATTCTATATTTCTCCAAAACCACCAATTTTATTGTATTAAATAAAAATCTTTTTTACGAAAATATTAGAAAAATCTTGACAATATTTTAGAGCTCGATAATACATCACTGTAAAAATTCTGGACTTTCTTTAACTGATGGACCAAGTCTATACAAAGCCAAACATATTTGTGTGAAGTTTATGAAGTACTGACATTATTTTGACTCCACGTACTCACCACAAACTTTTTTAACGTGTTTCTTTTGTACGTAATATGAAAATATTAAGCATTTTTTAGTACAATGAAATATTATGAAATGATTTTCTAAGAAACTATACATTTTCAAACCGCAGTCCTGTTTTATAACAACCTATTTTCAAAATGATAGAACATAGTATACCCAGGTTAAAAGTGTTTAAAGAAAGTAACAAACACAACAATTCAACAATAAAAAACAGCAGCGTCGTTATGCAGTGCAACCAGGGCCGGGGTGAGCACAACTAAAAAAAGATTTTTATTAAGTCTTTACCGTTCGGGGCCCGGGCAATCAGGGACAGTTATGGATGCTTTGTACTGTTGGTCGATGGTTGTAGTTCACGGCAATGGCAATTGGCAACAAAATGGCAGAATCAGTCGGAGTTGGACACAGGGTGGACATCATGGCCGGGGACAGAAGACATTAGTTAACTTATATTGATTGAGTGCTTCAAATGGAAATTACCGCCATCTATAGACTGAGCCAGAATGATAAATGTTTAATTTACACACATTACTTTATTTTCTATTAGTATCAATTTACTTTCGAAAGCATCCTTCATGAAACTATTTTAAAGATCATATGTTTTTCTAATTTCAATGTATACATACATATATACATATATTGGAAACAAAATGTGTATATTAGGTAATAAGAATTTTAAGTTATCTACGATTCTGGCTCATACTATACATTCGACAACTCACGTAAACCTTCCTCTTGCATTTGTATAGTGGCCTCTTCTTTTAGGGGTACTAGATCTTATCATGAGTCTTCAGGGTCTGCAGGGTTTTTTTTTAATAAACGGTTTACGTGTGAAATGTCAAATAAAATATAGCGGTCATTCCCAGAAGCACTCGAGAGCTGGAATAAATACAGGGCGAGTACTGGGCAACAGTACTCCATGGGTTTTCTTAAATCTAAGGGCCTGTTAAGAGAAAGGGTCTTTAACTTATTAGTACAGAAATTAATAAATATAATTTTTAACTGCAGAGGATGTTAAAAAATATTGAAAGTCCTTAAATAATGGCTTAATTAGCCTAACTAATTATTAAAAGTACGATACGGAATAATCAGATATCGGTATAAAGGAAGAATTTCAATATTTTTAAATGTGTTTAAATAATATCTCTGCAAATAACGTAAACACAGACATTTCAACAACTAACGGAGCAGCCAAAAATGAATTTGAATTTTAACCCCATATGACCAGCATAAAATACATCAATTTTAAATTTAGTTAAAACTGTTAAAAACAAACAATAATTGATTACTAATTTGTGAAGTAGATACTAATTCGCAAGCACCAATGACGGTAGTTAAAACTTTCGAGAGTTACTTATTAATATTCAAACTTTTATTATTATAGAAATAGACTTCAACGATTGATTTAGTTTAACCTTTAAAACATGGTAATGTGAAATTTATCTTATTTTCTTTTTAAACATGAATAAAAATTCATTTGATTGGAGGTTCTTTTAGATTACTTACAAATATTTAATTCCTGGTTAATACTTAATTTTATAGGGGTTAAATATTATAAATTTGTGATGATCTATGGTAAAAGTTAAAATAGAAATCAAATACCACGATTAGTTAGCTGTGCTGTCAATATGTTAGATTGGTCTGATTAAAGCGTTTTGGTTCAGCGGATAAATTTATGAAATATACAATGCAATTATTTTATAATGAAAATTTTGTACGGAATGATTGCTCTACAAAAAAATAGCGATACCTGAAACAAAAAAATTTTTTTTTTAATATTAATTTGTATCATTGTATAATTTTAATCATTTGTGCAACAAAGAAATCGTTCGTTTATATAAATTTATAGACGATTAATAGATTTTCGATTAAAATAAAACAAATCGCATCTCAATATAAAAAACACGTTTTTGAATTTAAAACATAACCTTTCAAATAAATTTGATTGAAATGAGATTCAAAATATTTAGTTTATTCACTGAACCATTTTTAGAGAGCTCATTTCAGGTTGATATTACAAAAAAGCAATCATTTTTACCATCAAAAATACTGACCTGACTTCTCAACTTGGTGATGTTTGCTCCACCCTTACCAATTATTGAACCAGCGACCTGAAAGTAATAGACATTTTCTATATAAAGAGACACATCTGTGACAAACAACCTTTGAAAGCAGAATTTGAAATCCTGCCTTATTCCGAATATTTACTTAGAAGTTGTTTAAATACAATAAACAATATCAATAGGGTCTCGTTGTGCGACTGATATACCGAATAGTATCTACAGAAAGCTGAAAGAGTATCAGAAAAATTTGTTCGATATTGAATGAGATGAAAATATATTATACTGATAGGGGTATTTATCCTGCCACCTTCTACGTCACTGACAAAAAATTGTATGAAAATATAGAATTTAATAGTCTTTGGTGCTTTGGCACCTTGATAAAAATACTAGTGTACATATTTATGAGGAAATATTTTGGTTAAGTATTTTAAAATAGGTAGACGCACATAAACACACTAAATTATTTTAAAAGGTATTTGCACTACAAGAAAACGAAGGGAATGGCATGTATAAACATAGCAGATTAATTATTAATCAAGTATTCCTATTTGTATAGCTGCAAACTAATAAAATATACAACAAAAGATAAAGTTCCGGGTCACTTTGGATTAAAAAAACTTAAATATGACATGGTTTTGTTCAAATCGAATAAATGAATTTGTACTGTAGAAGAGCATCTACTACCGTTGCAAACAGAGTTTAATCAAGGGTCCTTTGTTATCTTCAGTCTCAGATTCCAATCGAGCTTCAATAGAAATTTAAACGGAACTACTATTGTGGTTATATCACAAAAAGCTTTGATTTTCAAAGTGAATTTACAAAATAGAAGTAGATCTGAAACGGTTTTTTTTATTAATGAATACTTACCTAATAGTAATCGGTCTAAATGGATTAGCAAAATTACAGTTCATTATTATTAATCCTTTGATTTAAAAAGTATTTTAATAACAATGTTTGCAACAAGAGATAAAGTCAGTTTAACGTTGCATTATCGGGACAATTTTTGAGAATTTATAACACTAAGATTAGTTTTTTCATAAATTCCGCTAAGAAACCATTGAGTGATTTACAAAATTGGTTATAATTTATTATCTCGAATAATTTTATATTTTAGTTATCATCAAAAAACAATATAGAAACAAATATCCAGCGGAGAGAAGTGCCCTAACGATTGTTTTATCATGTGACGAATTTTTGAGAATTACAATCAAGCATTTTTTGTTGTAACTCCCTTATAAGTAGATATATATCAAATATATCAAAAGGCACAATATATATATATATATATCAATATAAACAGGTTTTTATATTATTTTTTGAAAATAATTGATGTGAATAAGTTATTGAGGTTAATGGATATACACATTTTATTAACAACCTGTAGCGCCGGAAAAATTTACGGCAAAATTAACCATTCCATGTATGCTTTCTCAAAAAAAAGTCCCGACGATGCGACAACAAATTTGATTTTTCCTGTAAAAGTGTCTATTGGATTACTCTGCACACGGCAACGAACAACTTTATCGAATCAACTCCAAAAAGGAATTTACATGAAACGGAATCAATAAAATTTCACTTATGTTAGGAGTTAAAAAAAAATAAAGCGATATTGCAAATGGCGTGGTAGGTAATAAGGGAAATGTACCTTTTTTTTTATTAAATCTCCAGAAAAGATTTTTGCCATTTGTCGTTGGAAACCTGCAAATGAAATTTCGTGTCTCTGGGACGTTACCTGAACTGATTCACGACATATTCTTGCAGTTTCCCGATAAAAATGTTGATTTCCCCAAAGAGGGTCACGCGACTTGAATTTTGAACAGAAAAGGGGTAAAAAATAACCAGGATTGGGTCCTTAAAATTCGGTGAAAAGTGTATCATTTATATCTAAAAAAAGGCAAGTGAAGATTATAATTGGGAAAAAATAAGCTTCAAGGCTTATCTTTAAATGTAATTGAGAATCAAATAAATCACTAGATAATTATATTAATCCATTTTCAAATGTTCTTTGTACAATTTAAATATTAGATATGTATCTACGTTATCTTGCTTGCAAATTGCCTTTAAACATTTTTTATTATTACTAAATGTTATCACTATTTATTTGCAGTTAAACGCTAATAAAATGGTTTTATAAATATTCAAATTTGATAGTTAATTCTACCAATAGTATTCATATACTCCTAAAGACGGTCCGGGAGGGTGAAAAATAATGAAAAGTGCAGTTGATTCGATATTATTTATGGAGCTGACGACATGACGCTCGGGAATACGAGGCGACACGCAATCGAACATTTCTGGAACTATATTAAAGTGTGTTTTTGACGACGCAAGGACTAATGAGATGCATTCCCAATGCGATTGCCGAGAATCATCCAATTCATAAATTTAATGAAAGGTGACGAAAACTTATAGACCAAATCTTTTATACTAATTTTAATGCGAGTTATTATTAGTTACAAGCAAATTAAAAATCAATTTTTGTTGTTGTCATATATTACTTTCTTAAAAATAAAATGTCTCCCAAATCAATATTTTGTATAGTGTTTATTACAACATACACTGCTCAAACCAAAAAGGTGCCTCTTATAAGAAAGTTGGTATATTTTAACCAAATCATTTAATTAAAGGCATTTTGCTATAATTATAATATTTATGTTATTTCGCTGTAAAACTTGTTGTGGAAAAGAATAAAAAGTGATAAATTCCATTTATAAAGTTAATAATAGCGACGATGAAAAATGTTTTAAAAATAAAATTAATAGTATGCATGAGCTCTTCTATACAAATTCGAGACATGCTAGAAATTACATTTCAATTATTTGTTGGTCTAGCTATTTCCAAGTATCCACGAGGAGAACATTCTCAACATGTTGTAGGTTTCTTAATAGCTAACGATTCATCAAGTGTTTTCCAAGTGTGTTCAAAATGTGTAGTATTTTGGACAACCAGTCTCGCATTATCCTGCTGAAGGATACATAATTTCGTTTATGTATATTTGCGTCGTCAACGATCCATTTTGAACAACTACAAAATCAATACAGCCATTTGTCAAGTTATCCCACCCTCAACCATAATTGAACCACCTCCAAATGCACGCCTTTTCGGAAGTGGGCAATCTAAATAGCGCTCACTCACCCTTTTGTCTCCAGATTCTAACAGGCTCAGCAATATAATTTCAGGAATGGATTTACCATGTGCTCAAAAGGGGTAATCTAGCTGACCTTGTATTCATCCTGCGTTCCTAAAGCCGATAACGTAAGTTTGAGTACTTAGTCTTGTACCAGATTCTACCAATTAATTATGTAGTGCAGTATTTCGACGTTGGCTGACGACCCAAAGTCCTAGAGGTACATCTTCTCAAGCTGTGGTCGCCCTTCGAGGGCGCAACTAATGTATCGTTTAACAATTCCATAAATTTCGTTTCTTATCCAAGCTCTATTTATCACTGAACGACCAAGATTTGACCTAACAATTTGAATCTCCGTGAGAAAAATTCTACGACTTGGTGGCCTTTTAAGTACATCAATTCCCATCGTTAATTATTAAAAACTTTTAAGTGAATATCGACAGAAATTCAAAAACCGAATAAATGTATGATTCCCAATGTATGATGTTTTTTTTCCATGAAGTAGAAGATAAATGACGATAAGAATATGAGTATATTTTTAATTTTCTTCTTAATACGGTATAGAAATCATACTGCATTAAGTAACTGGTTTCTTTTTTGTTTTGATCTGTGTGTTTATCTTTAATGCCCTATTGACATTGGGTTATATACCTGAACAGTGCAAACTAACACAAGAATCAAAATCAAGTAAACCTTTAGAGACAAAAAAAACATCATATAAAGCCTATTCACATCTTACTAATTTTATCCAAAATACATCTAAGAATATTGCATCGTACTTTGATAAAGTAAATTATTATCCTTGATCTTCGGTTTGGCTTCTCAATGGAACAATCATCCAATCAAGGATAATCAATATTTATCGATAAAGAACTTGAAGTTAAAGTAAATATTATATGCTCAGGAGTTTTTGATTTTTGATAATGTTTTGAAAGTTTGTATTATAAACAAAAAAAAAACTGCTGCCTTAACATTTTTATGAATTACTTGAGTCGTATTTGTTTTTCGTTAAATATCAAGAAGCATCCTCTACAGTACATTGTTAAAGCAGGAGTGCTACAAGGTAGTACGTTGGGACCCATTTTATACCTTCTATTTACAGAAAGCAACTACTGGAACATGTACACTCCTTATTGCTTCTCAACTTTTGTCAACGTGCAACGTAATATAATTTAAAATTGGTTGACAGAATGGAAATTACGCGCAAATGAAATATGTAACATTTACCACTACAAATTATCGAATCTTGTACTTACTTTGCTAGGAATAAGTAAACGGACTTCTTCATCTCCTCTGCGAGAACGTTTTTGCGGGGACCCCATGTCACCGTCAGCTCCTCGCTTCATGGCTAATCTGCCTGAAACAAGAAAAAAAAAACAATTACATATAATTTAGCGATTTGAAAGAGACTTATTTATTTAAATAATTTCATTCTTCAAATCACTCCATTTATTTTGTGTAAATTTGTATAATAAATTTGGTTGTACGTGCTAGAGTTTCGCTAATAATTCAATTGTAAATCCTTTTATTTTTCTTAAACATTACCTACAAATGGAAATGTGGTTCATTTTTGAAACAAGCTTATCCTCTCTCTAACCAGTAGCAGTCATTATGTCACAATCTGGACTAAATTTCGCGAGGTAATCACAAACATTTCCGATAAATCTAATCATCTTACTTTGAAAGATTACTTTCGAAAGTTGCAAAAGTTTATATCTACGACACTGTAATCCATTAGGATTATTAGCCCTCTACACCTATATAGTAGGACCTAAGTTACATATCGTTACTCACAAACAGACCGGCCATTTATATTAGTCATTGTTGAGAAATTCGGACATTAAACTGACAATGATATGATACAATGGAAGGAAGTTGTAGATGTGATTGTTCTCTTGTATAGATACTCCACTCTAATATCAGGCATCAAGTATGTCAAAAGTGGAAAGTTTCTCTGCAAATGAAAATTGACTTTGTCGGTAAAATATTTAGGAGACGCTGGGTGAAAAGAATGGAATAAATGGAACAGTAATTCGGTTTTTATGTTCAATATTTGCAGAAACGTTCTTCATGTTTTTTTCCAGAAATATTTGAAATATTCTTAATCAGGGAAATAAATATGAATAAGTAGAATGTCTAAGTAATAATTATACTTTATACAATTTTAAAAATATTTTTCCAACACAACTCCTTCCTTCTCTTACGAAATTGTTTGAATCAAGTTCAACAGAAATTATATTATAAAAGATGACGTTGACAAATAAAATGACGTAAATGAAATTTTCGACACAAAATCTTTTCGTTCAAACAAAAATATGTAGGCATATTTTTCAGTAAATATGTCTATCCAAATATAGGATGTAGAATTGCTTAAATGAATGTAATTTAAATATTTACAAAAAAGCTTTTTTGAAGCATTGATGAATTCCGCTTCAATCTATATATATATATATATATATATATATATATATATATCAAAAATTATTTTTTTAAACGACTTATATATATTATTGATGAATTTTTATAAGAATAATATACCTTTAAATAACATTTTGCATATAAATAATCCCAAATAACAAAAAAGTGAATGGTCTTTTGTTACATTAACTAAACTTAAAAATAATCACAAACACTTTTCAAAACTATCAATTTTTCACTTAGAATTATAATACATGAGATTACTTCTTGAACAAAATTCTTGTTTCACACTCTAGGTAAGTATGCACGCAACTAAAGTAGCCGCGAGTCTAAACAAACAATTTCTAAGTATTGGACTCTCCTAGATTACCACTACGCAAATCTGAAGTTGGTCTTACAATAAGAAACAATAGCGTACATGCGACTTATTTTATTTTACTTTGCGAGAAATTGCTCGCAGGGAAGTTTTTATACTATGGATTTGATTTTTCCAATTGCACGTTCAGAATTATATAGAATCTACACAATAATAATAATAATAATATTAAGATTTGCCTTTTCTTACTTTGATTTCCCGAGTAATTTAACTCATTTACAATGTTATCCTGCTATTTATTCCGAAAATTCCCCAAATTAGTTTATTGTCATTATTTTTATTATTATTTTTATTTATTTATTTCCTTACCTACTTTTCTTACGGCGTAAGTTAGGTATACATTATTATAAGATTAAATAATCTATTGATCGTTCTCTATATTTTTAAATTTTGGTTTTAGTTTTGACTGTAAATTTCCTCATAAGTTTTTCCCTTTTAGCTCTTCTTTCATTAGTTTAATCGTTACATCTATTTTTATTATTTCATTAATTTCTTTTGCTAACTCTTATACCTCTTTAATTTTGTATAACTGTTTAATTTTGTGGATTATTAATTTATGTTATTTGGCTGTACGTTAATCCTTGCTCCTTAATGTTACTACTGGTAATTTTCCTCTGTTCGTTATAGCTCCTGTTTCCTTTTTTAAAATTCTTATTTTTAAATTCCTCTATTTTTTCACACACAATGTGGTTCCATATTAGTTTAACTGCGAGTGTCCAAAACGCTGGCAGTTATAACACTGCGTCACTTTATTTTTCCTAGCATATGATTCCCACTTTATTTTTAAATTGTCTAGCTCTTTAATTTTATTTATATTATATTTCCTTTATATCGTCTTCTCTATTTACCTGGAGTAGATAGCTGTAATTTGACTATTTGGGTATTTGCCCTTCATAGGTAATTTTGCCTTATTCTCTAGCTGTTATTTAGTTTACTCCAGATCTAAATTTGGCATAGGTTTTAGCCCTGTTCTTTTATATTTATCTAGCTTATGGGTATATGTATAGAACTTAAGATTTTTACTTTTTAAATAGTTAATTAATGTTTCTTTTAAATCTCTCGTATCAACAAAAAGTTTTACGATATCTCTACTAAATTGTATGGTGAATTTTAATACGTCATTCACCTGTATTATAAAGTCCTTATGGTTTTTTGGTGTTCCATCCAGCACTGCTGGTGGTGATTTTATCTTTCGTTCCTCTTTTCTTTCTTCTAGTACATCTGCCTTGTCATTAAATTCCTCTAAAGTGTAATATTTATTTTTCGTTTCTAATTCAAAAGTATCAGCAGTTTTAGTCTTCTTTGGTTTTTTACTTTTTACTGGCTTTTTTCAATCTCCTTCACTCTCGCTTGTTCTAACTTCCATTGCCAGAGCTACTTCATCGCTCCACTTTTTGACCTTAATCTGCCCTAATACGTTTTATTAGGGGTTGTTGCTGTTAATGGTTTGAATCTAAATGTACTTAACCTATATGGATCCTTATGATCTTTAATACTCTCCTTTTCTTTTGTTATTTGTTGTTTTTCTTTCGAATCTTTCCTCACCTCGCCACTTGTTCTTTCTTCGCTTTCTTCCTCTGCTTCTTCTGCTATATTTATTCTTCTTTCTCGATACTTGTTTTCCTTCATTTCTTTACCCCTATAGCTCGCCATTTCAAAATTTTAGTTTTCCCCGAAAATTGGTATTTTCGAGTTCCACACAGACGTACACAAAAATCCTTACAAGCACACTATTTGTACTTAAAATATTGGTACAACACTGACGTTCTTAAAGCAAAAATAAATTCTATGGGTCTATAAACTAATTTTTATTTTCATTCAAAAAATGTAATTAGTAACAAATATGATTAATTATTGATTCGTTAACTGATGAAATCGTGCATATTATAACTTCTTATTCTTAATTCTATTTAATGATTGAATAATTTACAAATCGTTCTTGTTACTTCCTTTAAATCTCTTAAATAGATAATCAACATTTCTATTTTAGAAACTACAACAAAATTTTCTGTGATAAATATTTCAATTTAAAAACGATTGCCCAAAAAAGATTAACGCAAGATATATGTAATATGTAAATGTTTCAATATAATTAAAAAGTTTAACTAATTATAGCAACTATTTTAGGAAATAATTTAGTATTATTTCCATCAACATAAATTTCGATTTGGATTACAGATTGAATAAAATTATACCTTGTATAAATATTAAGTCTACGTTAATGATGTTTTTAATATATTTTATATATAAACTATTCAAACATTACAACTAACAATTAGCATTTATGCAGGTAACAATATACTTTGACATTGAAAAATGCTAAATTCCTCTGAAAATTATTACAAATAGTCAGGTATTAATATTTATGGGGAAGTTTACTAATACAAACCATATTTGATGTAAGACTTCAAAAACATTTACGTGGCGATAACAACACGATTATTAATAAGGATTTAATTTATTCTTCAAAAAAATAACTATAAATATTTAGGCAACCATTTGTAGATATTTTTTTAAACCCACAATAATTCAGAGATTGCAAGAATTGATTTACCATGATTTTTTATTGGTTGTGTACATTCTGGAAAACAAACAGTTTTCCAATTTGAAATATTTTTTATATTACCACCTAAAATATATAAAATTTGTCGTATTATAAGCAATAAAAAATTCAATTTCAATCAAAAATCATTTACGTCTTGACCATTATTATGAGCAATTTAAAATTTATTTGAAAGTAATTCCAATCATCCTATAGAAATAAAAGTTCAAGGAGTTTTTTGAGTAATGTGTAACCAAAAATTTCATAATTAAATAGAAATAGAAAAAATTTATCGGCTTCGACCTTTGAGGAATACTTTCAATAATTGAAGGCCATTAGCAATTAGCGTCTTATTAATCTTCTTGTTGATGATCTAACACATTACTAATACTAAATAGTATTAATAATTAAATAAATATCATAACCCAAAGACAAAATAACATATTTGCTTCATAACAAATGAAATATGTCAATGGTAACTAATTGGATATTTAAAATACTGCAGTTCGAAAGAAAAGTGTTATAAAATCATTAGTATGAGTGCCAAATACTAACAGGGGGTCAAAATAAATGCAAATGGGACATGCTTATATAATAATGCAATACGAACTGTAAACAGTAGTTTAAATAGTACAATTAACTGCTGAGAGGTTCAACCTCGGCTCTATCTGATGCCGCCATAGTGGTATTGTTTGGTGAGATATATTAAACTGTTTGCATGTAGTTCGTAGGCCAACTGAGTCTATTATTTGATTGAGGGTAATTTATATAAAAAAGATAATAAAACTATAATACAATACTTTCAGAAAATTCTGTAATACATTCATCTTCTTCAAAAGAAATATTTATTAATTGTATTATTACTTATCAATAATATTGTCAAATTCCGTGCGCTAACTTCAGAAATACACATGCAAAGTTGAATATAAAATTATTCCGGCTTTATGATTAATGTATCCATTCAACCTACGATAGTTGCTCTATCACCTGTTATATATTTCCTGGTGCCGTCAGAAGTTAAATTAAATAATAATATCTTTAAATTGTATAACTCCTTGAAATGATCAAATCGCGCCCATTGGACTCGTTTCTAGAGCAACACGCTCTCGATGTTGTCGCAATTAATATTTATGAGCTTGCGTAGGTTAAATTTCAGTAGTAAACTACAATTGACCTTGTCCTTGTATGCTAGATTACGCCTTCCGATATTTTTGACTTTTGTTACAGAAATTAAAGATCCAACGAAATAGCTACGAAATATTCTACGGATCATAAACATTCACAAACTATACAATGCTTATGACGAAAGTGAAAAAAAGAAACGTTACGCCACCATTTTTTATTTTTGTTATCATTGCTGCAGAGCTGTTTTAACTGTCGAAAATTCATATTTCTAAAAAACGATTTGTTTCTTATTTACAGAGTCTAAACGACCGTATACCGCTTTAGTAATGAGAAAAGTGTATAATTCCTCATTCCAGCAATTAACTTGTCCTTTTGTCACTACAAAGAAAAAGGCGAAACAGAAATCAAAGACTACTAAATCTTTTGCATTTCAGGTCGCCTGTTGAATAACTCAGTTTAAAGTTTCTAAACTAATGCAGTAAAACGAAAGATTTAAATTAAAACTTAGTTGGACATTTCATTCTACAATATTACCACAAAAGTAGTTTGCATACTGAACACCATATTTCGTTTTTGTAGCCTTGAAATATAAGCGTAGTGAATATAAGGAAAAACGATTTTTTTTAAATAGTTAAGAGAAATTCCAAAAAAATATTTTTAGGAAAATTTAGTTCGATGGATATCCGTTGTTGGAATCGCGCCAATTTTTGTATACATTTTTGAACTGAGATCTCTATAAACCAGAAATTTTGGTCTACTAAAACAGTAGCAGATTCTCTTTAAGCAGGTTCATCAGCTTTTACATTGCTTTGAATGAGCCAGTGCCGCACAACTTTTTTATGTGGGCTCTAAGGAGGTGATTTTCTTTAAGTAAAAATATACAGATTTAATTATAGCACGGCCGTTAGTTGATATGAAAATCCTAAGAAAGCACTGCAAAATTGAAGCTTTTTAATATGAAGCCCTTTTCTCCTTGTCCGTTTTAGTTTATTTTATTCCACTAGCTTGTCAAGTGTCAATTCAATGTGGTTTTTATAATATTTTTAGCTGTGGTGATTGGTTGAATAGAAGAGGAGATATCCATTTCTTAACTTTTATATGGTTTATTCCTTTTATTTGTTCCTTAATTAGTTTAATTAATAATCCGGACATTTGTGAAATTTCAGTTCAAAATATGTTTAATCCGATTTTTCTAACGGTGTTTTAATGTGCCTTAATAGTTTCCAATGCTTAATTTTTGCAAAAAATATTTAACGGGATTGTTATATTATTTCTATTCGAAAAAGAAGGGATTGTCAGAAGGTGTATCCAATTATCAGTTCATTTGTTCGGTTGAATTTTTAATATTTGTTACGTGGATGTTCGCTCTTTGCTCACTACGTTAGTCTCTTTTTCATTGTTTATCTAAGAAATTGAGAGATAAAACGAGTACATTCTTTAGTTTTCCTTCTGAGAAATGGATTGGTATCTATTTATCGTACCGTAACAGCCAATTTAAGTAACGAGCACTTTCTGGCCGGGAAATATGTTTAACAAGAAAGTATTAGTTATATTTTTATTTACAAATACTCCAATAGAAATTGAATTATTTTTATTTAGTATTGAAGAATTTGACAAAATATTTATAAATGTATATATGTATATACCTAAACCTGATATAACTGCTCTAATTAGACCAAAAAATTCCATCAAACAAGTCGAGTCAGTAATTTTTTTTGGAATACATCTATTAAATACTTGTATGTGGTCCAATCACATCAATGAAATCTGTAAAAAAATACCATCACAACGTTACTTATTGTATGAGTTGGGTAAAATAGTCGATAGGATGCTCTTACATTATCTTAATCCCGTTTTGAATTTATGTCTTATAGAATCATAGACATAGATATAGGATTTTTAGTACAAATACCGTTGCACGTCAGGAGTGACGTACCTCTTTCGTCATAGTACTGCCAACTAATTAAAATTTCCCTAACTAAGATAAATCATACGAAACATCACGAAAATTCACGAGGACTCATGAACGTAGTCACAGTACTAAAAAACCGAAAAAGTAATCGTAATTATTTTGATAATTTTAGAATTATTTCAATTATATTGGCTTATATACGTCTTATTCTTTATAATATAAAGTTTATAAATCATTATTATATGTTTAGTACTCAAAAAACCATAATTTACATGAAATAATTTTGAAATTTTCTACGCCCATGAGACTCGTATTTATGATAAAGAAATGACATTGTAACGATTGGCATGCCTTGATGCGACGTTGTCGAGTATTTAGATTGAAATATTTCAACGATTTCTGACGTCCGGCCGTCAACCAGTTGTGTGTTTTCACCACGTTTTCGGTAATTTTATAATATTGTCTTTATTTTTTGTATATTGTTCATATACGCTTCAATAAATTAATTTTTCATAATAATAAAGCTAAACAACATAACCTAACCTTACATTTTTGAAACTTCCTACATTCCTCGACAATTTAGACAAGCCGACAACACTGCAGGGTCGTGATCTCATAATTGATATATGACGTGCAACGGGATTTGTATTAAAAATTATTACCCAAAACATAAAAAATGTCGATAAGATATTATCAATGCTCAGGTTTACAATTTTTTAAATTATTAAATTAAAAAATCTGTGTGTTGAAACTAAAAAGATCGTCATGAAGAAATACTTTTGTAAGAATTTCTGCAAAATCTAGTTTTATAAAAAAGAGAGGAAATAGACAATTTAATAATAAGTAATGCGCGATTAAGTTCATCAAATAATGAGGTTCCTGCCTTCTAGTACTTTTAGATTATGATATCATGATGCGTGACGCCGGGTAAATATAACATTGGCCAATTATACTTCTGTGAAAAATGTTGGTCTAAATATGATCATAATATATTAAAATATAAGATAAATCATAGAAAGGAATAGAGACAAGCGTATAAATAAAAAAGTATACTTATGTATACTCATATGTTAATAAATCAATGAAATAATATAGATTCAAATGAGCAAAAATAAGTTTTTCTCAACCATACATAACTACGAATATTAAAACTGGTGATTCTATTTCTTCTATGAAACTAGGGCGTGGTAGAATTATGTAAATAGTTTAAAGAGTTAGAAAATGCCGCAAGAAAAACCTTATTTTGCAAATAAATGTTGTGTAATGTAATTGTAAATTTATTACATTCTTTTGTAACGAATTCTAAAGTGGGAAATTGATGCTAAGGCTGAGATTATATGGAATGGAATGTGCGTTACAGATTTTTTTTAAATTCATTATACACATCTTAGTCATCTATTGATTGGAAGGAACACCTGTTGATTTGTTTTATTTTTTTTATCGGGTAATTTTATTGGTTATGGTATACAGGAATTGTTTTCCATCATTCATCAATGTCATTTTTTTATATAAAAATATATACATATTTATAAGGTGAATTTTAAAATTTATAGTAGGCCTGCTATAATTTTTCAGAATAGAAGCACTTCTTGAATTACAAAATGAACTATTCAGTACCGACTCATTTATACTTTATTTTAGCATTTAGTTCTTAGTTTTACAAGCACAAGAGATACGAATGAATTTATGAAGTAGTTTGTCTAAAGTTTCCGAACGAATCTTCTTCCGTCTTTTAATTTCTGGTGGATTTTCATGCCTCAATTTCTACGGAAGATGTCGGCAAATTAAATTTTATCAAAATTATTATTGAAGTTCCCGGTGGGAGCGTTGAGGAATTCCTTGGTAATTATAATGTCCCAGATATCGTCTTACATAACGAAAACTGGCAAACAATGTAATAAAGTCAGGATCGACTTAAGGGTGATAGTTCATTGAAATTGATCGTACATTTTTAATGTAATTAAAAGAGACCTAGTTCAGATACGCTCTAGAACAGTGGTCTTAAAACTTTCACAAGTTTCGATTGGGAAAAAGTTTTGTGCAATCCGACTTTCTTAGAAACTTTTTGTATATGGAATCCCTTATATTTTATTATATTTTTCTAATTTATTTATTCAACATATTTCAACATTTTAATCCACCTTAAATTGAAATTGAATAGTCTCAATAACGTACACCAATGAAAATCGCATTTTATGCGTGTATAAAGAGATTAAAGATATGGAAAGATTTTTTATAAAGTGGTCTAAAATATTTGATTTCTTTATTTCACATAATATGAACGTGTTATTTCTTCTTACACTTTAAAAAGTACAAATTTTTCATATTACATCTTAGTAGTTTAGAATTCTTGTAGCAAATTTTTATACAGATATTTGTTATCCAATTTTTAGTTGTTCAATTTTGGATTAATATGGTGAAAAAATGATTTTAGTTTTCAATAATCAATTTGCAACGGTCCTGTCCTGCCTTTTCGGATATTGTTTTGCAACGGGTATTATTTTAATTAACAACTTTGTTCCAGAGTAGTTTGCCTAGTTAGTAGGTTGCTTTAGCACTGTTATTTGAAAACTCTTGCTTGTGTAACGCTGTATTAAAATTATTTTAATTTAAACAGCTCAAATGTATCGTTTCCACTTCATTAAATCCATTTAGAAAAATGTTCTACATGATGTCCCAGAATAAAGGAAACAAAAATTTCTAATAAATTTAAAATGAATAGTAAAGAACAGAATGTTACCAAGTAACAAAAAAAAAATTTCAAAGTTAATCTAATTACTAAGTTAAGGTTTTCAAGATCTAAAAAATGTACCAATCAAATATTATGATAGTGGGTCCTAAATGAACAAAATTTAATAAATGAAATGTATTTTATGCAGTTTTTTTTTTCGGTCCCACTATTCCCCAAATAAGAACCAAGACCCTAACAATAAAATGACATCATCTATAATTGTGTCGAAAAAAACTAAATACTTTTCTAAAAATATAATTCCTTAACGGCTGTAGGATCAAACGGTAAAGAAATATCAGAAACTTTCAGACAGCCCAATGATTGAGAAAGCACTATATGTATCTATCAAGTCTTTATGTGGGACAGAAGGTATGAGAGATATTTTTCATATCGCTTCAATCAAACGGTATCCAAGGGAAACAGTGAAAACGCCCACACATCTCAGATTCTCGAGAAAAATAAGATGTGAAAGATGATTTTTCTTTTTTAATAAGCTTCTGTAAGTAATACGAGATGCTTAAAATCGAATTCAGGAATCTTTTATAAAAATAAAATCAATTTCGAAGGAGAAAATTAAAACCATGAAAAATAGAAATCAATTAATTGCAATAAGTCATAAGCAAAAAAAAACGAAATGTAACACATAAAAATACTTGAGATGATGGAACTCGGCAATATACGTACAATATTTTGTCTAATATATTTTGAGATCTTCTGAATAACTCCAATTTAACATACATCAATTTTCTTAAAGAAAATGGCTAACAAATAACTGAAAAAATCCCTGTAGAACTTTATTATAAGCCAGAAAGTTATTAATATTCATAATATACTAATGTAATAAGAAAGGGAACTTAGAGAGCACGTTGTAATTTTGATTTTAACAAAGCGCGAATAATAATGAAGCTAATAAATTATAAAACCGTTTTCGCCTGTTGCCATAACGCTTCCATTATAAAAAGCTTCAAAAAATTATTTTTTAATTGGTGTGTGGTTCCGTATCGTGATATCGTGATATCGTGCTGTATAACCGGCTAAATTTGCAAGTCCCTGGGTAATTTAAATTTACTTAAAAATTGTAATATAAATAAAAAACTTACTAACAATAAATACACTACTAGAGAATGTACGTACAGAAAGAAATGTGCATCACTTTTAATTTAACATGACTTTTAAAGTAATTAAAAAAATACTTTACTTATGATTTGAAGTATCAATGAAACAGGTACGTCCAAAAAAGGAAATATATTAACAATCCGGATATAAAGGCATACTCTAAAAAATAATAATTTCTTTCATCAAAAAAAAAAAAATAACGAAGTTGTCAGTAATTAATAAGTTACTATGAGGTGACTTTTAGTAATTTAAATCTATTTAATTAATTAATTTAATATCACACGATTTGTTAAATCGTGATAGTGAGTCTAAGTTGTGATACTACTGTGGAAAAATTCTAGCTATGTCGTGGTCGTCATCATCACCTTCATCATTTTCATAAGTGATGTACTTGAATCGGTACTGAAGGTCTCAATCTTTGTTTTAGGTTGTTCCGGATAATTTACAATATAGTAAGTCAATTCTGTAATTGTGGTTCTATAATTATATTTAGTATATATGTATTCCTTTGTATAATTTGAATGCTATACTAAGAATTACTTTTTTTCTATAATAAGACATGCAGTAATATACATTCACAAAGATGAAAAAAAAAATAAGAAAATAATTAACCAATACTACAATGGGACGAAAAATTATAAATTATAAAGAGCCTAGATTAAACTACCAGAAGATGATGGTATTGTCAAATAAAAAACCAATTGAATTAGACTATACGGTCATAAATATACATAGAAAGAAAGAAATTAGTGTAATTAAGAGAAAACCTAAATGGAGATTGTATGAAAACAAGTCAAAAACTGGAGAAAGAATAATAAAAACAGAATCGAATGCAAGAAAATAGCGTATAAAGCAAAAATGATTAACAACCTGTAAAAGAACTTAATTATATGGTCAGAGTATCTCACTAGAGCGGCTCTAAATCCTCATAAATGAGCAGAAGTATTTTCTAATTTCTTTGAGTATTTGCCCATTTTCCACGTTTGATTCATTAAAAATGCTAACGTTTCTCTTGGTTTTACGTTTTGGATGCATAGAGTACATCCGTCTTTATTACAATTTTCAAGCTTGACATTTTTTCTGAGTATTTCTTCAGTGGTTTTTGTATCACCATTTTTTACTGGCGTAATTTTCGCCCATTAAAAAATCATTACTTGAACTGAAGTATCGAGCCACCCTTTTTTAGAAGCATTGCTTTCATGCTTTCAAATGTAGTTTCAATGAGGAAACCTTAAATTTCACAAGCAATTAATATTAAATATCAGCTTTGGTAACAAATAGAAAGCCATTTTTGCATAATGGTGCCTGAGGATTTTGCCGTAAAAATCTACATGGGTTGTTTGGATTATTTAGTCATGTCACGATTTTCTTGCGTGACGAGCTAACGTGAAAATAAGGAGAAGACATTTGATAAGAAATTTATACAGAGGGAAAGGAAATAAACATTTTGATTGAAAAGTGGCTTAAAATTATAATTTTGGTGGTTGTTTGTATAATTAAATTAAATTATTGCTTTTTACTTAATCGGCCTCTTTATTATATTTAATTATTAATTTCGGTTTCTAAGTGAAACAAACTTCTTAAAAATGGAAAAATATATAACACCAAGCATATTTTATTACTATAAGGTTAATATTTAAAATTTAAAAACTACAAATTGCTCCGATTATATTATTACAAAAAAATATTATTAATACTTTTATGTATTAATATAATTATAATACATTCCTAGAAACATAATTTATTTATCATTATTGCCTAACTAGATAAACAACCTTGAGATAAATATAAGAATAATTTAAAAAATAAATTATTTTTTGCCCAAATATACGTAATATACTTGAAACACATAGTCGAGAAGAATTTAGAAAGGCCAGTTTTTCTTATTTGTTACAAATCATGAGTTACACAAGCTTAAAAATTAATGAACTGTTTTTAAAAAAAATGAGTGTTGCAGAAAATTTGCAACTAGAGTTTAGAAACAACATGACGATTCCAAAGTAAACTCATAACTCTGTCATGATTTAATTAAAGTGTTTATTTGCGTTATTAGTTATGATATTTCGTTTCAATTAGAAAACTAGCAACTAATTATTCAAGTTTAGCTTGACATAGTTATAATAATTATAAAATATCTCATAATACGTGTGTTCATTTTATATGCGTTATAAATGAATGTAAACATTAGCTGCCCGTTTATCCTTCTGATTCATGTGAAATGATTTAATGAAAATCTGAATTACATGGCATGATTATGATTCTGTGTCATTTCAGTCAATATTTTGTTCCACTTTTGAATAGTACTTATTATTGGCTTATATGGAATAAATACATTATTGGCGTATTTAAAAAATACAATATACGGAGAATTTATAATTTATCGAATAAATCATACCTAAATTTAAAATTAAAGCAATCTCGTGTCTTAGATAATAACATGACTAAAAATAGTACAATATTGGAATAATTGTGATTAACTTTAGGTTTGGAGTGATTCAAAATGATAAAAATATAATTCTAGAACGGAATGATTAATTAGTGATTATAGTTACAGGATAGATTCACTACACGGAATATCAATCAAACTATGTTCAACCTAAACATATCGTAATGCAGCATTTGATAATATAATCATTTATACGGTGACGCGCTAATACAGCAATGAAGAATATTTTTTAAAGAACAATAGAATTTATTTAGAGTTGTAGTTTTACAACTTTCTATCAACACTAACAACATCGTAAGTACTTTAACATTTGTCTTTTAATCAAATAACTTCGTTGTTCTGATTCCTAATTATAAATTAAGAACAGTGGGAAAAAAAAACAAAAATATAAACCTTTGACAGTTTGAATCATTTACTATTTATAGTTGTTTTCATTGAAAATTAAAAAAAAAATATGTTGTGTGTCTTGAGTTAAAACTACCATAAAAACAGTTTTTTTAAACTAATTGTACGCTAATATATTATTTTGATAGTAAATAAATGTTTAAATAACTTATTACAAATTGTTAATCTTTTTTCTAATAGGTTCTGTCTACAATTCCACTTTACGAGAATTTTAATTTAGTTTAAAATGTTTATCTGCTTTTTAGATTATGCTGGGGAAAAAGCTTAAAGTAGAAGCTTTTTTGTTTAACAGCAAATGGCCCCATAAAGAGTAAAAGTACAATAGGTAATCTAAGACAAGCAGTTTTATGTTAATTACCCATACATCTCCTGGAGTAGTAGCCACTTAGGCTTAAATTCGATTAAATCGATTATTTAGTTAAAACACCTTAACTTTTTTCGTATAAATAAAATTAGTAACGTATGGGTAAAGTTGTAAAAATCCAATTTTATGTAGGCTCCAGTAATTATGACATTCCCATATCATTAGATAGTTCTTTTTCAAAAAAAATTAAATAATAGTAGTTTAAAAACACATTTAAAATATTGAGAATATTTTTTGCTTCTTGGTAATAACATTTATGTAATGAGTCTTAGCATCATTATTAAACACGTAATCAAGTAATTGCTTAGATTTTTTAATGCGAGTTATCTATTTCTATAAAAAAGTGCAAGTAATTACTTTTAATACTAAAATCTGGCATTGAAAATGACGTTTGTCATACAAGATTTGAATTAAGTTTTCTGTCATATTGTTTGAATACATAAAATTTATAAGCCAGTCTCAATTCTATTTTCAAATACGGTTATTTTTTCGTTTACAGAAAAAAACACGTTCGTCATTCTGATCAAAAATAACTTGTTTATGATTTGTAATGATTTGCATTCGTTTGGATGCGCTATTTTGACGTTTAATTGAAAAGAATTACGCTTCAAAAAAGTTGCACACTAACACAATGTACAATTTTCTGTCAAAAATTCTATTGGAATATACATGCAATATTTGTTTAATACACAACATTTTTCCAACTTGTTTGCCTTGCTTTATACTGTAACTGGTACAAAATAATTTTAGTTTTTAAACAACACTCTATTATCTACATATTCATTAATAACCTTAAATGGAGATTAAAATCGTTTTATAAACTGCGATTAGTGAAAACAAAACCTAATCAAAAAGATGGTTGATCACTGAATTTCAATGTAAAAATTCTGTACAATTCAACGGAAATTGATTTTTTGTTTTGAAAATAAGTGACAACCGTTATTAACTTACACAGAGTGTAATTTTAAATTAATTTATTCACGTTTTGATAAAATCAGTCAACTTCTAAAAATATGTTTACAAAATATTTGCTGATGCGTTTATAACTTTGTTATCAACAATAGCAGGCATATTGGATAAAACTAGACAATTCTTTTAAGCAGATTTTATGCATATAATAGCAATGTAATATTGCAAGTACAGGATAGAATAGATTATTAAATAATTAATATAGATGAGATTTCTATAAAATCTGACATGAGGTAATTTAATCCTTAATTTTGTGAATTTTTACCTTATTTAATAATCATTCATTAGAATATCACAAAAATAAAAAATAATACAAACAAATTATATGTTTATTTTTTAATTTAGAACCAAAAAATGTCACTTTAATATTAAAATAATTTTTATGTCCCAGTGCGTTGAAATTCAATTTCACGCATCGATATATTACGTGAAATGAATATAATTCGTAATGGAGGTATTTCGCGCACTCTTTCTATATGACCCATAGATGTTTTTAAAAAAATTATGAATCCGATACTTGTTAACCGATAACTCTATAACTCTTTTCTTCTTTGATGCGGATCAAACAATACATTTGAGAACGTGTCCGATTTCAATTTTGATTGTTGACTATATTAAAACGAGATCTAATATTGAAATTGAAACCAAAATTATTACAAATGCTCCCCTCCTACACTTATCATTAATCCTTAAAACTAATTCCGACACCCTGGGACAAGATTTAAAAAAATTCTATAATTATACCTACCATTACAATAAATAATTATTTCCTCAATGTAAAGATACTCATAAGTCGTAGAAAAAATATAGTGTGCAACACATGCGTGAAGCCTTTTAATAAACTCGGTCGGTTTGCAACTCTCGCCTGTTACACAATATACCATTCTGAACGAGCACTCTAAATATCTTAATCTGAGAAAAGTTTTTGAAAACATTTCATTTATGCTAGGAGAAGTACAATTTTTCTATGATTTTTTTGAACTCAAAGTAATTCCATTCTCATACCGTGCGATAAGTATAACACAGAGTATATGGGTTGTGATATATATATATATATAGAGAGAGAGAGAGAGAGAGAGAGAGAGAGAACTAGGATATTAACGTATTCATTAGAATTAAAATATGTGTGAATATTAAATATCTGTGGCCAAACTTCCCATTCCAAAAAAGTGAATTTGTATGATTTTATACAGGATAAAATTGAAGGAGAAGTGAATATACGAAAATGAGATCGGTAGCATGTTTATGCTCATTTAAATATGCGCAATTTAGATAAAACATATATAAAGTAACTTACGATATAACAAAATAAACTAAATCAAGTATTAGCAATAATATTTTGATTGCGTTGGAACATACAACACTTAGTTTGTAAACTTGAGCTTGATATTTTCCAATATCGATTAGCCACAAGGTAAATGCCTGTAGTTTCACGAACACCGCACAAAACTATACGTATTATAACAATTTAGAATACAGACGACATGCCAGCAACATACATGAAGTTGATCGAGGTTAGAAGCAGTCGTTCACATCGCCTTTATCATCAACAGTGTTGCCAAACTGTCTTACAACATAGGAATTTGGCGGTAAAATCTTGAATTTCTTTGCATTTTTTTCAAATTTGCCATAATTCATAAAAATGGTGTATGAAGTGTCATTGAAAAAGATGATAATAATAGTAATAATAATACAAATAATAATAGCCATGCCTGTTTGGTACAGTGTGAACTGTGGTTTACTCGTAAGGAGCGAATTATAGCGAGTACCGTTTAAAAAAAGTACGCTGCTCTTAATTCACACCCTGTGTACTAAAAAATATTCTTTTATATTTACTACTACTACTTTTTATTTATTTACTTATCTTAACTTCATTTCATCCCATACTGGACCTATAGTTTTTTGTTCTTTACATTGTACCAAAAATAATAAAATATTTCAGACCTTAAAAACTGTACGTGTCGGTTTTTGGGCTTCAAATGTAAGTTCAGTATTCTAAAAAATATTAAAACCATTTTCTTTAAGAGAAGGACTTACTTATAATGTAAACAATCGCTGTATTAATTTAGCATGCTTAAATAAATTCTTTATGACAGCCATTCATTGGAAACATGGCAATAAATATTATTCGAAGATAATGTAGAAATGATTCCAAATATATTATTTAAATAAATAAAGAATTAACGAGCACTATGTTTAAGTTAGGTAAATATCTAAAATAGCACTAATCGATATTCATAGCACTTTTGTTATCCAATAGTAAACAACTATTGCATACGTATACTCGGTTAAACTACTTATACATATAAATGAATTTGAAAACATCATAATCCATCGCCAGTTTCCTGTTTCTAACTAGAAATGAGGAAAAAAATTGGATGATTTTACAATATTTTACAATTTAAAATATTTCATTAAACCCTGCTTATGTTAATATATTTGGTTAAAAAGTTGCAAGTTAGGACACTCAGTATTATATACATACAGTATGGCTCATCTAAATTGGAAACACCGCCATAGTATTTCAAGTTATTAACCGATATCAACCATTTTTTGTTAAATGTTGTGCATCAAAAATTTTTTGGAAACAAGGATTCAAATATTTATTCCTGTTTTTAAGACAAACTACGATATTTTTCATAGTCAAAAATCCAAAAATCTTATTAGGAATTTTTTTACCAAAAAAATAAGTATGCCACTGGATGTAGATAACTCCTAAATAGATGCGACCCAAATTTTATTAAAATATTTCAATTAATAAAAAATTACGGGATGGTAAATTTCGAAATTATACCCGGTAAAAATTTACAAAATGTCAACCAGCGATTTTTTATAAAAAAACGGGTACGCCACTGTATTAAGATTCTGACCCAACTTTTTTAAATGTGTTTATTAATAAAAAAGTTATGGCTAGTTACATATTACAAAATTAAATTAAATCTGGTGTTATACTCAATGACTTCAAATAATATGGTGGTGTTTCCGATTTAGATGTATTTCACGAGAGCTATTGTCGACGTTCTTAATAAAAAGGAATAAATGTTTGGACGTGTTTCACACGTCAAAAAGGATAAAGTTGTGGTAGATTTGAGTTAGCAAAGTTGGGGCGATATGCTCCCTAAACTCCCATAGTTAATCCTTTGCACATTTTATTCAAACCAAAAAGGGAAAGTGAAAAACTGATCCATTTCCAATGTGGATATGCGTGACTGAAAAATAAGGTCACTGGAGACGCGGAAAAGTGGGATATCGTAAATCAAAAAAGGAACAGAAGGGAAGGTGTAACTTTGACAGACTTGCTATTTGGATACACAATGGAGTTGAATCATGATTTATTCTGGTATAAGTGAAAATATATCCCAGGGTTAGGAATATATTGGATATTTAAAACATATTCTAATCACGAAGTGAAAGGTAGTACGATATCCTTTTTTGAAAGCGAAATAATTTTACTATTTGTACAGTGTACCACATTTTCAAAGTAAAAAATTATAAATAGTACCTTTTATATAAACTATATAAAAGACCGCAATACGAACAAAATCGTGCGAAAAGTTTTTACCATAACCATATGGATTAAATTAGTCATAAAAAGTAAGCTAATCATTAGCATAGTAGTATTGTAAAGTTTGTGGCTAAGAGCTCCCTCCCTCTCTCAGGCAAAGCATCCATCAACAAACATTTGTGGTAACAACAACAAACATTTGTGGTAACACGACATCGAAAGCGAATAAAATGAAAGAAGATACTTTCGCTTTAAATATTTTAATTACTATATAAACATCAGTAAAATATTATTATGTAGAACAATAAGAATTGTAATGGAAAGAAAAGTTAATGCAATCAAAACAAACATTTCTCAAATGTTCGAGAAAAAACTTTACATAACTCCATAACCCAATCAAATGAGCCGCTTATGACTAAAATTAAAAAGTCGTACTCACGCTATTTCATTATACATTCTAATAAATAAATGTAGAGAATGATATCATTTAAAAAAGTCCGTTTCGAAGTTATTTGAATTAACCCGATGCTAGAGCGCTTTACTTAAAAAGGTTCTGCTCCCTTATGCTGCGTCCAGACCAAGCAGAAAATACAGAAACAGGAAACAAAACAAAAATACAACTTTTTAGAAACTTTCAAGGCAAAAACACTTTGATATTTACTGATAAAAGACGGTACCCGCCATTGTTGCAAAATCCATAGACAAAAAGGTGTCGAGAAAAAAGCCGCTGTAATGTTTCAGCACCGTTGCAGAATTGTTGAAAAACTCAAAAGTTTCTGTTTTATCGATTTGGTCCGGATGCGGCATTAGGAAGCATTTTTGGATAATGTGGTACGTCAAATCGATATAAAATGAGTTGTAAATGTTGAAGTCTTCTTTGAAAATTTCTGGACACCCTGTGTAAGTAATCAAATAGTTTTAACTTTAATTACGCTTGGAACAGCATTTAACGTTCAGTTCATATAAAATAGACTTTATTGATTTTATACATTTCCCCAACTAAATCAAAGGCCAAACGAGATTTAGAGTCGCCAAATTATTTAAATATTTACAAAACCTTTCGAAATCGACTGAAACATGCTGTTAAATTAATTAAAACCCAAAACCATAAATCCGAAGACATTTTACATCCATTCAGCTTATACAAACATTTTCCATTACAAACATTTTCAATAATTTAGCTCCAATCTTAGCTCTCAATCATTAAAGTTTTCGATGTTTTTCCGATTTATCGACGTATGGAAGAATTCTATTGTCTACATGAGTTATGTAAATATGAAAGATGGTATCAATATAACAGGGCCGTGTTTAAATATTTCCTTTATTAAATCAAGTTAAATCACTCAAATTCAGCTTTTAAAATAATTTTAAAGTGTATAATTATTTAAATATAGCAAATATATGTCAAAAGTGTATGCAGCTGTATTGAAGTTTGTTATATTGATGAAATTCATATTAAAAAAGCAGATATTTTGTATTTATAGTATTCTGTTTGCAGTGTTATTTTTCCTACAACCATATAAAAAATATGTGACCTAGATCGAGAGGTTTGGTCCTATGGAAATTGCTCCATATCACACCCATGTGGAAAGTATTTTCCACGATAATATGTAATATACCATTTTACTTTTCTTTTCTCCCTTAAATCCGTATCTGCAAAAGCTTTGGCATAGACCTGACCATATATATGAATGATGTGGGCGTGCACGTAATCGCTGCTGCTCAAAAATTGAAAATAAATTATTAAGTGGATGGATTTTATGGTTTAATTATTAATCGATATATTTTTTTATCACGCTACTGTTTAATGTAATATTTTTTCCAAAATCGCATTACAAACTAGCACTTCCAAATACCACTACACGGGTACTTTGGTTGTTTACAATGTATTTTTTTTGCTAACTTTGATTGACGCACTCTTTTGTACAGGAAGATATTGTATAATATTTGATTTCTTGTATCACCAATGGTTTTCACACATTAGATGCTTAAATTTCATAATGTGTTCAATCATCTGCCCTATTGATTTTTAATCCTGAGTGTATCACATCGTTGAAATCAGTTCAATTATGGGCCCGTAAACATAATTTTGAACCACCATTGCATATACAAAAAAATGTAATCCTTATTAACTTAAATATATCAAGAGAAAAACATTTTCCAAAATGTTTTTTTTAATAATTCCAGATGAGAACCTGCTAAAAACCAAGTACGTAAAATAGTTTTACTGAACCTTGGTTGCCCTTTATCTACCATACTCTCCAGACATGTCTTTATTGCTGTATGTGAAAAAAAAAATTCTTCAAAGAAGCACCCCCGATGGCAAATAATTTGTATGTGATAATGATTGAGTACCATTCAAATTGCTCTGTTTAACTTTTTCGATTCTAGTTCTAAAGAAATCCATTGAGGCTGTGTCACAACAACATGATGATTATATCAATTCATAGAAGTATGTTTTCATATAGATATGGCAATATGCCAACCTTTGGATGACAAAAATGGTTGGCTGTTGGTTGTTTGGCTTATCGAAAAATTTAGGTTTTTCTGTGACTAAATAATAATTGTAAACATAAGTTAATGTTTATTTAATGCACTTATTTTTTAATATTATCTACCTAGTAAATCTAGGGGCTCTAAAAATGTGATTTTATTAGTATTAGTCATTATTTAAATATCTATTAAACTATCAACAACACCAGAAATTAATTTTGGCTTTGACACACTTCTCGAACACTTTTATCAATTAAAGCAATTTAATTTTTAAGAAAGATACAAAATTTAACGCCCAAAAATAATTCGTTTTAAGAATAAAGATTCCCTAAGATACTGTATATTAAAGACATCTTTGTAATTTTTTTCAATATAATGTCCACATTTAAAAATAATATTGCTTATGTGAAATAAGGCGTGCTTAGCTGACTCTAAAATACCTCTAACTTAATTAGTATTGCTAACCTTTTGATTTTAATAATCATAACGAATTTTGAAAATAATAAAGAAAAATTTTAATAAAAATATAACGTTCAATAATTTTATGCTTGATACAGAATATCTATCACCTCTTATAATGTGTTTTGCTACCATCTTATTTAAAAATTAGATTGAAAACAAAACTTTGATAAAAATACTTGATACAAATAAAAAGCGATTTCAATTTCCTTCTACGGAGTAAACATTTCTATTTCCATGTTTGTTTAGACGAAGTGTCAGTCACTGCCGTTTGTTCGAACTATTCCGAAGGTTGTAAAACGGTAAGAACGCATTATTTTCCAGAATAATGAACGGTTTTAACCTCTGAAGCTCATCATTTTTCAAGCCTTTAAGTAGATTGAATCATTTGAACACACCTTAAACACGTCGCTTGTGCTGATTAATTTTATTTGGCGTGCCCCAAAGGTCGTACAATAAACTAGACTTCGATGCGTTTGAAAAGGATGTGGGACTAACCTTCAGGGTTAAATGAAAACCAGACAGCGTTCCTTATTCCGAAGAATTTAGGAAGAGAATATGGATGACATGTTTGTTAATTAAAATTCTTCTAACGGTACGGGTAAGGGAAGAAAAGCTTAAACAAGATAGACTTCATGCGGATCGCTTAAAATTTTTTGAAATTGAATTTAGTTGAATAACAAATTTTTAGAAAAAAAAAAAATCACCACTTCTCAGTATAATGCTCCTAATCACTCCCTTAATTATTTATTATTAAATCGGATGTAAAAAAGTGTAATTTTTTTTGTCACAAAGTCCCTTCTGATCCTTATAGTACTGTACTTCCCCCAAATATAATTTTTGTATTTTATAATTATAGAAAAATATAGGCGTATATTAATTACATCGTTATCATACTGAATACAGCAGATTAATACAGTGCAAACGTTTAATAAAATATTTGAGGAGAGCTCGTTTTTAATTCCTAGTGAGCCATAATTTAATTATACGCACACAAAAAAATTTAATAATAAATAGAAATGGAGTGAGAGCTCATTTGAAAGGATTTGTAATTATCTATTTAATAGTATAAATATAAAGCTGCTTTATCGATGTTTGTGGGTCAAATAATCCATATTGGTGTCATGAATATCCTCGATTAATACGTGAAAATCATACCAAATTTCTTCAAAAACGCGTGTTGGCAGAAATATTAGGTGACCATATCGTAGGTGTAATATTTATTTACCAAAATCTAGAAAACAACCCAGAGCCATTTAATGTGGATATTATTTTTCAAGAAGACGGCGCTTCCGCTCATGTCGATATACGAGGTCTGTAAATTAAGTAATGAGACTGGCAACGTTGCGTTTGATCTGGCAACACTGGAAGCGCGGGGCTTAGTGGGGCGGCAGAGGAACATGTGATCTACCTTCAGTACTAGTTTGACCTCGCTCGAGTCATTTGGTTGTGCGTAGCGATTGTTTTTGTGAAACAGTTTTTTTCTATTGTGTTCTAAAAATGAATGACATCAATTTCGAGCAACGGTGTGCTATCAGGTTTTGCTTCAGACTTGGGCACAGTGCAACGGAAACTCTTCTTAAACTTCAGCAGGCCTACGGAGATAGTGTTTTGTCAAGGGCCCAGGTTTTTCGGTGGTTTAAGGCATTTTCAGAAGGAAGAGAGTCGATTGAAGATGAACCACGAAGCGGAAGGCCTTCATGTTCAAGAACCGATGAAAATGTCGACAGAATCCGGGATATTGTGCGTTCAGATCGTCGGTTGACTGTCAGAATGATAGGGGAAGAGTTAAATTTGACTCACACCACCATTCATCAAATTTTGACCAATGAATTGGGGATGAGAAAAATCTGCGCAAAAATGGTTCCAAAAAACCTTTCGCAAGACCAGAAGAACATCAGAAACGAAAGGTGCCTTGACTTTTTGGATTCAATTGAAAATGACCCCCATTTTCTGGAACGTGTCATTACTGGTGACGAGACTTGGGTGTTTGAGTACGACCCAGAAACCAAGCGCCAGAGCATGGAGTGGCACACTTCAACCTCTCCAAGGCCAAAAAAGGCAAGGATGGCGAAGTCAAAGATCAAATGCATGCTGATTTGTTTTTTCGATATCCACGGAATCGTCCACAAAGAGTTTGTACCCCAAGGTCAAACGGTCAATCAACACTTTTACCGAGAGGTTCTTGAAAGACTTCGAAAAAGGGTCATTCGTGTGAGACCAAACATCAAGAACAAGTGGGTGTTGCATCACGATAATGCTCCTTGTCACACAGCAATTTCAATAAACGAGTTTTTGGCCAGTAAAAACATTCCTGTGGCTCCTCAGCCTCCTTATTCGCCTGACTTGAGTCCTTGTGACTTTTTCTCTTCCCAAAGTTGAAAAGTCACCTCAAGGGAAATCATTTTGGGACAGTCGAAAAAATTCAAACGGCTGTAACCGACCAGCTAAAGGTTATTTCAGTATCGGAGTTCCAGCACTGCTATGAGGAGTGGAAGAAACATCTCCAGCGCTGTGTGGCCTCAGAAGGAAGTTATTTTGAAGATGACAATATTGAATTGTAATTCTTTTTGTATAAAAAATTTAAAAAAAATCAGTCTCATTACTTAATTTACAGACCTCGTATGTAACAAATTATTTAAATGCTGTTTATGAAGGGAAATGGATAGGACGAGAATGTGTGGAATGACCACCAAGATCACCGGATCTTGCTCCTTTAGACATATTTTTGTGGGGTTACCTTAAGTCTGCAAAATTGTAGACTTAATAAAGTAGTAAAGAAACGTAATTAAATGTAAAAGAACTACAAAAAACAAGCCTTCTTCTCTCAGTAGAAACTATTTTGAGTTTAAAATGATGTAATTAAATTATTAGAATAGTGCCGTGTTGTCTTCTCCGGTTAGTATATTTTAAATATAATTTAGTCAAAATCTAATAAATCAAATTTACAATTTAAACCAGTTCAAATGAACACTGGGTTTATATTGCTATTTAAAATTTTTAAGGGAGTGAGTACCTGGTGCTAGGGTACTAGTTGGAAAGTTACTATCAAAATATGCTTAAACGGAAATAAGAATGGGCGTGTTTGTTCATCTTATCAAATATTTTGTCGTGCACTGATAACATACATCCGATATAAATTTAATTATTAAAGTTCATCTATAACTAGACTGTTTTAAATGTTTATTAGTTTTTCATTATAAAATCGAAATCAAGCAGGGCATTTAATTTAAAAAAAAATTTCCCCCGATATTATATAAAAACTGAAATCCGTAAAATAACGGTTGAAAATCATTGATGTGAATTGTATTAACAAATAAGCACTTACAAATAAACACTTATAGTAGTAACGCGGAATGCGAAATATTTTAATATTAATAGAAAATTATAAAAAAAATCACTTACCCTAACTAATATAAGCGTAGATCGCCTGAGTGATTTTCCAAAATATCTGAAATTAATAAAATTTAAATTACTCTTTTTGTTCTGGATCTAAAACAGTAAATAATAACATGTTTTATTAGCCAATTTAATATATTCGAATAATATAATTAAAAAATGGGTCGTATATTTCAATAATTTGAATTTTAATTATTTTCAGTAAATAATATATTATAATTAATTTGGAGAAAAAAAATTACTGATAACATATGCATTCACGCATTATATCAGAATTTAGATAATCGAGTTCAAAACAATTTGTAGGAATAGATGTTGAACATGTCGCCGTACATTGAATAAAATTTACATTCCCCCCAAAAAAAGGAAGGAAGAATAGTGAAGTGGGTCAATAGATTACGACAGAAAACTTTTTCTAAAAAAAATACCCAAAAAGTTAGAATGTAGGTAGAATGTTAGAAAATACTTTGGATATGGAAAATATGTATGCGTTGTATTTGGAGATATGTCTACATAGGTAGGAATCTAATTAAGATATTTTGTTATTAGTGTATAGATATCAAAATTATTTTGAGGACAATAAAAGCTGAATGAAAAACTGTTCGACAATAAATTAATAATTGTGAAAACCAAGACCGTATTATTAGTCTTAGGTTCTTTCGAATTAACAGTATAAATATAAAAACGAAAAATATTCTTGTATATTTTACCATAAAATTTTGTAAAATGAGATATATTTTTGTACTTTAAACATACGACAAATATAGATTGCATTCTTCATGGAATAGAAGGTAACGTTGAGCGTTAATGTCTATAAAAGGTTGGTTTGCTTGTCTTATCAACGAGAACCAATGGCATCTGAGAATTACAGGCCTTTTAACATTTATACAGTACTTAAAAACTAAATACACATTTAAACGAATTGCGATAAAGAATTATATTAAATGTAGTAAAACCTTAATAACAAGTGAAATCTAAAAATAAACGAATCTAGTTGATCATTGAACAATACAGGGTTGGAAATAATCGTTGAAAATTTTATTTAGAGCCTCCCCTATAAATTTATAATATTAAAAATATCTGCCTTTTTAAAAAGAAATCCAAAAAAGTAGTTGAAATGTCTAGTGTATTATTGAATATTTTTAGAATTTTTTGCAATAAATATAAAAAAGCAACCCCAATTCTTATCCACAAACAATACATAAAAAATGATTGAAAAAACAGCACAGCACCATAGACCAGAGATACACTGAGACTAAATACTATCAGAGAACACAAACAACCCCTACCTGTTGGAAAATCTTGAAGCGACCACTATCAAAGATATTTCAAAACTGACCACTGGTCACTAGACTGTCAGCTTATCAGTCGGATCACCCCCTAGGCATTCCCAATTCGTCAAAGGGGAGAGGGTAGCACTACGTGGTAGCAAACGATTGTTAATGAGTTGCCATGGTAATCAGGTAAATACAAACTTGTGGGCTTCGAACATTAATTGCTTACAGATCAATTGTACACTAAGAAAAGAAGGTTGTTCGGAAATGACAATTGGTGCTTTCAGTATAATGAAAAATATTTCCTTATTTAAATCAAAGGCGTCTGTATTGATTTCATTCTTTAGAACTTATGTAAGAAGTTGAATTTTAAGAATTTTTATTTTGTGAAGAGTTCAAATTATTTATTTAAAAAATATAATGAATAATATCAGTGAATTCAGAAAAAATAAAGGAACAAATAACCCGATTTTTATATTGAGACAACTAAGCGAAAAAGCAGTATTGATGATGAAATCAAATACTTAAGTTATATTTAGAGAAATGGGGTTATCTGATTATTTTCACCATCCGGATCTCGAATTTTAAATTAATTCATAGAGGAAATAAATAAATGTTCTACAAGAAACAAACATTGCTATAATCTACATACATATAGGCAACCAATTCCTACAAAACGAATTCGCAATTGGTATGGAATATTATAATGTTATTTGCGAAACCTTTATTTCGGTGTTGGTAAACTGGTCGGGGCAGGTAGCAAATTAAATATATACTTTTATACCCCCCTTATCGATAGGTAAATCGCCTCCTAAACACCCCACATTTCCTTCCTTGTCATTAGTGGGACTACCTGACTAAGAGGAATTATATTAATTGGGGCGGTTAAGTTAGGTCAGGTTCAATTTACCTGTAATATTATTGTTTTATTTTACTTCCTGTTACAATTTATTAGCGAGGCAGAAATTACATGTGCAAATTTTGGGACCTAATTAACATGTTATTCCCTTATATTATAGTTTTATTTTGTTACTTCACTCATCTGAGTATTTGTTTATTATAGTGATAATATTACTTTTGAGAAACATTTTATTTCCACTATTTTCTTATTTTAATGTACATATTTTAAACCTATTGGATATATTAGGATTTAATAAAGCAGACTATTCAACACTGAAAACAACATCCAAAATCAAAAATTATTTTAAATTAGACGGTTTTAAATATTTATTGAAGTTATGTCTATACCGTGTTTTCAAATCCTCTAGAATTTGGAATTCCTGTTGCACTTCCTACGAGTTGATAATCGAGCTCTTAATGTCGATATAATCAATAAATCATTAATATTCTAATAACTTTTGCCTTTATGAAGATTTAATTTAGAGATTTTTTTCATTTCCCATACTTCTATTCTATTTCTACTACTATTTAAAGCACCTTAATTCTGACATATATTTTATATCGAATCAATTTTAAAACAAAGAAAAGAGGAAGATTTTAACTTGTTTTAATTAAACTCTTCGTAGATTTTCTATATCAGCTATTTCTAATTACTTGTCTAAAAAACATACTTTGAAATTTCGTGTTAAGATATTAACGGTAAATGCTGAGTAAGGGAATACGGAATACATTATTTAAAAATTCCTATATTAAACGGAAATTTGTTTACTATGCAATATGTAAAATTTTAATTTAAAGTAATAACCAGAAGTCAAGTATTTTTTGTTTTCATATTATTTTTATCCCGATAGAAAAAAAATCTGTATTACTTTTTAGAAGAACTTCAGTTTCTACTTAATCGAGACTATCACAAAACAATGAATTGTAACTTATTTACAAATTGGGTAGATCATCAACTGATTCTTGATCAATATAAAATTTAAAGTTGTTCCGCCGTAGTATATATAATTAGAAACCATTGAATTACGAATACCCACGCAGCTACTATAATAGTAGATTCCGTAACAAGGTTAGAATGAAAAAAATTTTGTTACTCTAACCGAGTAATAGACTGTGGTTTCTCCAAAAAATCACTCAATTTTTCACTCATTTTTTTTTAAATTAAAATTTGTTATTACGGTGCCGCTATTTACATCTGCCATTGACAGTTTTGACATCAATGGTTGTCGATATTGTGTAAAACAATTACGGAAAGTAATTCCATCACTTGTTATAGAAGATGCAAAACACATAAAATGTAAGTGTTTCGGAATAAATATTCTCTCTCAAGAGTGAGAATGTTTACATTATATTATTAAAAATTATTTTCGAATTAGCACATTCCACTAATGATCGTTGAGAAAATATTTTCGGTTATGATGACATGGCAATGTTTTAGGCATTTGCACCATCAAAGATTTAAAATTCCAACTCTTTATTCTACACTTCCCCAGATAACTTTGTACGAGGCAGGACCAGATTACCATCGACCATGAAAAAACATTTTGGAATTAATAATAAATATTTCAAATTATATCTCGAATACAAAACGGTAACATGTTATTTTTTTTAATTCATGAAAAACCCAGTTTTCTTTAATATTACAAATATTTTTAAGATTACATAGATTCTTTTGTAAGAGAAAATATATGGGCGTGCAGGAAGTTTTACATGATTAAATTGAGAGGTGAGTCTTAGAATTTGTTCGTAAACGTTATTCTTAGCCTATAAACAATACCTTTTAAAATCTAGATAAAAGTGTTTTCATGCTGAAAATACCTTAAAATATATGTGACCCGGTATGAACAATCATTCGAAGCGGATATAGTTCATTTGAAAATGCTTTCTATTCCCTATGTATTTATGATGAATGTTAAACTTTATTAATTAATTATTTGAGATACTGGATTTACATAATATCTTACGAAATAATTAATATCCAAATTATTTTATATAAAATCACACTTTTTTACCATTTATGGTTCCTCTCAATATATCGTTTTTATATAAAAAACTTTTTTTAACCGACAAAATGCATCGCATGCACTGAATAAATTATTTCGTCATTTTCTTTGTACAAAATTCTCTACTGAATATCGATATCGTGTCTTCTCAATATTACAGGGGAATTCTATCATGTATTACTTAATATCTAATTAGATAATTCATAGGAAGGAAAAGAGAGTTTAATAAGTAATATCCATTATTCAAGGAAATAATTAATTGCATACTGTCTTTCTCACATCAATTATTGATTACTTTTGTTGTATTGCAATATTACGATATTATTATTTCTAATTATTTAAAAACAGTAGGTATACTAATATTATTAATTCAGTGGAGTTTCACAAAAATCAATATAATGAAAATACAATGCAAGGTGTTGTGAAAACTGTACATACTTTAGAATATAGAGGTTATTGGGGTATAGATTAAATAATCAAACCATTAATAAATACAGTTTAACTAAAATTTTTATATTAAGATACAGGTGTATTATATATATTTTTAGCTGATACACTTGGTATAAAATGTCATTAGACATTTACAATTTTATGGAAAATTCAGAACCAATAAACTAATTTTTCAAATTATGTAAAAAATATTAAAATTATACAAACCTTTATTTTTGGCACAGCTATCTTGCTAGTAAATTTTCAGTTTCAAAATGATTGACATGCAAACACTACATCTATTAACTAAAAATTATGGTCAGACTTTGCAAAATACAAAAAACACTTTGCATTTTACAAAATCTCCCTATACGTTTTTTTTAAATTTTTATAATTTGCAATACGTTTCATATTGTATTCTCCTCAGATACAAAAATTCAAGACCGTTTTCCCAGTTAGGAGATTACGACGTTAGTTTTTTGGGAAGCTGAAGAAGTTATTTTGATTATCAGAAGGGAGCTAGGGAGTAGAAAATTGTGAAACGCCATAATAAAAAAAAACGACAAAGAAAATTTCGTAAAGTATATTTTAAATAATTCCGTACTGCCCAAATTTTCTAATGACGTAATGAAGTTTGCTAGAAATGGCCGTTTGTAGATGTTGACAATTTTTGTCAATGTTGATATACTCGAATACTACTTTGAAATATATGTTTGTCTTTAATTACTTTATATTATAAAGTGAATAGGGGTGGAGCATGTATAATATTCTCTGTTGAATATTCCATTTTCTCAATATTACAGGGGAGTCCTATCATGTATTAATTTATAATGAGATAATTCATAGAAAGGAAAAAAGAGTTCAATAAGTAATATCCATTATTTAAGGAAATAATTGCATACTGCCTTTGTGACATCCATTATTGATTATTTTTGTTGTATTGTAATATTACGAAATTGTCATTTTTAATTATTTAAAAACAGTAGGTATATTGAAATTATTAATTCAGTGCAGTTTCATGAAGATCTGATAAAGAAGATACACGGTACTTTGTGAAAAACTGTACATACTTAATAATACTAAATAATATCAAATGACCAATAAATACAGTTTAACTAAATTAGTTTTTATATTATGATAGAGGGATATTATACTTTTTTAACTAATACATTTGTTATAAATGTCATTAGATCTTTTCAATATTTAATGGGGAAAATTCCAGAATCGAAGAGGAAAGTTTATTATTTAATCCTCATAATATACATTAATTATTAAAATTCTGTAAAAAATATGAAAGTTACATATTTTTCTTATTAAAACCTTTATTTTTGGTCTAGAAATTTTGGGTAGTAGATTTTCAATTCCAATGTGATTCATATGTATAAAGCCATTCCAAAAAAAACTTACTTTCAGAGTGACTTTGACAAAATCCCTCTGTATATTTTTTGTTCCTAATTTTTATAATTTTCAAAGCGTTTTATATTGTGGGTTCTCCCCGGCAACAAAATTCAGTATGGTTTTACCAATTCGAAAGATTATGCAGTTTTCGGAAATCTGAAGTTATTTTGATTATCACAAAGGAGCTGCAATTACAGGTAGGAAATTGCCAAATCTAAAAACTTCAATGAACATTTTGTAAAGGTATCATTCTAATCACATTCTAATCCCCAGATTTTCTAACCACGTAATGAAGTTTACTATAAATGTCCGGTTTGTAGATGTTGGACAATTTTTGTCAATGTTGAAGTACTAGAAAATTGCTCTGAAAAAATGTATAAAATGCAAATATTTTGAAAAATATATTTTTTCTTTAATTGATTTATATTATAAAGTGGTCAAGAGGGGAGCAAGGGCATCAGTTCTTGCATTTTAGTATAATACATAGTAGTTAAAATATCGGATTAGTTATTCGCCGTTAGTGGTCTTAAAAAGGTAAAAATAGTTACGACAGAATAATCATACAGGGAAAAGCACTAAATTCATAAATATCCTTGAACTCGGTAACTCACGAGTAAAGAAAAGAAGAAACGCAGCATTAACCAGTTATTGATCGAAAAAGTTCGATGTAATAAATAATTCAATAAATCATTTAAAGGGTTGTCGTTTATTAACGAAACAAACCACTTATTATTACAAACGTTGCTTAATTATATTTTCATCTTTTTAACATCAAATAATGCTCTTTATGAAACACTCATTTAAATATATAAGTATTATTAAGTAGTAATTAGTAAAATTGGAAATAATTTACGTAGTTTTCCATGTAGCCTGACCATTAATGATCGTATAAATATTGTATTGGAATGAAATGTAAGCGGTAATCAATAAATTGTTAATTTTCGAAAATGTTCTATTTCCGTGACAAAAAAGATGAAATTTCATAAGTAGAAATTTATTATAACCATTTATTTCGTCATTTGGTTGAAAAGAACAATTTTTGATAAATTTGTATGGTAATGAAAATAACAACAATTCCACAACTTATAAATACCTCATTTATATGAATTTGAAAAATACAGATCTTTTGAATCCGTCGGGGTTGAAATTACCAGTCAAAATTATAATTAGTGTGAATAATGGTCACAATATTATTTAAAAGAAATAAATAATACTAAGAGCGTTTAAAATATAAATAGAATAGCCCACAATACAAATACATTTTAAATTTTAAAAGTTTATAAATTTAACTCAAATGACAATTTTTTAAATATTATTGAAAAAATCAAAATAACTGCAAAAACTACATTAAATTTATGATTAACGACAAAATGAACGTCACTGTCCAAAATGTCAAACAATATATAACTGTCTTGGATTTTATAAAAAATGCATGCAAGAGCATTGTGAAATGGATATTGAGACTGATAGTTGCCACGAAAACAAGTAAATATTTAATGTGACATTTTTAGACATAAGATATTCGCATTTTCGCAAATGATATGACTTAACAGATATTTTGTTTTTATTATTTTATTTAAAGATACGTTATTTAGATCTCTTTTAGGTAGTGAATTTTTGATGGAAAATAATATAGAACTTTGATTAAAAGATGTTAATATTTTTCTAGTGTATCATCTTGTACACTGGTTCCTTAGACAAAAACAAAAAATATGTAAAAACGAGTATTTAAGTTAAGAAACGTATAAAAAAAATACATTTATAGAAATTCTAATTGTTCAGTAGTTTCGATAAATGTAATCTGTTGTATCGGCCCGTTGCTGGTTGACGATGATATCGCGTGCGGAAACTTCGGTATCATGGCAACAGAACTATTACAACGTCGGCAAATAGGACCGCCTTTTTTCCCGGCCGAGCTCCTGAATTTTTAATGACACCGGAGCTCATCATTTATTTACCGGCGAAATGATTATTGGTTGAAACTCGGCCGGCGTATTGACAACTCTGGACGATACTTTGTTAAACTCCGTTGAGTACGTTTTCCGTTTTTTCTAGAAAAAGTGTTGTTGGTCGCACGCAATAAACTACTTAAATATTTGAGCAGAATTGTTTCTAATTCTTTACTAAATAATTAAAAAGTTTAAAATTATGGTAAGATGTTGTCATGCCTCTGAGTTTTAAGTTTATTTCTGTCCCGTTATTGTATCAAACATTATTAGTGACGCGGTTGAACATGATTCGTGAGAAGCTGGAAACCGCAGAAACTCCAAGTCAACTCACCAGTTTGATTACACAGTTTAAAATAATTATTTACAGAAACTTGTTGGGATATTTTGTTAAAATTTCCACAAGCAATGAGATATAAATTGAAAATGTCTTATGTCTCAGAACTGTTAATATAATATTAATATATATTAAATAAAAATGTATTTATATTGTTTTTAAACATAGAGAGGTGATTCTAAAAAACTTTAATATAATTCAGAGCGTGATATTACAATCAGTTTTAAGAGAAACTTTTTTTAAGTTTACAAATCTATATAAAAACGTTCTTTTAAATTGACGTAAGATTTATAAACTTCCACTAAAACCGAAAAACTGTAAAATTTTTTAATACTGGTCACAAATAGAGAGAAAACGAGGTCGAAAAAGATATTGTTTAAAATCAATCAATATTCTTTGAGCATTTTTAATAAACAACAGTGCTGACCAATTTCAGATTTTTAACAACCATCTTTGTTATTATAGAGATAAAAATAGTTAATAATAAATTATTTTATTATAGTCGAAATAATAATTCAAGAGGGTGATCACGTGCAAGTCTTGGCAAAACCTATCCGGAATCACCCTGTTAGCGCGTGATAAAATTAAGTCGAGTATGCAGCGAAATTTAATTTCTAGTATTTACATTTTACTCTAGGTGTACAAAAACAAAAATAACAGTATTAATAAAATTTGAAAAATTAAAAACTTATTAAGAGTATAAAGATGACATCGAGTGATTCAGTAAAAGCATTGGTTTTTATATAGAAAATGTTAATTATCTTTTCATAAAGTTTTTTCCGAAACGATTTTATTTACTTGTACATACCATAACATTATAGTTTGATTTTATTTTTAACGAAAATTTCAATTATTGCTGTAATAAAGTCTGTGCGTCCCAATTTTTTTTAATTTTAAAAATTACTATTTTTGCAGGATACTTGAATTAATAATTAAAAAAAAAACTATTCTAAATATCGCAATTTAGTTAAAAATCAATTGAAAATCAGCTTACACGTATCGAAACCACGTTCCTATAGGTTTTTTGCATTTGCATAAACTCAATTGTCTGAGAAGTAGAATTTCTCTTAACAAAACTGCTCCTAGATAATAAATCAATTAAAGAATTAAAATAATGAAACAAGCATAATTATAAAATTGTTTCATCTGTATGTAGGAATAACCCAAAATTATGAAAAAACAATTATACCTACTTAATCTTCTCAGAACCATTAACCTAGCATCGATATTAGTATTTTATTATTTTTAAACGCTTGCTTCTAAAATAACTTAATAATATTAATAAATTATTTAATAAAATGCGTACACACTGATATAACCTCATCTTTAGATGAAATTTCAGTAAACCAGTAAAGTATTCATAATGTAACGTATAATAACTTAGTCTAGTATTGTTGGTTTGCTGTTTTGCCTGCTTCTGGCATACCGGGATAAACTTTTAAAGCTACGATTAGTGACCTGTATAGTTTAACGTTGGTATAATACTCATTTGGTCGTTATCTTGTATAATTCATATTATATTGTTCACGCGGATTTATTGCCCTCTTCAATATTTTTTCCGAGTATAGAAAAAATATTGTAACAATATTTTTCACACTTTTAATTTAGTGACACGTGTCCATTTACGCGAAGTCTGCTTGAAGATATTCATTGTTAAGCCGGCTTCAGAAAAAAATGGTAGGTGAAGCAGGATGAACTAACCCATACAACATCAACAGTTGAAATTCACCAAAAAAAGACTACGTTGTCTTTTTGGTAGGATTATAGAGGGATTTTGTACTCCGAACTTTTACCAAGAAATCAAACTGTTTATTCAAACATCTACGTTCAACAACTCACCAAAATGAGCTATGCAGTTCAAGAAAAGTGGAAAAAATTTACCAGTAGTAATAGCGTTATTTTCCAAGAGGATTATGCGAATCCCCACACATCTTTGGTCACTTGCCAAAATTAATTGTCCCTAGAATGGGATGTATTGTCATCTAACTCTGATCTCACGCCTTCAGATTTCCATTAATTTCAATCCATACAATTCACACAAATGGTATACTTTTAATGACAATAATGATAAAGACAAACTTTTAATCAAATAGTTGCCGACCCAATATTTTCCACTGGTCTGGGAAATTAAAGTTTAAATCTAATAGTTCATTAAAAATATTAGTTAGGATCAATTACAGGACGGCAAGCTTTAACATAGAAGCAGTATTATTATCTTCATCACAGACTTTGCTTTTAGGTTCATTTAAAAATTTATTAACATCTTCAATAAACACAAATGAAAAAGAAAGTTGTAAAGTTTTGTTGTGAGAATATGATAATGTTCGAAAAGTGAGTAAGTACAACGATTAGTATCAACTTGTTAACAAACAAAAGATATTTGTACACTGGTATACTTTGCGGGGCCTTTTAAAATTAGATAAATATAGTAGTGCTAGTGTGTTATTTTAAAAAATAGTTATATTAGGTGGGTCGTAGTTTTTATATTAGTGCGATTTATCGAAAATTTTCTTAAATGGGGCATTCCTAATATATTTGAAAGTTAAATTAGGTACAGCGCCTTGACACTTCCAACTTGGTAAACATTGAACTATGGAAGGCATTCCAAAAATTACGATCATTTATATATTATAATTAATTATATTGTCAGCTCAACAGCTTGTTTCTTCTAGATTTATTTTAAATGCTGTCAGCTTTGGTGTTTAAGAGGTGCCGAATGTTTTTGAACTCTCAAGACGTTTGAAAAACTCGCTTCAGTTCAATTCCGGGGGATTAGCTTCGGCTATTGCCTTGGTTCACAGAATGAGGGATCCACAGTTAAATAATTAGTCACTTTCAAATTAATAATTCAAACCAAGAGTAGTTGGATAACTAAACGACTGTATAAATGGTTTTTTAATAAGTTTGTTTATAAAATAACGATATGTATCATTAAGGAAAATATATTTAAAACGATAGACAATATTAAACTATATAATTATAGAAATTTACCTCTAAATAAAAATTTAGTTGGAATTTTAAATGCATTTTGATTCAACTGGCAACCATAGTTAATAAATAGGAGATATTAAAATATTTAAATACTTGCTTAATTAATAGACTTATTTCAATCGTAATAAATGCGGTTTAGTTTTTGGTAATTTGCCGATATGCAATAGAAACGTATGTATTTAATAATAATTAAATAAGTTTAGAATGAGTTGTTTTGTTAGGTAGTGGAAGGAAAACATATACTAAATATCAGTATACTGGGTGGTTAGTTATGACCCGCAAAATAAATGAGTAAAATCCATAAAACACCCTGCGACTCCTGTACACAGAAACTGTTAATAATAGATTAATAGAAAAAAAAAATAGTCAAACACGTGTCCAGGGGTTCAATGATAAGACTATTTTATCTAATTTGTAAGCTTTTCATACGCAAGAGTTAAGACCATCCTTGATTTTTTATATTAATGGTTGTGACCTTAATACATATTTGATCTATACAAACATATTTAGGAAAAATATGTATTTATATAACATTAGGTATGCTTTATCAAAATGTCAAAGTTAATGGTGATGCTTTTATTGAATTTTCGAATAAAAAAAAAGCAGTGCTTAAAATGTCATTCAAATACTACACAGATGTCCACGACACGTACCTACTTCAATTTCAAATCAGCGATTGTTTTACGATTCACAGTTAATTTTTTTTCATTTTCTAATGTCTTATTAAAAACTAAATTAAATTAAAAGTAACTTCAAATTGTTTATACTGCACTGCAATGATCATTATTTGGCAAAAAAGTAAACTGCTTGGCTATGCTCTATAATAATTGACATTGACGTGACATTTTATTATTCAACAATTATTATCCTAATCCACTTTTTGATACTAAACAAAATTTCGAACTAGATTTTTATTAGAATCGTGACGGGAAAATATTAACGAAGATGTTAGAGAATGAAACCTATGAACATATGTCATATGAAGGAGTCGCTCCTTAGCCGAATTGGTTCATAAGAGTAGCAGTTAACTCATACCTTTCTATACAGAATAGTACTAAATACAATATTTTACGAATGAATTTGAGAACTAGATACTTGTCGATCTCTCTCCAAATTATAATATTATCCGAGCCTGTATGTTTTTGGAATCAATTGACTCACTACGGGTATAACTTAAAATCATCATAGCGATTGCCGGATTAGTTCATTTTTTGGTTAACCGATCCTAACTGAATTGTTTAAATTTTAATTATAGTTAATGTTTTGAAAGAAATATTGAAAATGAATGATCTTTTGATAAATAATAAAGGTTTACCAGATTTACTGTTAACAATAGCGACATTTTTTTAAATTAAATAATGCGTTAAGCATAATAGTGGAGACATAACAATTATGAGTAGTAAGATAACCTATTTGTGAAATTATTTCATGTTGGAATTTAATTAATTGTAATTACAACGCTAATGGTATTATCCGTCGTCTAATCTATCCACCACAGATTATTCAGTTACCGTACCTCCATGTAATAAAATATCCGATTTTTAAATGAATTTTTTAGGATTCATCTTATCCAAAATCCCATATTTTACACTAGAGTATTATAACTGTACATTGTACCTACTAATTATTTTTTTATTTTAATTACTTATTACGTATGAGCCCAAGAATATTATACAACAACCAATAGGTACATATTGTCTTAATAAAAATAATTTTATCTTTACAGTTGGTAAAACCGCGAAATTTAGTAATGAACATATGTGCTTTTATTGCTAGTCAAATCAATTGTCTGCGCTGAGCCAGGTTTTCATTTTAGACCCCAAGTTTTAAATATAAAATAGACTAATCTTAAAATTCCACGATTTTCCAAAAGTTTTTAAATATTCTCATGGCAACTGTTTCACCTTTTGTCATCGTCAGATAAGATTATATCGATAGGTTCCACAAGGTAAGAGAAGGAACAATCATTATCTCCATGTTTTTATTTATATACCGAGATAGTATACATTCTTAGATGACTACATGGTATATATTTAAAAAAATAAAACTACAATATACATTAAAATGTAATGATAATGTATCAGTTAAGGGGATATCCTAAACCAATACATTATATATGATATACATTTAACATGAAAAATATCTACTAAATTATTTATTTTTCCTCCTAGAAAAATTAAGATTACATCAGAATTTTTACACTTAAATATTCGAATTAGACATCCAGTAGATAATATTTTTTATATAAATAAAATACCAAAGTGTATTCACTGTCATAATATAAGATATTTTTTTCCTTCATAAGATAAAATTTAACTCATCGAGGATAACTGCCCCTGCGATAGTAATTTTTCGACGGCGGCGTTAATATCTCCAAAAGTAGCAACCAAAGCTTGTAAATTAATTTCTCTATTAAGAAAACCCATCGCCGCTAATTGTTCTAACTGAGCTTGATACCTCTGTTCAGGAGGTAAACTATTGTCATTGTTGGCAGACATCGTCGCAACCATTCTGCTCATAAACTCAGAAAATGCGTCTCTAGGCGGGCCAGGATTCTGGGCATGGACACCTTCAGGTCTAGGACTAGCAGCAGCAGGATTGGGTAAATCTTGAGGAGCCGGTGGTGGAAAAGTGTGAATTAAACTAGGAGCAGCTTGCCTTAATGTTTCCATGCCTTGTTGAATCTGAAGAATAGCATCTAAAGCTTGGGGATTTGTCATTAGATTTTGAACTTCTGGATTCTGCATCTGGTGAAGAAACTGAGGCATCATGTTTCTCATTTGTTCTTGAACAGCGGGATTTTCAGTAATCAAGGGATTTTGAGCTAGAAGGGCGTTAGCTATGTTTGGGTCAGCAGATAAAGCTTCTAATACTGATTGTGTATATGGAGCTTGCAGCATATTTTGAAGAATAGTGGGGTTTTCGGACATTTGTTGAATTAAACTCGCTAATGGAGGCGGATTCATAACTCCACGACCTGGAGTAGTTTCAGCGCTAGCTTGAAATTGCGCAGCTATAGACGACAAGGTCGGTTCTTGAAGACTCGAAAATAAATTCGGTACTGGATTGGACATAGGAGTAGGAGGGGACTGGGGTTCTAGACCCATTGAGCGTTCATGGCTTCTCATTAGTTCTTGAAGCATCGATGGATTGCGTGCTAATTCTGCTGTTTGTCGTAACAGCTCAGGATTGTTTAAAGTCTGGTTAATCTCTGGATACCTTAAACAGAATTTAACTAAATTCAAAAACAAAATGTTAATTATATGGTTCAATGAACATTTCGATAATTTAATAGATAAAACAAAAACATGAAAAATCTTAAAATCAATCCATTATACATACCTTTGAATAAGTTCTTGCATCTGAGGATTTCTCAATAACAAAGTTCGCATAGCTTCAGGATTACCCATTAGCTGTGTAACCAAAGGATTATCCAATAAATTTCTGAGCATATTAGGATTTGATAATAGCTCATTTTGCATTTGATTCTGTAATTCCATAAAATTTGCAGAGCCCATTCCTAACTGAGCAATTCCAGCTAAGCCTCCCAAACTCCCTAAGCCAAATGGGCTGGCCCCAATATCAGCAGGACGTCTATTAGCAGCGGTTTCATTTAATCTAGGAGCAGCTCTTATAACTAAATGAATAGTTAAGCCATCTCTTATGTTATGCTGTTGAAGGTGATCTTCATCTTTCATGATCTTGCCAGCAAATATAAGACAAAGTTGATCTGGTTCGGCATTAAACTTAGGACCTATTAAAGCCTTCAAATCTTTTACGCCAGCATTATCTTCTACTTCAAATGTTTCGCGTTCCTGTGGGGTTTTGATGTGAATAGAAATCATTTTAGGTGGTGTTTTAGGGGGTACTATTTCCTCATGTTTTTCAGAATCCTTAATTTTATCAGGTACAGATTCTTGAGACGGTAGTTGCTGACTTTGATCGCCAGATGCTATTTCCTCCATTACCGTATCTTGTGTTAAGTTTGGAACATCTTCAGGATCTTTAGTTGGTGCCAGTGTATCGGCTACCCCTAAGGGCGGAGGAATTTCTGGGGATGGTTCTGGAGGAGGTGGAGATTGTACTGGAGGTACTTGAGGAGTGTCTAGTGATACATCTGGAATTACTTCTGTGTGAATCGGGGCTTCTTCACTCATTTTGACACTTTTCTGACACTTTTGGGCTACTTTAAATTCGGCACTGTCACTGTCATCCAAATGTCCCTGAAAAGGACAGAATTATTGAGTAGATAAAATAAATTGTATTTTAAATGAAGTAAAATATATGGAGTATTTTATAACAAGCTTTTCACTCAATAGTAATTATTACACATGTATGACAGTGTCAAATGTAGAATTTATAGTAGCCGTTGTCCAAAACTTTTAATGTTATTTAAAATTTAATAAAGAATATCAACAAACTGTTAACGCATGTAACGTACTGTTTATTAAATGTATCTTACACTTGCCTATGTTAACGATCTTTATCTGTAAAAGTGTTCGGAAAGAAATATATCGACTATTACAGAGTAGCATCACCTGATTACATTTTTTACCAAAATAAGATTTTATGTTTGATGCGCGATCTTTTAGAGAACTATATTTTTCACCTCAAATGTCAATAAAATAATGATAAACAATGCTATAAAATTAAAAAACGGCAAAATTTTCTTAATGTGTAAAGTATAAACCATTTTTTTGGTCTTCTAAAAAGTATTATAAAATGAGTTACGAGGTGTTGCTTTGTGACCGTCAATGTAGTGTTTCAAAAATGTGTTTAACCCGGCATTAGTCGCTATATGAGCATTTTGCTCACGTTTGTGGCAAAAGGCAGATATTTTATAAAGTAATGGAGGGGATGACACGTGATCTCGTCTAGTCTCCTAAAATATCTTCGTCTCTAGTACGACAGAGTATTGTGTTACAAGTGCATCTCGTTATCATTTTAGAGAAGATTTGTTTGGAACGTTCTCGTACTGTGAGCATTTCTTTCATCGCGCGACTAACGGGGTCACTATGAGTCGTGCTAAACGGATTCTTGAATTAGCTCTTTTGCAAGCTGATCAGATAAATAACAGAGGTAAGAAAAACGTCATAATTTATAGCAATCGACTTTTTTAGTAAACAAAAGTAATTTTCTATAGAATCTGAACAAAATGAAATAAACTTACACCTAAATGATGATCAACGAGCAGACCCAGAAAGCGACGAAAACAGTGAGCACAGTAGCCACAATACAGACACCGAGCAATCTGGCAATGATGAAAATATAGAAGAAGTTTTAGTCGTAGGACATATCCCTCACAACAATTTAGAGGGAATTCCTTTATACCGTGGGAAAGATAAAGAATTCCAATGGTTAAAACATATTCCTCCTGCCTTGGGTCGCACAAGAAGCCGAAACTTGGTTTCACATTTACCTGGAGTAAAAGGTGTAGCTAGAAACGCAAAAACTCCATTTGAATGTTGGAAGCTCTTTTTTTCCGACTATACAATAGAACAAATTGTACGATGTACAAATAATTGCCTACGTTTACGACGTGGAAGTTTTGCCCGTGAACGAGACTGTAAAGATACAAATTTTGACGAGATAAATGCTCTGCTGGGTTTACTTTATTTAGCTGGGATAAAGAAATCTCATCATGTCAATATTGATGAACTGTGGGCAAACGATGGGACCGCTCCTGATTGCTTCAGTGCAACAATGAGTAAAAGAAGATTTTACCAACTTTTACAAGCTTTACGGTTTGATAATCAGGATGACAGAAAAGACCGCCTAAAAACTGATAATCTGGCTCCTATCAGAACAGTATTTGATGATTTCGTAGGCAGATGCAAAGCCAACTATCAAGTCGGAGAATATGTAACAATTGACGAGATGTTGGATGCCTTTAGAGGTCGTTGCAAGTTCCGACAATATATCTCTAATAAACCGGCAAAATACGGCATCAAAATTTACGCGATGGTAGATGCACGTACTTTCTATACCTCCAATTTGGAAGTCTATGCCGGCAAACAACCCAATGGTCCATTCAACTTTGATAACAAGGCTTCATCTGTTGTCAAGCGATTAGCTCAACCAATATTGAATACCGGCCGAAATATTACTATAGATAATTATTTCACTTCAGTACCTTTAGTGTTAGAACTTGCAAACCAATATAGAACAACAATTGTAGGAACGTTGAGGAAAAATAAAAAGGAAATTCCTCCTGAATTCCTCAACGTCAAAGAAAGAAAACAATGTAGTAGCATGTTTGCATTTTCAGAGAACTGCGTACTTGTTTCTTATGTTCCAAGAAAAGGCAAAAATGTTTTGTTATTATCGACAATGCATGATGATGATGTGATTGATTCAGATACAGGGGACAAATTCAAACCAGAAATGATCACCTTTTATAATTTAACGAAAGGTGCTGTAGATGTGGTCGATGAAATGAAAAGTTTGTATTCAGTTTCGCGTGTGAGCTGCAGATGGCCTTTGACTCTTTTTTCTCTGTGCTCAATATAGGAGCTATAAACTGCTATGTTATATACAAAGCTAACAATGAGAATACTGCAGTTATATCCCAAAGACGTATTATTTTTCTAAAAGAGCTCGATTTGCAGCTCATAAGGCCTCATGTGGTGAATCGTGCTAATATACCAAACTTGAGTCTGCGCCAACGTATCTCTATACACAAATTAGCAAGATTACCATTTCTACAACAAAGGCAAACAGAGCCAAATGAAGAAAGATTCTGTCAAATATGTCCTCGACGAAAAAACAGGCGGACCAAGATATCATGTGTTTCCTGCGAACGAGCTATTTGCACAGAGCACACCACCTACACATGTTGTATTTGCGCCGGAGATGGACCTGACGAAGACTAAAAAAGTCATTTAATTTATATTACATATTTTGTATTAATAGATGATTTAATAAAATAATGTGTTTTTACCTAAACTTTCAGATTATTTTATAAAACCGCACTTCTTGGTGCAAAAGGCTCCCGCGCGACTAATGGCGAGAAAATCTTCCTAGCGACTAATGCCGGGTTAAATGGGATAAAATGATTCATTGTACGTTTAAAAAATATTTTTGATAAAAAGAATTGCAGCACTTAAAAATATAAAATCAAGTCTCTCTCAAGTCAACTTTGTAAAAGATTTAGTAGTATAAGTAGGGAGGAAACAAAAAAAATGTTTTTGAGGAAGAATAAACAGAGCATGTTTAAATTCTAATACATAACAAAATATTATTTAAAAATGCATACTTATATAAATTAAAAAGGTTTACTAGGAAAACATTAATTTGATAGACGTAAAATTTTTATAGTAAACATATCTTTTTTAGTTTTTAGTTTTTTTTTAGTGAAAATAGTTCGTTTTCCAATAACTTCATTTTTATGAATGTTAGAAAAAGGCCCGATTAAATAAATATATATATAAAGTTGATTCGTTTTCTCCAAACAATTTGTTAAAAAACAAAAATCTTATTTGAATTTTACCTAATTTTTTTATAAATCATCTATTTTTTGCCTCACTTACTATTTTTGGCGAACCTTTAAAAAATTTATCATAACTATGTTATATTAAAAAATAAAACACTACTTACTGTCTTAGAAGCAAAATTACTATCTCAATCTCTAATGATTTGGTATCTAAAAACTATTATTGATATAGATTGTTTTTTTTTAGTGTACAAAATATTATTTGCTACGACTTTTATCAACATTTTGTTGTGAACCTATTTAAAATTATTTATTACTTTTCAGCATAAATAATTATTGTTTATTTTTCTTGTGAGTATACCTACCACTAAATCAATAAATGTCCATTTAAAATGTAAAGACCATAAACTAACGTGAAATTAATTCGATTTATCTTGAACAGAGTTAAATTTTGATAGTAACAATTAATTTGATGTTACAAAAGCTGTTAACATTGTCTCATAGCGGCATTGAAATATTTACAGGTCAACTTATTTATAATATTTATAATATTTATAATGACGAAGATGAAGTTAATTCAAACGAATATATAGTAAATATTTGAAATAAATATTTAAAAATCAGTTCCTGTTTTAGTTTAACTGGAATAGATTAAATTTGTGGCTGGTGTATTCGCACCCTCGTCATTAATGGATATCTTAAAATAAAATTTACAATTATTTTAAATAGGACATGTTCAATAAGTATAAATATGACTTATCTATAACCTAACGAAATAATAAAGAACTATTTGTGACAGCCCTCAATTCCAGAATAAAATAGTTCATATTTCTTGGTTAACATTGACTAAACCAGATGAATATAGGATTTTTAGTACAAATACCGTTGCACGTCAGGAGTGACGTACCTCTTTCGTCATAGTACTGCCAACTAATTAAAATTTCCCTAACTAAGATAAATCATACGAAACATCACGAAAATTCACGAGGACTCATGAACGTAGTCACAGTACTAAAAAACCGAAAAAGTAATCGTAATTATTTTGATAATTTTAGAATTATTTCAATTATATTGGCTTATATACGTCTTATTCTTTATAATATAAAGTTTATAAATCATTATTATATGTTCAGTACTCAAAAAACCATAATTTACATTAAAGAATTTTGAAATTTTCTACGCCCATGAGACTCATATTTATGATGAAGAAATGACATTGTAGCGATTGGCATGCCTTGATGCGACGTTGTCGAGTATTTAGATTGAAATATTTCAACGATTTCTGACGTCCGGCCGTCAACCAGTTGTGTGTTTTCACCACGTTTTCGATAATTTTATAATATTGTCTTTATTTTTTTGCTTTGCTAGATAGTTAACTTATAAAAAAAACTGTTTTTTCAAAACAAACATAGTGTGAATAAGCTGATTATTGACGTTTATTTCTACAAAATGCCAAAAAATTTAGACAAGCCGACAACACTGCAGGGTCGTGATCTCATAATTGATATATGACGTGCAACGGGATTTGTATTAAAAATCCTATATATTATTTATCTAGTATATATTTTACTATTGATAATGGTTTAATTACTTTTAAAAGGTGAATTTGTGCAACTTTAAAAAAAGCTACTAAGAAATTTGGGTAAAGCTCTACTAAGAGCCCCATGAATGCATTTTTTTTAGAATCATTTCTAATGTTTAAAAATTAAAATAAATAAAAACCGTGTCTGTAAATATGCTTTTGAAACTATTCACTTATTTCCTGCCAATTTCATTGTCATGTCATGCAATTAATAACCTAAAGTTTTTTCCAACTTTGACAGTTACTGTATCTATATTAAAATAATTTTTAAAATAGGATCTTTTAATGAACTAATTTTGTTATTTTAAATATTTTTTGGTGTTATACTATTCTCAATTGTAGTTGTAATAAGGTACATCTGTAGAGAATGCTATTACCTTCCTTCTTATAAATCCTCTTTAATTATAGCATTGTATAAATAAATTAACGATCCACAATTATATTAGTTTTTTATACGGTAATGAAAGTAAGTACTTTAGGTACAATTTCCATGGTAACCACCACATATTAAATTGAGGGTTAGTGTGGTCGAAAAAAAACATTTTTTTCTTTGTAGCCCAAAATAATTTTATTTCTGAATAGCTCTTAATCCTAGTTAGAAACGAACATTAATACTTAGAAAATACAGCATACTTGGGGAGATCATATTGAAAGCATTAAATAAATTATAGTAAAAAATAAATTGTGTTGGGTGACGAAAATTATAGGTTGGGACGACGTGGTGTTTGGTTGAAAATATTCTATAACCTCGCATGTACAAAATGAAGTCTAAACATATTGATTAAAATAACCACTGAGTAAGTAATGTTGGACAAATTGAACCGTTTGTAATATTTGATATAGTTTCCGGTCGGAAATTTGTAGTAAACAGAAGTTGCTAGGAAACCTTTATTAAAAATACTCATCATTTCCACACGCAATTGAGGTCTGAATCATCGATTCAATACTTATTCAATATATAGTGAATTCCGATGGGAATTTGACCACATTGAGGTTATATTTCCAACAAACTTTAAATTTGGATTTATTGCCAATTTTTATCTATTGATCATGTTATAATATCTGTAATACACTTTATATAATAAATTTCATAGAAATAATAAGGAATGAAATCATAATTGTAATTTGAATAAAAGCTTCCTTTAGGTAATGAGCATAATGCCCTTACACCGGTACAAAGCACGTTGTTTAAAAGGGAGAAAATAACATATTTTGTTTAAGAGTTGTTTTTTTAAAAAACCATTATACAAACTTACCTCCAGAAAAATAAACGGCACTCCAAATAAGATATACACTCCACTATTTCATTAAATGTTAAAAAATCACAATGGCGTCAAACAAGCTGTTGGAAAATTTTAGCTCGCGGCTCTCAACATCGACCCAACTGCGCATGTACTTAAGAAAATATAACATGACTACAACTATCACCATCTATTAGGAACTTACAACTTACGACCTGTTAAAATAGAAGAACTCCTTCTTATCTCAAATTTATTGTGGTTCGACTGTAAAGTTACCTAAAATTGAACAAGATGGAGGGCGAAAATGGGAATGAAGTAAAAAATTTAATAAATGATGTAAATAATCTTGAATTACACAATAAACTAAGTAAGAAGGTGTCTAAAAAATTATCCTTTAACATTAATATATTTTTTTAATTTCAGTAGCTCATAAATTGCATTACTTGGAAAATGATATTAAAACTGAAGAGCAGAAAAAGAATTGCTATGAAGTTAAAATTGATGAATTAAAGCAAAGTGCTGAGTTTTATAAATCACAAGTTGTTGTTAGTATACAGAATTTAGCCAAAATAATGCATCAGTCTATTATCTCTCTAATAATTAAAATAATGCCTAAGGTCGATCCTTTCTCTATAGCCTAGCTAAAATTAGAATTTTGAAGCTCATTTGGTGATAATCCTCGTATATCATCACTTTTATAATATTAAATACTAAAACTTCTAAATTTTTGTGGTTCACCCTGTATATACTTTTAATATTTAAGTAAATTAAAATATAATAAAAAACAACCCTAATAGTCATAAAGTATCATCCACCTTTCATTTTGACTTTTATCAGGTGTTGATAATAAAAAGCTGAACATTTTAACAAAATATTTTCTATCACTAATTTTTGCCAAATTGAATTTGCTCTCTAATGTTAATTAACCAGGTATGCCTAAGAATTACATGCTATTTTTCTGGGTGTTGGTTTAGGAACATATTCAAAATATTTAAAAACTACAGACATATGATGAGAAACCTCGAAATTTTGTATATATATATCACTAAAACGCTTCAAATATTATTCATATTATTCGGTATACAAAGTCTCAGAGAGGGTTTATTCACTTTTGAACATTTATTTTAAATATTTAATTTTCCATTTTTTATTTTTTTTGCCCAACTGTCAAAAAATAAGTTGTTTAAAAAGTGCTATCAAAAAAGGTATCAGAAAACGAATTCCAGAATACTGGTAAATAACTTGTTAAAAACTTTTCTTATAAACATTTTCTTCCATAATTTATATTTAGAGAGTTATATTAGACTAATGCGCCACTTACATTATTATGTATAATTTTATTGTTAGGGATGTGGTAATAATTTAATATTATTTTATCGCTATATAATGCAAGTAGTTCAAATCCAGGCCAATTAGAAAAAGCAAAAATTGAGTAAGAGTGTCGATTTTTAGCAAAAATTAATTAGTTTATAACGTCATATATACAAGACACTAAATTAATGAAATGTATAATGTAAAAATAATGATAATACAATAAGAGAGGATCCACAGTATCGCATATTTAGTGAAAATATAAAGTCCTACTAGTTCCTAAAAGCAGAAAATGTAAGAGACAGGTCTCTAATTTTAAGCAGTTAAAAAGATTACATAAAACAAATGATATGTCAAAAATAAAACAATTATGCTGAGAAATTGGTGACGCAAAAAACAGAAATATTTTTTAAATTCATAAAATCTGAGACTGAAATCTATCCTTATAAAATATATATCCTATAAAAGGTGATGAAAATTATCACCCTCGGCATATGTCTGAAGAAGATATTCAATTACCTACATTTTTGGATTGACAGGCAACTGAAGTGTATGACTAAATTTACAATAAGTTCTAGCTATGTAATTAAGGCATTCTTCCAAGGTCCACAGTTAGATCTCTGATGGCTGACTAAACCTGCAATGTATCCGGTAGCCTGCTAAAGACATTGATTTCTTGAATATTCTAAAGAAAAATTTAAATATGTATATGAAACTACTATGTCGACTGTATTGGTTGGCGTTTTCCTGTCAAATGTACCACTAATCATTTAGGTGTCCTATCTATATTTCATTTTTAGAAAATGAGCCAGAGATTAATATCCAATAAAAAAATTTGTTCACAATTCGAACTTGGTTTTGAATGTTACAAAAGGATTATTGGAATATACGAAGAAACATTTAAGCCACAAAATGGATTTAATAATGATATAAGTAAGTCAGCTTAATAGGCAACTTGATTCGATTTCAGCAGTTTTTAGGCTTGTAAATATTCATGAAATTTTCAACCTATTTAACAAATGTATTTATATATGACTTCCATTATCTTAATGTTAGCATAGAAAAAATTAGCACATTTTAAATCTGTGCGTCACTTAATTAACTTTTTACTTCTTTCAAATTACTGTTTAAAAAATCAACATGTATGATGCAATTTATATACCACAAGCGGCAATAAGATAAGAAATACGACAGGAACGGTTAAAATTATAAATATATTTGTCAATTATAATGTTACAGTAATATTAAAAATATAAAATTGATGAAATTCACTTATTATTGTATTTATAATGTAAAATCTTTATTTTAGGTAAAACGTCAAACACCAAACTAAACGAACTTGAAAAGGAAATTAAAATACATCACAAAAATATTCAACAAAATTTTAATATAATCAACAATTTATTGCAGTTTAATGATCCAAAATAAAAAATCCTATAAAAAAGTTACCTATGTCAAGATTTTATTCTGAAATTTCTAATGGTAAGACATGAGATTCTTTTACGTCGTCAAGATTTAAAGAAATAATTTCTTCTTTTTGTTTATTTAAGATCTGTTTACATTTTTTAATATAGTTCACTAATTCTTCTGATTCGTCTCGAGTTTTTTTTATTTCTTTTTCTAGCTTTTTCTTTCTTTTCTTAAGGTTGTAAGCTATTAATGGTTTTATATCGACCTCACCAGTAATTGGCCTCCTAAAAAGAAATAATTAGAATATTTTAAGAGTTCAATACTTAAACCAAAATGATTAAATCTATTAATTATTCCAAAGAAACTATTTAAGAGTCATAGACAATGTCATTGTCAGTTAAACGCTCCAGTAATCTTTATAATAAAATAATTTCTATATAGGTTTCATAAAATTTTTTGAAACCTTTTTTTTGGGATAAAAAATTATTATGAATATGTTTCTATTTAAATGATCACTAAATTGTTAAAAAATCCAAAATAAATGGAATAAATTATAGTTTCAACTAAAAATGATTATGTTCTTCCCAGCATCATTTGTAAAAAAATTATAATTTGCTGGAAATTATGTTTAATCTATAAAAATTTAAAGTGATTTTTAACTTTTAATTAAAAATTAATAAGTTAACGATTAGAAAAATATTTGGGAAATCTTACTGATAATTTAAAGTTAAAAAAAAGTTTCAAGGTCATTTAAAATTATTCCCAAGGTTTTGGAACGTACATATATTTAGCGCTTGACATAGTTTCTTATCTTTATTTTTCTAAGTCAAACAATAAAAAATCAGGGATATCGCTCCAACAGGAACCTTGTTTTTATTATATTCAAATTAATGAGCGCTTAGATTGTTTTATTTTCATATGAACAATAATAATTTACTTAAAAAATTAATTTACACTGTAAGGACACATAAAAGCATAAGTTTTTTAAATTATATTAAATCCACTTAAGACTCTAGAGCCTGCCTGTGGATGAAAATACAGCGATATACTTGCTGAACAATTATTTGAAAAACATTTCTGACAAAACATAAGTACGCATCTTTCACTAGAAATACATTTTATATACTGTAATGGTTTTATTGCTCAGACCAAGTCTACTGAGTGTGAGAACACGGCGCATGCATAACAATCTGACTACAGCTAACTTAGTTTACCTAATATCTTGGCAACTTTAAGAATTGACTAGAATGTTCGAAACGCTAAGAGTTATATACTGGGAGGGTGTCCCACGAAGTTTGGACAGCCCAATATCTCGAAAACTGTTCACATGATAAATATGAAATTTGGCAGCTACAAACAGTCCAAACTGATGCTTATTTATAAAAATACTTCCGTTTTTCCTCTCATTTCCGGGTACGTGGCACCAACATTTTTTTTTAAATAGGATAACAGTATATTTTTTTTGGTTATATCTTTCAAAATCTTCTATGACTGTTAAAATATATATATATATATATATATATATTCGTATTGTGAATTGGGTAAACTCAAAATATTCTGTATATTTCTTTTAATCATTATTATGACTCCTCATGAAAAAACGTGTTTTAATAAATATTACTTATATAAAACAATTACTGAAGCACTAAATTCAAGGTTTCTTATGATAACAGGCGGTAATTTGAAAATGTAATTAAATAATTATTAGGGAAGTATACATATAAACGGTGACAGTTTCTTAACAAAATATTAATGACAAATATGCCGTTTACGGGAAAAGTGGTTCTAGTAACAGGTTCAAGTTCCGGTATTGGAGCGGCCACAGCTATAAATTTTGCCAAACTTGGTGCTAGTTTGGCTTTAGCCTCTAAAAACTTACCTGGTGACAACATGGATGAGGTAGTTAAAGAATGTTCACAGTACTCCGAACCCCTAGTATTTGAATGCGATTTGACAGATGAAAGTCAAATAGAAAACGTAATTAATAAAACTGTGGAACATTTTGGAAAATTGGACGTTTTGGTTAATAGCGTAGGAATTTTGGAAAATGGCAGTATAGAAAATACTAGCTTGCAGCAATTCGATAAAGTCATGAATATTAATGTAAGAGCTATGTTTGAGATGATCAGGGTAGCTGTACCTTATTTGGTGGAAAGTAAAGGAAACATTGTCAACGTTAGTAGCGTTACCGGTATGCGTGCTTTCTCAGGTAAGAATATTAATTCACATACAGTTGACGGTCAGCTGTTACTACTGGCAATTCACCATTAATTTAATATCTAATGTAATGATATACTTATGAATAAAGATGTACGGACTCAAATAGTGGAACACAATAAGGCAACAGAAGCTTAAAGCGTCGTACAGGGGAGACATCATAAAAGACTGAGAACATAAGTATTTCACACCCATAAAACGAACGCTATAATTTTTGCTTTATACTGAAAAATTCATATATTTATTATTTTTATTTTCAAACCTGTAACATTTATGTAAAAATTTTTTTTTTCAGGAGTATTAACATACTGTTTATCAAAAGCAGCAGTTGACCAACTAACAAGATGTGTAGCTTTAGAATTGGCGTCTAAACAAGTCAGATGCAATAGTGTCAACCCTGGAGTTATTTTAACCAAGATTCATAAAAGATCTGGGATGGATGAAGATGAATATAAAGCATTTTTAAAAAAATGTGAAGAAACTCACGCTTTAGGTCGTCCAGGTAAAGCTGATGAAGTGGCTAACACAATTGCTTTTTTGGCCAGTGACAGAGCTAGTTATACAACAGGTGTTAATTTAGCAGTAGATGGAGGACGAAATATTATGTGTCCAAGATAGAATATATATATAACCTATAAGCAGTGATTTTTTGGGTAACTCAGTGCGCTTTTGGAGGACGAAACTAATGCGAATCCAGCCTATGAGCATCAGTTATACAAACTCTTGTTACTCAAAAAAAATCAATGCGGCTGCAAAAAAAACTTGGTTTCGCTTCTAAAGCTTATTTTGAAAAATAAAGACGAGTTGTGTGGTTTGATTTTGATTATTATATTTCTACTATAGGAACTATTATTAGAGAAAAATAAATTACTGTAAAATTAGGTGATTTTTTATTACAACATCCTAAGAAAATATACTAAAAATTTATCCGATCTATATATAAATATTGTAAAATTTGACAAATGCCAATTTTTATCGTGAAACACAATTTTTAGAAAGCTAGCATATACCGAAGAAAATACAAGGATTATTTAAAAGGACGAAAGTGCTACTTTTCTTCTTATATTTCATACCATTAGCCTGGAGACATCAATAACATTACAAAATAAATCTAATGAAAGTATATTTTTTGGTACAACAAAATTAAATTTAAATTTAAAACAAAGTCAACTTATTCATTGTAACTAAACCAAATGTACTTGATCTAATATATAAGACAATTGGTCAAAAATAGCTAATAGTGTTAATTTACTTCAGATAAGAAGAAGACACATAGGTACTATCTGGAGATGAAAAAATAAAGAAGTTTTTAGGAACCATATTAAGTAGATATGTATATAGATACGAGGATGGGATGAATAATTTCCTACCTAAGAGAAAAAAAATTGAGTCAAAAATCCTTTTATTTTTTGATACAGCCTCCTTATCGCTCAACGAAATTCAAGGTTCAGTTACTTAATTGTAGCCTTGTGACTCAGTGTATTGTCCAAAACTTTTTTCCATAAATCAGGCCTTTTCGTCAGAACTTTCTGTTGCAGATTAAAGTAAGAAGTCAATAATAATTGTAAGGTGTATTATTATTATTATTATTATTATTATTATTATTATTATAAATTAGAGAATTTCTTATTCAAAACAAAATTTCATAGAAGTCAAAACCAAGAAGAGAAGATTGCTAAAAAACTTAAAAAAGAAACACGCGGAGCTTAGTTCAAACTCTAAAATTTTTTAAAAATATGACAAGAGACATATGTTTGGACGCGAAGCAATCAACAGAAAACAGTTCAAGTAATGATAGAATTTTTTTGGAAAATATGAATGAAACAATATCTATCCTCTAAGCTTACAGAAATAACATGGAGAAACAATGGCACCTTATATTGGGGATTGGGATTGGTTCTAGGAACTGATGGAGAATCGGCAGGTTTACTAACTTGTTGCACAGCATAGATATTTAAATTTGAAATGTAGAAGTCAAAATGCCATCCAGCTGCCTGTTGGCTTAATCTTTAAATGGCTCAATTTGGTTGGACAATGTACAAGTTAAAATTATTCATGGCCTTATTTATACTTATTTTATTATTGCAAAATCTTGTATATAACATTATTTTCAATTTCATTGAGTAACGTTATCCATAAAGTTAATAACAAAGGAGAATTTTAATTAAAAACTTCAAAAAACAGTGTGCCGTTACTTAGAGATAATTATGGATGGTAAGTACAGAATTTATTGCACTGCCTAAAATGAATTTAAATAATTTTGATTAGATGACTTATTACTTACCAAGATTTTTCATTAGTAATTGACTTATTTTGTAGTTCTTTTAAATTTTTAAGTTTGTCTGATATATTCATCTGGTGGCAGAACTCTTCTAATGTTCCCTTGATTGAATTTACAATAATATTGCTACTTGCTATAAGAACTTCGTCAGTACGGAAAGCAGATGTTAATTTGCCTTGATCATCCCTAAAAGAAGAAATTAAGTAGAAACGGGAAATTGTAATAAGCTGGATTGTACAGTTTTCTTTTGAAACATCAAATATGCATTCACAAGAATGTAATTAAAAATACCTAAATAGAAAAATCTCATTATTATTATATAATAACATAGACAGGTACCCTTTTGTAGTTTTATAAATATAATTAGTACACATTTCTAAAAAACCAATAGGTATACCATTTTCTGAAATACTAAAAGGCGTAAACAGAAGTATAAAATGTTAATAATGCATTTGCCTTGAGTTCTTGTGATAAAAGTTAATTCGGTCTCTTGAACATCGCAACAGGCAAAAGAGGTTTTATCTGTATCTTACCTAATTTTCATTAAATGCGGAAATATGAGAAAACGAAATCAGGCCGGGACTGGTGCAATATGATCAAATAAAACAAATTGCACTAATTCCAACCCAACTCAGCTTCTCAAAAGCTTCTGAAATTCAACATTAATTAACATTTTCAAATTGTCTCTTGAAATTGATAAGACTAAAATGAACATGAACGTAGGTGTCGAAATGAATACGAAGAGCCGTTATAAAGAATTTTAACAAAGAAATAACAGGGCAATGACATTTTCATACCTGACCCCTGAGGCTAGATCGTCCGCTACATCGAATAAACGTGCCAAACAGTCATCCGGATTAAAATTCTCATTATTCATTTTAACTTTAATAATGCCCTTCTAATTTTTTAACTTAAAAACTATATAAAAATACTAATACACAATCAAATCAAAAATACGTTACATATTAAAACTTTTGACAACTGACGTAAAACAACGTTTGTTACGCCATCTTTTTTTCTTGTTCTGAATCAATATTGAATTTAAATTTTTACACATAAAAGGCCACTTTAATTCAATTATTTTTTGAAAATGGTGCTTATGAAGTACGTTTTAGAAACTCAAACAACCAAAATTTAAGCTTTCAAATATATTTTGTTTGTAGTATTATTTACGTAATGACATAAATGTTCCAAGATGTACTTGAATGTAGAATGGAGTTTCCAAAGTAATTACTTCTTATTTAATATCCTGTTTTAAAAATAAATACTAACTGAATAATTCATGACTGTACTCAATAAGCAAGATTTCAATTTAAATTTTACTAGAGGCTGGAAAAAATTGTAATATTTTGAACTACTGCTATCTAATATCAATATTTGCTTCTCACGGTAATGTTTGTTGGTTTAACTCGTGGCATGTAGATGGGTCTGCAAGCATAATAGCTTAAAAATATAGTATGATGCAAATGTATGAAATAAAATCATTATTTGGAAAATCGACTTTTAAAAAAACCTAAAACACGTCAATTTTAATTTCTGAATGGATATGGTAATTTTTGAAATTTACCATGCAATAAGTTTTTTATTATTAAATATATTTTAATAAATTTCGACTTGTATCTATTTGGGGGCATCTAAATCCAGTGGAAATTAATTTTTTTTATAAAAGAATCCCTAATAATATTTCTTGATTTTTGATGCACAATATTTAAAAAAAAAAAAAATTAAATCGATTAATAACTTCAAATACTATGGTGGTGTTTCCAATTTAAGTGGGTCACACTGTATATATTGTAAAACTAGGTGGGGTTTAACAAACATTATTTACAAGAAAACTTCACGACTGCTGTTAACAAAGTATTTAATTACATATTAACGTAATTTCAACACGAGCGACTGTGATTCGTTGTTGTCAAACTTACCTAAAGTGCAATAATGTCAAACATTTCTAAAGTCTCGCATAAGTAAGGCGAGGTTAACTTAATTTAAAATTATCTATCAATATTTCAAAGGTCGTGGAATTGAAGATCTTCTAACAGTAGTGTGGATTTAGCAAACTTTATTTACAGAAAAACTTCATGACTGTTTTAAACAAATTCGCACGCTTTAATACTGGCGTAGTCTTCTAGCCCCCATACACTATAATCTTAGTTGTCAATTTTAATCGCGCAATTAAAATTGTTCACTTAAGATTATGGTGTATGGTCTAAAATTGACAATTTTAACCGCCGATTTTAATTGTGGTCAAATCCACAATTTTAATCGTACAATTCTGCCAACCCATTCAGGTTGACAGTGTATATTGGCTTCACAATCATAATTGGCGATTTAAAAGCAGTGCAGTTCGTATTGTAGGCGTGTCGTGACGCGTTTTGAAAATGGATTCAAGAATTTACGCAAAATATTTTGTTATAGAATTTATAGAATTATACCGTAGTCATCCATGTTTGTCGAAGATAAAAACAAAAGATTATTTAAACAAAATAATGAGAAGTAAAGTTTATGAACAGCATATTGCTTGGTAATGTATATAAACATTTTCTTATCAATTAATGGTGTCACTAACTGTAGTAATGCCAAGTAAATTTCTTCATCCATTCGTAAATAATTAAACCAGTCATCTTTTTTGAATTTTAGTTTCTTTAATAAGTTTACGTGTGAAAAGTGTTGCCTTTTGTGTAACCATTCTTTTGACCATTTAGAACGTATTTTTCTAATTTTCCTTTTTACCGCTAAAGCCGCTGCCATTGCTAATAAATGTGTTCGATTCATAGCAGCACGATTAAAATTGAATAACTAGAATAGTTAGTGGGTGTACAAAGTTGAATCACAATTTTAGTTGTCCATTTTAATCACGCAATTAAAATTGTAGTGTATGTGGACTCTTCCAGTTTCGACATTTGTCCTCTTTTACTGTACTAATGTAAAAGCCGGATAACCTATTCCACCTGCCCTGATCACTTTCTATCAGGCCTCATTTAGTCATTCATATTTCACCCAGGTTTTTTCCTTCTTCTTGGGCGGAGAGAAGGAGCTTACCTTTTTTATTTTCGGAGTAGTGATTTGCATATTTTTCCTCAGGTCTTCATCGTGTGTCGATCTTCTTATTTTTTGTAGTGCTGCTTTGTTTCCTGTTTCATGTCCTGAAATATGTCCTCCTCCACTTGTTTCCTTGGTCAGGTAAGTCTTCGGCACTCATCTCTCATGTAATGCGTCAGTTCTCTTAGTTCTTGGTTGAGATGATTCCTAAGTTCTTCTAATAGTTTTGGGTGAGTCTTTCATCATTTCCAGTATTGGAGTGGTTTATAGCTCCACGTATATTTAGTTCCTTAAATACCTGAAAAATAAAGATATAGACAAGTAAATTATTTTTTTTTTGATCTTCAATATATGTAATTTTCATTATTTGTGGTTCCCAAACTATTAACTCTACCATCATCAGTGTAAGGATCTGAATATGTTTATATCTATTATTATATTGAAAAATCTTTTTGATAAGTGAGATTGTAAATATGGGAATGCCATAATTTTTATTTTTAATAATATATCAAGAAATGCAATACTTTTATTTTCCTAAATTATTTCCAGTATTTCTAACCACCATTTGAATCTATCATTGTGTTGACTTTTTGAAGTCAAGTGGTATTAGATTATTTTTTAATATAAAATAATCTTGTTTAGTAAAAGCATCTCAAACATTGGAAATCAGACAAGATACTGTTTGGTCGATATCACTAAGCTTCATTTAGATCTTTGAGGTGCTTTAATTATATCTATTATTTGGGCTACTTTCTATTGTATGGGAAAGTAGCTAGCGGCACGATTGTTTTGAATATAAAGAGAATTGGTTAATATACCTCTGGCAATATTGCCGACAATCTCTTCGATTTTAGACAATGTGAATTAATACAGGGACGGCTTTCTGGAAAATGTCTTTAACTCTGGAAGGTGTCTTTAAAGTGTCCTAAATCTTATTTTCTCCTGATATATACATCACCCTGTATATTCAGTAATTTTTGGAATCTTCTCTTCAATACGAGTTCAATCATATGTAACATTTATGATTTGATGTAGTCTAGAAGATCTTAAATAAATAAAAGAAATGTGATAGACGCATTCTACCATCGATTAGGGTGTATTTAAAAAACCAAAGTGACTAATAATATCAGAGAAACGGCAAATCTAGCAACATTCCAAATATCAAATCTGGAATCTCCGTATCCCAAAATAGGCTTATCCCAAATTTTGTAGAATTCGGACTAGCAATTCATGAGATAATTGGCCGTTTCCAGACTTTTGGTCTACTCTGTATGTAGATGTCAACTAAAAAATTAATGATTATTTTTCAATTTTCACTAATAGACAGCATACTATATCTGATAAATCCTCTCTTCTTAAACATCAAATCATAAAACCTTATCATAAAAAAACAATTCCTAGTTCTAGAATATAAAACAAAATTCAAAATTAAACAAATTATTTTTTATTGATGTTTTCCACCACCTGTTAATGTTGCTCTTTATTTTCTATGACCCATAATCTTTGTGGGTATGTTTTTTTAGATAAGATTTCACTTTATTTTTTTTTAACAATATTTTTCCCTGTTCATAATTATTTCTAATCTTTACGATTATTTCCCCTTCTACAATATGCTTCTCTCGAAAACAATTTTATTAATACGCTTGTTTCAAATGCCCCACGTTGTAGGAGACCAATTACAATGAAATTATAGATATTATTGAACTTTAAAAAATTTAATTTTAATTTTTCAACTATTCAATAATAAACATAACACAATTCAACAATCTTTTCACTAAAAAATAACTACTATATCTAATAAAATACACAAAATATACAGTGTGGAATAGCTAAATGGATTTAGCTAACTTAAGAAGAAGAACAACGTTTGCCATTAAGTCAGTTATGACTCAAATGTTGAACATTACCAAGATGTTCGAACCGGACATTTGGTGTTTTTTTTTTGTTTTTACATTATCAAGAATTGAACGGTATTATTAAGTTTTTATTAGGTTGTAGCGAATTTCGTCAACGAGGTTTTTTTATGTTAATTTTTGGCAAAAAAAATTGACATTTTTGAATAAAGAATGAAGAGACTTTTCAAATGATGTACCACAAGCCCCTGCAAACTCATTTAAAAATTTGGTGGCTATAACTGTCACTCGAATGGGGTACAAAATAGAAATGAAATCTTTTTGTTGCAGGATGTCATTTCATAAACTAAAATTACTGTTTGGAGATTTTTTAAAAATATGCACAATAATTGAATAATGAGTTTATTTCATTTGGCTGTTCCACACTGTGTAATCAAAGAGACATTAAACAAATTAATGTTGAAATATAACTAATACTGTTACAGTATGTTACATATGTCATGCCATCTACTGTTTGATTTGTCTAAATAGCAAGAGAAAATCCGCAATAAAATTTTTACAAAAAGTTTTGCTAATTGCCCGTTGGAAATCGGTTGGCATGTCCAAGTGTCCTATTTCAAATCGGTAATGGGCAGTAATGGCATATTCTTACATGGAAAATCCACATGTAACAGATACAATTCGAGGAGAAAGTTTGTACGTGCTACGATTTTAAACATAATTTTCTTTTAAGTGCTAATATCCTAGCGGAAAAAATAATAGAAAGATATAAAATCTGATATTGTTTTCCAATATGGGAAAGGTTTGGCTAAAATTACCAGTTTTATTTCCCTTTTTATTTTATCACGTTTCATAACATTTGTAGTAAAGATCGCTAACCAATCATTTCTTTTTTAAATAGAATTTAAATGTAAATCAATTTTTATGTGAATTCCAAATATATAGAACATTCTCGGTTAATTCGTTTCCTAGAAGCTATTTGGTTATTTTCAATAATTGAACAGAAGCTTTGATTTGGCGAAAATCACAGTCCCTCATCTTGAAACACTAAATGCCATTTTCAAAAAGATTCTATTATAAACCTTCAACACTACATTTCTCTGTATCTGAAATACATTAATAATTAGTATCAAATGCTGATTGTTGCTAAAAATATTAAAATAGCAACAACCAAAGAAAAACTCGAACTCTTTACCACAAAAACTTTAATTTAAAACAGGACGACTAGTTTCGACTGTGAACAGTCATCACCAGGTCTAAAAAATATATAGGTCATAAATAACAATTGCTTAAGAAAACATTCGTAAACTTACCAAAATTCATTCATTCAATATAAAGTTAACATATGAAGTAAAAAAGTAAAATTCACATATGTGAAAATTAGTAAAAACATTGAAAACAAGTATATGGTAAACTTAACAATCAAACATTTAGTATTTCATAGTTAAAAAAGTATTATTAAGATAAAAACATACAAAAATCAAAAAGCAAAAAGTTACATGTGTAATTATAAAATATCTGCAATTTTCCATTTTACCTAAATAGTGTAGGTAAAATAGGAAAAACGTGGAGGTAAAACGGGAAATGGATTTTATACGGAGAAATGCTTCAGAAACTTTCATTTAAAAAAATACAATTTATTTTTGAATTCGCTATCGTCGTCACTTTCTACACCTGCACACGCATCATGAGCCCATTTACCGCAGATGTAACAAATTAACCATCCTTCTGCGCGGCAGACTTTAGAATCATAATTTCCACAAAACAAGCATTCTACACCGACGTCATCAGATTCGCAGCTGCTGGATTGGTCCTTTGATACCTTCAATACCTTAGACTTGTACACCCTTCTCTTGCCCTTTGATGAGCTGCTATTTGGAGTGTTTTTATTTTTTAACGTTTGTTTTCTACTTTTTTTCATTTTATCAGCATTTTATTTTCTGATTTTTGGCTTTTGGGTAAGGGGCAATTATTTCTGGACTGATTATAACGCCACTAGTCGATGGAAGTTCAGTTTCTTTCATTATTTGCTCTCTTGCTAACTCATGATGAACATTTTTCATGATGACTTCCTTTTCAAGCAGTTCAGCTGTAACTACATTATTTTTATCAGTGTCAGTATTCTGATGTGTGTCATAGTTAGTTAGCAAAGCTGCAGCAAACATACCTTTTGAAAATTTTGTACGATCTATTGGATATAATCCAGTTTTACTAAAACCATTAATGGCATTTAGTGGTGTTGACGCTCTAAGACATGCTTTACCAAACAAATAACCGACTTGTTTTCTTCCTCTGACAGCAACAATTTTTGTTTGAATTTAAAAGCTTTCTGAGTAATTTTTACAGTTACAACTATATTTTGAACAACAAATAAGATTAATAAGTTCGATTAATGTAAAAGATAATTGGGCACTTCAAATAAATATATATATATATAAATATTTTATTGAAAGTGGATCTCAGGAATTTTAGAATAATATGAATGGTCACACTTTAAATTTAAATAGCCGTCTTTCTATAGCATCTTATTACCCACATTATAAAGAATTTTACATCTGATTGATCCAGATATGTATAATATATCCTGTTTGCAACTAAAACGAAACGGAAACCTTATTTTAATATTAATTTTTATTGTCCGATTTACACTGTTATGAAATAAAATACAATTCAAAATTTGGAAGCTCTCATGAACGCTTTAGAAAACCCAACTCCTACTCAAGCCAAACAAATTTGGAGTATATTTGGAACATTCTTAGTTTACCATTTACGTTCACTTATTGACTTAAACTAATAAACCTAAAATCGTTTATTTATATTTTTTTTAGTTTTCTTTATATCTATAAATACACCTGTTACTAGTGTCCAAAGAAAATAAATAATACCTAGAAAAGTATAAATTTTTAATCATTATTAAAGTAGGTGTTAAGAGGTTTTCAAGTAAGTTTAAATTTAAAAGCTCATCAGATCAAACAAGAGAACTTTAGTAAAATATTTTCTCATTTTGTAATATCCTCTTAGGAGCTAATACCGCATACGTTCACTTTAATTGCTTTGAATTTAACTTCTGCTTACTCCGACGAGAAAACATAAATTTTCCCAATTTCAGAAGGAAAAACATAATTTAAGCTCGATGCAAACTTCTCAGAAACTCCATCTAACGCAGATGAATGTTGCAAGTGCAAGGAATATTTAGTGCCACCCGACTACTATTCATTACTAAACAGCAGAATTACGAGCAAAGTTTTGAGCTTATTAAAATTTTTTCAATAGAACCACTTTCAAGTTATATTGTTAAGTATAGCTCATCTCCAGGTTTAGAATTTGTTTTTTTTATTTTTTGTATTCCGAACTAAAAACATCATAATGTATGTCTAGCGTAGTCTGTGTGTTTGTTTCGTTAACGTAGATAGAGGCTTTCAAACTTATAACAAAAATGATGTTATCGAAGACTTTTGAAAAATTATTAATAATTAGGGGAAATTTCCTAATTGTTCCTTCGTAATCTCGAGTCACCAATTCGGTGTCTGGCAAGATCTTAAAATTAATAAACCAGTACCGAACATTTGTTTAGATTTTTTTAAATTCATTTATAGTTAAAGGATCAAAAAGTAAATTTGTTACAAGACAAGAACATATGTGGAGAAATCTTTTAGTGAAAATCTTCTATTATAGAATATATGTATAGTAATATTGATTTGCAACAATTTACAATTGTGGTAGATCTGTGGGCCAGTTCCGATTTAATCTTCTTTGGATACCTGGTGCGTTGTTAAGTTCTTCTATTTGTTTTCGGGACTGTCTAGTCTTCCGAGATAAAGGCCTAATAGTCTTCTAATTTCTTCCATAATAAAGGGGACACTGAGATCTTTATGCATTGTATAATTGGAGATGAACCATGGTGCATCAGTTATTGTGTGTAGAATTTTGGATTGCAATCTGTATATTTGACCTTGTATACCATATGTCCATACAGGTTTTAAGATGATTTTGTATATTAACAATTTATTTCCCAGCATCAGCTTTGATTTACAACCCAGGAGCCACGACGTTTCACGTAGATTAAAGTTTAGTTGTTGACGTTTCATTTTGATATGTTTTAATCTTTGATCAAGGTGTAGGTCAAATTATTTTGTCTCAGATGTTACCGAAATAAGTGTATTATTTAAGTATATTGGATGGAAAATTTTTTGTCTAGTGGTAAATGTTACTTGCACTGATAGAGTTTCATTTATTTTTATTTTCCACTTATGGAACCGGTGTTGCAAAATATCAAGGTAATCTTGAACTTGCTCAGAAGCTATGACTGGCTATTTATTGAAATGAGAGCTGTATCATCAGCAAATACTGTTAGTACAGGATTGTTAATTGATGGCAAGTCTGCAGTATATATTAGGTATTATGGAGGGCTCAATACGAGTCCCTGAGATACTCCTGATGTAACAATTTGACAATCCGAGAAGGAAGAGTTAAATTTTGTCTGGAAGAATCTTTCTGAAAGATATGATTTTGAATATAAATAGTATGAATTTGCGAGATTATTTGTAAAGTAGTCCAGTATCCCATAAATTGCCAAATGCTTGAGATACATCAAGAAATTCTGCTGTACAGGTTTTCTCTTCGAGGCTGGAAATTATTTTGTATACTATTAGGTGAATGGTGAGGTCTAAATTCAAATTCATAATTTGGTAGTGTTGACTGTAGATTCGTGTCGCTTACAATTCTTTGCATTAACAATTTTTATAATAATTTGGAATATGTTGGTAGCAGACAAATTAACCGACAAGAATTTAATTCGTTAACAGGTTTGCCAGGTTTTAGAACCATAATAGTTTCTGCAAATTTCCAAATAACTGGGAAATATGAGAGACGAAGCTGGGTGTTATCAGCAAGTAGTAGTTGTTAATAATACTACTGCTTTTCTTTGTATTTCATTAAGGGTTTTCGCTGTGATTAGATCATAGCCTCGTGCTTTGCACTGGTATAAGTTTTTTATTTCTTGCAGTACTTCTCTTGGTGAAAAGGCTTTAATTGGAAGTGACATTTGACAAGATATATCAAGAATCGTTATCGTTATCATTTTCGTTTATGTAAAAATCGCTTCTGGCTTAACTGCCATCTGCTTTTCTAACGAGTAGTATTGAAATTTGTGGCCGTTTAAAATTTTTTGTGGATTTCCAAAGTGAATGGTTTTCTTTAGAGAGTGAAGATATGTATTACTCAAAAGTTCTGTTTCTTGCATTTTGGAGAATGTTCGAAGTTTACGTGTGTCTATTATAAAGGATTCTATCATCGTTATTTCTTATTCTCTGTCACCTTCCTCGAGCTCTGCGTTTTTCTACCACTAGTTCCCGGATGTACAATGGGATATTTTCTTCTGTTGTTGTATTATTTGTAATGCTTAAAGTCAACCTCTCTGAAGAAATATCCCGTCTTAAGGGCAGCTAAACAACCATCCGCAAGGCAGTATGTTGGACTTGGACCAGTGCTGTATCTTCTGTATATACAGATTCTGCAGACTCAGTACATCACATCGCAGTTTAAAGCCACAGTAGCACACTCCTAATTTCATATTAGTAATTAAATTAGTAGATGTCATCTTCAAATATTTTACTCAGATGTAGCAGTATATCGAATCTTGATTTCTTTACACACATTTGGGTCCAAATTAATCAGTTCTTTTAGTGTTATTTATCTTATTCATTCTACTATCTCATCTTCATATTGTTTCATTTTATGGTCTTCAGCATTAAATTATTCAGGTTCAAATTTTGATGAACATTCACTGAACAAAATGGCTAATCGATTTTAACTTATTGGAAAAACACTAGACGAATTTTTTGTGAAATTGCTCTGGTCGTTCCGGGCTCCCAACCACTTCGAAATATTGTGTGCTACGAGCTGCAGTCAAAACTAAATTAACGAACTGAAGAATCAGTATACTCTTTTTAGAGAATGTAATATTTCTAATTTTATACTTGATTAATTTGCTTTGCGAAGTTACATTGTTGTGTGCATTAGTTAGTACATTTACTATATCAGTTGGGTCATGCAAAAAAATAAATTCCGTATATCTGTTTCTTCAAAACCTTTTTAAGGCGACATCCAATTATGCTATTCAAATAGTTACCATCTGGAATCTTTAAATTGAAAAATAATATCCAGTTTTAAAGACAGAATTTGTTTACGAGGCGTCTCAAACCAAACATTAGTATTAAATATTCGATGATAAAATTTTGTTAAATAAGATGGAAGTAGTCAACCACTTCTTCTTATAGAATAAAATAATATAAATAACAGTTTTCTTAGCCAACTCATTAACTGTATTGTCACAAAGTACCATTTCACCATCTCGCACTCTTTCTTTTTATGTTAGCACAAATTTTATTATATGCATATATACTATTTGAGAAACTCTTAAATTTTTAAAAACACAAAACAGATATATTTTTCAGATAAATTGTGGTTACAAATTTAATTAAATCCTAATACATACTCCCATAAAAGGCAAAATCAAAAGAAAGCCTTTCGATTTTACTATTATATTCGTCAAATATTTCAATATAAGTTACGATCTCAACTTTTTGAGTCTACTCTAATTTATTTTAACATTGGCGTAACCAAACGGATTCCAACGCAAATCTTGTTAGAAAAATGTTCTTAATTTTTAAAACAGAATGGTGGAGGAGATTTTTTATGTAAACACATTTTTACAAAAAGATTTGGGTGTACTTACTATTGGGTTCCTAGTAACCTCTATAAAAACATCGGAAGCTATGGTGTTAGAGCCAGGTTAAAATTATTTAAATTTGGTTTTACTAGCACGAATTACAAAACAAAATCAAAAGTTTCCATTTGAGAATAAAATCACAAATTTATGAAATATTTTGATAAGCTTTGATTTTAATTTCATTTTTCTTCCTTTACGAGCAAGCCACTGTTTTATAAGCTTGAAGAGAATGTTTTGTCTGGTTCTATTGAGGGTTATCAAACTTGAAATTCCGTCGGGTGGTTTTTACTAGTGCCTCTCAAACCAAGCCGGTCGTCATAAAATGAAAAATGAATAGAGGTCGACCAGCTCTAACAAATCAACATTGTTGATTTACGTGATTTTTTTAAATCAGTATTCCTGACATGTATTCTGTGATGCCCTAGAAACAAAAAATCATTATTTTTTACCCAAAAAAATGGTTCATTAATATTTTTCACTGTTTTGTTTTAATTTTATTTTATTTTATTTTATCCTCTTCGTAAAAGCTGCGAAGAAAGAATTTAAAATCCTTTAGGAAGAAATCTTAAGGAGAAAAATAATATGAATAATAATAACAACATATGACCATATAACCGAGAGAGAGCACAATAATTTGTCCCCTCCTTTAACCCTACTCTCTCGGATTTCGTTGTCCTAGAGGTCAGAAATTGTCGTACAATCTTGCTTTTGCATTGTTCGCTTACACTTGTATAAATTCTTGTATGGGATGTAATATTTGTTCTCAATCTGTATATATTTCAAGGCAAATAAGACAAAAACGGTAATTTTTTATATTGTTTTACTTATTATTTTTCTTTGCCAATTTTTTATTCGATTACCTATCTATTATTCTCCCATTTTAAATTTCTTCGTTGCTTTACTAAGTAGATTTTCGAATCTGGCGCATGTGTTGGTCTAAATTCAGCACTTATTTTTATTTCAGTTACAATGAAACGTCTGTTGTACTACATCTTCTTCATTCAAATACGCTTTTAATGCGCTACAAATTATTCATTTTATTTTAATTAGCCTTCTTTAGTTATGGATTATCATTCTAAAAAAAAACCTTCCAATCATCTTCTAAAGTCAATTTTTCTACTTTATAAACGAAAAACATTTTTGTATTGGCTATAAACGTGACAATGAAAATAATGATTATAATAAAGAAATAAACAACAAAAAAAAAATAGTACGAAAATATGAATAAGATAAAAAGCTATTTTTTGTTGTAGATATAAGATTTTCCAACTAGTTTTGTTGTTGGATTCAATAACCTAGAAAGAAAAAATTACAATTTTCAAATAATTTAAAATCCTTACTTAGAGAACAATGTGATCGCATTGATCTGATTAATTTTCTAAAAGAGATACAAATACTACATACATCTCTAACCGATCGTTCTTATAATATTGTATTTACTATTGGTTACAGTTTGAAGTGTATTGTATTATGTTTTTTAATAAGACTCTGTGGTTGATGCAACAAATAAAAAAAATTAACCTTTTTCTTGACTTATTTATGGATTATCCTTGTAGGATGCTGAGGGGATTGCGAAGAAAATCCTACCAATCATCTACTGATGATGGCTTGTATAGGCCATTAGGAAATCATTTGGAACATTTTTATTCAGAAAGAAATGTTTTTGCCTTTTCATGAAAGATTTTTTTTGTAGAGGATTTAAAAATGGCAATAAAAATATTAATAATAAATAAGTAATTGTTTTTATGTAATTTTTTTGTTTTTATAAAAAATTTTATGTATTTACCGAATTTCTCATTTTATATTAAATGTGTATACATAAATGCTTATTTGTTTGGTGCATCTATTGTAATAAAAATACAAAAGGTTCTCCATTTTTCTCTAATGTGGTAACATGGAATGATTTCGAGTTTACTTTGATCGTGTAATAAAAAATTATTTATCAGATTATATGGCATTATTTAATTTGTACATAATAAATGACATAATTATTGTCAAGTTAAAGGAATACATTTTTTTGAATGAAAAGAGTTTGTTATCATTAAATGGAATTAAGAGTTAATTAAAGGCCTACCGACCTTTTAATTAAACCTAAATATGAGCGTCGAATTCTAAACAAAGAATTACAGCTTAATAGCATTACTAGAAAATAATGCAAAAGTCATAACTCATGAAGGAAAACGTTAATATTTCATTTTAATTAATTTTGCTCCCTAAAAGCAGTGATCGCAGACACCTATGATGTGTATGATGTGTTTCATATGCCCCGTTACCATTAATCATATCTGACTGCTTGTTAAACTTGACGGTACAGTTTTATCCAAAATAAATTTCCCCTATACACTTTTGAAGCTCTCGGAAACTTGTTCAAATTTTATACCTTTTCAATTTTTAAGATATAGATACTAAAATTTATCATATTTCGTAGCAACATGCAGAGATATAGAGTTGCATCCTCACGGAAAACAAATGCGAAATTACGGAACTCATCCAAAAACTACTCAATCATGCTACAAAAATTGAGAAAAGGCTTTCCTGAATAACACGGAAACATTTTTATTTGTTTCAAAATATAGAGTGTCCCAGGAGTTGGAACTTAAAACTTGGGAGATGATAGAGGGACTAAAAATAATTATAGTAGTTCATATAAAATTTGTCCATTACGCCTTTCGTTAACGAACTATAAGGTTCTAAAGTTTGAAATTAAAAACGGTTTTTTATTTATAATTATTAAACTACTTATTTGAAATGAATCCAAAATTAACCATTTGTAGATCCCATAAATGCGTACTTGTTCCAGTACGGATTAAGTTCAATTTTTTCATCTATGATTTTATCACTACTTAATATAACACCTAAAATCCTCAAAAATTTTTAAACGAAAAACGTTCTCATGTGACTACTCAATTATTTTAACGGTTTATGCATATGTGCAATTTTATCATCGCACTGCGCATTCTCCATTTTTGTCTTAAGAACAATACCATTTTTTTTAAATTAAATAGTCTGTATTTTCTTGTTTTATTATTTACAATGGTGATGTAAGAAAAATTTAATGAAAACGCATACACTTTAATTCAACAAAAGTAAAAATACGAAAACAGCAATAAAAACCTTAAAACAGATATTCGATGTAAGATTCAAATTTCACATTTTATAGTTCTCTTAAGTAATTTCACACATTTTCGAAGTCTTTTGAGGTAAAACAAGTAAATACAGCTTATTACATTAAAACATTTTTTGAAATTGTTTTATTCTTGAGACGGAATCTTCAGATTTCTTAATATTTTAATAGTAATTTTTTTTCCTTTAATCGAATCTTTTAAAAAATGGCGAGAGCGCGTATGCAGTGCGATAATAAAATTACAAATATCTTTCAAACCGTTAATTTTATCGAGTTGTTACAATAGGATATTTTCCTTTTAAAAATGTTTGAGAAATTTCGGTGTCATATTTAGAAGAAATCATAGATGAAAAAAAATTGCCTCCTTAACAATCTAACTTAGTCTGTATCTGATTTTATAAGGGTAGAGCGCCATAGAGTGCGCATTTATAGTATCTATAAACGATTAATTTTCATTTCAAATAAGTAGTTTATTAATTACAAATAAAAAAACCATTTTAAATTACTAACTACATAACCCTATAGTTCATTAGATGAGATGTTTGTTACTGAAACATAAAACTTTGTAGCTCATTCTTCTTCTTCTTAAAGTGCGTCCTTCGTTTCTCTCATCATATGATTCTATTGATTGCAGCATTTTGTAGTGCCTGGAAGTCCCGTATTCCTATCCATTGTCGTATGTTTCGTAGCCAGGATAGTTTACTTCTACCTTTTCCTCTTTTTCCTCCTTCTATTTTACCCTGGAGAATAAGACGTTGGAAATGATAACGTTCTCCGCGCAGTATGTGTCCAACGTAGCCAGTTTTTCTTCTTTTGATGTTTTCGAAAAGTTCACGGTCTACCAAACCAGCTCTTCTCAGTATGTCCTCGTTCGTTACATGATCAACCCACGATACTCTCAGCATCCGTCGCAGGGTCTACATCTCGAAGGCCTCAACTTTGTTCATAATTGCTGTTTTCAACGTCCATGCCTCGACTCCGTACAAGAGAACGGGGCAGACGTAGCACTTTACCACCCTATATCTGAGACTGAGATTCAAGTTTTCGTCTGTCAGAAATCTTAAGAACGTTGTTTGAGCTTGCTCGATTCTGCATTTTATTTCCTGATTTGGGTCCAATTTTTGGTTGATCATGCATCCCAAGTATTTAAATTGGGTGACTTGTTCAATGCTCTCTCCATTTATGAATATTGTGGCATTTGAAGTATTGTTTCTACTAATGGCCATACATTTGGTTTTACGGATGTTAATTTTCAGACCCAATCTTTGACTTTCTTCATTGACCTTATCTAATAGAGTTTGTAGATCATTTGCACTATCCGCTAATATCACGGTATCATCCGCATATCGAAAATTGTTGATGGGAATTCCGTTTATAGCTCATAAAATAATGTAAATTTATAAATTTTTGAAATCAGTTTAGCATATTAGTATTTTAGATCTATCCAAATATTATTTACTAAATAGCTACTAAAGCGGGTAACACCAATAACTCAGTGAAGTATAAGCAATGTTGATATAGGGGATGTAGAACAGAGAAAAATGTTTTCTCGGCAATTATTACACATCTGAACTATTTTCACTACTACTTTTTTAGGTTTTTTAGGTTTCCAACAATCTTGGGACCCTTATACAAAAAACATCGCAGATTAGATTAATTGTGATATTTTTGATTTGAAAAAATGCCATTTTTCACTGACTTATTGAAACTACTTTACCAAATGATTAAACGATCCGAATCATCGCCAAACTAACACAATTTTATGATTCATCAGGTAGATATTCCTTAGTTACATGACACATATTTTTATTAAAAGTGCCACGTATAAATATTCGAATACATGTTTAAAGTGAATTTTTGTGTAAACCAATGAAGTTAGAAAAAAATTAGAATATTTTGTTGCAGAGGACATGCTACATACCATTTAAAAATATGTTTTATTTTTGCGAACACGCCGTATAGTAAACAATTTTAAATAGTTTCTATTATATTTTTATTAGGAATTTTTGTATTAGTTGTTAGTATCTAATCTTTTATTAAAACTGTCAGAGCGAGTTATAAATTCTAATTCTAACAGAAAATCGTTACCAGCAAAGGAAAACCAAGTTGTTTAGAAAATATATAGAAACGTTTTGAGATTTGAGGAAACATTCATTGTTTTTGGTTAGCCTGTACTCGACCCTATTTGCTTTCAACATGCTCTATAATGCCCTCTATTAACCAAGATATATCTATAAAACATCTCTTAACGGTTAATGTTATTCCTCTGGGCTACGCATCTTACTGTAATCTCCAGTAATTTACTGGTTCCTTAGATTGCTGATACACCATGTGAGATAAAAAGGGGAAGCAGTTAACGCTCCCATGTACTATCATTTTTTACTTATGAAACTGGGGATAAAATTCGCTATAATTACGTTGAACACAAAGGATGTCCAAAAACGCTTTTCAAAGAAAAAAACAGCATAATCTAGAGCTCATTTTTATCGACTTGATGCAAGTTACATTATTCAAAAATGCTTCCTAAGAAAACTAGAGCTCTTTAAAGATAGTGCACTAATGTCGATTTAATTTAAATAGCTATCAAAGCGGCTCCTTTGGGTTTTGAAAAGGAATTAATAAAAATAAAAATATCGAATACCCCACACTAACGAGCCTCTTAAAATTACAATCTTAATGGGGCACACTCCAAGAAATAAATTTATGGAATTATATTATTTAAAAAGAATCCGTTCTGAACTTATTTTAGTTAATTCGACATTAATGCGCTATTTTTAGAGCTTTAGCTCCCTTGGAAAGCATGTTTGGATGAGGTCGTTTCTCTTTGAAGAACATTTTTGGCCCCTCTGCACAGATTTGAGAAATCTTGGTTGGATCACAGAAATATCCACAGTTTTTCAAATAACCCTATAGTGCAAGGGTTAATGCTGTTCGGTTTAAAAATATAAAAAAATCTCCGGAATTCATTGTTTTCATAATTTTTTTGTTATCGATATTCTATATCGACTGTCATCCTCTGGGGAAGATAAGAATTAATGCTATTCAATAAAAGGATTCTATGGTAGAATAAAAGCCAAGAAAAAGACTTATGCGACGCACTGTACTGGATATTGCAATGCATATGTCTTGTTTGATCTCGCCAACGCTAGGAAATTATTAAAATTTATTCATGGATATATATTTGTTGATCTCTTTTATACTTCATTTAAATACCAAGCAGCAAATAAATAACTATATAAATAATAATCACTGAGTTACTACTCTCATGACCAATTTAACATAACTCGGTGTATTAAATTAATTGTTTCAACTATTACTTTATGGAACTTATTCATAATAAATATGGAAAGATAAATAATACTTTTCTTGAATTTCCACAGTCTTCCAAAGCATTTTAGTATGTTTAAATCTCTACCTAGGTTTCTGTCTTGAGGATGGTATTGTCAGATATATTCCATTCGACGTTACCATGTTAAGACCTGATTTATATCAATTAATTCAATGGCATAAACCTAAATATAAGAAATACGAGATTTACCGAATTATCAGAGAACATGGTCATGAGGTTTTAAGGCTACCACCTTGTCATCCGGATCTTAATTGTAGACAAAGTAATTACAATTAATGACTTAATATCAAAAGAACCTTTCATAGACTCTGTAATAGAAAACGTAATTATTAATTTAGGCGAATGTGATACAGACAGTGATGACGATTATATTACTGAAGCTGGAAGTGATTGTGATGATTCGTTGTAAATAAATTTTAGTTTATATACAATAATAACAGGTATTGTTGCTAAATAATTACATTTTGATCAATTATTAATCTTTTTATTTTACTTTTTAATTGGACTTTTAAAATTTTACATAATTAGTATCAGGTTAATCGTTTTTTAATATTGCCACTAATTTTTCAAGACCTACACACGTTGCAGGCGCCAAATTATTATAAAATAAATATTCCTTGATTAACTATTTAATTCAACTTTTCAAATTTTACATTATACATTATATCAAACTATTCAGTTACAATAACAAAAAAATATTCTACTATATGCGGCCAAAAAATTATCACCGTGTTTAAATAACAAAAGCTGACAATTATGAATATTTGTAAAAAATATACTTTTCCCTGTTTCCTAAATAGCAAATATATAAATAATGTAAATAATTTTATTATTATAATATTATAATGATTTATGTAGTCTAAAATAAATATTATAATAACACTGTACTTTCACTGACCTTTCCAAGAATATACAAAATATTTTAATATCAATGGATTAAACCGGTAAGTAGTTTTAATTGCTTTATAAATATAAGGGAAATAATCCCTTTTTAGAATCTCATTAGACTGGCAGGATATTATTATTTTCATTAAAAAGTAAATGTAATTCCCAATTAAATTTTTTACACGACAGTTAAAAATAAATACTGATCTCCAAATTAAGTTTATACACAATATCATTACTTAAAATTTGAATATTTTACAAGATATGGCAACATAGATAAACAAATCGCTCTGGTCCTACAAATTCTTTGCCTGCTTCTAATTTGTGGTATCCCGCCTCATTTAAGTGACTGCGCATCTCGCGGGTTCAGATATTCTTGACGGACAGTAGATGTGGTTTGTTTCAAATCTTTGTATTTGTTTTCTTACATTTTGGCTTATTACTGGTATTGTCTATTGTTAATTATGGTAAAATTATTCTGTAAATGGAAAACTATTGGACAATAAATATACTATATTATTATTAAGAAAATATCATCCGGTGCCCTACAATGCTCTATTATGATCATCATTTTTCATATATTTGTGTAGTGGATTTTGTTAGCAAACCCTAAATTTTAATCAAAATGTTGAAAGAATTTTCGTTGACGTTAGCAACAAATATAATTTTATAATTCGTAACTCGAGAGATTTTACTTCTATCAGCATTATTTTCTGCTCCTGTTTATATATTACCTTTTACATACGTACGGCGTATTCTAGTTTTGAATAACGGAAGTTCGTAAGGTAGGAATAGGGAGGATGGGATTTATTCTTTATCCATAAGTATATCCATTTCTTTATTTATATAATGTGTGGTATTTTAGAAAAGGTGATATTCTGGATTGTTTTATTTCTAAAGTTTAGGCGTTTTAATAAAACTCATAATGTCACCATCAGTGATTTTAGGATGACCAGTATTTATGAAGGTGTTTCCTCATGATTTACTACAATATATGCAAATAATATTGCATAATATTATAGAAAGATCATTTTTATTCACCTTTTAGAACAAATATTTATTACAAAAAATATGGACATACAAATGTAAAATAAAATTACTTAATAATGATGCGATCGAATTTTTAAAAAAAATATTGGTAATCGTTACATTACAGAATATACGGGTAACATAATTTTTGCCCATACTACAAAATACAAAATAAGATATATAAATACCATTACATGTTCATCTTTTTCTTTAAGAATTTCAAAAATAAACATGTTTAAGTTGTTTAAGCAGTAGTCATCTTGTTCGAAGTTCGTTTTCTAAATCCATAAGGAGAATTGTAAGCCCCCATATTATCGTATTCCTTGGTATACAATTGAGCTTGGGCACTTGACTGCATCGAAAAAGGAAAATTTTCGTTATTTATTTGACAAGTATACTGACATATTATATTTCCTATTTCAGTTTGTATTTTAAGTGGCATTCCCATTCCAGATCCCATTCCAGATCCCATTCCCTGTCCCATTCCTTGTCCCATTCCTTGTCCCATTCCTTGTCCCATTCCTGGTCCCATTGATAGACTCATTCCTGCTGCCAGTCCTGGTCCCATTCCAGGTAAGAGTCTTTTACCTGTTTCCGCTTTGAATCCATCTTTCGCATCTCCATTAAATGGCTCTCCTCCTGTTAATGGACTTTTGGGTTCTTCGGCTGCAGGTTGCATTAATCCCATCATTGTTCCTAACAAGCTTTGAGATTGGTCTTGTGAAGTGCATTTGTGCTAAAACAGTACATCCTATTTTTAACTTCAATTTGATTTACAATCTTTTTCGATAACACACTACATTACAGTTTTTAATAAATTTTTCTCATTATTATGTTGAGGGTCTATACGAAAGTAACGGGAAAGTGGAAAAACTATGTTTTTTCGATTAATTCTATGTTATAAAAATTTTCTGTTGCAAAATGGATTAGGAAGTTCCTTATTGAGGAAATTGAAACAAATATTATATGTAGTCTTATGAGAAATAAGCAAAAATCATTGACATTCTGAATTTGTTTTTCTTGAATGCAAAAATAATAATAGAAAATCCAAACTTCAATATGTTATTCTTTAAACTTTGACGATTTTTTTTATACACAATAGAAGAGATTTGGAAAGCTCCTTCTGTATTAAAAAAATAATTAATTATCAATGACTTGCAGTTTTTGCACTAACTATTTGGAGAAAAGGCAATGCTCTACGTGTCATATATAGCCTTATGTTTTGGAGGTTATCTGAATTGTTAGTTTCGATTTTGACTGTTTGTTTGTTAATTCAAAAGTTGATAATACACTTTGTCACTGACGTGTTTACTCTTGCAAGTCGTTCTTATCCAATTTCCTCTTCGCAAAATAAAATTACACATATGCACAAGCAAATGTCCAGGCTGACAACCTTTTAAAATTTACAGCGTTGCTGCTTCAAATAGGTCAAAGTAAGATAATTTCAATTAGCAAAATAATATTTTTATTAAAAAATCTACATATCTGTTTATTTATTGGGATTATTTATATTTCTTACTTTATTTCTTTAGCATAAATTTGAGAGTAAACTCATAATAAATAAATTTTTTTGTGAGTTTCAAGACATACATCTGCTTATTGTTAATTATTCCTGAAACATTAATTTAAAGACTTTCATAGTCAAACTCAATTTCTGGATACAAAAATATACAGTGTGTCCACGGATGGAGTTCACAAGGGGAGAAAAAAATATTTTTTAGTTTTATCGAAAACTGTCACCCTTGATAAAAAGTTTTGAACATAATTTGTAGGAGCCGATTTCGATTTAGAGTGTTTTGCCTTTTTAATAGGGTAAATAACATTTTCAAAGACTTTTTACTTACCGGTAGTTTTAAGAATATGATTGTAGAAACCAGTAGTGTAAGATAGAACATAGTTAGAAAAACTACTGAATTTCAATGAAATCGATTCGATTTATTTAACACTCCTTTGTCCATTCAAATGGATTATGTAAAATTGCGAAAATAAAATTTTCCGCCCAGTATTCAGGGACGGAATAGTTCAAAATATAACCCTATTTATACGTTGGTTTAGATACTATTACTTTTATTTAGGTGATCAGCAAAAATAATTTGAAATATACTAATTGCCTCACAGTCACATGTCCAAGGGAGCTATTTCATGTGGTTTTGAAAATAAAAAATAAAAACAAATTTAATTTTAAGATCAGATTGTGTTTCAAATCCTGATCTACAAATATTCAGATATACATGGTATTTATGAAATTTTGCAAGTAAGTGCAATGGGGCAAAATGCATCTGATGTACATTTTTTTGTTAATAACATACTACCGGTTTAACCGGAAATACTCTCTACTTTTTTAATTTAAATGGAACACCCTGTATATTTTTGCAGATTTTGAAAGATCTTGTTATAACGAATTCGTACATACTGTGTGTACATATTTCTGTAAAAAATCTACAAAAACAAGGAATACACCACTTTTAAGTTTTTATACATTAGAGTAAAATACCATTTAGATAAGCAAATTGATATTGTTTGTATTAATAGTAACAAATAAACGAGTACTATCTAGTAGGTAACTGTTGCCAAATTGTCAAATTGTAATTTACGGAAATCAATTGTACGATTAAGAATGGTTCATTTAAGTGAAAAAGATCGTTTGAAATATTAATGATGATCGGTTATGGTGATCGATTTATAGAGTGGCCTGCTCGTTCTCCGGATCTAAGCCCATTAGATTTTTTTCTTTGGGGTTATCTAAAATCACGTGTTTACGTTAAATGACCAACATGCTTGCAGGAATTGAGACAAATAATTATTGATGAATGTGAACTAATACGTGGAGAAGTCGTGAAAAGAGTGATTCAACAATTTGTTAATAGGCGCTGGCATATTGTCAGAAGGTGAATGGAGAGCATTTTGAATATTTGAATTAATTTTGTTTAAATTATTATTCTCATTAGTCTAAAGTAAATATATTTACTTATTCTACAACTAAAAGTGAGTAATTTCTCGTTTTTACAAATTATTTTCACTAAACCCAGTATGTACAAATTCGAGAAATAACAAGCTCTTTCAAAATATGCAAAAATATACAGGTTGTCCCATTTAAATTAAAAAATTGAAGGCATTTCTGGTTAAACCGGAAGTATATTATTAAAAAAAAATGGTCATCAGCTGCATTTTGGCCCATTGCACTTACCTACAAAATTTCATAAATATCGTCCGTTTCGTTTTAAAGACATTTACTTGGTTCCATACTTTATCCCAACCATGTATTGTGAACATTCTCTGTCCCTTTCATTACAATAGATTATTCTCTCTTGTCTTTTTAAGAAGACGGTATAATTTTGAAAATGCGTAATGCTCCAGATTTTTCTCCGCTTAGTATTAAAAATATTAACCTTACAAGAGTTCCGCATTAGCTCAACAGGTCTATTGCGGTTTAGTTTCTTCATGTATGCATGTGTTTGTTAAGGATATAGATCCCTCTAAGGAGGTTGGTTATTGTGCTCTCCTCTTTCTCAATGTCATTTAGAAAATCCTTTGTTTCAATTGGCGAAAAACCTTTAATCAGCTCTTTCGTTTCTGCTTTTCTTGTTGAGTGACGATTCTTAAAAGTTGCTTCACCTATATTAATCCAAGAAACTATCTACAGAATACATTTTGTTAAATGATACCAAATATATTATTATTTTCATTTATTATTTTATTTTTTATTATTATTTTATAATGTTTGGTTAAGAATATTGATCTTGGTTGCTTTATTATATCAGTAATAATAAAATTATGCTTTGAAGGAGCCATTGACTGAGAAAATATTATGAATTTAAATTTTCCATAAGATTTTGAGTAAATGGACAAACTTTTACCCATTAGATTATTACCAAAAGAACGTCCTAATAGCAGACATAACAGCATATTAATTATAATATGTCACCAGTAAATTTGTTTTTCTTCTTTATTATACTCAAAAAGTGTTATTTTTTCAACCCTAAAAATCTATTATAAATCCATTTTAATGATTATTTCTAATAGTAATTTACTATTGCCAATTGCTTTATAATATTGATGTCTTTATGAAATGCTTTTTCCGGTAAGGCAAGAAATTCTTCCATATAGAAAATTTTAGAACGATATCATTTAATGATGAAAAAGATGATTTGAGTAAATCAGAAATTTTATTTCATGTACGTTTCGACCCTGGATTTTTTGTGCTGGAAACAATTTAATGCCGAATTTATGTAAGACTTAATACAATGATGTTATTGAAAATATAAATGCCAGATATTTATGCTTCATAACATGTATTTTAGTACCATTAAAGTTTATTGCTGATAAAAATGGAATCAAAAGTTATGATGTTTTGCTGCGAACATTTTATAATTTGTTAATTAAATGCCCAATCACATGATTTATACTGCAGTTTATAAATGGTACAAAAATTTAATTATAAATTATATAATTAATTGGCCATAACGTTTATTTTCTTTTTTATTTATTAAAGAACAATCCCAAGTCCATACCAGACACTTAATAAAAACAATATAAAATATATTATTTTAAACATAAAGAAACATAAACTAACTACATGATACAACAACGAATAATTTAGCTCAGTAAATTCTTTAATTTAAATTTTTTTGAACTTTTAATTTTAATATTATTTGGTACATTATTGTGCATATTAATTCCCTAAATAACATCAATTTTTCACGCTATTTGTTGTGAATTCTTACTTTTAGTAGTTTTTTTGTTTCACATATCGTTGAAATTAGCTCGGCAAGAGGTTTATAAAAATGTAAAAATATACGGGATGTTCTATTTAAAAAAACATAACTTTGGTCTGGCACTGCGTTCCTAAACACCCTGTATATTTGGGGCTAATTGTAAAATGTGAACCTCAAAACTGCCTATACTTTCTGTAAAAACTTTTTTTCGTAACTTCAATAATAGCCGACTAATCGAGCTATGCCACACTAATACCCTGTATATTAATACTATTGTTTGATATTTGGACATTTGTCGACTTAATGATAACTATCAGTAAAAACTAGGCAGGGAAAATAGATTTTGCAATATCCATTACGAAATATTAGTAGAACCATTGTCGATATACTTAAAAAAAACTCGAATTACTTTTAAACGTTCATTTATTACCAACATCATACACTGAAGATCTAGAGGTCAAAGTAAGAGGGAACGGCATATTTTAATAATCTATTTTTTTCCCATACCAGGAGGTCCTCCCCTCATTCCTGCCGAGCCACCTGCCGACACATCCCCCATGCCCATCGGCATCGATGCATCCATACCTCCTGACATCATTCCTCCCATGCCTCCTGGCAGCATCCCGCTACCAGCTCCAGGAGGTCCTCCTCCTCCTCCCATTGGATTATTCTGAGCTAAAGAATGAACCTGAAAGTAAAGATTTTTTTAATTATTTTATATTGTTTAGAGTAGAAATACATATGAATATCTTTTGATCGTGGCATAACTCATAATCTTGTAATAACATTTTAATTTACTCCAAACGGCAAAAAATTTGATATCTGGAGACGTCATTATTGATCAACTTGGATAACGTACTATCTGAAATAAATAGTTATAGGAATTGACTAAATTGCCTGAAAAAAAAAGTTTTCTTCTATAAATGCAATCGTAAAAACAAATTGATTGAAAGTAAGATTTTGAAAGATTTATCTTTATGTATTTATTTTTCCTATTATTAGGAATACCTGTTAGTTAGTTAATAAGAATGGTTACTAACACATTAGATTGAATGCAGCTAGAATAAAAAATGAAGGGATAGAGATAGAAAAAGGCAAGTCAAAGCAAGGAAATGTCTGTGACACTTTTCAATGTTTCATTGGAAGGAATTTTAGAGATTGCGAAGTAAAGAGAAGCATAATACAAAAGTCCAAGTTATAGCACATGCTGACGATCTAGTAGTAGTAGCAGGATTTGTAAGGAGTTTGGAAGAAATAGTAGAGAAAATCAATAAAGAAGCGAAGAAGAGAACCCTAGAAAACAAAAGATATTAAAGTAAGTAAAAGAAATAAAACAAAGAACCAGAGACCTAAAAAGATCGGAGAACACTAATTTGAAAAACTTTAAGAGTCTTGGTACAATTATAGACAATAATAATGACAGAAGTATCGAAATTAATCAAAGAATTCAATAAGGATATAAGGCTTATTACAGATATAAAAAAATAATGAAAACGGAACAGATAAGCAATAAGATAAAACTAAGAGTATACAAAACAGCAATAAGGCCAGTAGTGACATACTTAGCTGAGGCTATGAGACTTTCCAATAAAGAAGAAAAAAATACATTGGAATAAGAAGAACCCAGACAAAAGAATTAAATGGTACAGTTATGTAGACAGATGATGAAATTGTAAAGAAGATTGAAAAATGGACACCACAAAGAGGGAGACCAACGATACTAAGAGAGGATCAAGTAATTCAGAATATAAAAAGCATAAAAAGCATGGGAATAAATGATTGGGGAGATAAAATGAAAAATAGGAGTATATGAAAAAAAGTGGCGAACAATGTAAAGAGACATAACAATATTTAAAAAAGGAGTAGGAGAAGGAAGAGAGGAGAGACGAATCAATCTACTATACAAAGAGCTCATTCGAGTGAGCGACTCTATTCTTATAGGAGTATATAAATCTTGTATTATTAATATTTGGTAGAAAATAATTTTTATATATAGGAATGAACAGCTTAGTTACTGGACACCTTGTATGGGAATTATGTATTAATATTAGTATGAAACAAAATTTAAAAAAAACATTATTTCGAATATCGCTAAAGAAAATTTTAAATAAAAGTAAACCCTTATTTTAATTTACTTACCCAGAATGTTGCAGCTATGATAAAAATGGCAAGAAAGTATTTCATGTTCGGTAATAATGGGTGAACTAGGAAGGAAGATACTTGTGACTGGAACTAATACATTTTTGCAAATTTTGCATTTTTATAGGCAAACTGACAATAGAAACGGATGTGTTAAAAAATAATAATATGTTTACGTACATTATTAAAAACTTATCTCTGCACATTACATTAATATTGACAGAAAAAAATATTTAACTATACAGGGGCGACCACTTCTTAATTTAAGCCCGGATAAGTAAAATACAGGGTGTTAAAAATTATTCAAAAAAAGGTTTCTATCCCAATAACTTTTAAGTTCATTAACATTTTTTAACCAAATTTGGTATAGACACATTCTTAGTTATGGGCAATAAATTGGTGAAAACCTAGTTCTATATAATTTTGCAGAGGCGTAGATACACGGTAGTCATTACATACTTTCAAAAAAAAAATGTTACTCAACTGGTTTTTTAAGCCGATTTTGATAAAACTGACTTTGATTTTTATTTCTATAAAAACAGTTACTCTTAACTTTTTTTCATATTCCATTACTTTTAATGAAAAATTTATGATTTGGTCTATTCATTTTTGATTTAAATAAAACTGAAACTTCATTTCTTCATTTATATAAAGGACAATTTCTAATGTGAAATATAATAAGTACTTCTTTGGACCATAAATCTTCTTTACATTTTTTTAAAATTTATCATTATTCAGTGGTGTGCGTATTATTTGAATTTTAAGTAAACGATTAATTAAGTCATAATTTAAACACACTGAGATTACAGGATGTGATTTTAGATAATTATAGAAAAATACTTACTGACAAGCAATTATATATTAATACCGACAGGGAGGAAATTGTTACAGTTAAATTTTTATTGTCGGATCTAGCGCTAATTTTAAAATACAATTAAGCAGTATTAAATCTTATACAGCGTGGAACAGCTCAATTGAATAAATTCATTATTTCAAATACTATGCATTTTTATGAAAAATACCGAAACAAATCAAATTTAGATCATGAAATTACATCCTGCAGATAAAAATTTTTGTTTTTACATTGAACCTCCTTCAAGTGACATTTATAACCCTCACATTTTTAAATAGGAAGTAGGGGCTTGTGATATATCATTTGAAATATCTCTTCATTCCCTATTCAAAAATATTATTGTTTTCAAATTTATTGTTAAAACTAACATTAAAAAAATAATTCTGGCAACATAAGCGATATTTTTCCTATTCCTCATATTACATCTCGTCACGCGAAGGAATTTTCACTGTTTTAGTGTCAACTCACCACGCTAATCTTAATCCCCATATAAAACAGTATCAACTGGCCACACCACCTTCGTAGGTAGTATTTGTTTGCCTTTATAATTAGTTCCAAATATTGATTCTAGATTTTGAAAACTATTCTTAGATTAATCTATTATTTGAGAATTATGAGGGAGTGACAATTTTGAACGAGAGTCTTTTTTACAATCATAAAACTAATGTTTGCTGGTCGTTTGAAGAATCAAATCTACATTTTACTAATAAAATTTCTGAGTGAAATCTCTGACATTAACTTACCCTTTAAAAAATTCTTTGTATGTTTTCCGAAAAGAACTATTTTATTTCAAAAGGATTTATACTTTTTAAGACAATTATTACATTTTCAAATTTAGAAATAAATTTAAGTACTTTTATTGGGGTTTTTTAGATTTCTTACAAGGAAAAATATTTAAATTAATAATAAAGTGTGGAGAGTTGGAACATCTTCAAATTTGTCTTACTGTCACGTGACTATTTGGGACAATATAAGTTCGCGTGGCGAGTTGACACATGGCGAATTGGGAATAGATCACGTGAGACATTATCCTGTTGAAGAAAAAAATAAGTTAATACATGGGATTGTAAAATATTTGTCATGTATCGATATCCTGTCAATCACATCTCCCAAATTAAAACGAGTTCAGTTTTTCCATTGGAGCTGATGCTACCTCACTGTATCACTGATCCTCCTCCGAAATGGTAATTCTGTTGTACCAAGTCGTCGTGGAAACTTTCATTCTGTTTTCTTTAGATTCGAATTCGTTCGTCAGAACCACACAATCGAAAACGGGACTTGTCTGAGAATAATACCCGTTGTCATTGCAATTCAGTCCAGTTTTCATGTCCGCAGCAAAATGCTAGGCGATTAAAATGGTATTGTCTTGTGAGTTCTGGTACCTGCGTTGACCGTCTAGTTTTCAATCCCATCTCTCTTAAGCGATTGCTTTTTTTTTAGGTTTTTCTATATACCGGAGTAATAAATTTACATGCTGTGAAAGGTGGATTATATGGGAAGGGATCCATATGGCCTTTTGGAAAAAAAATTCTACAATAAAAGCCCTAAAAAGAAATTTCTGGAAATTATTTTCAGGCTTGTAACTCGACCGTCAGTGGGCGTAAGTGCTGCACTAAATAGTGAAATGTAACATTTTTATATTTTTTTCAAAGTTATGTATACTAGCATTTATTTTTTTCAAATCTTGGTGAAATTCTGTATATTTTTTATCTGTAAGTAAGTGTATATAAAAAACAACAATGTCGAAGGATATGAAATCCATAATAATTAACCCGTAAATTATATAATTATTAGTAAAATTATTTTGCAATTGTTGTATAACCACATTTTAATCACTAATATATTGGTTTTAAAAATTTTATTTTAAATAAATATTTATTTACCAAATTGTGAACAACATCACTGCGAAAGATGTTGTTAAAGAATATAACTTAAAAATAAGACAATTACTAAAACAACCGTTATATTTTTGGAAAATATAAAATTAAAATATAGACATATGCACATATATATTTTAAATATCATAAACATGTTTTGATTTAGCGGCATTTTGAATGTATATCTATGGAAATCGATCTAAGATGGTTTGCTTGACCCGAAACCTCCAGCTCCAGGTGAAGCTATTCCAATGTTCGTATTAGCCTGTACTAGGATAAAGAGGTAAACCAGGTAAAACGGTTTGCGGGACAGTAACAGGTACGCCATAAGGTACACTAGATTCCGTATTAGGATAAAGAGGTAAACCAGGTAAACCAGTTTGTGGAACAGTAACAGGTACGCCGTAAGGTATACCGTTAGTACCACTTGTACTTCCTGTACCTCCATAGGAAGCCCAAGATGCAGAGTTCGTATTAGAGTCCATACTAGGATAAAGAGGTAAACCAGGTAAACCGGTTTGCGGGACAGGAACAGGTACTCCAAATGGTATACCGTTAAAACCACTCGTACTACCCGTACTTGGCATTCCATAAGTTTCCAAGTTCATTATGCGATCCTCCTGGGCGAAAGATTTAACCTAAAATAAATTATAATTTTTATACTATATGTACACAAATTTTATAATTTAGAAAACTTTTTATTAAATTAGTGAAAACTTTAAGACTAAAGAATAAACATTGAAAAATAATACACATATTTGAAAAAATATTTTCAAAACGATCGATAATTCCCCAGAGCAACTTTCCAAAGGAAAATATTTTATATTTTTATTTACACTTTTAGTTTCATATGATAGGTATAATATGTATCAAATATTCATATTCATGAATTAAACTGTAAATCACTTTTATTATTTTATGTATTTACCGATAGTGAGGAAATGCAAAATATAACAACCGCACAGTATTTCATTTTGTATAATATAGGTATTCTTACTCTATAATAACTGACCAAATTTTGCGTCTCTATTTTTATAAATAAATTTAAAATGACACATAATATAAAATTTCGAAAATTGGTTTAAAATTAACAATACAATTATATGGGAATAATTATAATAAAATTATAGATAAATATTTTCATGACCTCCTATATAAAATAGATATTAATTGAATAACAAATATAACGTGAATGATTATTTTCATAAAATTGTAGGTATAAATTTAAAGTAAATATACGACAAAACTAAAAATACTGGTAATATATTTGGATAAATAAAAATAACGATATTGATTTGTAATAGAACATCAAAAAACAAAAGAGACTCTTTCTTTAATTTTAATAAGGCAAGTGAGTAAAATAATAAAACTACATATTGCTTTAATCCCTGAATTTGACTAAAGTACAATTTTTATACCCTTTAGGTTAAATTTTGATTTATATTTATATTTTGAATTATAATATAACTAACTATATATAGAAAATAAAAAAATGACATTTTAACAAAAACGATTTTTTTAATATTTATATACGTTAATATTAGAGTTATTAAAATTCTAAAAAAATATATTAAATTAATTTGAATTGGATGTATTATTATTTAAAGTAGAATATAAAATCGATGATTCAAAGTCTCAATTTTTCAAGCCAAGACTAATGGAACTTTTACAGATCCTTTGTGAATAAATCAACACCAAACAAACACATCACTTTTTTGAAGCGAATGAAGTGTTTAAATACTAAAATTGATATAACATTTATTTTATTATAACTATTTATAACAACATGTTTATAGTTTATTTTATTTATCACAGTACTAAACTGTATTTTAATCATTCTGGTGATTATCACAAATTTAATCCTCAGGACTGAAAGTTGAACTTTAATAATAATACACAAAATGGCGAGATTTAGCCTAATGCTATTCTTACAATTAACCTCTATTAATTACAAATTTATTATTATTTATTTTTATAAATAAGATACTTGATATTATTAAGATTTTATAAATATCAAAAAATGAAAAAAAAACAAATTTTTAATGATTATTAATTATTCTCGATTAGATATATTCAACATTAATCAAACTACAAAATAAAAAAAATACTAAATAATAAAAAATAATCTTACAATGAGTAATTTGTATAATTAAATAAAAACAAAAAACAAATTATAGATAATTAGAGCTATTTCGAATACAAGAATAAAGTACTTAAGTATAGAATACAAGTATTTTTTATTAGAAGTACACGAACTCCAAATAAAAGTACATGTAATCAATTACTTGAGTACTTTAGCAAGTCCAGAACTAATGGGTTTCTACAATTTTGAATACCCACTAATTAATTAATTATTTTATTCTAGTTGTTAGAAAAATTCCAAGGTTATTTCTTCTCAAAATTGGGCGAAATGTACAGAAATTTAAAAAATCAAACCTATTCCACATTTTCTTTATTCTAATTCTTACAATATTACTTACTTATACCCAATATCATAGCTGATCACTTCTGATTCTGATTTTTAAATATTTTCACAAATTTCATGTAATAAAAATAAAAAAATATAGAATGTGATCCATTTGAAATAACAAAGTTCGATATATTTCCAGAAAAACGGAACATCTAACAATAATGTAAATACTACCATAAGATTGGCAGTATTACAAAATCCTCACAAACTAAAATTTATAAAAATCGTGCAAGCCATTTCCGAGATAATTGAGGCGTTCCCCATACTTAAAACTCACACTGTATAGACGGACCATTAGAATATTTACACAGAAATAAAAAGTGTATTAAATTTGCTTCTTCGTGGGCAAATAATCTGATAATAATCCTATTTACGATTAATGTAACATCTTGCCACATTGCATTTAGAATCTAGAATACAATTATTAAATTCAGTCAACACGTATCATAAGACAATTAATCCAAAATCCTGTTAGCTCCGAACCTCAATTCAATGCATACTAAATTGCCGCGTTAAATTGCTTCTTGTTACAACGATTGTAAAATCAACATTGCCAACTTTGCAAAACTTCGTGTCTAAGATGGTTCGAACCACAAATAGGAATTAAAGTGCTCTCCAATCATTTTATTTACGTAGGAAAACCTAGATAAAGAGTATGTTGAAGGATTGCGGAGACGTTTGTAAGATGAATGCAGTATTATTTATTTTCCTAGTTTAAGGTGGAAACACTTATGTAAGTTTGCTTTTTTGGTAAATGGTGGTTATCATTGTAGATTCAATCGATAACAAAATTAAAGTCTTTATTTAGGTGGTAAAAGAATATAAACTATAAGTATATAACCTTTACTTAAAAAAATTACCAAAAATAAAATAACAGTTCAGATAGCTCGCTCCATGCATGGCATAAATGAGTTTGGATATTTATGAAGGCAAAATAGATAGTATAGAAATGAACCAAAAGAAATGAGGTAAACTTTAAAAAAATAGTTAATGATAATAGCCAAGATATGAGAAGTTCTGTAATCTTTGAAACTACAACATGGCAAAAATCAGTTATAAACAGCCTAGTAATAGCGAACAGTTTTAATAAATATTTTGTTGAAGGCATTAAAAGTATTGTTCATAGTGGTGTAATGTAAATAATAATTTACATTTATGATTTGAAAAATCTGACATGCCTTCCATGCAAGTCCTACGAAAAATGGTGGGCTGTTTAGATAATAAATTCTCACTACAAGAAATATTAAAATGTAGAATGGTGAGAGAAGTTTTTGAAATAATTGGACATGTATTGTTAAATTTAATTGACACACCTCTGATTACAGGCAGAATTCGTAAGTACTATTATTTCTTTACAAAAAGTATCCAATACTAAAAAAGTTGCAGAATTTAGGCCAATCAATACTTTACCTCCTATAGAAAAACTATTAGAAATTGCTGTTTATGAACCATTATTGACCCATATTGTCACGCAAATTTCAACAACACTTATAGATTTATTAAAGACACAAAAAGTGCTCAACAATAATTAACAAATGATAACAAGTGATAAAAATAGTTCTTACCGATGCTCTCGAAGAGGCCTATGTCCCTTAGGGCACTTAGGTACTGGGCACGGTTGAAAGACCGATTGAATCCCCAGACGGGGACGACTGGACTATTGTCCCTAGTTTGGGACTACTGAACTCTCGCCAATGTAATTGTTTATATTAAATACTCTTTATTTCTTGAAAAGTAACCTCACGTAATATATAGGGGTTAACTAACTGAATCTAATGCTCTTTTTGCATGTGACAATATAACTGGGTTTCGAAAAATCTGCTACATCAAAATTATCTTGATAAAAATAAATACCTTATTGGTATATTTCTAGACTTGAAAAGGGAGTTTGAAATAAACGACAAGGAAATATTGATTTCCAAACTCAAGCAATATGTTATAGGAGTAATTGAGTCACTTAAAGATCAGGTATCATCGGAGAAGGATAATAATTGATTTATTGTAATGATATCAATTTGGATACAGCTATTCAAAAAAATAAATAATTGTTTATACAAGGCTAATAAATATTTGAAAATAAACAAATTGAAGCTAAATGTTAAAAAAACGAATGCAATGTTGCTCACGACAAAACATAAATACAGCTTAATTGATACTGAAAACATACATTTAAATATTAACAGCGAAAAAATTCAAATTAAATATTTGGGTTTTGAACTGGACAATACTTTAAGTTTTGATAACAATTTTAAATATATGGATATTATCTCAAGCTTTGTCAATGGAGTTCAAAATTACAATGTATAATACCATTATTTACCTTCATTTTAACTGTTGTGCGCCGATTATATTTTTATTCAATCTGAACAAACTTTTTATTGCTATTTGCAAAATCCTGGTATAAAAATCAATCTAAAAACAAATCGTTGTACTCCAATTAGAAATATATTAAATTCGCTTAGGTTCCCTTTTTTTTTAAAAGTTTCCACATTTACAATCAATTACCGGCATCTCTAAAAAATGTATAACTATTTACAATTTTAAAATGTTGCTTAAAGAACATATCAAAAACCTATAGTCTTCGATATTGACGGAATTTTATAATATTTTAAATTTTATTATTTCTTCCTAAGTTTATAGGTTTTATTTTTACCATTTTATTTTATTAATATAAATACAGAGTGAACCAAAAGTATGGAAACGGTCAATTATTTCGTAAATTGCTAGTCCGATTTCTACAAAGTTTGGGATAAGCCTATTTTGGGATTCAGAGATTCCAGATTTGACATTTGCAATGTTTCTAGATTTGCCGTTTCTCTGATATTGTTAGTCACGTTGGTTTTTTAAATACTTCACCCTATATATTCAGCCATTTTTGGAAGCTTCTCTTCAATATGAGTTCAGCCACATGTAACAATTATGATTTTATGTAGTTTAGAAGGTCTTCAAACTTTTGGTCCACTCTGTATATATATATATTTAATGAGTTTAAATTCCTATCTCATTTTAATAAATATCAAACGTTCTCGTTCTAGTAAGCGGACACCCTGTACACTGATTATCTGTATACATCGCCTTTAATTTCTGCAAAGTTATATTCACTCTAACTTCTTTACATGTTTGCGCAATAACAGTTCTAGTTTACGTATACTCATTTACTATTTTTAGATTTTATAATACTGTTCAGAAATTTCTGTAGTATTAAAAAAAACTCCTAAAAAATGTTAACCATGTCAACGACTTTTTTTCTGAAAACGGTAATGAAAAAAGTTATAACAGAAGCTTCACGGGAGTTGATTCCTTCTGCGTAATCTGCTTTAATTTACAGTCCAGCTTTATGTTATTAAAGGGAGATAACCCTTTAGGCTTTTATTAATCTCCGAAAAATCTACAGAAACACACTCTGCAAAAATGATTATCTCTTCTAACTTAGCAACTTTGTTAATTAATTCCTGTTGAGACATAATTTTAAAGTTTGAGTACTCAGAGCAGATTTACACGTAATTTTCTACTACTGGTGCGGTACCGTAGTAATTAAGCAACGAAGATTACAACCTCTAAAGTAATAAAGCACTCATAAAGTTTTGTATAATAATTTCCAAACGTTTCCAATAAGGATAATTGGGAACTTTTTTGCCTCGGGGTCTCCGTTCATCTACAATTTGATATTTACTTTGATTCATTTGAGTTCTATTTACAGAGTAAAATTTCCACTTAACAACTTATTATAAAGTTTCTAATTTAATGTAATAATATTTCTAGCTAACCAAAAAAGTTTTGAGCCTGTGTTGAATCTATCAGTTCGTGAAAATTATGTCAATGTTCGTAAAGATAATTTCCTAGCACAGAAAATTGTAGGTTTAGATCACGTTTACTTTTTTTTTGTAGTCGTTTTTATAATAACTTTTAGAAATTATATGATATTAATAAAAAAACTACAATTAACTATCCCGTTACCAATTAGCCCAATACTAGTTTGTGTTAGGAAGTGATATTATTTGCCAGGGTTTTCTGGAGGCACTTACAGATGATTGATCGAGTCAATGTACTTACAGGTGAGGAAAATTCGAATTCACAGACCATTAAATTCCGTAACGAACTTTTGATTGCATAGTTGCGTAATAATCAAAGGGAATTGAAGTTAAGAGGGAACGCCCCTCTATAAAATAAGAAGTTTTAAGCTTGAATTTAAATCGAAAATAGATTGTGTTATCAAAGTTTAAATTATCGACACATTTAATATTGAAACATAAAAAAAGAAGAACAAATTAAGGTTGGATTTCAAAAAGATTGTTTAGAGAACGTGGATATAAAGTAAATTCGACCACAAAATTATAGGCCAATTTTCAGAAAAAAGCAAGGCGCTTTCTAATTCGTAAGTGTTTTTCGAGAGTTTTTTCCCGGTTATTTTGTAAACTTTACACAATCTATGTAAGACCAATTCTTGAATATGCGACCTGTTTGATATCCCGAGCTAACCAGAGATAGGACATTACTAGAAAATGTTCAACGCAGAGCAACTAGATTTCCTTTTGGACGAAAAAACCGTCGTATGAAGAAAGACTCTCATTGGCTCATCGTTTTTGAGTTTCGGCTACTTTGGGGTGATCTAATTATAACATTCAGAATATTAAAAGATAATTTTGGTAATGTGAACACCTTTTTTACTCTAAACCAAGACACATGCCTCAGAGGACTCCAATTTAAGTTGAAGTTGTAACGGATCAATACAAAACTTTATTAGAAATAGAGTCTTCAATATTTGGAATAATTTAGAGACATTATTTCGGCACCCAGCACAATTTTGGTATTTATATTGAGCATTTTTATCTGGTGTACCTAATATTTTTTTTTATTTTTTTATTTTTGTGTACTAGTAGGTATTTTCATTTAACGATTTTTTTTATTGGGCACAATAGGAGCTTGCCCCTCTACCCTCATCAATATGTAATAATAATAATAATAATTTTTAATTTAGTTGGTTGCTTATTGTATATAATGCAATATACTATTATTCATAAGACTCAAAGCGAATGAATAAAAGAAAATTAAAAGAAAAATATTAATATAATTATATCCAGTTTTAATTTTGCAACGGATTTTAGAATAATACTAGAACCAGAATAATATCTTAAAATGTGAACCACTTATGTACCTATATATCTACTATTTTTTTATAATAAAATAGGTGTATTTATTTTATTCTATATCTGTCCTCCTTCTTCCTTTAGTTGGTTCCTATCTATTATTAAAAGTTACCGTTATTGTATGAAAATCCTATGATCTAAATTGACCTGACAGTTTCATGTGCTTAAAACCGTGTTTTTTAAGACTGGGTTTTTAGGGAAGTCCGCCTCGTCACTATTAGCTAACCAAACAAAGCAGTTGAGATTTTTGTTCCCTCTGTTGGCGCGAAGTCCAAACCAGAGAGTATCGGAGGCTACCATATATTTATTTATGTTAAAATGAATACATAGATGAAAAAGAAGGTTATTTACAACAACCTAGGTTTTTATACAGGGTGTCCGCAAATATAATGCACATATTTATGGACGAGGTATAAAAACGTATGTAAAATAAAAATGGCTTATAACTGTTACAAAACATCGCGGATTAGATTAATTAATATTCTTGATTTGAAGGAAATGCCATTTTTCACTGAATTATTGAAACTAATTTACCAAACGATACACTTAAAACGACTAAATAATCTGAATATTTTGCAAAACTAACCCAATTTTCTGATTCATCAGGTAGATATTGCTTGGTTACATGACACATATTTTTATTAAAAATGTGAGATGTTGACACCCTGCATATCTGTACTATTTTATGCATAATTTGCTTCTTTATTAATTTGAAACGATAAATGTTTTGGGGTTTTTAGTTCGAATCCTTCTCAGCAGAATGAATATTTTTAAGAATGTCTCTGGTAAATAATAATTAATATTTGATTTGCCATACAAAAATCACTATACTGTTGGATTTGTTTTTTATTATTATTTGTGCACAAAATAATCATATTTATATGTAAGAATTTCTTAGAATTCTCATGTTTATCATTGCTGTGATTTATTTGGAAGATTTTTAATTTTATTATTTTTCACTTTTACAGCAAAGAGTTATTTTAAAATAATAAACAATATAATAACATATTTCACCATTTTCCCTTAATTAAAAACTTGTAAAACTACTATTTTCAGTGGCTGCAAACAGTCCTAACTCTTTGGCAGCAGTTTTAGCGAGTTAAAGCCCCTTTTAAGTAACGATAAATCTTGTTGCGTTACCTGCACTAAAAAGCTGAAATAGACTAATGAAGACCCCAAACGTTCTTTCCTAAAGAAGTAATAATTCATGATGTCCGCGTAGTTCCCTTGTTCGTCGCTTTTCAGTAATAGCTTTATAAAACCCTAGTTAACTGTTTATTCTTGAACTGAGAAACGCTTCAACACTGCTTCAGACGTTTTTATTTTCTACTTTCAAAGCCCAATCGCTGTTTATTATACAACCATTCGCGCTCGTTAGTTGTTATCTTTTTTGTCGCTATAACTATGGCCGTTCCGCTGAATTGTTTATTTTTGCATGTGTTGATTTGGTTGTTGAATTTTCAACTGTACATAAAAGTAAAAGAATATTTTTTGTCTACGATAGACAAGCGATTAAGAACAATCGACTAAATTGATTATTTTTCAACACAAGGGGAAAGTCGAGGAATGCCGACTATTTAAGGCAAAAATGACCATAAATAATTTATTTCAAATTTATAGAAATTTATAGACATTTATCGATAAAATTTTGTGTTCGGATAGGTAAAACACCAACTGAAAATTTTAAAATGATTAGCATATCCAGATAATAGTTTATCACGATGTAGAGTGTTTAAGAAGTTTAAAAACCTCGTCCTGGTCGACCACAAACTGCACGAACTGATACAAAAATTACAGAAATTAACGACTTGATACAAAATGATCGGCGGATTGGCATAAAACTAATTTCTGAGATTGTTAATTTGTCTTACGGTTCCACTCTAAAAATTATTCATGAAGGTTTAGGGTACCGGAAAGTTGCAGCAAGATGGATTCCAAAAGTGATGACCGATGAACGACAAGCGAATCGAGTGAGAATTTGTCAGCAACACCAAGGTAATCCACAGTTTTTAAATAATGTGGTTACATGTGACGAAAGTTGGTTTTATCATTACGATCCTGAATTGAAGTCTCAAAGTATGCAATGGAAGCATAAAAGCAGTCCTAGACCGCAAAAGGCCAAACCTGTTAAAAGCGCTGGTAGAGTGATGCGCTTGATTTTTTTTATAAATGTGGCGTTATTTACGATCACACGGTACCTAGAGGAAACACAGTAACTGGGGAGTACTATTCTAATGTACTTCGAGGACTCTTAAAGGCAAAATTAAAGAAAAAACGACCACTTTATCAAGACGCTGCATCACGACAATGCTCTGGCTCACAGATCAGCGATTTGTCAATGAACAATTAGAGAATTAGGGGTAGAAATTATGGTTCACCCCCCCCCCCCCTGCTCTCCCGACCTTGCTATATGTGACTTCCATTTGTTTCCTGAAGTCAAAAAAGAATTGAGAGGTCGAAGATTTGAATCGGATTTAAGCTCAACAACTCTGTGATGGGGATACTAAACAGACTGTAAAAAAATGGTTTCTCAGAAGTTTATGACAAGTAGATAAAGCGATGGGATAAGTGAACGGAATGGAGAGTACTTTGAAGGACAGTTGATGAAGTTTTTTAAATAAATGTTTCATTTTTATTCTATAGCAGAGGTCTCGTTATTTTCTGATACATCCTCGTACTCGTACTCATTGGAGTTATAAAACACGAACGCATTCTGAGGTATGTAGAATATTTAATGACGAGTATCCTGACCTTCCTAGTCTTCGGTGAGTAGAACAGAACAAAAATTCCGTCAAAGATCTTTCTAAATCTGGAAGATCAACATTGAATGAAGAAAAGAAACTAGATGTATTATTACATGTTGAGGACAACGTATGTGTTGCGTATTTTAACAAAAGAAAAATACCATCCATATAAAATTCAACTGGTGCAGGAACTAAAATGACTATGATCCTGATTGTTGAATAGAATTTTGTGAAATTGTTACAAAAAAAGGTTTTTCAATAGGGACCGGTCGATCTAGTAGACGGCCATGTTGTTTTGGTTACGTTTCTCAAGTTTGTTGTTTATTATTGAATCACTCATGCCAAATCAACATGCCAAGTTTCACAATTGAGTAGCATGTCCAAATAATAAAACTTTATTATCAAAATGAATGTTCGTTTGTGAAAACGTTGCACGCGTTGCATCCATTTTAGGGTAGACTGACCCTGGAGCTCAAGGTTAATGACCATAGTGAACGCCGTTTGTTCACTGACTGGGCTTCAGAGCGTATGGAAGAGGACCCCAATTTTGGCCAAAATATCATCTTTAGAGGCGTTTTTTGAAAGAATAACTATGTTAATTAACACAATTGTCATATATGAGACGACACCAATCCACACGAGGTTCTCCAGGTGGCAATGAATTCACAAAAAGTTACTGTTTGGTGCGGATTTTGGGCCGGCGACGTCATTGGTATGGTTATCTCTCGCAAAGGTAATGTGAATTGGCACCAAGATCGTGCGATTTGACTTTGCTAGAATTAAATTTCGTTAATAGCTCACACACAGCTTGATTTATTCCATTTCAATATCGACCCGCCCTTATTGGAAAGCCCTTTAGATACCAATAGGATCCGATGTTTCTAAAATACATTATTTTTTCTAATGAGGCAACGATTACCCTACATGGACCAGTCAACAAGCAAAATTGTCAGTATTAGAGTAGACAAAACCCGCACTGGATGAGCAAATGTCAAACTCAGTATCCAATTAAAGTAAACATTTGGGCTGGCATAGTAAATAACAAAATAATTGGATCATATCTCTTTCAGAGGACATTAACTGTGGCTACTTACTTGAAATTTTTACAAAAAATGATAATACCTCAACTAAGAAGACTTTTTCCTGATATTGTTAATACCGCAGTAACTAAAAGAAACATACGGTTTCAATAACATGCAGCTGCACCACGTTATGCGGCAGCAGCATGAGCTTACCTTGTGATTGAATGGCCAGCTCGTTCTCACAATATGAATCCACTGGATTATTTTTTGTGTGGTTACTTGAAATCAAACATATACCGACATTGATAATTTAAAAAACCGAATAAGGAATGAAATTAGTCAAATCAGCGCAGAAATGTTGCAAAATGATTTCGGAGAATTTCAACAACGTCTATGTTTTTGTCAAGAAATGAAAGAAGCCCAATTTAAGCACATGATTTAAACTATTTTCAATTATAAATTATTGCAAATAATTTTAATATTTTAAAATTTATTTCGCTTTGTGGCATAATTAATTGTGCAAATTAAATAATTTAAAACTTATTCTTTTTATTATCAATATGCTACCCCTTTTCATTAAAATTTTTTAAAGGAGTAGTTATTACCTCTAGAGGTCCGAAAAGGTAGGTAAATAATTTTATTCAAAAAGTGTAATTTCATATGTAAAAATTGACGTGTTTCGGGATCTTCCTTTTGTATTAATAATTACGTAGAGAATAGATTTATCCTGTACTTTATAGCCTCACTGTATATTTTTTTGAAGATGTAAGTGTTTAGAGTCGGAAAAAGTCACGTGATGATATTCGCTCTTAAAGAGACGCTAATTTGAGAACAAATTCCACTCAATATGTTTTCTGGTCAATGCTTCAAAGTAGAATATTTAAGCCAGATGTTTATCGGTTAAAAGTTCTTGAGAGAATGAAAATATTTACGTTATCTTACAACATTAATTACCAACTTATTATTGAGTTTCAGGTATACCTTCCAAGTGTTTTGATGTACGATATATTATATCGTATAGGCGCATTTACATTTATTTGCATTAAAAAAGGCTAATCCCATATTATGAAATCTGCACATTTGAATATTGCAAACAGTCGGTGACGCTGTTTCTCACTTCTGCACAACCGAAATATTTGTACGTAATAATGTAATAAAAATTTCATAATATAGACCAATTATTTCTATATTTATATATTTGTAAATGTAAAATATCATGTATCTAATTAAGAAGTTCTAGAGAATAACTTTACTTCGGTCGGAGCAATAGCCATGTCACATTTAATTCAAATTTATTTGACTAACAATTTCTTAACTCATTTTATATGCATATTACTTATGAAGCACGAATGAAGCTCATCTCTTTATAAAGTTAAGTATTTATTAATTTCAATATGCACATCAAACAAGATGTAGTATACAAAGTTTTATACTGGTCTTTTTTAAAATAACTTTTATATTAGTTTATAGGCATTATTAATCTCGGCTCAATAAATATTCCACAGTTGTCGTATAACAAATTTATTCTCAAACTAAAAACATATCCTATTTCAAATAGTACGTTCGTAGAAACAACTAAAAATAGAAAACATTCAAAAATAAAACCTTGGATCACTAATGGTATCATAATTTCAATAATTTAGAGGGATCAGCTAAAAAAAGTTAATAAAAGACTATTCTGAAGAACTTGAACAAAAATATAAATCATATAGAAATATTGTAAACACTCTTATTAAAAAGACTAAAAAATATTTTTATAAAAATAAAATAAACGACGCTGGAATAAACTATAAAAAAAATTGGAATATTGTTAATGATATAACGGATAGTAAATCAAAAAAGAAAAAGAAAGTGTAAACATAATAATGGGAAACGATAAAGTTATAACAGATAATAATGAAAAAGCTTCAGAATTTAATAATTATTTTGTAAATCTTGGTGAACAGATGGCGAAAAAAAATACAGCCAACTGATCTACCCCATAACTTCTTAAACGAACCCCAAACTAATCAATCGGTATTTCTTGATCCAGTTACAAATGAAGAAGTCATTATTCATATATCAAATTTAAAAACTAATTTATTCTCCAGGACCTGACGGAATTACGACTGAAATAATAAAAAGTACTCACAATCATCTTATTAAACCTTTAACGCATATAATAAATAATTGTTTTAAATATGGAAATATACCTAAACAATGGAAGGAGTCTATAGGTTAATATCTGTAATTAACAACTTTGCAAAACATTTGAACAATCATTAAAAGAAAGATTACTATCATAAGTATAACATTATAACAAATAGACGGTTTGGTTTTATTAAAAAATCGAATACCGAAAACGCCTTAATAGGTTTTCTTAAATATACAGTAAAAGCCTTGGATGATTCATCAAAATGCATAGCAGTTTTTCTGGATCTCGTTAAGGCTTTCGACACTGTTAACCATCAAAAATTAATTAATAAATTATGGCGTCAGAGAAATAGCATTTGACCTTTTAACAAATTACCTAACAGATTGAACCCAAAGAGCTAAAATAGGAAATACAGCTAGCACAGATGCCATAGTAAAAATAGGTGTACCACAAAGGACAGTATTAGGACCCATTTTGTTTTTTCTATATATGAATAGTTTTACAGAAATGAACAATTTGAAAGAAATTTTCATATGCTATTCTGATGGTAACGCACTTTCGTAAACTGGTAGGAAAAATTTTGAAAATATTCATCGATTTAATATTTTGGAATATTAATAGATCAATACTTAAAGTGGACGAAACACATAAAATATGTAGCAAAATGAATATGAACTTCGAGATATTTTATCGAGTAAAAACTTGATTATACTTTACAATTCATTTGCAGAATCAATAATTAAACGCTGTATAACAGCATGGGGTGGATCATATAAAGCAACACTAAATACATTGCAAATAGCACGGTATTTAATTTTAAAAATAATTTTCAAAAAAGAAAATTATTTTCAACAACTTCAAATTAAAAAAAAATTCATACTTAATTAGTTTTACTCTTATTCTTTACTTGTCACTAAAACAAATATATACATTTTGTAAGGTGTTTGAGGGGTTGGTCACTAGCATTAAATAAAATAATGTTGAAAAAAATAACAGTTTGTAATTTAATACGCTACAATAAATTTATTGAATACTATCAGGGAGACGTTGCAATTTGTTAGTTAGAATTCGGGCTTTGTTATTCGAATTCATAATAAATTCCGGAACAGATATATAATAACGAGCCAGTTAAATTTCTACTACAAACATACTTTTTCAATAGCGTATGTCTATTCAATTTATACTGTTCCAATTAGTTCCATCCAGCGTCTGTTCAGTGGGTTACTAACTAAACTTGTTTACCATGATTTTATCTCGTTTGTAACATGAAGTGTTTTAAGCAGAAACTTTATAAAGTAACAATACAGGAAACGGCGTAACGAAGACAAAAAGAAAAAGTGTCATTGTGAATATTCTGTATTCATTAATAATTATAAAGAGAGTCGGCAACAACAAACTGCTTGTTAAAATAAATTGCGGATATAACTGTTAGTTGTTCAATTACTGAGTGCGAGAATCTATATTAATTCCTGACAAAAATAACCCCAATTTAAAACTCAAATGGAAACGGCACATTTTAAATTTAAATCTGACCTTTCAAATTTTTTGTTTCTTGTGTAGAACTAGAAATTATTTTTATTTTGTCGTTCTTATTTTGGTTCATCTACAACATAGCAAAATTTCAGAATTTTTTTTTTTATGGAAAAATATCTTTATAACAATTTTCAATTTTTTAGTAAATTATTAAGCAATATTCTTTTTCTAAAAATATAGTTGGTTAGTATTATAAAGGTATTTAGTTCAAAAGGTAATATAAGATAATTGAATTTTCCAGGTTTAGTTGTTCATTCAATACTGTATATTGAGGATATTTTAAGTGTTTCTTTATATGATATTCTTCCAAAAAATCAAGTTCTTCTTTCTTGTCACTTATGTGAAGTACTTCCAGTATTGGAAAATTGTATGTCAAATACCGAAACCTTAGGTCAGATTAGAATATATTTTTAAAACGCTTTGAAAGACTCTGAATTCAGATTCAGATAAGTATAATTTTTCTTTTTTATATTTATTATGAATAATTTCCACAAAGCAAGAGTTGAAACAATTAATTTAAAATATATATTACATATATTTTAAAAATTATATCATTTATTAAAATCACCGCAATTGTACATTATTTTAAATATTATATATAATAATTGATAATTAAAGTCGATTATTTGCGAAATTTTATAACTAATATTTATTAAATTATGTTATATCCTGCACAACACGCCTATTAAAAAAACATTTTTTTATATTGATCTTATCTACATTTCCACTAAAAAATATAATAAAAAGTACAAAAATGTAATAACCTCCTAAACATTTTCTTAAATCAGGGAAAATGTTTTTAAAAATACTCTTTAGGATTATTTTATTATGACTAGAATTACTTTATATTTGTCATGATTATTATATTAAGTTTTTCTTATTAAAGGAATCTGCAAGGATCTCTATTTACTTCGTTTTATTCATGATTTTATTGCACTAGAGCTAAATAAAATATTGAGGAAATGTTCGCACAGGTCGATTTTTATTTCAGCAAATTTTGATTATAAAAAATAAACAACTGCGCAGTGAAGCTGCCCCCTTAATTCTTTTTAATACTCTATTCAATAGTGTAATTATAAGTATTGTTTATTGATTAAAAATTTGTTAAAATATTGGTTTGATGAAAATGCGCGGTTAATTTGTAAAAATCTTACTTAATTTTCTCAAAAAGTTAATGTTTGGACAAAAATATTGGAATGCCATATCGTAAGTCCAATATTTATTTACCAAAATCTAGAATAATTAGAAGCAATAATCGATCATCTAATAACTGAAATCGTAGAAAACAATCTAAAAGAATTTAATATGTATATTATTTTCAACAAGATGGTGTTTCTGCTCATTTCGCTACAAAAGTAAGAAATTCTTTAAATTTTATTCTTTTTGAGGATTTAGTTTGTTTCTAAAGTTTACCAAACACCGTTTGAATCGATAGACAACGAATAACGGAGACACTTGTTTCAATTACCAGAGAAACACAGCAAAACGTTGGAGAAAGAACAAAAAACAGATATTTTTCTGCTAAGAAGCAATGGAGAACATTTTGAGCATTTGATAAATTAGTATTAGTTTAAGTTATTCAATTGAATAATTAAAGCTTTGCCGTGTTCATTTTCTGGTTAGTTTATATTAAATTTAATTTAGTTAAAAACCCAAAAATCTAATTCACAATTACATCGTTAAATAGAGGGTTAATAGTCTTTTACAGAGAACTATGACTCGATTTCTATTACCATTTAAAATTTTTAAGGGGGCAGCACGTTTACACTATATTGCGGTCAGGATTTAATCGGTATCAAAGTATTTAATACCAAATTTATATTCTGTTCGCCAACGGATACAAAGTATGTTCTTTGACTCAGAATGAATATATTTGAAATACTGATTTGCACGATATTATTTTTATCACAGTTGAAAGGATGTTTTTTAAATTATATAAGAAAAAATATTGAATGAATACTTATGAGCATGAAAATGTGAATGATCACCGAATGCATCTATGTAATTACAAGTAGTATTTTTGTTTTGAGAATTAACAACATATTTATTTAACAAAAAGTAGAACTTGTTCATGGGTACAAGAATAAACAGGACGATCAATTATTTCTATTAACTTAAAAATTTCTTAAGAGCCAAAGATACCCCATGAAATTGTAAATTCCAAATATTTAGAATACTTACACCGAAAATGATAATAGTCATAAAAGATGTTTGCCATAGACTTGTGTCAGTTGTATGAGTTCTCGGAAAAATATTTTACTATATACTCAATTATTCAAAATTTGTCTAAAAACTAACAATATCTTAGCGAATTTAAAAAGTTTGTATGATTCCTTCGGAAGTATATTTATAAGAGGTCAATTTCTTTCGATAAAATTTCAAATATTGTAACTTTGTTTTCATGAAAATGTATGAAACAATTTTCAGACGTAATCACTCGTCCTACGCACTCGTGATTTTGGCGCAAAAATTACTTAATACATTTTTATGAAACTATGTCTTCATTGTTAATAGAAATTTAACTGGAAAAACCGACAGATATTTGTTATATACTCGTATTTTAAATTACCTTTAAAGTTGATTATTGATTCATCTTTGGAAACTTCTTTCTTCTTCTTTCTAATAATAACAATGAAAACAACAATGTTAGTCTCCGTTTTACGATTGTATTTTTAACAGTGTTATTTTCACTGTTGTTATTAGTTGGTAAGTTAATGCATTTATTTTATATATAAAAAAATTTGTGATGTTTTTATACGCTTTCAGACCTGAAGATGACCCTAAAGGGTCGAAAGTAGTTGTCTTTAAAAAAAAATTGATGTGGTTTGTTTTTGTATTTCATTGGATTTGAACGTTTCGAATGCCATTAATCACCCTCTGTTTATTAAAAAAAATTAAATCCATGTTCTATTAGAAACGGGCCAGTGCTGTATTCTAGTAGAAAAGCTATGTTGCCAAAGCAATTTTGTTGAAGTCGTATTCGTTTCTCTCTTTGTTTCTTGTAATCAGATCGGAAGAATGGAGACGTGTTTATAGTTAGAATGTTTGTAGGCCTATAAGGACTATATAAGGCGGCAAATGTTTTTAGTTGGAAAAAGTCACGTGATGATTTTGGCTCTTAAAGTATATTTTTGATAGCTGAAACTATACACAATTTTAGAGGTTCAAAGCAAAAAACCATTATTAGCAGTAGAAGTGAGGAAAACGCCCAATTTTCCTAACTCGATAAAATATCTATTTATTGAACAATATTTAATCCTCTATCTTTTTCCTTTGTAAAGATAAATCTTGTATACCCGTTCTAAAATATCCTGTAGTTTTTTCGAAAAAGGAAAAACGATTGTCGAATCCATTTAAATATAAATTCGCGTGTCGTATTCCAAAGAAAAACAAAAGCTATTTACATAGTCACGGGCTAATATGTCAATCTCAAGTTGAGAATAATATCGGCAGAGAGGCTTAATCTGTTGTCTAAAACTCGTTAATCTTTTCGATAAGAAACAAAGTCATTAAATTTCTCTATCGCTCGGATCAACCAGGCTCTGCACCATTTCTGAACGGCCGAACTTTTAACCAGAAAAGTTTGTGTACTTTTCGTTTTGTCTATGCCTCAGGAAATAACGGGAGTTGTCGATATCACACGCTGGGAATATGCTTTATTTTTCCTTTTTTCATCTTTAGCGACGGCTAACCTGGATTACAGATATCTTAACCAAACATTTCTATCAAAAAGTTGAACTTTCTCGTGACACTAACGAGCAAAAAATCAATATCAAGCAGAATAAATTAAAAATAAGCTATATTCATCTTTTTTTTGTCTACAGCTATTTAATAATAGACGAAGGTTGAACAGGAGTTGTGACCAAGGGCAGAAGCGCATGACTTCTGGTAACTGAAACAATAGCGAAACTTGATTAGAGAAAATAGCTTTGAAGTACTGTGGAAATTCAAGAAGTATAATTTATCTTTTATATTTATTAATTGGCATTATATGTAAGTGTAGTGTAGTGTAGTTTGAGAAAGAGATAATTGGTATAAGAGTCGGATGTTGTTAATCGTAATTTGTAATTTTCCAATAAATACAGTGCGAGACTGTTAAATTCTGTTAACCTTGCGAATTAGAGGTTTGAGATGTTGGCAATAATTTTAATAACCTAGTGATAATATTTTAACTAATCAACCTAATTATTCGAAAAGACTTTTTTTAGAAATGGCCTTCATATCACAAAATTGTAATACAATTAATAAAAAATGTGATATAAAACATCTTAGTGAAATATATTGTATAATATTATTACTCATAAACTCATAAACACTTTGTAAATGTCACATATTTCACATTCTACACAATTAATAGCTCTTGTAAAGTAACATTTAAATAATTTATTCCTGAAAGTTTCAAATTTTTTTCCTTATGGACCATTATGTTATGGGTTTATAATAATATTCATATGAAACAAACCTCATAAAATTGTAAGTAACATCTTTTTATATAATATTATTATATTATTCGAAAGCTCGGATAAAATTTTAAAGAGTATACATTCTTTTACTGTTGGATTCCCAATAATAATAAACCATTGAATAGAGTTACAACAAATAATTCGCTTTTATATTATATATACTATTATTTTTATCTTAGTTTGATTTATCATGATTCCCCATAACTTTATGTCTAGCCGCACGAATTTCAGTGCACCAATGTATATGCATATGATTAACCATGTTCGAACAAGCAGAAGCCATCGGTCTTTTCCACTTGAGCTTTTACATTAAAGGACCTGTAACGACCAGTATGTATAACTTTACAGCCATCAATTAATGTGTCCGCCCTTATGATAACTCTGTCTCTCTTCCTTCTAGAAGCTCTTTGATCTTTAACACAACCCGACAGATAAGAGAGATACTCACCTGCAGATATCAAAAGAGTTGATTACGGAATTGTGCAGCGGACATATCTGAACAACTTCAGACTTCAGTTTACCCAGTTTCCATAGGATTTAGTTATCTATGATAAATTAATAAGCAGTATGACCCAATTAAGAATGAACTCTCTGGACGATGTAGATTTCGAACACGGCTGGAATTAGAATCTGTATAAATAGAAACGTTCCCAAGTTAACAAAACAATTAAAATTTCAGATTTTCGTGTTTACTACCATCCTTCAGGATACGAGAATTAAAGAGGGGCAGAATTGAAACATTGGCTAAAACAAATACGTGTAGTAAACACAATACACAGCAGGAAACGGACAAATTATTTATGACTTGTGATTTGTACAGCTATTCGTTATTATATACAGTGTGTTAACAACTGATGAAATACACCTGCATTTAATTTTTAGAAGCTCCTTGTTAAGCTAACTTTGGTGACCTATAAATCTTCTGGACTGAATGAAATTTTGAAATTCTTTAGCATTTCCTTTAAGAAAATAAATAAATGACATATATAGGCTTAATTAAGTTAACTTTATTATATTAAAATAAATATTTAAAATGTTCTACATCTAATTGTTGGCAATAACCTCATTTGTTATCAAGCTCTTCCCAAACGTTTGAAATATTCTTCTTCTTCCTTTGAGATCTTCAATAATAGTTGCCTTTGTTGCGTATACTTTTTTATTGAGATAATTCTAGATATAAAATTCCAACGGAGTAAGGTGTGGTGATCTAGTTGGCCACTCAAGAGAACTTCTTTGTCCAATACATTATTTGGAATGATTTCGTTCAAGTAATCTCTTACCATCGTAGTATAATAGGATATGGATCAGTCCTTAATTCATTCTTAGTACATTTGTATATAAATTTGTGAAAACAATAACAAATTCGTCTCTAATTATCTTTAAATATTTCTGAAATTTACCTAAATATCTTGATTGTCACTATTGGATTAAACAAAATAATTAAAACTATTTAAGCGTTGTAATATATAATTTCAAAATTTCCCAGAATAAGTAATTGAAGCCAGTATAATGAGGAGTTTTCAAAAATATACAATTAAACAGGGTGTTCCTATAAAGAAACAGGGTGCTGGACGTATATTGATGATTCTGTATATTTTGATTTTATTAGTAGTTTCCACATTACAGAAAAATATTACAAATCATAAAACGCGCTACCTTTTGGCTTCTTTGGAAACAAGAATCAGATAAATTAGCTTGGAACATATTTCATTTCTTAATCTAGATGGTTTTTTTCTATTCTTAGGCAGTTGATTTAGCAGAAAGGCAGCTTTTTCCTGATCTATTTCACATATTCCTCCATGCTCCCTATTCCTGTATTAATGTCATTCCCTGTGGAATTGCAGCTACTCATTATGATTATCCAGGTGTTTTGTTCTCTTATTTCATCCAGTTTGTCCAGCAATTTACTAATTACGTCATAAAAGCAAACGGTGCAAATTATCAACATATAAATTCGCTCCCATGGATTTATTGTGTAATTATTAGTTCACAATCAATGACACTTCGGTGAGAATGGTAAAGCGTACCACAGACCACAATCCAGAGATAACTGCCGAAAGCGGGTAAATTAATAGGAAAAATTGTTCGATCGCTCAAATAAGTATTTGTGATTTATAATTTACTGGTATTATAATTTAAAAATCAAGAAAGGGTAATTACCAATCATAATAAAGATGATCATTGGTGACAAAAATAATTTTTGTCAAATTCGTTAAAAAATTTCATTATAAAAATAAATTTTTTAGAAGTAATTTTCATTATATATGTAACCATAACAAATCATATATCACAACATTATTATCTCTTTCCCATCTATAAATTTGAGTAGGAGTAGAGAGCTCTGATGGCTTTATTAACATTTGTATGTTTTGTTTATTTCTTCATTATTATTATAATTATTTAATTCTTTATCGCACCTATTAATAGCAGGTATTTTAAATTTCTATTTTTTAATTTTTTTAAATATTATACATACATTAGATAGTAATATTTAGCTGCCAGAAGACGCGGTCAAGTTAGAGAGATAGGAGAGAAATCTGTTGCGACTCCCAAAGTCAAAAGAGTTTTTAGATGAATTCCAAATTTATCAAGAACTTCATCATCCATGCATAAACAAAGAATAATGAAAGTTTTCGGGTCTAATCTGCATTAGACTTCTTAAAAATGGGGAAAAGCAATTTTGCATTTTGGATGCTCAAGGAAAACTCTTGAAGGAGAAGAACATTGGAATAAAAAGAATACTATATAAGTATAAGTATGTTTAGAACATTACTACAATTTTTTGTTATAAGTACAGGACGGTCCAAAGTTATTGAGCAATAACGATATGCAATAGAATAGTGAATTGCAAACCTCTTCATTTCTGTATGCAAATGCTTCCAAGAAGTTAAAACTAAAGAAAAAAATTTTTTTTTGTAACTCTTAACACACCAATTTTAATTGATAGTTTAAATTATTTTCATTTTGTTTTCTTTTTTGTATTTATCAGTGTAGATTTGTTTTTTGTATTGTTGTATTATTTAGTAGCAACAAAGTTCATTCAATTAGATCTTTTTATATAAACATATTTTGTAGTTTTGAATTTTTAGAATATTTTTTATATTGTTTCATTTGTTTTTGAGGTAGAATTTATGGGATAGCATTTGATATTTATGTATGATTAAACATTTTATAGGAAAATTTGTTTTAATGTTTATATTTTACAAATCAGATTTATACTTAAAATTAAGTTGTTTTATTCAGTTTCGGAATGTACTATTCTGTTGTAATCTTAGTAAAATTTGTAGTATTTTTTTTTATTTTATTTTTCTCCCATCTCGTGGATACTATATCTTTTTATCGACAATAGGAAACAAATCAGTTTTAGATATTTTTTTTTGTTTTAAGAATGTTGTATTATTTTTTAATCGAAAAAAATTATTTACAATAAACTGCAAAACTGTATCAATTTCCAGTTAATTACATATTGAGGCTCATATATAAATATAAATATATAAATACTAGAGAATCTGAAATTTTATTCTTTCTTAATTCATATATTGAATTTAACAAGTCAATAAAACCCTGTTAATTTGTAACATTTTTTAAATAAACTGATTTACATATATTTTCTTAGTAACTGAGAGACCTACATAGGATAAGCTATTCTCTTATTTGAAGAAAATATCACATGATTGGCCGGAGTATAATTTGAATACGACCTCTAATGAAAAAAAAGTGAACTCTTCAAAGCAGTAAAACAAAAACAATCATACTTTGGTTATTTATTATGATGGAATCGTGTATTCATTGTTTAAATTTGTTTGTAGTTTACTATTTTTTAATGAAACGGTTTTTAATACGTAAATAGACTATCGATTATGGCTGTTGCATATTTGATTGCACTAACCGAAAAGGGAACAATCCCAATTTACCTATTCAGAAATTTCCCTCAATTGGTAGGAGTGCGTTTATTAAATACACAAACACATGCTTTAAAAATACCTACATCAAACACAAGCACAATATTCGAGTTTGTTTACGGATGTTTGTTTTTGTTTTACTACTTTGATTGATATATATCAGTGCCCTCTATCGAATTTTCCTAATTGTCAGTTGGTTATATTTTCTCTACAGGGTTGAGATAAAGTATGGAACCAACTAAATATCTTTAAAACGAAACGGACGATATTTATGAAATTTTATAGGTAAGTATCTGATGTACATTTTTTGTTAATAATATATTTCCGGTTTAACTGGAAATACCCTCAACTTTTGTAATTTAACTGAAACACCCTGTATATTTTTGTAGATTTGGAAAGAGAATGTTATTTCTTGAATTTGTACATACTGAGTTTAGTGGAAATAATTTGTAAAAACTAGAAATTACTCACTTTTAGTTATAGAATAAGCAAATTTATTTACTTTAGACTAATGAGAATAAAAAATTTAAACAAAATTAATTCAAATGTTCAAAATGCTCTCTGTTCAATTCCTGACAGCTTGTTAGTCGTTTAACGTAAATACGTGATTTTAGATCCCAAAGAAAAAAATCTAAGGGGCTTTGATCCGTGGTACGAGCAGGCCTCTCTATGAATCCTCTACGTCCACTCCATCGATTTGGAAAATTCGCATCCAGAAAATCCCTAACTCGTCTATCAGAGTGAAGAGATGCTTCATCTTATTGAAACCAAACATTTTGTGGTAACTGCCCATTCTGTTGAGGTGCAGTAATCATTTGGTTATTCAGTAAATCTGAATACTTGTCACTATTCAAGTTTCCGTCCATAAAAAATGGGCCTGTAGGCCTATTTTCGACAATTCCCATCCAAACATTCAACTTCTATAGATACTGGGTATGTGTTTCATGAATCCAATGAGGATTCTCTATTGAACGATACCTTAAGTTATGGCGGTTAACCGTTCCATTTAAACAAAAATTTTCCTCATCGGGAAACACTACATAGATGTAAAATGTTCGTCGACATTACAGATGTCCATCAGTCGTTCGCAAAACTCCAACCTTCGGTCAAAATCATTGTCTGACAATTCTTGAACCAAGTGTATCTTATACGGATGATACTTTTCACTTTTCAATATCTTCCCTACAGAATGTCGACTTATACCATGGTTTAGTGCCAAAATTGTGGTAGAAGTTTGAGGTGATTCGTCTAAATCAATTACAATGTTTTGTCTAATAGTTTCGTTCGTTACGGTCTGCGGTCTTCCAGCATTTGGCAAATTTTTCACCAGCCCAGTTGTATTAAAACATGTAATGTTTTAGTAACTGTTGAACGTGATATGGTTTTTTTTCAGGATGCAAATCGTTAAAAATATGACACACTTCTTCATGAGTTCTAACACGATCACCATAACCGATCAACATTAAAATTTCAATACGATCTTTTTCACTTAAATGAACCATTCTTAATCGTACAATTTATTTCCGTAAATGACAAGTTGGCAATAGTTGTTACCTACCAGATAATACTCGTTTATTTCTTACTATTAATACAAACAACATCAATTTGTTTACCTAAATGGTATTTTTTACTCTAATGTATAAAAACTTAAAATTGGTTTATTAAAGTGGTGTATTCCTCGTTTTTACAGATTTTTTACACTAAACCCAGTATGTACGAATTATAAATAACAAGATCTTTCAAAATCTGCAAAAATATACAGGGTGTCCTATTTAAATAAAAAAGTTGAGGGTATTTCCGGTTAAACCGGAAGTATATTATTAACAAGAAAATATACATCAGCTGCATTTTGGCCCATTGCATTACCTAGAAAATTTCATAAATATCGTCCGTTTCGTTTTAAAGATATTTACTTGGTTCCATGCTTTATCCCAACTCCGTATAAAAATTTGACAAGTTGAGTGACTCGAATCAGAATCGAATTTTAAGTTCAGTGAAATCAGGAATTATTTTTTGTATAGCAGTAATAGGGGACAGCTTTCCATTATTTACTTTAAGCATTAGTGCACACACTTTGTTAGTAGTAGAATGATAATCTTTATAAAAACAAATTGATTTTTCGTTACTTCTACGATTGTTTTTCGAAGAATAATAATTAATTAAATTTAACACTACTATGTTGTACAAAGACTATATTTTCCGCTAATTATTTTACTTTGATTGTTGTGAGACTTCAGTATCCATTAGCTTAAAGCTTCACAATTACTCAAAACCTTTTGGGAGTCGCGTGATAGCAGCAGCGCGACGACGTACATATCCAGACGCGGATATCTTGAAGCGCCGCGGTGCTGTTTCACGACCCACTTGGTATTCAAGGCACAATCGCAGGCCATCATTGGGGCCGCCTTTCCTTTAATTGCTGGACGAACGCCTTCATGTTAAAGTGCCATCTCGCATTTTGAATACGAAAAAGCCCGTTCAGCATTGGCTAAAGTAGCTTACGATAGAAAGCGTTTGGATTTCGGTAAAAAAGTTTGGTTACCTAAGAGGAAAGGGTCAAACTATTCGACGAAATAATCAGAAAAAGTTTAGTTGCTTTTAAAGGTAAATGTAAGGCCTTAATTTGGTTTTTGTTGTAGCAAGAAGTGGGTATTTGGAAAAAAATACGATAGAATCAGAAACTTATAATTGCTTGTTTGGGTTTTCTTTCCAATATTTTTATAAGAGTTTAATACAAAGTTGAATTAACTATTTATACCTTTACTTTGTAGAATTTATCAATAAAAAATATAAGAGATAAATTATATTTTAGAATTTCCGCGGTATTTCAAAGCTATTTTTGGAATACTGTTCTCTGCCCAGAATTCGCTAAATCTTATTTTCAAATAGTGATAAAAGATTGACAGATTTCATAGAAGCCTACTTGACAGAAAATAAATGTTTCAACCAATCATTATGAAGTATAAGTACAGTATAAGTGCTATAATATTTTAAAATATAATAATATTCTTCTTTTCTTAAACACGATTGAAACATCAGTGGAGGTACTTCATATAACTGACAAAAAAGAAGAAAGTTGATTTTTCGAAGAAATTTGAAATCAAGAAATATCTAACACGTCCTCATTATACAGAGTGGACGAATAGTCTGGAAACCGTAAATTATCTCGTAAATTGCTACTCTGAATTCTACAATATTTGGTATAAGCCTATTTTGGGATACGGAGATTCCAGATTTGACATTTGCAATGTTTTTAGATTTGCCGTTTCTCTGATATTAGTTTATTGAAGTCAATCATGTATCTTTTATATTTATTAACACAAAGTGTTTTTTTTATCTTCAATTGTATCATAATCTATAGTCTTTTATGAAATTTTCACGATGTATATTATGGAAGTCAATCACTTTTTAAGAAATTTATTTGTTTTGCTCCTTCTTCATTTCAAATGTTAATAACTGTAAAGAAAAACAAATTACTAAAAATAAAGAAAGGCATCTACTGAAGCTTCATCACTTTTATTTAGATTTGTTTATTCTCCAATGATATCTTATTGAAAGTCAAATTAATTACAGAATTAAATGACTCATCGACGAAACGGGCTCAAGTAAAAACACTTCATTTCCTTCGTTAATTGTTTTCAGTCCTTTCAATTCTTACGGATGAGATCAGTCCGAATCTCTTAAAAATCCCATTGTTTTTCTAAAGCTAAAACAACTTTCCGGTGTCTAAATTATAGATTTAACTACAGTAAAGGGCAAGAAATTATTCAGAAAAATACTCAAATTCAAAATGAATTATTTTCAAAGCAGACTACGCCAGCGAAGCACTCAACCTTTTAGCCAAATGGAATAGAGCTTGTAGTTTTCTGCAACTTGAATGGAAGATTTAATTTGCAAAGTCTATTTGCTAGCTTTTTAAGTTGAGTTTTCAGTTAACGGTGTTTACATAATGCATAGATCTGCAATTTGTGAATTTATTGGTTTAGATTTTCTCTGTTTGCAGTCAACTAGAATTGATCTAACTTTTTACTCTTAGAAAGACTAAAAGACATATAACAAAAATCAAATTTGCTTACCACTTCGTAATTTGTGTTCAGTAGATTAAATGCTATTTGATAAGCCGATACTTCTAAACATAAAATGTAAAGAATGTAGGTTAAATGATTTTCTTAGAAATAATGAGAGAGTAGTTAGAAAATTTAATGAAAACAAAAAATTTGCTAAAAAATACCTTTATTTATAGATAGTGAGTTGAGTCATAAATATTGAGAAATAAAGTAAGCCAGAGATTATTTTACATTTTGGTAAAGGGGGCACCATCTGAGCGATTCCTGATGATAAAACTGAGTCGTAATCTTTTTGACAAAATCTTTTAGTAATATTAATTATAAAACATGATGTAAACATCACCTTTATGAAAAATCATTACGCTTGTTAAAACATAATAATTTCTACCATTTTCGAGAAAAACGCAACCATTTAACAATGACCATTTTTTTTTTATTGAGAGCGTTCACAATTTATGCTGATCTTCTAGCAAAAATAAAGGTTGGTTGTTATCAGATCTATTCTTATTTATTACATTTTCTTATGAACTGGGGTAAATAATTTAGTGAGGTTTTTCTTTTTGCTTTTTTCACGATTTGTTTTTCTTAGGTAATATTTGTGAGTTTCTAAATCTGTTCAATAGTACAAAATTTAGTCAGGAATTAAAAAATCCTCCCGGTATAAGATGTAATAAAATTAGAAAAACACTTTTAATTTAGATGTCCAGATAAGATTAATTTCCCTTCATCCCTTTTTAATATTTTCACATTATCAAGGACCTAGTTTCTAATTGTCCCCAGAAAATGTCTCAAAAAATTCGTTGTACTATAAATTCAGAATGATAGTTCTTTGTGCTACAAAATCCCAAAAACTATCAATAGGATTTAAATCAGGTTCATAGTGGAACACCCTTAAAACTTGTAGTTCACTTTTAGCCTATTTATGTGTCATTTTATTAATGAATGTCTATTATTTTTCATTTTATTCCAACGAAAAGCCCAATACATGACTTTGTTTCACTAGAGATTTGCGACGTCCTAAGTAGTCATAATTATCTTTGGTTGATATTTCTAAAAACGCGTAGTTTTTCTCTCTGAAGTAATAATTATAAATCTTAAAAAGCGCTTTTATTTGTACCATCCTTATAAATATTTGATTGTCTTTATCTTTTTTCAGGTGGTTCTAAAGATAAAAAAACTTTATTCTCAGCTTCCTGTTTTTTACATATCTAATTAAACATCACATAATCTGGCAACTGTGCTCAATTGGATCTTGTCAAAAGAGTGCTAACAGCGCTAATGGAAAAACCTTAAACTAAAAGAAGGCGGGGCCCCGAATTTAAAATCAGTAATTTCAGAAATTTTGATACAATCACCATTTCGGAATTTTTTTGAAAAAATACAAATCACAAAAATATATTTTTGGTTATTTTTAAGTTAAGTGTACGCGTACGTGTACATATTATTTTCTCAAATTTAAAGAATTAAATAGTGAAAATAGGTCATTTTACGCACACTGTAGCTTTAACCTAAATCTGTAAGCCCTGAAAATTTCTAAAACATGCTTCAGTATTCTTTAAAATTGTGAAATTCTAGATTCTTGCTTTGACACGTTTTTGAAGCGATCGGACTTCCTTCTAAAGATAAAAATGATTCTATGAAAGTTAAAACAAAAAGTATTGGATACAATGGCACAAATGATACGTTAATATGAAATTGAAAACTTGGTAGATTTTTTGAAAAAACAAACATATTATACTAAAAAGCTCATTTATATTTATGCGCGTTTTGAGTAATATAATACAAAATGTTCATTATTAATTCACCTCACTGTTCACTAAATTTTTAATGAGGAACTTTGATTATTAAAGTTGCCATATCGGTTAAATTACTTACAATGCTTATAAACTTTATTTCTAGCAATAAAGTACTACTACCACCGCACAACTCACAGTTTAATTACACATATTTTGTTATCTCAACAAATGTCGTTTTTGCATTTTATTTCAAAAGTTTTAAAGTTAGACGTAGTAAAATGGGTACAAAGGTAATAGGGGTTCGTTAGGTATTTCATTTTATACATATTAAGTAGTAGAATATTTTTATAACAATAGGCTGAAATATTTTCTATTGTATTGGTTTGTTCTAACGTAGAAAAGTGAACAAGTGTTTCTATACATTTATAATAAAAACAATACTAAAAACAAAAATTCCTTATCTAACAATATAACCTGGTTTTGATATCTGGGATTCCGGTCTACTATTTTATTATTCTAAAATATTTGAATGCATACATACGAGATTGCAAAAACCTTCAGTTTTCCTGAAGAGACTTCTTCGAATTCTTTTCCGTTTGCTATGGCTTGAGAATAAGATAAAGTTATGACTTCGAAAAATGTGATTTATTCAGTTTTCTCATTTTTGTTCTATGCAAAAAAGTGATAGAAATTAGTCTTCAGGCTTTCAACCGATTTGAGAGGCGTGAAACAACTGCACAAACTCAAGATGAAATAAAATGGTGCAGCCACTTTTATTCTGCACGTAATTTATAGTTATTTAATAACATTAATTATTAAATAATAATAATATAAATCTGATATATTGCACAATAAAAGTAATGCATTGGCACCAGAATACGAATTTTCTGATCATAGTGAGGACTTCTTTTACTACGTATGAATATTTGCTTAAGTTCGGCGAGAAGGTCTGAAAGTTCGTAATAAAATGAGTTTTCAAGTATATAAAATAATCAAGCAGCAGCAGACTTTGCCGAGGTATTAAATATTTCAATAACGAAAAGCAAAACCAACCAAAAACAAAAAAACAATTTTTGCTCCTGGAGAGTTATAATTTTGAAATAAATTTAAATTTACTTTTCATTTTGTAACTAATAAGATATACTCTTATATTATAATAGAAAACTAACTTGCGTATTAAAAACCAAATAATATATATATATATATATATATATATATATATATATATAGGAACAAGTGATTTATTAACAAAAAAAACGTCAGCAATATTTATAGAAAGTTAATTTAGCGACCTTAAATGCAAATGAAGAGAAGATTCTTTATCTATGAATTAACTCTTTTTTACACGCAGTCTTAACAAATTATATATATATGTATATATATATATATATATATATTTATATATATATATTTGTTAATAAATTACTTGTTCCTTAAATTATATTGCCACGTTAAAGAAAATAAACCTGGGTTTTGAATAGTCGACCTGAATCTCAATGGAATATATCAATATTAAAAAGGTTCAAGAGAAATGGAATCGTTGAAATGAACTGAACGGGCCAGGTGCGACTATCAGATATAAGAAAATAAAAAGCATATCTTTCTTTGAAAAAACTATTCCATGAATTCAAAAATCTTTTCTTTTATTAATACCCGCCTTATCGAAATTTTCTTTTGGGAATAATATAATATTCAATGCAAATTATCGAAATCCGGTAATCAAAATATTCTACATTTAGAATAGGGAAATGGATCCGTCAATAGATTCATATCTAATATTCATGGGGTCTAGAATTTTTAGGACTATTTATAAAGATGGATGAAACGTGATCCAATTACTACATGATAGAGACCAAGCAACACCGGTGAATTTTATAAAATTGTATTGGACAAATTAAACAGAAAATTCTAGCTGGGATTATGGAAAATTAAAATTCAATACGATAATGCTTTGGTAATTCAAGATTATTAAAGAGAGAATGCCCTGTACACAGAAAAAAATTATTAAAACTGAAATTAAATCGTAAACACATTCGATAAATAAATGACATACAGGGTGTTTGGAAGATGGGTGCAAAGCTTTAAGGGGAAGCTAGCATAGACCATTTAAAACCAATTTAGCTATGGTTTTCTTAGACGAAGTCTAATTTTTTTTATTTAATTTTTAAGATGTTTAGCAAAAAATCCAAAAAAATTTACAACTAATTGCTGATAATGGCCAGCTTGAATGATAAGTAAATTTTAGAATTGAACTGAGTAATTATTTCGAGCATACAAAGTCATTTTTTGTGCAAAAATATTTTTTTATTAGTCTGCCCAAAAATTTAAATTTTCTCCCTAAATTTGGATTGTAAGTTCTAATTTCATAGTTTGTAAGATATCTGTTAAATTATATCTCCAAAGAAATAACCAAGCATATTTTCAAAAAGTTTTCAACAAAAAAAATTATCTCCATTTGCGAACAAAAACGGTTATCTTAAATTTTTGAAAATTTTGGTGAACTTCAATACTCTGTAAAAAATGGATAATGATACAAATGATTAGAACATGTTTGTTAAACTGCTTACACATTACTTTAATTAAATAAAAAAAAATTACTTATCATTCAAGCTGACCATATCAGCAATGAATTGTAAAATTTTGGGATTTTTTGCCAAACACTTTAAAAATTAAATAAGAATGGTCTATGCTAGCTTCCTCTTAAAGCTTTGCACTCATTTTCCAAACACCCTGTATACGACATCTCGTCATTTTTGATCAGGCGCCGGATTTTTTAATATGGCTTCACAACCTATTCTCCAATTTTTTAAAATTGATTGTGGCAGATTGGCTTACTTTATATCAAGTTTCTATAAACATTTTTTTTATATTCGCATTGTTTGGTTTTTTTCGTTTTCAGTTGTAGCACAAAGTGTAGTGATCTATAATAGATACTTTGTTTATAAGATGTATTAGCGATAATTTCGTTTTAAATTTCGTTTAAATTTTTTTTGTAGAGGGCAGTTCCCTTTCACTTTCAATAATCTTTGATTGAATCAACATTCCTCTTGTTCTAAATGACCCTTCGTAGACGTTGTACCTCTCAGCATTAGGAAATCGAATTACAACACGCACTTCACACTTAGTGGGAGACATTATTTTTGAAGACATGTTTACGTGCTCACTGCTTGCTTAGAAATGACGACGGGCTTCTTTTTGCGATTAATCGCACCTAAAAAAAAAAGATGAGAATGATGCCGAAACATTGACTCATTTGACTTATTCAGCAGTTCTCGTTTAATCAGATTTTAGTTCATTTCCGGATTTAAAAAAGGTTCTGGTTGGAAAAAATATAAGTTGTATTTGTAAGTGATTGCTAGTACATTGTTTTTTAAATAGAAGAATTAGTTTATAAATATGGAATAATCTTGTTGCAAAATTAATTTTTTAGGTAAGATCTTCAAAAAGCGAGTTAAAAATATGCTACCAAATAAATTATGATGAATGTACCTTCCAATAATTAATGTTTACACATTTCTATGTTGGAGCTTACATTTTGTAAAATTCGGCTATATTTGATACATTTTAAGCCACGCTCCTTGATTTCGTTTTATATCTTATAAAAAAGAGTTTCTTTTCCTTTTTATTTCGATGGATTCTAGCGGCGCTTAGACATCAAGAAAGTTGACAACCAACCATAAAATAAAGAACAAATAACGAATCACGCTTTCCTTAATATCGAAGTGGATTTAGAATTTATTACATTTTGGGAATTTGTATAAATTTAGAACTTCTGATTTTGTTTTGTGCTACTTTCTAAATAACAGTAAATTGTAATTTTTGAAGTTATGTTGATTATTGTCCTGCAGGAAAAAAATATAAAACAAAATAATCTTCTAATGTTTTGTCTATTTTATGAAAGTAGAGAACACAATATCAGGTCGACGTATTTTTGGATAGTAAAGTAAATTAATGAAATCTTATAGTACACATTTTATTAAATTGTTTATATATTTTCGTACACATAGAATCAACACAATAATGTTACATATTTTTTTTTAGAAAAATAAATATTTGTGTATTTATATTCAACGTCGGCTACTGCAGGATTCTTCACCAATTTCGTTTTGTTTATTTACGGTGAACTAAATCAACATAATAAAATGTGCATATATGATGATATAATCGATACTCTCCATTATTTGAAGATGTATAGACTCATCTCAACCCCATTCAAATTTCCAAAACAGTGAAGCGTAAACAAGATCAAAGGCTCGTTAAAATCTGATACAAGTATTGTACAGAATTCCCACGGGAACCCTGTTACCAATAATCTTAGTGAGATTAGCAGTTATATGGCAATTAGCTATTGAGTAAAATGCTCGTAAAGAATTCACTTGATTAAAGTGTCTGAGTTAATTTGTATTAAAGTTTGGTAAATTGGGTCCGAAGAAAAGGGGACTATGGAGCTACACACTGACTTTCATTATGATTAAATTAGGTAGTAAGTAGGAGGGTCCTTTCAAATATGTATTATATATATATTTACCTGTGTATTTTAATAAAAATATTTAATTAATTTTTTAATTCAGAACTTAAATCAGAGAATTCACAAGTACCGAAACGTTTTGCCACTTTTCAGAAGAAAAAATTACATATGAATAATACAGAATTATCTCCAAAAATTGTTTTAGATATAAGGTGAGGTACCAAAAATGAATATCTTGAAGACAATTTTTTGTGAAAAAACTAATAAACAGATCCATTTTTAATCTAAGTAGGACATTTTTCCTCAACCTGCGTACAATTTAAATGAGCAAAGTACTAAGATTGATGCATCGTTGAAAAGGTAATTTGTTTTATAGGGAATTCAGCAGTAAAATTGTTCCACAAAAGATTTGTCTTCAAGATATTCGATCTCTTTTGATTTAATTGCCGCACCCTGTATATTAAAATTAAACCTAAATTGTAGATTTCATAATTTTTTCTAAAAGAGGGCCGCTAGAACTTATGTACTAACAAATTATTGTGTACACTTTTAACACAGGAGATGTTTCCTTTTAGGGGCAAATATTTGAACCTAGTTATATATTAAAAAGCACTTGAATTATATTTTTTAGTGATATATGAAATGCAGAGACTTTAATTTAAAATAAAGCATTTTAATGTAATTTTAAATAAGTTTAATAAAATATTCTGTATTGGTTGGAAAAAATTCAAAAAACTTAAATTAAATATTAATTAAATTATTAAGTGAAAACTTCGTCCTTTTTAAAATCTACCACTTTTATTTAAGAAATAATTAAAAATAAGTTATGGATTAAAATACCTAAAGTTAACAAATAAGTGAGATACTACTGTTAAAAATAACATTCAACTTTATAGCAAAGAAATGCATAAAGTTAAATACTTTATGCCATGAACAAGAACAACATTTAATTTTTAAAGTGGATTGGCTTAAATTGAAATATTTTAAAATACTGTATTTCCAGTTATTATTACTTTTGGACAACACTCTAAGCATCAAAAATATGTTTGTAGATGGTAAATGAGATAAAACCTTAATAAAATATTAATATAAATTTTCATAAAACCTAAAACTTTTCTCAACCTACTTGTGTAAAGCGTAACGTGTTTACACATTCCGAATTTTAACTGTCAACGGGAAATAAAAAAAACTGTTAAGCTGTCCGCGAAGTTGGGAATACCAACATATAAACTCTTTTTTTTATTAATTCACATTTGTAACGCCAACCGAAGCGAAAAAAAATAGTGGGCTTTCACAAAAGAATTTCCATTATCACCGTCCGCTGTCCGGCGTCGGTTATAAATGTCAGAATCTCAAGATCCAGGGGTGTCACATTTATTTTATTTATCAGTTGTCTTTCAGTCCCTATTTTATTGGCTTATTTTTCTATTTTACAAAAGGACACTAAGAACAGACAATATTAATAGTTTTCTAGTAATACTATGTTAAATTATCCAAAATAAAGATATTTGAAAAAAGAATATTGGAAAAATGAAAAGATACAATTAGTATATTTGGTCCTATTAACAGAAGAATATCAATATGGAAATCAAAAGGAGAAAACAAAAAATGTAATTAAAGCAAGCAAGAGCAAGACATTTAACGGATGAAGCTATTTTTGGGGAAAATGGATATACAAGAATTAAAATATTAGAATTCATAGATTTCCGTGGCCAGAGTGAAACTAAGTATCACAGCTTTCAGAGATTTTTAAGATATTTCTCAACGTTTCGCCGTCTGTTGGTTTCTTCAGGAAGTAAGATGTGCACGATAACTCAACTCCTAAATATAGAAAGAGGAAATAAGTGAGTAGGGACCCATTTATATGATGATGTTTTCACTAAATCGTTAGAGGTCAGAATTGGGGGTTTGACTGTACTCCAAAGGGACTAAATATAATATACGTGCTTTTTGTTTATATTATTTCAATTTTTGTTATTTCTATTGATTCTCCAATTATTCGATGAGAGAACCGTTGAGCTTACGCTAATACTACTGTGTTATGAAATAGACTTTATAATCCATCTGATTATGGAATTCGGTAATTGTGGACTGTGATAATAGACTAGACGTATATTCTGTGTTCTTTGATACGGGTTTGTACTGATCGTTCTGTTTCTCCAATATAGAATTGTCTACATGAGCATATGTATATGCTCTTGAAAGATAGGAAAAGCACCGGATTGATTTTTTGCGAGTGCTAAAAATAGTCCTATATTGTTTTATTTATTATTCAGATCTCCATTATATCTCCCACTACCTTCCCAGTCAAGAGAATTCATAAATCAATTCTTTAGTTTCACAGGATATTTCTATTTTTCAACTAGAAAATAATTCACTTAAATTAAATCACATCAAATCATCAAACTTCTCCAACGGCTACAAAAAATCCTACGTTCAAAAAACCATTTCCAAATTCCAAGAACCCAAACCAAAAAAGTTCCCTTCAGAACCTCAACTCCAAGCTCCTACTAGGTCTCTCAGATATTCTCTCGATCAAAAATCATATCGATAATATTCTTCGTAAAGAAACAAATCTATATCTACAAATACAAAAATAAACAGAGAGGGTGGATATGAAAGTTTCCCTATTTGGAATATAGTCCAGAAATCTCGAGAATTGTTTAAGTTCACTAAATATGTTTTCCTATGTGCTTATCATCTGAACAAATCAATTCCATCCAATAAAATAATCTTTTTAATAACTTTAATGAAGCTACCTAAGTTGAACCTTCCACCTTAACGATCACTTTGAGTGGTTTACAAAATGGAATACATTTTCACTGTTTTCATTAATCACAACTTAAATTAACTTAATTTTAGCTATGTGGTCTGAAGAGTCATTAAACTTAAACTTCAAGTGACGATTTATATTTTAAATTATGTGAAGGGCGATAAATTGAGAGAATCTCATTTTTGAGCGGGGTATCTGTCCATTGCTAATTGGGTTCGTAGCGTCTCTTGATTTTTTGGAACTGAGACGTGAGTGGCGTTAAGGGTGATCATGTCTGATTGGTTAATTCTAAGCTCACAGAAGGCAGTTTTTATTGGTCAATTTTTGTAGCGTATATTAGCAAATTGTTGATTGGCTGAAGTAAAAATTAGCTGTTTTTGTGTACGTGACTAATGTCTCGTTTGTATATGAAGTCGTTTGGAGAGTGGGTGTACTAATGTGAATTAAATATTATTTTAACTAAAATGAGTGAATTTTAAACAGTCATTCCACCGGCCACTCTCTTTTTACGCCAGTTCTCTAATCCTGACTTCTCAGAATCCATTGGTGATATCACCATATACATATGTCTTAAATAATTTTCCCAATTACATGTGTTTCGCCTATGCCTACAGTTATTAGTTGAGTTACTGTGCACATCTTACTTCCTGAAGAAGCCGTTTACGACAGAGGGCGAAACGTTGAGAAATATCTCAAAAATGAAACGATTTTCCAGAAGTAGTAGTCTTCAGGAACTAAAACTAAAAAAATAGAAATGAAATAAAAAAGAACTGAAATGGTCTGGGCACGTTTATTGCTTAACCGTATATATTTGGAGGCTAACTAACTCTATTGTTCTTGGCCCCTGGAGAAATTTAAAATTGCTAGATTTTATATTTATCTTTTAACCAAACAAGCCGGATTAAATTCTAACTACGGGACTATTTTAAAAAACATAAAAACTGGTACAAATCACATATCTAGGCATATTATATGATAAAAGTGATTATTTCGTTGGTATTGTATATCTAACAGTATCTATGTATTATAAACATAAATCCCACATTAAAAAGAAGAAAATATTTTTAATTAATATTTATCAAGAAAATAACATTTCAGATCCATCCAAAGTTCATTTTAATAAGGAAGACAATTTCTTCTCTGGTTACACCCCTGCTCAACATATGTCGCCTCGTCTGAACCACTCGGAATCATTTAAAATTCTAATTCTCTCAAAATAACATTTTCCGGCAATATCCTCGATCAACTTTGTTTTTGATCTCGGGATATGTAAAAGATACGGCTGTTAACATACTTTTAGAAACGCTTCAATTGTAGAGGTAACGTTTTGCTTGACACAGAAAACGATTTCAAGGTATCAAGTGTAAATCGAAATCTTTTAGAAAAGAAAAGTACATTAAAAATAATGTCAGTAATTTTATAGTGCTGTACTCTTAAAATTTGTATTAAAAATGGTTGTAGTAAAACTTCATTTTTATTATGTGGCGCAAAAGTTCTCACTCGATTTCATGAGGTATTAATATTGTTTGTAAATAAAAAGACCTGGTTCGGTTTGTTGATAATATTTATTTAGATGTTTAGATTTTTTTATATTAAATCGAGAATGTGATATCGAACAAGTGATTGCCGCTTGGGTTGACGCACATTCGGGCTCCTTTCACAGGAATTTCTTTGACTTTCCTCAAAACTACTTGCGACAAATTCTTATTCTCCGCTTTTGATCGGCTGTTCTCTTTTAAGACCAAGAAGGTCTATCACCTCAACGAAAGAGTGTGGAATTGTCATGTTGGGCGATCTTGCGGGCCAGTATAAAAGGCCAAAGCGAGAGATTAAGCAGCCGGGAAAGAATTGTTTCCGTTTTTTGATAATATTTATTTAGATGTTTTCATTTTTTTACATTAAATCGCGAAAATGATATCGAAAAAGTGATCGCTGTCAGAATTGATGAACATTCAAGCTCATTTCACAGCAATTTCTATGACTTCTCTCAATACCTCTTGCCACAAATTTTCCGCTTTTAATCGACTGTTCTCTTTTAAGACAACGAAGTCTGGAATTGTTACGCTTATGCTGCGTGTGCGGTTTTGCCTTCCTGCTGAAACTACGTGTTCTCCAAAGCCAATTAGTCAATTCGTGTGACAATAACAGCGTTGTCAACGGCGTTTTCGAAAAAATGTGGGCCAATCAAACGATAACTTAAACAGTGACTTTGAGAGGATGTAACGGTTCTCCTGCATTACATGGAGATTCTCAGTGCTCTACAAACAACGATTTTGTTATTGGCGAAATGTATACAATAATTGAAGTAGTGGTTGTACTTTGTAAGGTACATATTTATGTTTTTCACTAAAATTCTCTGTACAGACTCTGTCTATTGACGCCCAATGGCGAGGCCAGTCGCAGCCACAGCAATGATATTTCCGACTGAACGGTTGCTCAGAGTTGGCCACGTTGCTATGGTTATGTATTGAGCTATTTTGCTTGAGGCGAGCGTCTAATTGTTGATTTGTTTAACTTAACAATAACATACGGCCAGGGAAACGACGATGATATTCCCGTCGATTCAAAATCACATACTCCTATGTGGTTTATAAATAGAGAGTTGAAATTGATCAAAGTCTTACCACATTGAAATTTTTTATTTGGTGTTAAAAATGGCGACTAGTTTCGATTAATAAATAATCATCAGGTACTAATGCGGAAATAAAGAAAGAAAATTAAAATTTATATAAAATAATTCAAAAAATGGGGAAATATACTTACAAATTCATATAGCGAAAAACTAAAGTTAATTCATTGTAGAATTAGACGTTATTTAATGATAAATATAAAAAATATTAAAAATTTAAATTATATAGGGCCTGAGATGATTTCTTAAATGAAACTAGTAGCCATTTTTAACACCAAATAAAAAAATTTAAATAAAATATTTTCACGCTATAATAGTAAAAACATTATCTGTTTAAATTAACATATTCTATTCACGTTTAAATATGTCAGTTAGGTGGGTCACTTTTCAGTATTCTTGGCAAAAACTTTAAGAGATTAAGCTTTAATACACGAAGTTTTTCACAAATACGTGGTAAACCAAATATAAACTTTTAACGTCCTCTATTCATTTTGGAAGCAACATTTAAATAAAATTTAAATTTTAAAATTTTTTGTAATAGGTTTATTTTTTCTTTTTGTTAAGTACGTTACTGCATTCAATACATTTAGATAGCTCTATAAAATAATTATAGAAAAATCAGCGCTTTACATAGAATTTTTGTAACATATAACAGTTTACAAGTTATGCATTAAAAACTTAAAAAACACGATTAAACAAACAATCTTACTTGGTCAACATAATAAAATTGGATAATTTCGCTATGTTTTACAATGGTCTGAAATAACCAGTGAGGTTTAAAATAATTTTAGTTTTTTCAGCAAAAGTTTGAGAACGGTTTTTTAATAAACTTAAAAAACATTTTATTAAATGGCACAGAAAAGTTTTTCGACTCTTGAGAATGTCTTTTGACTTTAATCTTTCTGGATAATTAATTTGACATTTTTGTGGGTAAAACTCTTGTTTAAGAGGTCCTACAAATATATTTCTTTCCATTCAGTAAACCTACATTGAACAATAAATAGGGCCAGATTTAAAACGGTCTCCGTTCTCAAATTCTTTTAATTTCTGCAAGATGGGCTCCGTTAAATGCAAAACAAATACATATTGTACAAAAATATTAACTTAAAAACTTTATATTACTATATTCATAAAAAACATACAATATAAAATCAAAACATGTTTACTGCCTTCTGTGTTTCTGCACTATCTAGCACTTTTTGTCTTAAATGGTTCATGCTTATGTTTTTCTGCCATATTCTGAAATAATTTCCAGAAGAGCTTATCACGAAACGCAAATAAAACAACAAAATCGTCACGTAATTGTTCAACAAATATGTTTATTCGTGCAGTGGGGAACTCAACATCCTTTTTCATGCGAATTACGTTTTTCTAAAAAAGTTTTATTTTCAACATTAATATAATTTACAAAGTTCCTAACGCTAGTTTTGTGAGATGTGGTGTTGAGATGTGGAAAATTAAAGAAATAAATTATTTCGTATTTAAAAAGACAAGATCTTTCATAACATGAAGAGAGTGAAATGAGTTTATACTTTATGGCCCGATAGGTACGTTTCAGAAATGTTTGCAAAAAAACGTAAAAAAATCTGTTGGTTACGGTAAAATAGTTCCAAATAGCGCTTTCCATGATGATAGTTTTTATCCACTGTGAGCAAACGTGGCATTTTTATGGACAAATATTCATGCATTCATGCAATAATGCATATAATATTATATTTTGTTATGAAAGAAAAAATACAATTTCCACAAATCCCATTTTTAACATTTAATACGTAATTATCAAGAATAAAAGAAAATTTATAAATTTTGTTGGGAGTTTTTTGTATATTTTCTATTAGATTCCCGTTGGTTCAAAAATGATCTCAAGGTAGGTTCAGATTTGATTTAACTGTAATAATGATATTTACAATCCAATATATTTCTTGTACATAAGTTTTCAAAAAAATTAAACATTAAAGTTTTCAAAAAAAAATAAAATATCAAATAATGGTTATGGACCAGCATCAGCGTGAAGACTTGAAAATTCTTGAAAATATTATTTTAATCACTTAAGAAAATCTAATTATGTCATAGTTTAGTATTTTAACTAATTTTATGTCACTATTATTTGTAACTTTGTTGTTATAACACTTTATGGACTTAAAAATTGTTAGCACTTGTTTAAGGTTATGCAAGTTCCATAAAATTTTAATTAATTGTTAATGAAATACCTTTAAAGATTTTATCAAACAACAGGAACAACTTAAAAACAATTCGAAGATCACCATCTGTGGTAAGTGACTACATTCAATTAATTTAACTTTTTTTAAAGGTTATAAAATAAATTTTTACAATTTCACTTTTTTGTAGTTTATCAGAAATTGTACTTCAACGATGTGCTCTCTAGGCAAGTGAAAATTCGAAGAAAAAAAAATATGATGCAGTATTTATAGCTTAGATTTGCAAATCATATTATTTTATGAAATTTTTTTAACACTGTAGAAATTTCAATAAATTACCAATTTTCAATGCTTGAATATTATAAATTACTATTATTTACAAGAATATGATTACTTTCTAATAAAATTTCATCTTTTTTCTTTAAATATCGTATAACAAAACTTTGCATTATAACATTTTATATGAGATTTTATTATGTTAGCATGTTTTCGAATTTCTGGGTATACTCGTAATTATTATTAAATTTCAGCAAAATCTCTTCCCAAACAATTTAATTTAAACTATTACACATGAAATGAATAATTTAGATTTGTAATTTTATACGCTGTACTTCAGAAATAAAACAAATCCTAATTTACAAACATTAATTAGAGAAATTATTGTATTACATTGTTATTACTGAATGTATACTTAAAACTTTAACAGATTTTTTTATTATTGCATATTATTCATTAAAAAATATCCATGTGTCATTCTATCACATGAAATATTATTGAGATTTATGTCATTTTAATTAATTTATTTATTCATTGATTATTTCTATAATTTTATTATTATAGTCAAAGATTTGAACCTTCCTGCAATATATTTTAAATGTTTTTGTTGCCTTTTGATATCTTTAAGATAATGATTATGTGAGGCGACTTCACTTCTTGGTCTTCCAAACCCATTTTGTGCATTTTTTCTGTTTTCTGGAACTGCCGAATTCCTGCGACTGGTTCTCTTTCAATGGACCACACTTCTCAAGCCATGGCTTTGCTTAAAAGGAAGTTTATCCTATAAAAAAAAGTGTTTAATTAACACACGAAATTTTTTTTTCCCCGTTGTTTTGAAAAAAAAAGAAGAGTAGCATCACTAAAACCACGGTAACTTATAAACTGATTTTGACGTATATAGTGTGAATGTTGATAGATTTTCAAAATCATTTAAATTTTGGCGATTCTTTGAGTCATGTAATTGTATGTACGCTTCTATTGAGATTTGGAAGTAGGTGTACCTTTAAAATTCAAATATCAAGTTCTAATAATACATACGCTTAAAAAGAAATAAAAACTTTATGTGAAGCTAATTATCTACCTATATTTCAATATATAAATAAAATATTGCATATCAACAAACCAAATTAAAGTTAGTTGGTTGGGGTCATAAAATATTTATTTAATTCTAATCAAAACGCACCCATATAATGATCTTTTTAGACCATATAAACTGAGAATATTTCATTTTAATAAACGAAATATGTATCTATTTTGTAGATATTGTTGTATTATGAATCTAAGCGAATTTTAAAAAGATCTGTTCAGTTTCAATATAAATCTACCAATTTATTATCCTTCTATTTTTCGATTTGTTATAAATTCCACGTATTAGCTCTATATCATAGAGAAAGCGTTACACCAAGTGACAGCAAATGTATAAGTTCGAAGTATGTATACGTTCTCGTAAAAGTTATTTATGTTGTATCATATAGAGACCATAAACTAAACACTTTTCAGATAATATACTCTTAAATTGTATTCCTTTCTCGTCGATAAGGATTTTGCTAGTTTGTAAGCTCTTTAAATGACATACAATTTTACGCAAGAACGATCTATAATCATCATAGGCTTGCATTTATTAAATTTTCGCAACATTATTGATCACAAAAGGCAAGGATGCAGAAACTTTACATCAAGTTTAATAACAATGTGAAAATTATACAGACTATCATGTATACGGAGTTTAGTAAATGCAGTCTTTAGCGGAGGCCACCAATTTAAAATATTTTATTATCTAATCATAAACATAAAGTCATAAATATTAAAATAGGTAAAAAAAAGTTTTGTTTAAATGCTAAATATGGAATTTCAATTTTTATACGAGTTACTAGTCTATTAACCATTAAGTTTATTTACTAGGAATATTTATTTATTAAAATCAATACACTAAGATTTAATGTAAATATTTCTGTGAAGAAGGCTGGTCGAAGGATGACATTGAGTGGCTGGCACGTAGAACTAGATTTATATATAATGGATTTTTTTAGGGTTTGTGCATATTTTATAAGGACCTGATTGAAGATTGAGTCAGAACTTTTGTTTAAGTAATAAAGCTCGAGTTACTTTAAAATTACTTTAACAAATTAGGTAAAGAACATAAAATATGGAATATTGACCTCCCTACCTTACGTGTGATATTGCTACCAAGTCTCACATATTATAAAAGACGAAGCTATCTAATTAAAAATTAACCATCAGATACTTCTTTTAAAGGGCGTTAATCTGAAAAGTAAAATTGTTTTGTAATAATATCAATATTCCTAATAACCCAAAATTTAAGGCACTATTGTTCTTATAACCGATTTTTCTACCATTCACATTGACCAAGTCTTAAAGATTTTTTTCATATAACATTTCCTATTTACAACGTGGAATTCAATTCTCAAACGGGCGTTCGACCTTCAGTAATAATAACATTCGAAACATATTTTATTTTTTTCGGGAAAAGCTAAAACAAAGAAAAGTCATTTATTAGGGATACACCCAACGACTTCTTATTGGAGAATAATAAGAAAGTTATTACATTTACTGAAATAGGGAATTGGAAAATAAAGATGTTAGTTACAAATATTCGTATATTGTTTTTTAGAATGTTTAACAACTGGTTCATTTAATGTAATTTTTAGGAAGTTATATCTTTGGGCGCCTTTCCTTTTGTGCCTTTCAAATATTTAATGAGTTAAAAAATAAATGCAAAGTTTCTTTTAGAGCGAATAAAAATATTTCGATCCATAAGTCAAATATTTATAGAAAGTTTAATATTTAAAGCTTTGAAATATAATCATAGCATTTCAAAATAAGAAATGTGTTAATCTCAAAAACGTACTTATCCAGCTATTAGTTGTAGATCAGTTATTGATCTCAATATAGACAAATACAGTACCCAATAAGTCACAATTTAATCGTCCTCTTTTAGATATACTACAGCCCAAATTGGTCTTACTACTATTTACATTTTATTAGATCAGGAGGTCAGGTTTTCCCCCTGCACAACCCCATTGGTGTCAAATCGAGGAGGAGACGGTACGGGACTATATTATAATCTGCTGCGAGAGATAAATACTCACCAAGCTCTTGATATGGTTTTGGACTTGTTATCTTCTAGAACACACCTACAGAAACCTGTAACGTCTTTCTACATGGAAGAGATACATGAGAAATAGAGAGGTCTCATTCCCAGAAAAGGCTTCGTACTCTACACAGATGGCTCAAAAACTCAAAATGGAATGGGAGTCGGAGTATACAGCAGTAATCTGAGAGTTGACATTTCAATAAACCTCAGCCTGTATGCTAACATCTTTCAAAAATGCAAACAATTCTCTTGTTAAAAAAATATTTACATTCTGTAATACATCCAGGCAACTCTAAAAGCACTGGGGTTCAACGTGCTGGACTTGAAGCCTTGGATCGCATTGCAACTAGTAAACCAATTCTAGCACCTGGCTATAAAGAGGGCAACAGGAAAGCTGACAGAATCCGAATTCATTGGACCATTACCAAAGACACTATCTTAAAAAAACTCGGAGAAAAAGACTATCCAGTATTGGCAATATATTCTTGGTTTAGCTCAATTTAATACACGTTTACCAAACCTTTAGGTAGCACAATATCGTAGATCCTAGAATAGAGTGTAACAGTTCTACTCATTCTAATTAGACTGCTTACAAGAGACTTTGTCTACTATTCCACCTGAAGAAGATAGGTCAGAATCTACGGAAAAAGAAATGGCGGTTGTAGGAAATAAATAGGTTTCATACGTTTGATTTCGTACAACAGGAACGACTTCAAGAAAGCTTCACTGAAATCAACTACTGACTTCATAAGAAGTAGATTGTTTGGTGAATTGTAACCCTTATAGGTAAGTCTTCAGTTGGTCGCAGTGGAGGAGCTAGTTAGTGCCCGACTCTTATGTTTAAAAATCACTCATTTTAAACAAGTTAAAATAATATTCAACTTACATTAGTACACCCTATACAAAACATTTTAAATTTCTTACTCCCCATACCTATATATATATATTGAATTAATTTTCAAATTTCTATAGGATTTATTAAAAGTTTCAAGTGGCTAAGAGACTAAAGTCTTTTCTTTTTTATTTCAAATAAATTGCTATCACGCTGTTTTCTTTTCTCCTTTAAATAAATCTCTTTCAAATACCTGGACTACAGTTAACTAATCCATCACTTTAAAAGATTGATGAAAAAAGCAGTTTTCTACTCAACCAACTTCAATTAATTTAAAAAATTAGGATCAACTTACCTCAAAAAGTTTTCAATAAAGCAACCCGAATGCTTTCAGATTCAGTGGCGTATGCGTATGTAGTATAAGTTGTTTAAAAATCATTTAAAAAAATCTCTTTTATAAAACTGAAAAATAATTTTCCTCGCAGATTCTTGTAAATAGATAAATTACTTTTGACATTCCCCAGTCTTCCTCTCTTTTTCCTCACATTTATTTCTGTCTTAATATCCTGGAAAACCATATTTTTTTCTAGATGACTATATGCATTGACTTTCCTTTCTACCTTCATGACCTTTAAGAACCTTGGTATTGCACTGAGCCACAATAGAACAGCCACTGATCTAGGTGAGAATAGATGCAATTTAGATTTACAGTAACTAGTGAGGGTTTCGAAGACTAACAACTAAGTTGTTGTTTAGATTTGTTCAATATCAAGATTGGATTACAAAAAAAGATTCAGAATAAGGAATGATAGAAAGGGTAAATAATATAATTAGTTAATCTATGATGATCAAGCCGCTAATATTTTAATTTACCTTCACCTATAATTTGTATAAATAATATATTACTTTTTATAAATTTAAGTCTAGATTGTTTCAGCCCCTATATTGTGGAATCTCTCCATAATAAATATAAAAAATAAAATATACTTATTTTTAATGTCCACAGTATTTCAAAGCTTTCTTAACAAATTCTGCAAGGGATTCGAGTTTCGCTAGTTGCTTTTTCAAACAGTGACTGAAATACTATGAAAATTGAAGATATTATTTTTTATATTTATTAAGTATCTAGTCAAGACATAAATGATTAAAGTAACAAAATATAACACCTAGAAGGAATCATTTCGTGAACTTGATTTTTTGGCAACAGAATGACAATATTTAAAGCATGCTATGAGAACAATATCAATGTTTTATCTCTGACAGTTTTTGCAAACACAAAGTTTTTTCTTTTAAGTTTTTTGCGAAGAAACCGATTTGTTAGAGCTGACTAGCTCAAATATGTTTAGCTACTACGCTTCCGTCTACTTGTGGTAATCGTAAGAAAATGCCTCGAGTTCGAAGACCTCCAAATCATGATCATGTTAGCGATTTTGATAAGTGTAGAATTGTTTCCTATCGAGGTGTTGGTTCGTCCTATCGCGGAATTGGCCGTCGTATGAACTGTACTGCAATGACGGCAATATGTGTGTGTCGTGTGTGGACAGAAAAAGGTAGAGAAACACAAAGAAGACAAACTGGTTAATTGAGGCATATCTCAGAGCGTCAAGATAGGCTCTTCAGTCAACTAGTTCTGCGAGACCGTTTTCCTACTACACGTCAAATCGCTGATCAATGGTTTGGAGAAGAAGGTAGTCCTGTTACTATGTATACACAATATCGTCGCATTTGAGCTTTTGGGCTTTATTCATACCATCCACGTTTAGTGTTTCCTTTGACTGTGCACCACCGTCATCAACGTTTGAACTGGAGAAGAGAACAGCAAGATTGGGAGGCAGAATGGCATAATGTCGTATTCAGCGAAAAATCGCGTTCCTATATTGCTCGTCGAATTATGGGCTTTCTCCAAGAAGCTGGCGTTAATCTTTTGCCGTGGTTACCCCTTTCACTCGATTTAAATCCCATCGAACATGTGTGGGATATGATGGGGAGGAAACTGTCTACTTTGCACCTTCCTCCACAGACTCTGGCATAGTTAATCCACAAAGTTCAAGTTGCTTGGAACGAGGTACCACAAGCAAACATCGACCATCTCATTTTGTTAATGTCTAGACGTATACAGGAGTGTACTCAGCTAAGGGGTCGCCAAATAGATTATTAATTTTTTTTCGGATTATACATTGTAGGTTCATTCTTGATGTAAGTTTACCACATTGCCAAAAAATCAAGTTCAAGAAATTATTCCTTCTAGGTATAACATTATTAATGGATTTCTAGAAACAGGAAAAAATACAAATTAAATAAACGTAGTTTTTTTTTTCTTAAAAAGGCTTACGTTTTCTAGTACGAAAACATATTTCGGTGCCTCACTGAAAAGAAACATATATTCTAAGTAATTCTTGTCACGATCGAAATAAGGAGTAATACATCATGTGGGCTAATATCGGAAAGGAGAGATGAAATGCTGGAGATCATTATTCTTGCGACCTTTTGACAAAGAAATACGTATCAGATGCGTCAAATGGGGTTAGGAAGAGGACTTGTCCCTAGCGGACGTGTTCATCCCTAGTGAATAATGGATTGGATTCCACGCAGCCACTGACAACTGGACAACATGTTGATAAGGTCCCGAATTTACTACTTGCTGATGTGTTTCTGTTCACTTCCCATATAATACAATGAAACGACCGTAATACGATTTATTATTGCGTTTTGTGGCTTATAACCATCAACAAAAATCACACAACTTCAGATCACTTTCACTTTATGTCCTCTTTCGAAAATCTTGGATTAATTCAATATGTTTCTATTTTTAAAAGAAACAATTCCGTATATTTTTTGATATAAGAATTTTTGTAACACTTCTTTCCATTCAGTTATTTCTGTTTTGCTCTTGGTAAAAATATTAAAGCGGATTTTAAAATAAATTTTATGTGTATCAAAATAATACAGCGTTAGTTATCTCAAAAATCCCTTACCTCAAGTAAAATATTGAACTTTTTTTATGATTTTCGGGAACAAAGAACTTTAACAAAAACGAATGCATAAAGATGAGTAACTTTATGATCGATAAAAATGCAAATGAAGAATGAACAATGCGTTTTTATGGTAAAAATTTAACGACCCAAGCAGATCCTCTCGTTATTCATCAAAACTTTCCGCTTAGAAATCTCCTCAAATGAATAGGGCACTTTAAATTTAAAATTGATATTAACCTTTATTCGAACTGTTCATTAAAGTATAAAGGAAACCGAACAATGACTAACTAAAGGTAAAAACGAAACCTGTTGTTAGTTTACGATAATTTTTGTAACAAAATACGTTATTATTCAATATAAAAATATTGTTTTGATTGACACGGATTTATTTAAACATCGACCTGTACGTAGAACTTCTTTTTTATTTAAATTTTTCTAAATGATGACATCTACTGTTTATTTAATATTACCTCAGGGAAAGTTTTGGGGCAAGTCGCGATCGGAAAATAAATAAACATTTTTATTAGAATTATCAAAATTAATAAGCATTGGTATTTTCTTGTCTTGAAAATGAAAAGAGATTGAAAGTCAAGTTTAGGTTCTCGGATGATCGAGAAGTGAATAGTGCCTACCCCTGCGATTAAATGTATTAGTAGTAAAGGTGTTAGTTGCCCTTATATTTTATATTGTTTTCTTTAGATAAATAAATTGTTATTGTTTTTCGCCAGCCTCTTTAATTTCCATTAAGCAAGTTACGTAGTGGGTAAACCCTCCAAAAATAATATTAAGTTTCTTTTGTATAGTTATTAGAAGAAATAACCCAATACATAACAATATTTCTGAATGAAATGAACCGACATTAATTTCGCTCTGTTTTTAAAAGTTTTATTTCGTCAACGTGTGGAACAGCATAGTGTATTTCTTCAACCATTATGTTTAGAAAACTAAATATTTATCAAGAAAACTTTTCTAACTCGTATATTGCTTTGAGCAAATCTTACCACTGTTGGGTAGCAAGATCACCCGATTTCAGTCCTGCCAATTTTTTTCTTTGTAAAAATCTATTAAATTAAAATTCAAAATCGGAGAAATACATTAACCATGAGGAAGTGTTAAAATTATTTCGAAACATGGGTATTGTGCAAACTTCAAGTTGATTTATGGTAGTACACCGTAGATTTTCTAAAGGAAAATCCATCTGCGAAAATTTGATTATTTTGATAATCCATAATAATAATAATAATAATATCATACCATAAAAATTTTGATTTTTTTTATGCAATATAATTCAGTTTTAAAAGAGCTAAAGTTTCGGAAATTTGAAAAATCACCAAAATTTGGTAAACTTTGTTATTGAGTGTTGTTTTTGAAATGCAAACTATGGATCAAATATTCCAATAAAACTGATAAAATTAGTGATTATGAATTATGAATTATCCAAGAACAAACCATCTAGAGTTAACGTATGTACACTTCACTCTGAATTACCCTGTATCAATCGAAAACTTTCCTGTCACAGCGGTCAGGAATCGGATTATAAACCAGGTCAGAATAGAGAGCAATTATTTATAGTATTTTTCTTGAATTACAAAAGATTTGATACTAGGTGTTGCAATTAAAGGAAATTTATAAATGCGATACCTGATAAATTGGATATTCTTGATTCTAAATTCGAGAAAAAGTCTAATTAAAATTAAAATTTTAGAATATAAAACTTTTTTACATCAAAAAATTTATGGAAGCCTTACGTAATTTCCGTACTAGATGCTCAAATATAAACTAACAATTATATATTTCATATATTTATCAAACATTAATTTTATAGCACATATTCGAGTGAGAGACCACTTTTGACAAAAGGCTAGCAGCAAATTCAATTTTTCAAATGGCGGATCCAGCTTGTTATCTCTAGTAGATTCTTGAATATGCATCAACTTCGACTGAGTTACGGACGAAGTCCCGTCCGTACTAATGGAATTGAGTGGACTCAAACGTGCATTCTGTGAAAAATTCACAAAGAAATTTCATCTCACAGGTAGCTTTGGAAAACTGCATTTTTTTCCTTTATACAATAAAAACAATTTCAACTGTAAACAATTTAATACTGAGAAATGTATGTAGTACACATGTTTGATCTAAAATTCTGAAAAAATTACCTAGAATCAATACGCCGACATCAACCGTGATTTGTTTTATTGAATTTTAAAACTGAGCTTTTATAAAAACTTTAAGTCGGATGACTGAAACATTTTTCGGTATGGCACGAAAAGTTTTAAGTTTGAATAAGAAACATTTGTTAAGTTATTATTTTGTCGTTTTTCATATCTAGTTTTCAGCAGAAAGATAGTGGGTCTATCTTTATTTAGTAAGCTGGTAAGGTTAATGAATACTGAAATGCAGATCATCAAAAATAATTTAATATTTTCATAATTTTTAATATTATATAAAAATATTTATTCATGTATATTTTTTTTATATATTGTAACTATATAATATAATTACAGAAATTGGACAAATTTTAAGAAAAGGTACAGAGAAAAAGGCAATCATATTAATGCAAATGATTACAGGCGCATTGTCATTATTTCTATTTTTTCAAAATTAATTGAAAAGTTGCTAGAGACCCGCGAATTCACTCTTATATAACCAATATTAATTTAGAAAGAAAAATGGTTCTATCAAAAATCATAGTACGAGTATAAAATATTCCTCTTAACAAAGAACACAAACAGAATAAGTGATAATTAGAAACATTTTCTGCTGGTTATACAGTAGGGTCCAAATAAAAGGAAAAAATTCTTTATTTCGTAAATCGGCAATTTTGGGGGAAAATCTTGAAACCCGTCAATTTTTATTTATAAATGGGCGCTTCGTCAGATCATCTTTTTATTTTTACGTCATCTCTGTGAGCGTGATGACGTCATCAATTACATTTTTAAACAGAAAAGTGGGCCTCGCAATACATCAATTGAAAGGTCTTTTAAATATCTATTCACCCATATTAATCATGTTTTAGTATTATTGTCAAAAGTAGTATTAATGACATTCGAACAGATTTCTTAATATATTAAGTGTTGTTATGATGTATTCATTGATACCCAAAAATAAAATTGGTAAAAGCAGTCTCTAACAATGAAAATATGTTTAAACTAATTTTTACCTTTTAAAAAAAAACTAGTTACCTTATCAAAATTCCTTTATTGATATTCAAGATAATTGTTATTATCAAGTGGTTAATGATATTGTAGTAGAAGAAATCAAAAAAATTTTGACTCTTTTATCAAGATGAAGCTGACTGAAACGGAAAGAATTGAAATTCTAATATTAATTGGTTGTGGAGATAAAACACGTACGCAGAAAGAAGTATGTACGTTATTCAATAATAAATATCCGAACCGAGAACCAATTACACAGTCCACAGTAAGCAAAATTGAGAAAAAAATTAGAGATACGGGTCATGTAAAAGATCTTTCTAAAGGTAGTAAACAACAAATATCTGAATACAAGAAACTAGATGTTCTGGTAGCGTTTGAAGATAATCCCCATACCAGTTTACGTCAAGTAGCGTAGAGGTTGGCCATCAAACAGTTCTTAGAAGGCTAAAAAAGGAGAAGTGGCATCCCTATAAATTAAATTTAGTACAGGAACTTATTGAAGAAGATTTTCATAGACGAGTTGAATTTTGCGAAATTCTAATTGAAAAAAATAACAGAGACCCAATGTTTTAAAAAAGAGTTCTTTTTTCTGATGAAGCTATATTTCTAAACGGTCATGTGAATCGTCAGACTTTCCGGTATTGGGCTATAGAAAATCCACACTGGATGCAGGAGTACCGTACTCAATACCCAGACAAAGTGAATGTTTGGGCTGGAATAATACATAATAGGATTATAGAACTATACTTTTTCGAAGAAACCTTGACAGGTCCTCGATATTTACAATTTCTGCAGAACTCACAGAATGAAACGGTTCTTCCCAAATAGCAATAATTTGTGACTGCAGCAAAATGGTGCGCCACTACACTTTGCTGTCTTGGTGAGAAACTACTTGGACAACGTTTTCCAAAATCGACGGATAGGTCGAAGAGGAGCAATTAAGTGGACACCAAGGTCACCTGATTTAACTCCTTTCGATTTATTTTTATGGGGATACTTGAAAAGTAAAGTGTATATATATAGACAACCAACTATTAATGAACTCAAAAAAAGGATACGCATTGAGATTGCAATAATAACTCCGAAAGTTATAGCGAAAGTTCGAGAAGAGTTTTCTGCTCGTTTTTCGCATTGTATTTTAGCTGACGGCAAACAATCTGAGCACGTGCTTTAAATTTGATTGTACTTAATTTTAATATTTATTGTATCATTAAAAATCTAATAAATCAATTTTTTTGACAACCTAAAATAATTAATTACTTAGACACATTGATATGATATATTTAAAAAACATTTCAATTGATATATTGCGTGACCCACTTTTCTATTTAAAAATTTTATTGATGACGTTATCACACTCACAGACGTGAAAAGTAAAAGGGCGATCTGACGAAGCGCTCATTTAAAAATAAAAATCGACAGGTTTCAGGATTTTCCTCTAAAATCATCGATTTACGAGATAATGAATTTATTCGTTTCATTTAGACCATACTGTATATATGATTCCACGAGGTACCATTCTACGCCTCTCTTTTTCAATTTATATAAAAATTAATTGTCGTTTTAGTCAGTAAATAAATAACAATAATTTTCTTTTAATCTAAAACACATTTGTATTTAGGCTGAAGAATACCTTAAAATACGGGGATGGGTTTATTAATTCGCGCCCTAACAAAGATAACAATAATTTAGAAGAATACATTTGTTTTTATTTTTCAACATAATCTCCTTCTAGTTGAATGCACTTGGTGCATCGATGTTTCAAACTTTTTATCCCATCCATGTAGGTAGATTCTGGCAACTCTTCAAAATAACTGTTTGTCGCTTTAATCAATTCGAATTTTGAAGCATATTTCTTTACCGCATAAAATTTCTTCAAGTTGGGGAATAGGCTGAAGTCCGATGGGGCCAAATCAGGGGAGTAGGGTGCATGAGGTACCAGTTCAAAGCCTAGCTCATTAATTTTAGTCATCGCGATAACCGACAAACGCACAAAATCTGTTGGATTGCGCTGAAACAGTTCAAACATAGCTCAGATATGATTTTCTGGATGAGCTTTTGTTCAGTAGTAAGGAGTCGATAATTTTCTCATGCCCACAACTTCATGAAGGATATGATGTACCACTTCTTTTGAAATCCACACAATTTCTGCTATCTCATCCAACTTTAATCTACTGTTCTGTGGACTTTCTCGACTTGACCTAGAATCTATTTTATTTTTAACCTCTGTAGGTAACCTTTAATATATCAGGGTTCGAATCTCAGTTTTCTCAATTTTTTCAAACACCGACAACTTACAAACTTTGATAAGACACTAAATGAAAACTACTTGAGAGACTGGGCCAGAATTTTAATGTCAAACTGTGACAGGATGTTACTAAATGTAAACATAAAAATTACAAAGAAAAACATTAATTAAACCAATCCTCGTATATATGGGTACTTAACAAAACTTGGAAAACTTTAATAAAACACTTAAATTTATTTCAAATTTACAAAATTCTACAGTTCAAAACGGTCCCAAAAAGAATAAAACTTTCTTAAAATACAATGCAAATTTCGGAAAATATATTATAGGTATTTTGGGAGCTTAGTTTAAAGATAAAGACAGATGTCAAAATTTCACTTGTAGTCAAATTTTTATTAATAGAACGAATAAATTTATAATGAGCCACTTTTGTTGAAGATTGGACAAGAGGTTCGAGCTTTTTCTGAATTGTTCTATTATAAAAAAGTCTCTTATTCGGCATTGTAACCCGTAATAAATTTTTCAAACAGAGGAATATTGTCAAATTTTTAAGAAAGCCTAAAATTCGGTAATAATCCAAAAAAGCAGTACTATGTAAAGCCGCTTCTAATGAATCCGAATAAGTCATAAAAGAGGACGTACCAACGTCACTGCTGACCAATGTAAACATTGCGTTCGGATAGAGCAAATTTAGCCCTAAAAGTTGAATTTAAAGAAAAACATATGTTTCAAATTATTTTTAGTTTCATCCTCGTTTCAATTGGTACGCGATTATTACCGAACTTAGCAAGATTTAGTAATCATTCAGTTCAGTAATTTAATTTCATTTTACCTTGTTAATTCACTCGTTGTTTTTTTATATTTTGTTTATTGTTAATCATCTGTCCCGCCCGAATAAATAATCGGAAAAAGTTTCTTTGATATTCTATCGCAAGAATGCACGTGCTTCCCCTCGGCATGAAATACTAAAATTATTTTAGTTCTTAGTTCGGCACTACCAATCTGTAGGGAAGCGGATAAGTAATAAAATTTAATAGTTGTCGCTCTAACCCTTTCTTACATCTTGATGAAGCCTTCAACCTGCGTATATTACACAGGAAATATATTTGCGAAATATTCGTACTAGGTGTTTGGACTGTATGCACATTTCTTTAAGGTCAATGAAAATTACATTCTTTTAAACTCTATAACTCGGTAAATTTGGGTTCTACAAATCGACTAATAAATATCTAATATTAAATTATCATGACAGAAGACGAAATTCAAAATACATCAACTAAAATAGCAATTCTTGGCAGAAATGACTGTAGATAATATCTGTAATCTCCTTTAACAATATGAATGAATGCCATAAATGTTCTTAAAAGTTTTTTCACTTGTTTTGCCAATTTTGTCCCAGCAAAACAAGTAATATACTTAGCCAATATCAAAATTATAATTAGATAGAATCCTAAATTAAAGAATAGACTATTTAAATAAAAGATAAGTAGCTATAGAAATAAATAGAAGAATCTCTTTAAGCAAACTAAATGAAGAAAAAGGTACATCCTGTATTATTTTCTAAATTTATTTTTGTTGAAATTGTATGCTAAATAATTTGAAAATATGAACCATATTTAATTTTTCGTTTGCAGGTGTAGGTGAACTTAAACATTGATAAAGTCAAAACAAAATGATTTAATGTTGTTCTAAGAATTAAATTTTGTGTTAGGTAAGCTCTAATATCTTAAACGCATAAAATGTTCAAAATCTCTAAAACCAGAACACGATTCTAACTAAACGATAAAAATACACTACTCTTCCATTAACATGGTTAAAAATTGATGATGCTCAAGAGGAAAAATATTTTAACGTTTAAAAACAATAGTCCATTATATGTTTAGAAAAGAAGACAAAATAGGTCTATCAATTAATGGTAATTAATCACCAGAACAAAACGTACTTGTAAAAATCAGTCTTTGTTCATGACTAAGTATTATTTGTATAGAATTTTTCAAAGAATAATAACATTGAATTGAAATTTGTAAGAGGTTTTTTAACTTACTTTGAGTCTCATCATTTGTTCGGGATGACGATGGCTTCGATTACACTAAGACATATTTTTTTGGCACTTTAGTTAATTATAGGAATGTAGACTCCAACACTTGATTATTGTTACGGCTTTTATACAATATTAATAAAAACAAATTAATAGTTACAAATATTATATATTTTCACTTAATTTATATCACATTTGATGAAATTTAGAAAATATATAAATATTTCACAGAATTAAATCAACAGATATTTACAATTTAGTTTTACTTAAATTAAAATAAATTTTAGAACAAATTTAGAATCTTTTGGCGTATGTTTCAAACTCAGTAATTACTATATAGTTAATAGAAATTTAGATAGTAAATTCAGCATCATATGAGGATATTAATTTAAAATTTAATTAACTAAATTAATTTTATTGTAAATAATGTTTTGGAAACAAAATGGGTAAATTAATTAATTTATATAATTATAAAGTTTATTTAATAATTTACAGCCAATTTTATAAAAATTAATGAAATATATGTATTACAAAATTTATGTAACATATCTCATTAAATTCAAGAACTCTTAATTAATTTTAATGATAATGATGTAATTACTCATTGTAAAAATATGTTAAATCAAAAAATCCAGGGCCTTTTAAAAAGTTTGAATGAAAATTTGAGTTTAAAAAATGTTAAACCATAAAATATTGTTGTAAGTTCACATTTATTTTGAAAAAGGATGTCATAATGTTCACGTAAATGTTTGAAATCCATACCTTTCTATAATTTAAATTATTTATTATAAAAAAATAATCCTCACCTCAAAATTGTAATTAATCAGTGAAGTGTAAAACTTTGTGTATTTATTTATAGATTTTGTTTTGGTGAAGTGACTTTGATTTTTGTGCTGAAAAACAACTTTAGAATTTCTAAAGAGGATGAGCTTTATCAGACGATAGAACTTTTCCTAAGTGAATTAACTTTTTCTGAAAAGGATTTTTCACTAATTAGCGCAGAGCTTTAATTAGAGAAAATACATCTCTACCTGATTTTTTTTGCACGCATCTATATTCGGACACAAAAAGACAATTAAATGTTATTAACCAAAGAGAATTCGCTTATTGAATTGATAATTATTAAGTGATTAACTAAAATTAATTAATGACAATTCTGCCGAATTTAAAATTAATTGCGGGTAATTCAACTTTGAAATTAGTTTATTATTTGAGAATCAATCTTTCTAAGCGTTTTTGTAAAATATAGGTAATTCAAGTTGATTTAATACCCTAAGCCACACCCTGAGAATTTTCGTTTCCATTGCAGCAAATATTTCACAACTAAAATCTAAATTCACATTACTTTTTTTACAATTTTTACCCATAGTGGGGTTCTTTAAATCAAGACAATTGTAAATAATTCTTTTAAAATATACAATAATTTTGTTAATAATATTTTTTTTTGTTTATATTGTTCATATTAAATTCATTTTAATATGTAAATTTAAATTGTTAAGGCAGTTGTGAAATTTTCTTGCAAATAAAGTTTGTTGTATTACAAATATTATTACGAATGATAATGTAATAAATAGATCTTAGAATTCATTTAAGTAAATCCTTTAACCAAAGAGAGAAATAGATCTTCAATCATGTTTTTTGTTATACTTACTTTGTGTATTTTTATAATTCACTCTCACAAAAATATATAAATATAAAATGTCTTAAAATAAATGGTGTTATACACAGATAGATACAATTATATTCTACCCCTCATTCAACGATAAAAAACTTTTACAAAAACAGTACAATTTTAAATGAAAGTCAGTAATACAAGAACTTTGCTGTCCATACATATTAAGCCTACTGATACTACCAACAACATTAAAAATTTTGTTATTAGATTTGTATCTTACAGTGGATTCAAATAAAGCATTGCCCGGTATAGTCCTTAAAGTAATCATATAATCTTGAATTTTATTTTGAGCAACAAATCCTTTTTCTTGATGTGTCATTAATCTGGCATTGGTAATGTCTGCTAAAGTTAAATTTGCACATTGAACACAACCCAGCAATAATGTAATTTACAGTGAATTTGGCGGACTTAATAACTATTGACTTATCAATATTAACATTTATACTTTGTTGACATGTGCACCAGTGACTGACTATACCAGCATCCTCACAGGTTCTATGTATACTGGTTCCTTTGAATAAGCTGTTGCCTCTTGCATTATTTGATGGTTTTTCATCAATGTGGTCTTGGTGTAAGAGATCTACCAAAGTTTCATGTAAATCGAACGGTGTTGTTAACCTTCTTGTGTTTTTATTTAAATTTACGACTGCTTCAGGATATTTTTCTTTGAACCATTCCGGAAACAACATAAATAAAAAAGGTAGTCGTTCTTCCAGTCTTCCTTGGTAAGTTTCCCTTATCCTTCCCCAACGAATACCGTGATCACTCATAAATATTATAACTGTATTATCAAAATAACCTTGATTTTGAAAGTTATGGAAAAAATTGTATTAATCATCATCTGCTAGTTTAGGCATATTCAGATTATCGTGAGATAAATTGACACTCAAAAGAAAGCAAAATACGATAGTTGGTTTTGGTTAATTGTTATTATAAACTTTTTTATATAGTCTTGAAAATCCTTGTAAACCATTCTAGCTCCTTGCCATAAATTTACATTCATGTACTTAGCATTGCCAATTACATCTTCTACGTGCCTACTGAAATAACTATAAGCATAATCAGTGGGTTGTTTTAGAAAACCATATCTTTGATAGTTGAAAAGGCCCATCCATGAACTGTCTTCGCCGTAAGCTGTTATGTATCCTCGTTCCTTGTAATCTTTCCATATAAACGGGCAGTTATCGAAGTGGTCATTAATTGTGGGAAAACAATCATATACTAATTCTGTTTCAGCCAGTTAGCACTGGTATAAAATTAGGGTAAGTATTATCTCCCACCTTATTATAACCCAAAAGTTCAATAGCTCCTATAGACTTCAGGTATTTTACAGTTTTGGGTAATTGTCTGTGAAGGTTTAACCTGGAGATTGAATCTATTCCAAGAATTAGTACAATAACAGGAGGAGGGTTCTGATTTTCTTGGAGTTGTTTAATGCTGCTTATTGGAATAAATGAAAACATATCGATATATATATCTCTATTCTCGTATTTGCACGTGACTCTAATGAAATGATAATTTATATTAGCTTTATAAGTTAAATTATAACATTCTTCACTATAGGATATTTTATTATCAATTTCGCCATCTCGGGCGTTTAGTCTCCAGAAAACATTATAACAGCATTTTAGCTCTTCAATATTCATAACATTGTAAGCTGGTAACGATGAATTGAGTAAATGTACAGACGTAAGATCTGATTCGAACAAAGCTGGTATTCCATTATTGCAAATCGGTCGAGGCTTTTGTACGATAAATTTTTTGACTTCGTTATCGAACGGAAGGAAATCTGGTATTTTACAGCCTGGTGTATACACTACAAATCCTTCCACGAGTTTTTCTGGATAAGTTGTCAAAGAGACATTATAGTGAATCGACTGAAAATATGACCAAACAGAATAGTAGGTCGTCGTATAAAATAGAGATCCGATTACAGATATTCCTAGTAAAACGAGTACTTCTGATTTGGTATTATGCTTGCTGCCAGCATAATATCTGAAATTGGAAAAATGCTTTTGGTTTGATAAGTCTTTTGCCATTGCTGATATTTTAGGTTAGGAATTTGTCGCAAATAGCATCTAATCAAACCGATATAGAAAAAGAGAATATAAAATGTCATAATCAGAGAGCCTGACGTAATTCGACATTTCCTAATTATCAGAGGCGAAATAAGGTAAGATAATATAAAATAATTAGTAACATTTATTGAAAAAAAATTATCGTTTTGAAATAAAGTAATTGTAATAAAATATGTAACACACTAACTAAATATAAGCTAAGAAATAATTTTTTATCTATAGCATCAGAAAAAATTTCTTATTGCAGTGTGACCCATCTAAATTGGAAACACCACCATGATATTTGAAAAAAATTGTTGAAATCGGTTAATAACAACCGATTTCAACAATTTTTTTTATAATGCTGTGTGTCAAGAACTTTATTTGGACACAACTTTTCAAAGAGTTATTTCTATTTTTAAGACACACTCCAATAATTTTCATAGTCAAAAATCCAAAAATGATTAAGGACGTTTTTATCAAAAAAATTAATACGCAACTGAATTTAGATGGCTCCACTTTTATTAAAACATGTTTGTTAATATAAAAGTTATGGCATTGCAAATTTCAAAAATATACCAGGTAAAAGTTTACAAAATCTCAACCAGCGATTTTGTTATAAAAAAAAACGAGTACGACACAGTATTTATATGTGACCCAATTTGTATTAAAATATGTATGTATATAAAAAGTGTTCCTCCTAAAGTTCAGTTATATTTTCTTTAACTAACTCAGCTACAAATATATCATTGGCCTTTTATTATTCAAAATGAATTTTAAACAAAAAAAATGTCATTGTATTTTAAAATTAAGTTTTAACAAAATCACTGATCACAATGACAAAACTTTCATTTATTTAAAGCATTGACAACATTACAAATATTCGAAAAACTTTATGGCTAAATAAAAACATCTCTTTATTTTCTTTTAGAATATCCTTTCCACAAATAAACATCTGCATCCTATTACAAGGTATCCGCGAAAATAATGCTTATTTTTAAATGGTATGTTGAAGAAACATTTACTCGAACATTTATAGATGACTTCACGTCACATTTTTAATAAAAATATGTATTATGTACCCATGGAATATTTACCTGATGAATCATAAAATTGTGTTAGTTTGCAGATAATTTTGATCGTTTAATCGCTTAAGTTTAACGTTTGGTAAAGCAGTTTCAATAATTTCGTGAAAAATGTTATTTTATTCAAATCAAGAATATCCCAAAGATTGTTGGAAACGTGTAGTGTATAACTTAAAAAAATCTAGTGGAATTGTGTAATAATTATCGAGAATACATTTTTCACTCTTCTACATCTCCTGAAACCGGCCATTTTAAATATCTAGGTGTACTAAAATAAAAACTTATTTTCTCTGGTATCGTCCCTGCTCGACACGAGAGTAAAGGTAAATTTCCGGGAATTAGAAAATAATAAAAATAAATAAATCAAACATTTAAAGATAACTATTTATGATTATTTATTTACTATTATAAATTTATATTATAAAATATACTTATCTTAATTTTCCACGATATTATTTTAAATATGAAAATTCTTTAAAAGTTATAGAATAATGTGGAATTTTAAGATAAATATATTTTACCTGTTACATTTAAATTGGATATATTCCATAAAGAAGGGTACAAACAATCATTATGATATTTATTAAATTTGGATACTAATAAATTTAATATTCAGATCGAACAATTGAATAAAATGAAATCATTTGGAACATTGACTTACCCGTTAGAAAGAGGTAATTTTCTTTTAGTGACTTATATTATTTTCAGCCCAAAAATTCAACCATCATCATCTTTGTCGAGTCGTAAACAAAATAAAATGCCTGACACTTTTTTTATAGAAGAAAAATAGAAGTTTGACCGTCGCCCTCCTTCTCCAAAATTCCATCATTGCCACTATCGCTAGTCTGTATCTTATCTAGTTCGGAGCATTCACTGAGGGCTCCGAATTGCCCATAAACGACAACAAACCGCTCTTCTGCGAGTAGCTTTATCTCCGGGGCCTTTACAAATGGTCCAACTTCCCCACAAATCGTTTATATGTTCCACTTTTCAAAGAATTCGCTCGGTAATGCGGAGTTATGAAGTGCAGATGACACACCTTGAAGAATTTTCAAGTTTCTACCGACTTAAAACGACTTCCACAAGTTCCTCGTTCTCGCACACCTATTTGGGTCGCGGAACTTTTGCCCCTTTGAGGTCACGCCTTATATGAGGTCATGGGAGTAACAAAGGGCAGTTCAACTTATTTGGCTCAAAAATGATTGTATTTTCATCCACTATAAGAAAAAACAATAGTTGTTAAGTTTTGTTAAGCTAATTTATATAGAGCTAATCACTCTACTTGGTTTATAGATTTTTAGAAGAAGAAATATATTTTTTAAGATTACGTAATGTTATTTTTAAATAAATATAAAAGATAAATTATACTTTTCTTGAATTGCCACAATATTTCAAAGCTATTTTTAACTAACTTTCTCTAACCACATTTCGCTAAATCGCATTTTCAAATAGTGTCATAAGATTGACAGATTTCTTATAAGCATACTTTATAACATAAACATTTCAACCAATCATTATCAAGCAACATCTACAGTACGATATTTTGTTATAAAATTTTTAAAATATAATAAGATTCTTCTGTTCCAGAAAAAATTGGTTAATATAATATAGGCATTTAGTATAAAAGATAATATAAAATAATTGAACTTCCCAAGTTTAATTCTTCATTCAATACTATATACTGAGGTCATTTTAGGTATTTCTTTATTTCGTATTCATCCAAAAAATCAAGTGCTTCCTTTTTGCCACTTATATGAAATACCTCCACTGTTAGTTTTAAAGGCAGAAATATTTTGACGTTTCTGTCTGTGTAAAAGAATTCACTTTATCTTTGAATATTTAGATTGCAGAAAGTCATTCCTTTCTTCAAAGAAATTCTGAAATGAATATGAAATTTAATCAGGATCATAAGCTAATAATATATTTTAAAAACATTATACTCAAATTCCAAACAAACTAGATAGAAGTTTTGGCTTGAATAACATTTTATTTCAGAAAGTTTTTATGTTAATGGAGTTGTAAATGCTTTTTAAATATTTCCTGCGAAATGAATTTTTTATTAACCTACTTAAAATTTAATTTCTTTGCATTAACCTCATTTAATTTGACTATATCTTAATTGTTATAACACTTGCATACATAATATATCTAAATATTAAACGTCTTCCTTCCTTCTCCATGGAGTTTTTCGTAGTTAAATGTTAATACCCTTTAGCATTTCTCTCTTATTTCTCCTTTTGCTATCAGGATTGGAACTTGGATTTCATTCTTAATTATCCATACACCGATCTATTAAATTCAGTTCGATTTATCATATTTTCATTTGTTCAAATGGTTCGCCTTTCCTGAATCTGCTTTGTCTTGTATCCGTATTCCCCATTGGTCTTTATGATGTTTATATAACGGTTTGGTTTTTACTGGCTTTAAATTTTTGTTGTCATTTTTTTCTTATTGATCGTTATAATACTTTTTTATACATATTTCCATTCTCAGTCCTTCAATTTTTTTATCTGTTTATATTTATATTGTTTCTATCCCAGGACTTATTCTTTTCCTAATACTTTTTTAATTATTTTTCTCCAATCAAACTATCACGAATTCGTCCACCAACTTTTAACTACTTAAATAGTGAGTAAATAATTAAATTATTTTCTCAAAAAAGTTATTAATAAATTGAACTTTTTTCTATTAACATTAGTGTCTAAAATTAGAAAAGAAAGAAGACAGACTAGGGTTAGTGTTACTAACTTTTTAACCAACCGATATTTTCAATTCAATTCTTCAACAACTGCAGCATTCTTAAAGCCAGTTTCATATATATTACATTAATTTAATGAACTCTCTGTTTATTGCCGAAATAAGTTTTTAATTTTTTACTAATATTATTTCCTGTAAACACAACATTTTTTATTAAACGGGACTAATAAATATTCAAAGTAGGGACGTAAGTAAATATTTACAAATTAATGTAATTGCAATACAATAAATTTTGACTTAAAAATTGTGTTTAAAAGACTTTTAGTTCAAATAATAATATCATTTTATTGAAATAAAACATATTTTAAATTATATATCCGAAAAACAAAAATATTGATATTTAAAATCTAAATTTAATCTCTAAAAGAACAACTTAATCTAAAAATATTCTTGTGTTTTCAGTTTAAAGTTAGGATCACAATAACAAACAAGTCTATTGTAAATAATCCTATATAGGATTTTTAGTACAAATACCGTTGCACGTCAGGAGTGACGTACCTCTTTCGTCATAGTACTGCCAACTAATTAAAATTTCCCTAACTAAGATAAATCATACGAAACATCACGAAAATTCACGAGGACTCATTAACGTAGTCACAGTACTAAAAAACCGAAAAAGTAATCGTAATTATTTTGATAATTTTAGAATTATTTCAATTATATTGGCTTATATACGTCTTATTCTTTATAATATAAAGTTTATAAATCATTATTATATGTTTAGTACTCAAAAAACCATAATTTACATTAAAAAATTTTGAAATTTTCTACGCCCATGAGATTCGTATTTATGATGAAGAAATGACATTGTAGCGATTGTCATGCCTTGATGCGACGTTGTCGAGTATTTAGATTGAAATATTTCAATGATTTCTGACGTCCGGCCGTCAACCAGTTGTGTGTTTTCACCACGTTTTCGGTAATTTTATAATATTGTCTTTATTTTTTGTATATTGTTCATATACGCTTCAATAAATTAATTTTTCATAATAATAAAGCTAAACAACATAACCTAACCTTACATTTTTGAAACTTCCTACATTCCTTGACAATTTAGACAAGCCGACAACTACTGCATGGTCGTGATCTCATAATTGATATATGACGTGCAACGGGATTTGTATTAAAAATCCTATAGATATTTTATTAAGTCATTTAAATTAATAAGCTGCTAGAAATATTGAGCAGTCAGTTTTTATTGTTGAAAAACTGGTGTATCGTGCTTATTTTGTAACCACATTTTTACGAACTTGTGGATACATGCTTTCAAAAAATTTCACGTTAAAGTCATCATTGAATTTTGTTGCCAATATGTACAAAGAAATAAAAGTTTCTATATCCGCAGTAAAATTTTATAGTTTTTCTTCTTTAGCGAATAAATCTAATTTTATTACAGGTATTATCATATAAGAGTTTCTAGCGCACTTGACATTAAGTTGCAAGAACTCAAATAAAAAAAATAAATAAATTTGAGTAAATCAAAAATTTATGACCAATACTAAGGTAATATTTTTTATACAATTTAGAGCCTCATATTTTATTTTTTCCAAAATTGACAAAAAAAATCTCATAATGAATTTTAAGGAAACCTACCCATGCAAAACTTTTTGAAAAATTCCCTGCTCACTACTGCTTAATAGGGATGAAATCAAAGTTCGAAATATTTAGGATTACACCATTTCTAGTTTAAAGTTCATTCATTTTAAACAAGTTAAAATAATATTCAACTTACATTACTTTTCCTTGTACATTCTCCAAAATAACTTTATGCATGCATTTGGTTAAGCTAGCAATTTTTACTTCAACCAACCAATATTTTCCTAATATATGCTACAAATATTGGCCAATGAAAACTGCCCTCTATGAGCTCAGAATTAACCAATCAGTTGTGATCACTCCAAACTCCACCATTACGCTCCTTCGAGTTTCATAGAAAAAGTCACTATGAAGTCACT